>BSBN01000202.1:7670000-8870000 GCA_027924645.1 Cunninghamia lanceolata
CCCCCTTTGGCATTGATGGCAACACTTAGTGAAAAATGACTAAGTGTATACACTATGCTCCCCCTTGGCTGATGCTCTATTTTTATATACATTTTCTGGAGCTCCCCCTTAGTTGGATTCCTCATTTTTCACTACTCTTCACTCCCCCTTTGACATTAATGGCAAAGGGTAGGGTCTGCATATCAAAACTTTCAAAAATTCAACTATACTTAGCCGCATAAGTATATACATATGGCATACTTGCATATACTGAAGTATGTCTGCAAAAATTGTCTTCAATTGAATAAATTATGTAGCCCAACTTTGCTTCATTCTGTCCAAAATTGAAATATGACCACTCAATAGGAATGCAAAAGCTTCTGCCCTCTTAAGATCTGTCGGATCATTGGTTTGGGTGGTAGTCTGAGCATCACTTAAGGCCTCATGCATGGCCTCTAACTTAGGGATAATGATCCTTCTAAGTTCACCCATCCGGCTAATTATGTTCTTCTTTTCCTTCTCAAAATTCTTTATTGCATTTGTGATTGCAATAGTCTAACACTCTTGATTGGGTATGGAGGATGAGAGAGGATCAAAACTTTGAGACAGACTTAATAGTTTATCCTTTTGTTCTTTTAATTTCCTCTCAATATCTTTGGTTACTGTGGGCCAAGATAAGCAAAATTTGTACATATTTCCGCCATCTTTAAGAGAATTTTCCAAGTTCTTTATCCCAATATCCATAACCTTCCTATCATTTGTTATCAGACCCTGTACTTCAGAGAATCTCTTATCCAAAAACTCCTTCCAGACCTTTTCTTCAGCTGTCTTCTCTAGAGAATCAAAATGTGTGCTAACACTGTTGACTAGAATTTTGAGATTGTCAGAAGAGGAGACTGTGGGATCCTTTTGAAAAGATGGCATGATCTTTTCCAACACTCTGGATGCTACCTCTATAAGCTCACAGTCTTCCATGTGAGATTTCAGTAGTTTCTCTTTGACCTTCATATTTACAAATGAAGCTATTTTCATTATTTGCACCGGAGATAGACAGTCAAAATTTAATGGCCCTTTTAATAGTTCCAGTTCATCAATCTCCATGGTTGCTTTTGTCAAAAAGTCCTTGACTAATTCTACAGAGTCTCTTGTCAGAGATAGATTTTTCTTTTCTTTTGTAGTCACAGAACTATCTTTTGGAGCTTTCTCCCCTTCCACAACCTTTGTACTGATATCTTCTTTTCCCTTCACCTCTGCTTCTTTCTCCTGTATTCTTTCTTCTCCTTTAGATCCAGAGACTGTAGGGGAAATCAGAGGAGAAATGTTAGTCTATTCAAGGCCCACCTCTTCTATCATTTTCTTAGTAGATTCTTCTGCAACACTTGTAGTGGAGGGATCAGTACCCAAGTCCTCCATAATGGGAAGATTAAACCTTTTGAAGGCCTTCTAGAGGATCTCTTCTGTGTCCTTGGCTACCTTGTTAGTCTCACCAAGCATAAGTTGATTCATCCTTGCTTCACTTCTAAACTCATCCTTGCAATCTTTGAACACCATATTCATTGTCTTGGGATTGATTGAAGGATATAGCTGAATTGCTATCTGTTCTTGGATTTCTAGGTCTTTTGCTTGAGCAGTGTTCTTTCTTGTTTCTAGTTCCTTTTCCAAGCTTTTAGGGATCACAGATATAATTTCAATGAAGGCTTTGTTGTAGATATTTAGGTACCTGACTATGGCATCTTGCAATATCATTTGATCTACGTCACCATAATCATCATAGAACTCAACCATTGGCTAAAGATTTCCATCCACTGTGACTGATTTGATTATGTCATCAATGTGAAGAGTGGGTTTTTCAACACATTCCTCTATCTTTTCTTCTTCCTTCTATCCGGTAGAGGGTTGGCTAGATGTTTTCTTCTTTTTCTTCATTTTCCTAATTTTTTCATCAGATTCAGTCTCCTCTTCATCCCTTTGACTGGCATAAGCTCTTGTAGCTTTTGTGTTTGTTCTTTTCTCTCCTTTGCCGGATGATTGTGCTTCTAGTTCTAATGTCCTTGAGCCTTTGGCAGTGGTAGGTGTAGATTTCTTTGATGATCTGGTCCGGGTGGAAGGTTTTGCCAGAGCACTTTCCTAATTTTTCTTTTCTGCCTTCTTCTTCTCTTCCTCAGCCCTTTCTATCTTTTTCCTATGGGCATCAAGTGCCTCCTTTGAGATGCCAAGGCCTTTGGCAACATTTTCTACTTCTTTTCTCACCTTCCTCTTGATCTTTGGTTCTCTGAGTTCCACATGAATCTTTACACTCAGCTCCTCAAAGGTTCCAAACCTTTCTGCCTTTAGATCCTTTGGCTGACTTAGAATGTGTTGAACATGCAGCTCCACAATTTGTTCATGAACTTCATACCCCATGGGCATGATCCATACATTTCTTGGTTCTACTACCTCCATTAGGCATTGATCAGTCTCTAGCATAAAACATAATGTGTCTTTGTATTTCTCAACAAGAGACTGGGGAATCCTTTCTCTTGCTTGCATCATGTTCTAAAAATTCTTGAAATATCCCCACAGTGCTGTATTTCTTGCTTTGGCATCCCCAAGCCCATGCAAATAGTCTCTGATCTGAATTGCTACCGGTTTGTCATTTTGCTAGACCCATCCATTTGATCCGGGTAGCTCATTCATGAAGTAGAAAAATAGGCATAATATTAGTCCACCATATTTAAAGGAGTTCTTCTTGTCCTTTTTGATCTTTTGTATGTTTCCCATTAATTAGCTCAAGAGAAGTTCACAGAGATCATATTCTGCATTCTTTCTCAGCATCTCATAGGCAGTATATATTACAGTTCCAGATACCGAATTCTCCCTATTAGAGTGATATATCTTGTATCCTATTATTATAGATACAAACTTGATATCCGGGTCAGTAATATCTTCAATGGTCATTGCCCTCTTATCAAATTTTGATCCAGTGGCCTCAGTTACAATGTTGTTTTTGACAAATTTGAGAACAGGTATTCCTCCGGAGGAGTGTAAACCAGTTACTGCCTTAATTGCTTCCTTGGTGATTTTGCCAGGTCTGTTAAGCCATAGAAAGTTGTCATGTACCCTACTCAACACATACTAGACCCATTCATCTTCTTTAAAGGAGGAGAAATGAATGAATTGATCAAAATGTTTCTCTTGGATGCCCTTATATTCTAGTTTAAGCTCAAAAGCATCATCTATCAATTGTTTATGATAGATATCTCTTAGTTTGAATTCCCCAAACTCTTCAATATTTGTGTGTATGTAAACCCTAATATCTTCTGTGTGCAAAACACCATGCGAAACACTGGAGAAGGCTCCTAGGGGATCTACCTCCAAGGATTTGTATGGATGCTTCTTAAATATGGGGCGGGGTCTATCAGAAATCTTTACTATATTTAGAGTAGCCATCATCAAGTAATCTTATTGAGAGATATCAAGAATGAAGAATACCTTTTACATTGTTTTAGGGCACACATGATGAAATCTGGATTGAGCTGTATGAAGAATCATCTTGATCTTTGGGGGAAGTAGTTGCAGAGCTCCTTTTCTATTTTCTTCGAATGTGGGTGTACAAATGATGAGTGAATGAACTCTTTTATTTCTGAGAAGCCCTAATTTTCATTCTGTAATAAATGCGCAACCTAATTCATTCTGGTTAGCCTTGTTTACCTTATTCAGAGAGAAAACCTTTCCAGATCACTGAGACAGATTTTGAAGTTATTCTAGGAGAGTAGTGATAATCTATCTTCCTTTCATTAGTCATTTGATCTATTTGCAGATCAAGACACCATAGTTTGAATCATACCAGATCAAACTTGTAGGGAATTTTGTTTTTATCGGAGGACTATTTTACCGGATCAATTCTAGTAGGATTAGATTCTTCAAATCTTCTTACGGATCTCTCAAATCTTTACCATACCCTTTTAGATGTTTCTTTTATGACCCCTTTTAATCCGCAGCTCTCCTTGTGCCAGTTCTGGCACCAATTGACTGGCTGGGGGAACAGGGTTTTCTTTGTGTCTCCCCCTGAGCCAGAGCTCACTTTTTAATTTCTAGAAGGGATATTAGCACCAGAGTCTGGTGCAGATCCATCCACTACATTTTCTATACTTTTCTTCACCCAAATCTTGTTCATCTCACTTTGAACTTCATCCGCATTTACCTTTTGTTTTCCCTTATCTTGATTCTGATTATAATATACTGGACCTCTTTTATCTTGATTCTTGCTTCTACAAAATTTTTCTATATGACCGGATCTATTGCAAATTTGGCAAACAACATTTCTTTGCATATTTGATTGATATCCTCTTGATCTGCATTGATTAGCCATATGACCCATTCTATTGCATGCAAAGCATCTACCATTGAATGAATTTTGCATATTTCTGCATTCATGAGATTTGTGACCATACCTTTTGCAATTGAAGCACTATCCAGAGAAGGATGTATTAGTCTGATTCATTCTCCTTCTGCACTGATTAGCTTTATGACCAAAGTTATTGTAGTTGTGGTAGTATCCATTGAAGGATGGATATCTTTGAGCATTAGGTTGCCTTACTGGAGGACTTCTAGGCCTATTCCTTAGATTTTCTAATCTAAAATTCTTCTAACTAGATCCGGAGCTTTCTCCTTTCTCATATCCCAAACCACACTTGTCATCTACCCTCTTTTGGCTTTGAAGAACTTCAAGTTGGGTAGAACTTATCTTGAATTTCTCTTTATATTCATTTGCTATTTGAAGATCCCTTTTGAGAGAGACAGTTTGATCCTCAAGTTTTTCTTCATTATCTTTAGCATCTTCAAGATCAGATTCAAAATGTCTGATAATTCTATCCATCTTGTGGCAATCTTCTGATTTCTCCTTGAGAGATTGTCTTAGATTATCTTCAGTTTTTCTCTTCTCTTCAATCTCTTGGGTAAACTTTATAACTCCTAATTCCATTTCATGTCTTACCATAATGATTTCTATTGATATCTTTTCACATAACTTGGTTTTATCCTTCGGATCTTTATTTGTATCATTTGCTTCACCTTGACTTGCCAATTGCTGAAGTAGCTCCTTTCTCTTTTTCATGGAGAGACTTAATTTGTCTTTTAGTTCTCTCATGAAATCATTAGCCTATTTGAGTCTTTCGTTTAATTCATTGACTTCAGAGTTTGACTGCTTAAGATCATCAAGGGTAGTCTTGAGTTGCTCCTTTAAACCATCTGCATCCATTTGGATTCCCAGATCTTCCTCAAGTTGTTAGACTCTGTTTAGGAGGAACTTAGCTCTAATACCAATTATTGATAACTGAGAGGGGGGGTGAATCAGTTATCTTAATTATTTCTGCTTTCTAAACTTTCTTAATAATTAGTGCAGCATCAATTCAAACAAGCAAACTTAATCATGAAATGGAAATACACATGACACAATATTTTTGACATGGAAACCCTGTTAAGGGAAAAACCACGGGGTGATTAACCCAAGATTGTATTCTCTATTAGAAGAATAGGATTACAAAATGGCACTTGCCAATTAGGGCTCACTGCCCGAGCACACTGCTCACAAGAGGCACACTGCCTACAAGAGACACACTATCTATAATTTATAAAGAGTGTAATACAATACTTGAACTGATAAGGAGCATCAACATATGCTGGAGTTCAATTCTGGTTAGGCTCAGTATATTGATCTGCTGCACTTCGTCTTTCTTCTTCTTTTATGCTGCTCTTCTTTCACATACTGGATCTTCCTTTCTGCTTTTATTCAGCTCTACTGCTTTTCTTTGCACATTTTCCAAAAACAACTACTCTCATAACTAAATCCATCTTGTATATATATCCACACAAGTGATTTCATCACCTTTCTAGTCGGCACCCAGAATAGTCAATCTTTTCACAAATTTTGATCTGTCGGCTGAATCCTTGCACACCAAGTAATGCGGATCAAGGATATACTTGTGGAAATCATTAATCATGTTGGCCATACATAATTCATGCCTTCATAACCTTTACCAACATCGGTAACACATCCGGAATAATGTCTGATGTTCTGCCAGTTAGTTCTTCCTCTATAATACTGTCAATCAGGAATCCTGACACTAAAGCATTCATATCTCTTTATCCTTTCCACATTGAAGGCTCAAACCTTGGAATCTATCAGTCAAGATACTCCTCTTGACTTCCCCAAGTCCACACTTTATTGAGATGCTTCTACTAAGAGATTCAAACCTGTCTGTCAGACCTTACTGACTGCTATGTTCTTGCTTACCAGACCTCAACACTTCTTCAATCTAACTTCCGGTGAGAACTTATCATGCATTGCGGATGTGTGGGATAACCTTTGTTGCCATCAATGACAACAACCAAGAATCCATATAGTGTCTCTTACGAACAATATATGCATGAATTTCATGGACTTATATGTGGATTTGCATGATATCTGTCAATTTAACATGCTTTAACTCTAAATATGCCATGTATTTCCAATTATCTACAAGATTTTAGTATATTTCATGCTATTTTTCTTTTAATTCTCTGTTGTATGCAATTATGGTGATGAATTGTTATGAAATTGAAAGAAATTTAAAGAAATGTTTCTAATTTTGGTGAATGTTTAGCTATTGAGCCACATACATACAAGATATGTTCATGAGGAGAAGAAATCAAACCATATTTCACCAGGATGTTCCACAGCTAGATACAGATGATGCTAACTTCAAAGGATAAGGAATGAAAACAACACATGCAGATTGACAGGCACTCCAAGGGACACAACTAATCAAAGCATGTATCAAGATTTCAAACACAGATTACTCAAGATTTATGATATTTTGTAATCAAATTGTCTTCTCTTTCATTAAGTATGCAAAATATGTATGTTTACAACAACTTTAAAATCAGTCCTGATATTTTAGCAATCAAATTTCAATTAAGCTTCCGAATGTTCAAAATGTGGCATCCCTGCACCTTTTATAGAATAAGGTGAGGGAGCGGTTACAAATGACCTATGGTCAGGATTTGTCAATTAAGATCAATGGTAGATATTCCTTCTTTGACTTAGTCAACTATCTTTTATGGCACAGGTTGCCAACTGGCAACCATTTGGATGACTCATTATCTTATAAGTTCATGATGCATATATCTTCTTTGCGCGGCATCTTCATTCATTCCTCAGTTTCTTCTTCTTTATTTTCTTCTTCTTCATCATGATCATCATCTTCATTGCTTTCTGTATCACTATCACCTTGATGAACATCATCTTTTATATGGACCTTTATTGCCATCCTGATATTTTCATAAGCTTGTACTATTTTGTCTACCTCCCCGCCATCTTGAGTTTTGGCTTTAGTGATAGCATGCTTGTGAGCCTAAAATTTATCTTTGGCTGTGTCCAGCTTAGCTTTTATGCTATTTAGTGTCTCATTGTAATTCTCCACCTTAACCTTGATCCTCATGATCTTATTCATCACCTCCTCTATCAGGTGGGTGAGGGGGTCATCAGCCACTAGCTGGAAGTTATCATGCAATGCCTTGATGGCAAAATCTGCATCTTGGTTTTATATTTTCCCCTCTACTTTTCCTTCCAATACTTCCAATATTTCTGCTTCATACGCCATCATATTGTGCAACTTTATACTGATATCTCTAAGCTTGCCACTGCACTTCTTTAGGATATCACATTCAAACCTGATGTCCTCATACCATACTTCTACTAGCAGGGCAATGTTATTATTTAATACCTGATTATTTATCAGGACTTGAGGATCAATCCTCTTTATTTCACTTAGAGCATTTAAGGCTTTTTTCAACTGGAATGATCTCTTTCCCATTTCATTCTGCATTTTATTCACTTTCTTCTTCAAAGTGTTCAAGGAATTCCACCTCTGTAGAGAGGTTCTCAATACATCTTCTACCCCTTTGAAGGCTGTTAGCATCCATTTATCCATGATCATGGCCTGATGCTTCATGAGGTCTAGCTTATTAACTTCCTCCTGTGATATAACAGTCAATGGGTCTACAGGATCTGATGGTGTACTATCAGGGTTAATTAACCCCTTTATGTATGCATGTAGCTGAGCAATGTGCTCTTTATGTTGTTTATTTTTCTCCTTCTCTTTCTTTACCCTTTGGGTTAAAGAATCAATGATATCCTTCCCTTCTTGACCTTCTTGGTCTTCATTACCAAAACCCAAGTCAACTGTGGTGATTTAAAATTCCTCTAGGGTGATTTTACCTTTTTCCTTTTCTACTGTGGGAAGCGCTACTTGGGCTATTCTTCTGCTTGTAGCAGGATCTCTTTTGATAGCCAAGGTCAACCTAGCTTTCCTCTTTGGTTTCAGGATTGTCTCTGCAAACAAGGTAGAAATGTCAAATTCTTGAAATTCAAAACCTTGTTCCATACCTATTTCTTTCTCAAGCCACTGAGGTACTTCATCTCCTGATCCCTGTGGTCTTTTGTCATCATCATGTTTACCCTGATCTTTGGTGTTTGTTCCTATTATGTGTGGAGAATGTGATTTCCTAATTTCTTCCTCATGTTGTTCTTCATGAGGGGGATCTCATTGTATCTCTTCTTCTTGAGGGGCTTCTTTTTGTAGGGGAGGATCTTGTGGGGGTCCCACATGGTGATCCTGAGCTTGGTCCTGTGGTTGATCTTGCACTCCCTCTTTTTGTGTTTAATCCACCTTATTATGTTCCTCACCTTGAGGCATATTTGTATGCATGGATGTATGGGTTTCTAGGCCTTGTGCATCACCCTAACCTTGGGCTACCTCCTATTCTACACCTAAGGTATACACATCTTGTATTTTGAGGTCTTCATGACCTGATGTATCTTTATCTTCTATGGCCTGTTGAGTCTAGATTTTATCATCACTTGATGTGTCCTTATCTCCTCCATCCTTTTGTTGGACTTCAACTATCTTTGGCTCAGCTAGTATATCATATTATTGTTGGCCCATATCTAGAGCATGGCTCTTTATTTCTGCCTACTTGGCTCCTTCAATATTTTCTGTTCTATTAGGTGCACCTGCTTTGTCTTTGGGGGTCATATCCTTCCTGTATGTCAAATCTATTACTACAGGGATGGTTACCTGATCTACCAACTTATCAAGCCTAATTTGTTGGGCTGCCCTTTCTGGGCTACTTTCTCTCTCTTCTTGAGTTGCCTACTTCAACTCTTCCAATACCATCCTCTGTGCTGATGGGGTCCCATGTGGGGTCATGCGAGTACTGGAGGCAAGGGTCTCCATCTTCTTAGAGGCTACACTTTGTACAACTTCATCATCTGAGAGGTCTACAGTGTCTTCCAAGGAGAAAGGACCACCATGACCTACTTTGGAAGTCCCTTTTACTTGTTCCTTTGCTTTCTCTGTCTTGAATTTGATAATAGTGGGAAGTGGCACATCATGCTACATTTATTTTATAAACACTTCACCACCAGCTCCTCTTAATACTATGGGATTGGTCCTAATCTCACCCTGCATAGATGTTCTTTGCTTCTTGGGTGGTGACATTAGGGGCACCACCCTCCTCTTCTGGCTGACCATCATCAGGTCATCACCTACAAGCTCTTTAGTGATCAACTCTTCCTCAAAAGGGATATCCTCCTCCACATTCTATTGTGAAGCCTAGCGCTCATCCTATACTTCTACAATCTCTACAGCTACCCTCAGGATTCTATTAGTCTTTGGTTTATCCATTAGAGGAGGTGCAGATGAGGCTGATGCCTATCCTGATGTCGATGCACCTCTAGCTGGTATGGCAATTCTCTCAATTATCACCCCCTTAGGTTCATCATCAATTTTCTTTCCTCTGGGGGTCCTTTTCTTTGTTTCTGGGTAGGTAGCCATTCCCCATTAAATTTCCTTTTCTCACTGAGGAAGTCATCATACTCCTCATTAGGGATCTCTTGCCTTTTCCTCCTAGCATCCAATGTAATGGCTACACCTCTTTTCTTCAGTTTGTTTATTTGTTCATCTACCCATGCCTGGGTTAACTGTAGTACCCCATCTATAAACTGATCCAAGGAGATATCCTCCTATTGTGTTAGATAAGGGGCTGAGATGGTGTCATTATACACCTTCTTATCTTCATATTCATTTGACATGGTCCTTCCATCATCCTTCTTTAACTGTGCTAGCACTAGGATGCAGTCAAATGTCCTTATCTGATTTAAGGTGAGCCTTTGATATTTTCTTCATCTTACTTCTGCTTCATCCTCACAATCAGTCTAGAAATTTTCTAGGTGTTTTTGATGTATAGTCTTCCCCATTATTTTTTGTATTCTACTATAGGGGTCATATGATCTAGCCAATGGAAATGGTTGTAGGTACATTAGGTTTAGACTTCCTATGACATCCTTTATGCTCTATGAATCAGGGGATAGGTACCATCCCATAGACACCAGAAATAGTACTGGGGGTATCTTCTTCTGTGCTTTGTATGCATCTAGTATGGTATATATTTGTCTCAAAAATTCCATCAGGACTACCCCATCAGTAGGGTACCTGGGTAGCATAAAGGGTTGCTCTTCAAATCCTTCTATTCTGATATATGAGAAAGTGGCATACTAGATGAACCAAGCGCCATGTTTGTATACAACTTCTTGAGCTTCCATGCACAATCTCTTAGTTCTATCCTCTTCCATAGTTCTAACCAGATGCATAGAAAATGCATCATTCACCAGTTTGTAGTCAAAGAGGTAGTTCCTTCTCTGTAATTGAGGATAATGATCCCATATGTTCGCATCATCTACACCACTACCAATCTTTCCAACTGCAGTCAGTGCATCAAATGTTCCTTTGTAGGCACATGAATACACAACATATGAGGTCATGTGGAATGAGCATTCGAGACCTCCCAGGTTCCTCATCTATTCATCTAATGCATCACTGATTACCTTGGCCCATAATGGCTTGTTATCTATATAGAGGGCCATCTGGATGATTCCAAACATCTAATTCTTGAAATTCCCAGCATGAGGCTAGCCTGTCATCCTGCTGAGTAGGGCAATCATGTATTGATATTCATCATCAAAATCAAATTTGTATAGGTGCAATGGCAACTTAGCAGAAGCAGTGTAGGTACTATTCTTAGACCTCCACTGGTATATCCTCTTCCTGGCACTCTTCTTATTGTTTTCATACTCTGTCTCTAGTTTGTGCAAATCCACACTGGCTACCTTCCTTCCAACTGGGAGATTGAAATTAGATGTGATCTCTTTAATTGAAAAGTCTGCATAAACTCTTCCATGTTTTTCCACTGGCCTTGTTTGAGGGTTATAACTTCTGGCACATTCTACTACCAGCTTTGGGGTTTCCATGGCATAGGAAAATCCAGTTGCATGCAACATTCCTGACACATATATTACATCTAGTAGGGTATTGTCTTTATCATTACATATCTTGGATGACCGTGCTACTAAATCTATTTCTCCTTGGTGAGTGTCACCAATGATACCATATTTGAATTGTATTCCTTCAGGTTGAATGTACATGGGCTTAAGAAATTCTACCCCAGACCTGTTCTTCCTGATATTCGCAATGGATTCCTGCAATAAACATGACTAGTCTTACCATACAATATCCATATATATTCATACACACTATATATCTACAACATCATGCATACTATATTTATTAATCTCTATTTCATCATGATATGCACACTTACAGATTCAAACCACTGGAAAAGTCATACTACCTGGACATGCAAAAAATGACAACAGGAGGGTTTTTTAATTACTTACCTGATAACGCTTTTCTTCTGGGTTAGGTTGATGATTATGAAAAAGGGTAGGAAATACTGAGGATCGCCTGTTCCGTTATGCTGCAAGCTATAATCTATTCACAGGTAGCTCATATGAGGGTTTGACTCTCTACTCTGTAAATTCTTATTTTTTTGCAAGGTAAATGAGAATAACCTTGGAAACTTACCTTTAAACTTATCTGTATAGCAGATTAGGGTAAAACTGGGTTAAATCATTCAAATCTATTAATCTTCTACAACGAATCCATGGATGTTGCCAAGTGTTCAAATCATATTCACAGTTGGCAAGAATCCATCTACTGCATTTATATCCATTTAATGTTAGGAAACATGGAGGAGGGGGGTGATCTTTAGAAGATCAGGTGATATTCAAAATATGACCCCCTCTATGTGAAATGACCTTCCGCCTATGAGTGGAAAAACTAATGCAAGAGACTCAGGCGACGTTGTCAAAGGTTGACCATATGTATATCAGGTCATGAAACTAAGATCAGGGGATGCTTAAAATATGACCCCCATGAATAAGATGACCTTCTTAGAAAATATCAAGGTGACGTCACCGTGTCATTGACTTCGTTTAAGCGTTGTGTTGTAATAACATCACCGTTATGTTTGTCAAATGTATTCTTCATTCGCTAAGTTTAAATGACATCATCATCATATTGGTATTGGGTGATATTTTGTAACAGGGTGATATTTGTAAGATCAGGTGATAATGAAAATATGACCCTCGCAAAAATATGAAGTCGTTTGACGGGCCAACATAGTTATCACGTAAAATTGACATCTTGAGTTTGCGGACCAAGTGATTATCAGGTGATAAACTGATATCAGGGTGATCTTACACAGGGTGACTAATTTTTGAAATATGACCCCTCCCTCGGTATATCAGGTTTGACCGAAACTTTGAATTGTCATAACTTTCTCCCCTTAAGGAATTTTGGGGTGATCCAAAAGGCAAACCTACATGGAATTTTATCCTCTTTCCAACTATGAGGTTAATGATATGAAATAATGACCTTGACAATTGACCTCATCATGGTGACCTATCAGCACCATTACAGGGTTGTCTGCATGACTTACTTTTACCAGACTGCCAAAAGCAGAAAAACAACAAGCCAAAGTAGCAAAAAAGTTGGGTCCCTATTTTGTCAAGTGAAAATGGGGTGTGTTGTGTAATCACACAACAACTTACCACCAAAGAAAACAACTAAATTCTAATGATTCAAGTGATGTGATCACATTCTAACATAGTATTCTAACTCTTTCTAAGTATAAGCATCATAATCTTTCTGAATGATAAGGTTTTCATCATGGGAACAATGCTAACAAAGGATCAGGTGTCTGTAAATGATTAATTATCCTCATCTTGAAAGTAAGTTGAAAACATGAGTAACTGATGTTAAGCTACATAGTTTGGGATCATCTCTCATAGCTAACCTGGATAGAGCCTTGCTGCCAGCAGGCATCCATATCCCCGACAAGGTTATCTATACAATCCCCCTAAGTAGAGCCCCACTACCAGCAGGCGTCCATAGCCCCGGTAGAGTTACTTAGATGGCCTAATTTTATTTTCTTTTGGATTTTCAATATTGATCTCTATATTCATATGATGCCATCATGTAAGCTTAGTGTGCAAGGTATGGTCACTTGCTGATTTAGGTTGGAGATTGCATTGGTAGCAAGGGAGTCCCTTTAGATTTTTCACTTAACATCTATACTTGAGTATTCCACAAACCCAAGGTTGTTAGGTGAGTCATTGTGAATGAATCACTTTGGTCAAGAAAAGGCACCCTGATGAAAAGATATCATAGACCTGATCACCAACACTTCTTAAAATGAGTCATAACCTATATATGAATTTGTTCTCATCACTTGAATCTTAACAATTTGGTCATTTTCTTAGGGTGATGAGCTACATCATCATGACTAACCAAAATAGAACTCAACAAACAAACAAACAAAACAAAACCAAGACTGTACAAACAACTATTAAAATATGCACACTATGATACACATGACTTGCATGACACTGTTTTAGGCTTGAAAATAGTGTTTGAGGAATTGTCCATTAACTGGTAATGGAACATCCTCATGGATTAAGGTCTTCAGCTTATAGGTACTGTCTCCTAAAATTTCTAAAACTTGGAAGGGACCTATCCAAAGTTTATTAAACTTACCATGATCTCCTTTCCTTTCATGTGCTTTGTCCCACATCAGGACTAAATCTGAGATTCTAAAAGCCTTAACTCTAGCTCTTTTGTCAAACCAGCATTTAACAACAACTTGATGTTTAGCAAACTAGTCAATTGCCTTACTTCTTTTTTCTTCTAGGTGCATCAACTAAAGCAACCTAACTTCTTGTTTGTTATCTATGCCTAGGTATTCTTGTGCAAACTGCAGTGTGGGGATCTTTAGGTTAACAGGGACGATATGATCCACCCCATATGCTAGGTGAAAAGGAGAATTTCCTAATGCATCCTTTGTCCTAGTTCTATCTACCCACAAGGCATATTTCAATAGGGTGTTCCACTCCCTTGGGTTCATTTCTATCAACTTCTTTATGATGTTCAGTAAATTCTTGTTTGTGGATTCTGCTAATCCATTCCCTTGGGGATAGTAATTTGAAGAGAATTTCAAGATGATTCCATAGTCAAAAGCCCAACTTGATAATCTTATTGAAGCAAAGGTAGACCCATTATCACATACCAAAGCATAAGGAACTCCATACCTGGTCACTATATTGCTTTCCAAAAACTTGATGACATCCTTAGCATTACATGTCTTACTGCTGACAGCTTTAGTCCACCTAGTAAAGTAATTAGTAATAGTCAAAACATACCTGTGGCCTGAAGATGATGGAGGATTGATAGGTCCTATGAAGTCCATTCCCCATTGAGAAAATGGGCGCATCTCCATCACTGGTTGCAAAGGTTGAGAAACATATCTTTCTCTATTTGTAGCAACTTGACACATATGACAACATTTGGTGTGTTCAGTAGTATCTTTAAAAATAAGGAGCTAGTAATATCCTTCCCTAAGGATAGCATGAGTGGTAGCTAAGGATGATCCATGGGCAGTTCCAAACTTGTCATGTAATTCTGCTAGCACCTTGTCTGCTTCTTCCCTTTCCAGGCATCTAAGGTTTATCCCCTCATAATTCTTCTTGAAAATGACTCCTCATTTTACCATGTATTTCTGTGACCTTATCTTTAAGGCTCTTCTCTATGAGGCCTTTAATCTTGAAGGACATCTTCTAGTAATTAAGATATGCCTGATGTCTGAATACCATTCTCCATCTTCTCTTGCATTTATGACATACTGTTGGCTCATGATATTAGGATCAATTTCTGATATCATCTATCTCAAGGCCTGTCCTCTTACTAATTTCATGGGTATTATGTCCATATCATATTCTTAGAGGACAATGATCTGTTTAGCTCTCTTCTCGTCTAGTTCACTTTGCATTAAAAGCATCTTTACTGCTGCATCAAGTACTAAAGCTATCACCTTACTTCTCAGGATGTAGTACCTGAACTTCTTAACTGCTCAAACTAGAGCAAGTGCTTGTCTTTCAACATCCATGTATCTGAGTTCTACATCTCTAAAAGGGCAACTCATGAAGGCTATAGGCTTTTCATCTTTGGCCTCATTTCTCTGTGTTAATACAGCTGCAGATGTATGCTCTGAAGAAAATGAGTAAATGTAAAAATCCTTGGTATAATCTAGATTGATTAGAATTGGAGCATTAGATATGGCTTTCTTGATATCTTTAAAATCTGCTCTAGCTTCAGGTGTCCACTCAATTTTGGCATCTTTTTTGAGCATGGCATTCAAGGGTCTGACAATCTTTGTAAAGCCAGTGATAATTTTCTAAAAAAATTAATCTTACCAAAGTAAGATTTAAGCTCCTTTTTGCTTCCAGGAAGCTGTATCTTCATGATTGATTACACCCTGTTTAGGGTCAATGATGATCCCATTTTTTAGTTATCAGGTGCCCTAATAGCTTCCCTATGGTTACTCCTAATATGCACTTCTTAGGGTTCAGGGATATCCTGTATTGTTCACATTTCTTTAGTACCTTTCTAAGGTCTTCTACATGATTTCCTCTTTCTTTAGAGAAAACTGTCAAGTCATCCATATATATGACTATGTATTTACCAATCAAGCCTCTAAAGGCTATGTCCATCGCTTGCTGAAATGTGGCTCCAGCATTTATTACCACAAAAGGCATGCACCTGTAGGTGAATATTCCCCACTTTATGGTGAATAGGGTTTTCAATCTGTCTATTCTATCCACCATCACCTAGTTGTAACCAGAGAAACCATCCACAAATGACATCATCTTAGCACCATTCACAATCTACAAGACCTCATCTAGAGAAGGTAAAGGATAATTATCCTTTTCAGAAGCTTTGTTTAAGTTTCTAAAGTCTACACACAATCAGATGTCACCATTCTTCTTCCTTACTAGGACCAGCTTTGCAACCCATGTGGAATGTCGCATAGGAAATATGATCCTGGCATTGAGCAGTTTCTTAACTTCCTAAAAAATGATGGGCTCCAACAGAGCATTGTCAAGTCTCTATTTCTGTCTAAAAGGCTTGACATCTGGCTTCAACGGTATGGTATGAGTAGTGACTGATGTGTCATAAGTTTTCAACTCATCATATGTCCAGGCAATGACATGGATATAGTCTTTGAGAGCTTGGGTTATTCCTTCCAACTCCTCTTTTGTATAGACTTTTCCAATCAGGACATTTCTTTTTTCATCATTTGGTCCTATGTCGACCTGTGAGTATTCTCCTCCATCTACTTTGGGGAGATCCTTTTGTTTCAGCATGTTGTCCAAATCAAATGCTCTTTCCAACTCTATCATTCCCTTAGGAATCTTGTTACTAGGCAACTCTAGGATTTCTTCTTCCTCCCAGATATGATCCTCCACATTCCTTTCGTCTATGATATGTGCATCAAAAGCATCCCTGTTGGAAATGAAGTCCAATATATGTTGATCATCATCAAAAACTTGAAGGTTAGTTACATTATCTAGCACATAAGGCACTGATACTAATTCGACTAAAAATCTTTTCAAATCAGATATGGACAGTGGTTCTAAAGTGTTGGCAGCTTGAGCTAAGGCATCTGCCTTGTGATTTTGTTCTCTAGGTACATGGGTGATGTTGAATGCATCAAAATCTTCTATCAAGTCCCATACCCCATGTTTGTAATTGGACAGCTTCTTGTAATTACAAGAGTATATACCTCTTACCTATCTCACAACTAATTTTGAGTCTCCATAGACATGCAGAATCTTCACTTTCTTTCTTAGTGCAAACAATATCCCATGAATTAGAGCTTCATACTCTGTCACATTGTTCGTGCATGGGAATTATAGTCTGTATGCTGCTAAGTAGGATTTTTCAGATGGATCAATAAGATCTATCCCTACTCCAGCCCCTTGTTTTGACTTGGATCCATTGAACTTGAGGACCCATGGCTTATCTTTAGTTGAAGGCTTATCTAGGCCTTCCTTTTTCTTTTTAGCTCTGGCAGCTACACCATTTGATATCAATTTCAATTTTGGTATTTCAACTTTCTCAAATTTCACCTTATCTACCTTATGTGAAGCTGATATTTCCTCTTTTCTTTTACTATCAGAGGGAAAATCCTCTAGACTAGGCAACATCTGCCCTTTTAGAATATGCAGACACAATGAACAAGTAGTTTCTGAATGAGGTGCTTCATGTAACCTGCACCATCCCTCAATCAAGACATCCTATGGAGATCTCTGTTGCTATGTCATCTTTTAAATCTCTTTTGATAAAAACTCTTCAAAATTGGACATATTACTGCCCCTATCTTCATCAGATAACTCATAACCTGATTCCACTAAACAATCACTCCCTGGGGTAATTTTCTTGTTTCTTTTAACATTACTCTTGTTACAAACCAATATCTCCTCCTTCTGAATGGAACTTTCAACCTGATAGGTGCATTCTCATGTTCCTGTAGATGACAAACAACAATCAGTGTCACTATCACTATCTACAGAACTTACTGCGGATGATGATGATGATGCTTCAATGCATGTTTGCTCTAGCTCCATCATGTCTAAGCAAGCATCACAAGTCTTTTCAAAATGAACCTCATCATGTAACCTGCACCATCCATCAATTAGAATATCATGAACAGACATTTTTAACAATTGACATCATTTCACTTGTTTGGACAAGTGCATCTCAAAATTCTTAAAATGATCTACCTCATTTTCAGGGTTACAATCAGATTCTAAAATTATTTTATCATCCTAAATGTTATCATCATGATGATGAACATCATACATAAGGATTTCTTCTATCTTGATAGTCTGGGGCCTGATGGAGTAAACTCTGGATTCTACATCCACATACATTATCTCATTTGTTTTATTATATTCAGTGATCATGTGTTTCATGTGTTTCATGGTGGTCCTTTCTCCTTGGAAGACACCATAGACCTCTCAGATGATGAAGTTGTGCAAAGTGTAGCTTCTTAGAAGATGGAGACCCTTTCCTCCAGTACTCACATGACCCCACATGGGACCCCATCAGCACAGAGGGCGGTATTGGAAGAGTTGAAGCAAGTGGATCAAGAAGAGAGAGAAAGTAGCCCAGAAAGGGCAGCCCAACAAATTGGGCTTGATAAGTTGGTAGAACAGGTAACCAGCCCTATAGTAATAGATTTGACATATAGGGAGGATATGACCCCTGAAGACAAAGCAGGTGCACCTGATAGAATGGAAAATATTGAAGGAGCCAAGCAAGTAGAAATAGAGAGCCATGCTCTAGATATGGGCCAACAACAACATGATATACTAGCTAAGCCAAAGATAGTTGAAGTCCAACAGAAGGATGGAGGAGGTAAGGACACATCAGGTGATGATACCATCCAAACTCAACAGGCCATAGGAGATAAAGATACATCAAGTCATGAAGACCTCAAAATATAAGATGTGTATACCATAAACAATCCATAATATCATCCATCCTAGGTAAACGAAATCTATAATTAACTGTGATCTTATTTATTTCTCTGGAGTCAGTACACATTCTCCATTCTCCATCCTTCTTCGGTGCCAAAACAGTAGGTACTGCACGAGGACTCAAACTTTCTCTGACCTTTCCTCAACAAATCTTGTATCTGTCTATTCAGTTCTTCATTCTCTGTCGGTGTCATCTAGTGTACTACTTTGTCAGGCAAACTTGCTCTCGATATAAGATCCATGTGATGACTGATACTCCTTATAGGTGGTAATCCTTTAGGTACATTATCTGATATGATGTCTTCATACTCTATCAGTAACTCTCTTATCTCCTCTGGTTTAGTTTATTTCTTCACTACTCCAGTCATTTTAGGAATTAAGGCATAACACATACATTCCTGTTTTAAACCATCCAAAAATTTCCTTCCATCTACCAAATAGATTCTAGCATTCCCACATACCACATCTTTAGGATCGTCTTCCAAAGGAATCAAAGTAATTCTTTTCCCATTTGCTGTTATAGAATATGTATTATTTCTCCCATCATGTATAGCTTTTCTATCATATTGCCAAGGTCTACCCAACAAGATATGAAAAACATCCATAGGCATAATATCACACAAGACTTCATCATGATAAGATCTAATATGAAATTTCACCAAACATTGTTCACTCACCAGCACCTTATGATTATCCTAAATCCATGCTATCTAATAGGGCTTAGGGTGTTTCAATCTTTCCAACTTCAGCTTAGTCACCATCTCCTCTGAAACTAAGTTATCTGAACTACCACTATCAATTACAACTTTACAACACTTACCTCCATATTTGCATCTAGTTCTGAATAGACTTTTCCTCTGTGATGGTTCCTCATTTGTCTCTACTTGAAATAGTGCTCTCCTCATCACCAATGATTCTCCTTTCTCCAAACTGCCAACTGAACAAGGTGATTCAATAGGTTTTTCTTCAACATAGGCTGTTCTTCCACTATTTTCTATTTTCTTGCTTGTACTACACTGATTACACTCAAATGCTCCATGTGCTTCACCTCCACATTTGAAACAAGTACCTCTGAATGTTCTCTTATCAAATCCTCTTCCTTCTCTTTTGTATCCTTCATTTTGATATGCACTAGGGTTTCCTCTCTAGTAAAAATTTATGTCATCTCTCTGGTAAGCATTGATATCTCTACCATCCTTCTTCAACAAGCTGTCAAACTTGTTTTGCTTCACAAATGATCTATCATATCCTGAAAATGTTTTACCTCTCTAAAAATTACCTCCTTTGCCTCTCTTCCTCTAATCATGTCTTTTATTCATCTTCTCTTCAACTTTCAGGGCAAACTGATATACTTCTTCCAAAGATGACATCTTTACCAAACTTAGTTCTTCTTGAATGTTCAATCTTAGTGCATTGATGTATCTTGGCACTTTCTCCTTGCTTGCTTCACTATGTCTTGTCCTTATGATCATCTTATGAAATTCTTTAGTGTACCCCTTCATAGATTTCTCCTTTTGTCTTAGGTTCTGCAATCTTTTCAATAGCTCCAACTCATAGTCAGCAGGCATGAATTGATTCTTCAACTTTGTCACCATCTGGTCCCACTTTGTTATCTTTTCTTTTCCTCTTCTATTTATTTCCAACTGAACTTTTTTCCACCATATAGTAGCATGTCCTTTCAACTTTATCTTTGCAAATTTCACCTTCTCTGGATCTTCAATCTCCTCATATTCAAAGTATTCTTCCATGTCATTTATCCAGTCTATTAATTCTTTAGGATTCAAATTACCAGTATAGTTTGACACGTCAACTCTAGGTCTCTTTCCAATCTTTAAAATAGATCACAACATCCTTATCTGATCTGATTCTTCTTCTTCATTATCTTCTAGGGTTTCACCAGTTTGTTCAGTAGATTGAAATTCTTCTTCATCATCACTTTTAACATTAGGTCTAGGTTTCAATCCTCTTCGACTATCTTCTTCAATAGCATCCAAATGAATTTGCATTTTTCTCATCAATTCCATCATCTCATCCATTCAATTAGCCATTGTACCAACAGGAGGAACTCTTCAAAGAGGCATCTTCCTAGGATCAAGTGCAAACTACCTTAGGTTTGGTGATCAAGCTACAAGCAAAAAATGCCTCTTAATCAATGATCGGTTGCACACAAGTAACCTACCTCAGATCAGCGATTTGCTCACAACAAGATCTTACAAAATCCCCTTCACTAATTCACTCCAAAGAATCAAAACTTTTGCTCTGATACCACTTGGTGCAATCACGATAGGAGAGTTCATAGAATGAACTGTTCAAACTGCGTAACAAGAGTAAACACAATAGAAACAACTCAAATAAATGGAACAAATGCAAATTCAGTCATTTAGTATATTAAAGAATTCAAAATAGAGATCCACCGACAACATGCGGGCTTACAATTAGGGCTCATAGGCCAAATTACATACATGCACAAGATAAAGCTTTGAAGTCCTTTTACGAAGGAGCCCATTATATATCATCTAAATCATGAGAACTTGATCACTACTTTCCTAAGGATCTATTACATCTTTATATATCATTTCCAGACCAATAGATTCCTCCACATTTGCCAAGGAAGGTCACAAACTCCAATGAAAAGTTGTAACGTGTTCACATATAGGTCGAACCTAAATGCATAGAAAACTTCCTTAAATGAATGGAATAATGTACAGACCCTCAGGGAAGGTTAGCCATGAACCAAAGAACACTGAATGATGTGTCATTGAGATCCACAAGCCTTCTCCTTCAGCTGATTTATTAGGAATTGTTAGAATGCTCTACTCTGAGAAAACAATCAACTTTTGATAGCGATATCTTTCTGGTAACTGATCCAAATGCTTTGAATTCTTGATATGATGTAGATGAATGAACTTAGATACTAAGTCCAGATCTGCAAGATGTGAATTGCCAAAACTGGACCACAAGCTGGAAACTGCTACTGACTGAACTGCCTGAACTGAATTGGAAAATGAAAGAACTGAAATGCAAATGTTTTTGGTTGATGTAAGATTAATCCTGAACCAGGGATTCTCCTGCATCAACTTGAGAACAAGCATGTCATACAAATCCCAAAACATAGGAGGGGCATTTTGCCACGCTCTTTGGACTATACTTGGGAACAAACACATGAAAGACACACGAAAAACACAAGCACTGTATAGCATGCCAAATACATATTATACATCTTAAACACAACAAACAATGTGATGGAAGGAACTTATTACTAACCTCCCACCATCTCAAGCATGCTACAGGTACACCTAATGGTTGGGCTTATGCCACAACAACTGCCAAAGACATGTTTAAGGGAGGATACACCAACCCCACCTACTCAGAGGACTTTTGAAATAAAAAGGATGTGTACTAGCTCAAGAGATACACCATCCCCACCTCCGCAGAGGGCTTTGAATATAAAGGATATGAACGATATCCCACCTTCACATAGGGCTTAATGATTGCAATAAAATATGTGCACTCACAATGGAGATACAACATCCCACCTCTATAGATGGCTTACAAACATGCTTCGTTAGTACCAAAATCATCAGATAGTTTAGCTTTATATGCCCCCACTTTAAGGTGGTTGATATCATGTACCAATATCAAGCATGTTAAGGTAGAGAGAAAACATACAAAGGAACAAGAGCTTTCACAAAGCCCACGCCCCCAAAGGTGACATGTACTTTACGATCACCGAATATTCCTACAAACACACATTATGCTAATATAACTATAATGCATGAAAACAATCACATAAAGAGCCAAGGCTACACATACGGGTTCGAGTCTGAGTATAGCCATGGAGCTCATACTGCAGGCATCTCAGAACCGAGTGTAACAATAGGGAAAGACACTCAAAAAAATCAAAGTGCATGGAGTAGCTATATTGTTATGATTTGTTAGCATGATAAGACAACATCAAAATATCACACGGAATGATTCTACTAGACAAGCATTGGATATATAAATCATCCCCATTGTCATATATGGACAGGTCCATTTTTGCTTTGCTTGCTAAAGGGACACACGGTCCGTACAAGTATATGTTTGTTTTTCATCATCCACTGACTAGATAGAATCACTAAAAGAAGGTAAACAATAAAAAGAGAGAGGAGAACAAGTGTCTTAGAAATAATCACGTAGGAGGATGCCCCTAGGTCATCAACAAGAACACTATGCACCTAAGACACAACACACAACAATGAAAATAGAGGAGAAGGAAGATAGAAGAATGATGATACAAATAGAAGAAGGGTCACAATAGAGGTAGTCTCCTAGTATCCTTGACCTTACAAGAGTATCAATGGTCATCCTAGGAGGCCTAAACAACACATAACACATCATTGGGGGATCACAACACAAAGAGAAGGGTTAGAAATACTTACCTGATACAACCCAATGTTAATAACATACATGTCTAGGAGGAGGCCACCCTTGAGAGAAAATGTAATAGTTGCTACAATAAGTGTGGCTTAAAGAGGAAGAAATACTTACTTATTTCAATGGGATATTTACTGGCAGATAATTATTGTCTATCAACCCAGGATATCTCACATGTCATTTCAGTCTTGTTGATATTTTGTTAATATTGACTTTAGGATGATGAGAGGCTTTGGTGGGCTTCAAAGAGCAGTATCCAATACTGAATGTATAATTAATTCCAACAACTTGCAAAGGTTCTTTAATTCCTTATTGATTTATGCCACAACCATTACCTACATAGTCGTAATTGTTATAAAGGATTTTAAATCCTTGACCATAGAGGGATGTCGTTTCATTAGAAGATGGTGAAGCCTCATAGGTCTCATAGTTTATAGTATAAATAAGGGTGTTGTCTTTAGTTTCTACCAAAGAGGTTCTAGGTTTCTTAGGTGTTTCAAAAGATTGCTTGGATGCGATCGATGTGACTTTTGATGTGTCAGAGTTAGAGTTTATATTCCCGCAGCCTGGAAGGAGTAAAATCTAATAAATCCCAATCATCACTAAAAAGTGCATTTGATGGTTTAGGGTCTTGTACAACATTAGTTGTGGCAAGAGGCATTGATGAATCCACTCGTAAGTTGTTTAGACTTTTATGATTGTTAACTAGTTTTTGTGTTTCAATATGTAAACTTCTGGTTCAGGATCAACTTCCATAGTGTAGAGCTTACTTTGATCAATAAATTTTATTGATCAATGAAGGGTAGACGGAGCTTCCCCCATGGCATGGATCCACGGTCTACCAAGAATCATATTATATTAAAGTGAACCAAGCATGACATGAAAAAGGGTAGATAATGTCATGGGTCCAAACCTTATAGGTAAAGTTATGGTACCCACAGATTTTCTACCAACATTATCAAAGCCATGAATGCTAATTATATCCAGTTTGATTAAAGATGTGTCAATCTTGATTTTGTGTAGTAAGTCAATGCTACAAACATTAAGAGTCAATCCATTGTCAATCATAACTCACTTTATCAAATTTTTATTTATCATGGAAAATATTATAAGTGCATCATATTCATCTTTACTTGTTGGTATTTCATGTGGTTGAAACAAAATATATGTTTTTGTCACATGCATAAAATCTAACAAGGTTACAACATCATTCAACTTAATAAATGGTGGTACAATCACCTTTTATAAAGACTCATGGAGCATTCCATGGTATGTAAGTGATTTTTGTATTAAATCCCAAAGAGAGATCTTAGTCAGAGTAGCATGAAGCTGCTCAACAAAATCATAATCTTGACCACTTTTGTGAGTAAGATGAGGTGGTGGAGGGAGCATAGGTTGAGAACATGGAAGAGAGACAGACACATGTGGTTCTTACTTACTTTGCTTGTTATTATGGTTGTTATATGTGTGAGCAATCATGTGATGTTGTGGCACATTTTGAACACCTTGACTTCTTTGAATGATTTGTCTTGCAACGTTTAGAATATAACCTGGGGGTTGAGGTGGTTTTCGATCTCTTTGAACTGTAATCACTGGTTTTAAGAAAGAAGGTGTGTTAGGTGCCCCAATACAACCATCGTAGGATTATTGCTACACTTATCTGTGAACCCCTTAGTGGGTGGAATAAGTCTATTAGTAAAGATTGAATTAACATTGTTTTCCTCTCGATTATACCCAACATCTATCCCTAAAGGATTTAATGTGAGAGATCTTTTTTCATCCACTAATGCTTCATCCTATCTAGGGAGAACATTGGAATGAAATAAATGTAATGTATTGTTAGGAAGTGTTGATCATGATGTTAGTCATAAAAAAACATAGATAAAGAAATGCAAATCAAACCTTTATCATCTTGAAAGATACAATGAATTCAGAGAATTCATGATCCCAAGTCTCTGTGGATTAGTTCATAATCATCTAACGTTACTTAGTAGTTTCATGTGCATTGTTGTTTTCTATTCAGGGGCCTTACATTTCTGATTCAGAGAAATTCATATCTGGAGAAGCTTGATTTTACCTGCTTTTTGTGAATTTCTTAACAAACAAGGTTAAATCCTACTGTATTTAATCAGATGATGTAGATATTTATGTAAGTTTGATCAATTATTTTGCATATCACTCATATTAAACCAATTTCACTTCCGCACTGTAAATTTGTTCAAATGATGTGCCTATAAGTATATATTTCCATGATTTCTAACTTTATTTATGTTTCCTTGCATGATATTTGTCATTTCAACATGCTATTTGCTCAAATATGCTAAAGATATTCAATTATCTATGGGATATCTACATATTTCTTTGTATTTGCTTATTATTTTTTGTGTGTTTGCAATTATGATGATGATTGAATGAAATTGAACAAATTTGAATAAATGTTTTCTAACTTTTACTGAAAGTAAGTGAATCTTTAGCCATTGATCCATATATACTCTTGATACTATCATGAAAAGAAGGAAATCAAACCATATGTTCACCATGGTGTTCCACATCTAGATATGATTGATGCTAACTTCAAAGGAAAAGAATGAAAACAACATGCACAAAATGAAATGCACTCCAAGGGATGCAACAGATCAAAGTAACATGTCCATAATTCATCCACTGATGACTCAAAGTTTACGATTAGTTGTAATCAAAGTGACTTCATCTTCATTAAGTATGCAAAAGATTATGTATTTACAATCGACCTTGAGAGAGGACCATAAAATTCAACAACTCCTTCTCAATTAAGCTTCTGAATGTTTTACAAATTGCACTCCATCTCCTTTTATAGAACAAGAAGAGGAGTTGGTTATAAAAGATCCTATGATCATGATTTGTCTATTATAATCAACGGTTCATATTCCTTTGACCTAGTCAACATGTAAGACACGTGGCACAGTTTACTAATTGGCAATCCTCTAGTGGATACAATTGTCATTCTCAAATATTCCATTCTCTTTCATTTCATCATACTAAAAAATAGATTTATGCCTATGGATCTTCTTCATGTGTTTGCATTCTTGTATATGTTCTCTTATAATTATCACAGGCCTACACAAATGTGTCTACCTGGAACTTTCTTATCGTGGTAGCTCTCAACTTGGCATATTTCAATGCTTGTATCTCTTCATCTATTGGCTCCATCATTGATGTCCTTTTATCTACTTCTTTACTATATGTCTTCACTTTTACACTTAATTCAGCCATCTCATCCATGACATCTTCTGTGAAGAGATCTTTAGAATCCTCAGCTACTTCTTTAAATTTATGCTTTAACATTTGTATAGCATTATCTAGATCTAGCATTTCTTTTTCTTCTACAACATCCTCTAGTAACTCTTCCATCACTCTCAATTCTTCAGCTAACAAATCATGAACTTTGGTCTAGATGTCCTTTAGTTTATCCATGTTAGCCCTTAATACATTAAGTTCATAATCCATTTTTGTCATCCATGTTCCCATGAGTGGTAGGGTTGCATTAGTGATAATTTTATTTCTTAATAAATCACCATCCGACATGTCCTTGGCACTCTTGAGTCTTGCCATTTCATAATTACACTTGTGAATCCATTGGGTGAATTCACCCTTCAAAGAATAAATGCTTTCCTTTAGTTTGGACAATGTGTCCCAATTGGATATTGATATCCTTATTAGTTTCTCTCTAGAGGTCATCAATCTAAAGTACCATTTCTCCATAATGTGGGCTTGATGTTTATGGATATCTAGGTTGGCTATTTCTACTTCACTTATTAAAGTCAATTCAGCCAGCTTCTCAGTAGCCTGTAAGGTGGATGCCAAGGTGTCTGGCTTAACCAATCCTTGTATAAACTACTGTAAATGCTTATTTTGTTCTTTCAACTCTTTCTTCCTTGCCTTGAGCTTCTTGATTTTGGTTACCACTGCTTTTGTACTCTTAAGATGTTCTTGAGCTTCTTGCTCAGTTGTCATATGGCCTAAATCAATCTGGGTTATTTGATATTTTTATGGTTGGATCTCTCATTTGGCCTTATCTATTGTAGGCACATCAACTTGGGTTGTCCTTTTCCCAATTTTTGGATCTTTCTTGATGCTAGAGACTATCCTAGATATCTATTTTGCATTAGCAAAATCAATTATAAACAAGGATTTGAAATCAAATGATACCTGTTGTACCTTCTCTTCATTTACCTGTGAAGTGACTAAAGCCAAAACATTAGACTGTGATCCTTCATATTGTTCTAGTTGGTCAATTTGAGCATCCTTATCTTGTTCTTTCTCTTGATACTCTAGATCTTGTACATTTTCCTAATGTTTACTTCTGGTATCCAGATCACCCTCTTCATGTGATTCCTCTTGTCTTTGTTCTAGAGGTAATTGATTATATGGTGTCGGATCTTCATGTTCTTGGCATTTATTCTCTTCTTCACCTTGATGGCTATCTTCTTTATGCTTATCATCTTTTCCTCCTATAATTATAGGTGATGTAAATACCTTATCTTGTTCAGACTTGTGCATTAGGACATTTTGTTGTACTATTTGCTCTTGCACATTATCACCTTTATTGTCTAATTCCATGGGAACATCTTCTCCTTGAGGTTGATTAGTTTGGATGACCTCTTCTATCTCATCCCCTTCTTTAGGTATATAGGCTAAATCTAGCATAGCTGGGCTAGTAACATTTTCAATCAAAGTGTCCAAAGATCCCATATGCCCCTCTGCCTTTGAGGTTTCTTCTCTTTCATCTCTTTCATCATGTGATTCCCCTATTATATCAGCATTTTCTATTACTTCTATGTGTTTTAACATAGGTCCGATAGGGTGATTTGTGATATCCTATACCACATCATCCTCAGTTAAATCAATTGTTTGGCTCAAGGGAAGGGATTTTGTAGCTTCATCTTCTTCAGCTTAGCTCCTGGTCTTTTGTGCTATCTTAGTCTTTACTTTCACTATGGTTTCTATAGGCACGTCATGTTGCATTTCCTTAATTACACTCAAATCAACAAATACTGGTGGTGGTGGTGAAATAGCACCTCTCATGTGAGGGCTTTGGCATCTTCTCTACTTGGGTACTTTAACACCATACAACAAGTCTTCTTTCCTCTTCCTTTTGAGTGTTGCAATAAGCCTTTCATCTTCATCATCATTATCTCCTCCCTCTATAGTAGTCCCAACTAAACTTTGCCCCTATTCTCCTATAGTTTCTTGTTGAGTTATGGGTATTTGGGATGCAGATATAGACACAGGAATTGCCTTAAATGCTAGTTTGGTAGGAGGTGACAATGGTTGAAACACCAAGGATACTCCCTTAGAAGTGATCTCTTCTACTATTCCAGATGAACTAGGTTGAAGTATCTTTGTCCCTAGGATCTACCTTTTATGTACAAGGAAATCATCATATCCTTGTTCTTCTCTCTCTTTTCTTTTCCCTTTCTTGTCATTGGTGATTGCTACCCCTTTGCTTTTAAGCTCATCTACTTTCTGAGAAACCCAAATCTTAGTTTTGGTCATAACCTTGGCAGTGAGAGCCTTAATAGAAGTCTCCTCCTTTTGTGTTAAATCTAGAGAAGAAATATTGTTATTGTATATATTTTTCTCCTCATATCTGGATCTACGAGATTGTCATCATTTTTTCTAACTTGAAGAGGAAATTCAGGCTACCCTATGGTCCTCATCTAGTCTAGTGATAATCTCTAATATTCTCTTTTTCTGAGTTCATGTTCATCGCCACAATCTTCCAAATAATCTTTAGGGTGGATAGTGTTCTTGTACTTCTTGTTGAATCTTTGCTCAATTCGGTGATAAGGATCATAGTATCTAGCCAAGGGAAACAATTTCAAATTCAAAGCTTTCAGCTCTGCCTCTGTCTTTCTTGTATTTTCTATGGCTTTTACCACATACCAATTTATATCAATAGGAAACTTCCTATATGGTTTTCCTTCTTTTATCCTTGACATTTCAAATGTAGGCAACTGTTGCCTCATCAATTTCCATCAATACCACTTTATCTGTAGGGTACCTTGGTAACATATATGGTTTCCCACTGAAACCCTCCATCCAGGTATATGAATAGGATTTAGCCTGGATGAACCAGGACCCATATCCACTAATGGCCTTTGTAGCACTGACTGAGAATCTTTTTCTCTAATCCCCTTCCATGAGTCAGACCAAGTGCATCAAAAGGCATCATTAACCATCTTATAATGGTGTATTGAGAGTCTCCTCTCCAACTAGGGAAAATGCTACCAGGGTGTTTTCTCATTGGGTAACTTCCCAATCCTTCACATAGTCTGTAGACCATTGAATGTACCCTTCACCACATAGGCATACACTCAGTAGGATGTCATCCTAAAGATCATCCCCTTGCCTTCTTTCCATTTGACCATCTGATCATGAATGGTGTCACCAATTATCTTGGCCCATTGGACCTTTTCATTCTCTATACTCTATTACCATTCTTATCAACCCAAACATCCATGGGTCAAAGACCCCACAGTCTACTAATCCGCTCATCCTTCTCAGCATGAACATCATGTATTGCACTTCTTCATTAAAGTTAAATTTGTATAAGTGCACCACCTTTTTGGTAGTTGCTCTAGCTATGTTACTTGGGTGACTCCATCCCTGGTATATGACTTTCCTACAATTTTAATCGTTGGCCTCAAATTCTTTAGCCAATGCATCTAAATCAGGTACATACATGTTCCGAGAGGTAGGCAAATGGAACACCTCAATAATACCATCTATAGATAAATTTGCATATAATCTCTCTTGTTTCTCTATATTCCTCGTGCTAACATCATAATGCAATGTGGCTTTAGCTCATAGGTCAAAGGTCTCTATAGACTATGGAAATCTAGCAACATGAAAGAAACCAAATGCAACTATGCTCTGTAGAATAGGATCATTTTCATGTGCATCAATTCATGCTCTGAATGCTTTGATGTCTGTATTCCCACAATGTGTCTCCTCTGTGAATCCCAACTTTCTATATACACTATGTGATTTAGGGAACATGGCCGATTTGAACTCCACATCATTTTGTCCATGTGTGGATGTGATATTTTGTCCTGTAATTTGAATATATAGTTTCAAATAATAGCTTATACATTTATCTAGGGTTAGCACACTAATGATTTTACATTCCAAGCTCGCAATATGTATAAACTTCATGAATTGAATGAATGATATGCATAGCGTATAAACATTATCATTGTTCTCTGGTTACCATTTCTTTAATTAATTACAATACAATTTAATAAACATAACCAAAAGTATAGTCATTATACGTACTTGTATACGCTTCGTTCACCTATTATGAATATAGAGGTATTAGGATAAAAGCTCCAGATTCAAGATTCTTTTGTAACTTCATCTTCCTAGCTCAGCTCTATTTTGCAGCAAGCTCTTTATAACTAAAATTAGGGCTCTCAAAGTGTAATTATGTTGATTAGGCTGAGAAAAATCCCTTTAACCTTGAATATTTTGGGTTCATTAATGGTCTCCATGCGATTTGATAGTTTCAATTAGCAAATTCCATAAGATAACCCCAAGTGTCCATTGGCATGCATTTAAATTTAAAAAGACAACAACCTTTTGTAGCATTTAATGCAAAAAGGTGTTGGTGTGAGAAAAACATCCGGTTAAAGAATATTCTAGGGAATATCTTGAGGTGGATATCCAGATGACACTATGCAAGTAGGGGTGTGAATATGGACATGTGTGATCATGTCATTTGCTACATGGGGTGTGAGCATTTGAGGGATCTAGATGTTATTTTAGATCAGGATACTAACTTAAGTTTTGGATACTAAGTAGTGTGGTGTATCCCTTTGGCTTGATGTCCTAATGACATAAGAATACATGCCATCTCTATATTGCGTCGAGGTAGAATGAAATCATTGGGATATGGATGATTCAAAAGCTCTGGACTCTAAGTTATGGTCTGGATACTCTATAAGATGAGGATATTATATATTATTAGAACATTTTGATGTCCAAACTGCTAAGTCTTTTAAGTTTGATGTCTGGATATTAGAGTGTGTCAGGATTCTATCCTAAGATCTAAACAACAAGTTAAGAGCTAGATACTAAGTGCTATATCTTGATGATGTAGGCAGATTCATCATTCTTCTTCAAGTCGAGTGGACGTGATGTCATCAAGATCAAGATTTTTACTATGATCGAGATATTAAGTAATATCTGTCAACCGTGACGTTTAATTTATCGGTGACTCAAATTTGACATCTAGACATTAGTGAAGGTTCGGAGACTAAGTTAAGATCTAGATGATATGTAAATATGAATATCTTGACGACCTGTTGATTGGACTTTGACTAGACATAACTTCTTTTTTTCAATGAATTTCGAGATACTTTAAAAAACAAACCTATTTGAAATTTTATGCTCTTTCACATGACAAGGTTCTTGATAACAAATTTTATTTTTGGATTTTGATCATGATCCTGAGGTTCTAATATGTAGAGGATAACTTTCTGACATATATCTGAGACTAATTTTACCATACTGCCCAAAAGTTGGGTCCTTGTTTTGCTAGGGCAAAATGGGGTATGTTGTGTAACCACACAACAACTTCCCACCAAAGAAAACTATGAAAATTCAAACAATTGAAGAGATGAAGACAAACTAAGACATAGTTTTCCAACTCTTATCAAATATAAAACATCTTAATCTTCCTAAATGATATCATGTTCATCAATATAACAATGTGCTGAGAAGGGATCAAGTGTGTGCATGTGATTCATATCCCTCATCTTGAAGATGAGTTGAAAACACTAGTGACTAGTGTTAAGCTACATAATTTGGTTCATCCCTCATAGCCAACTTGGATAGAGCCTTGCTCCCAATAAGCATCCATAGCCCCGGCAAGGTTATCATTGCAATCCCCCTAAGTAAAGCCCCACTACCAGCAGGCGTCTACAACCCTAGTAGAGTTACTTAGATGGCCTAATTATTTATTTTGGATATTTAATATATTTCTTTCTATTTTTTTAAATTATTCATAAGATATCATCATGTAAGCTCATTTTGCAAGGTTTGATCACTTGTTGTTTTACGTTGAGAATTGCAATGGTAGCAAGGGTAACCTTTAGATTTTTCAATTAACACTACACTGGTATGTTCAACAAACCTAAGGCTATTAGGTGTGCCATGTGAAGATCTCCTTGAACAAGAAAAAGTAGTACTGATGAACAAGATATCACAGACATAATTGGATGTGTCTACTCAACATAAGTTACAACCTATGTATGAACTTGTGTTCATTTCTTAAATTCCAACAATTTTAGCGATTTTCTAAGAGTGATAAGTTGTCTAATTTTGCCCAAGACAAATAAGGTCCCAACAACACACAAAGCAAAAGAAAAAATACCAAAATTGTATAGATGGCTATACAAAATGTACATTATGATACAATGTCATGACATGACCCCTCTAGGCCTAAAAAAAATGTTTGAGGAACTATCCATTGATTGGCAATGGGACATCCTCACCTGTTAAGGTTTTCAATCTATAGGTACTATCACTTAGGATTTTTGAGATCTGAAAGGGACCTATCCAAAGTTTATCAAATTTTTCATGGTCACCTTTCCTTTAATGTGCTTTATCCCATGATAGTACTAAATTTGATATTCAAAATGCTTTTACTTTAGATCTCTTGTCAAACTAGCATTTGACATTAGCCTAATGCTTGGCAAATTGGTCAATCACCAATCTCTTTTCTCTTCCAGGTGCATGAGCTAAAGTAACCCAACTTCTTGTTTGTTGTCTATGCCTAAATATTCATGTGCAAACTGCAGGGTATGGATTTTGAGATTGACAGGGAGGATAGGATCCACCCCATAAACTAACTAGTAAGGGGAATTTCCTAATGCAGTCTTTATTCTAGTTCGATCCACCCACAAGGCATATTTAAGTAAAGTATTCCACTCTCTGGGGTTCTTTTCTATCAATTTCTTTATGATGTTTAATAAATTATTATTGGTTGACTCTGTTAAGCCATTTCCTTGGGGGTAATAGTTTGAAGAGAACTTTAAAATGATCCCATAATCAAAAGCCCAACTAGACAACTTTAAAGATGCAAAAGCTGGTCCATTATCACACACAAGGGCATAAGGAACTCCATACCTGGTGATGACATTGCTTTTTAAGAATTTGATCACATCCTCTATAGTATAGGTGTTGTTGATGAATGCCTCAGTCCACCTAGTGCAATAATCAGTGATTGTTAATACATACCTATGGCCTGAAGAAAATGGAGGATTGAAAGGACCGATGAAATTCATGCCCCACTAGGAAAATGGGTGCATCTCCATAACTGGCTACAGGGGTTGACTAGCATGTCTTTCTCTATTGGTAGTAGTCTGGCAGGTATGGCATCATTTGATATGTTCAACAATATCCTTAAAGATTGTTGGCCAATAATATCCTACTCTCAGGATAGCATGTGTAGTGGCCAGGTGAGATCCGTGAGCTATTCCAAATTTATCATGTAATTATGTGAGAACTTTATCAACTTCTGGCTTGGCCAGACACCTAAGGTATATTCCTTCATAATTTTTCTTGAAAAAGATTCCTCCTTTTATCATGTACTTCTATGATTTAATCTTTAAAGCTCTCCTTTGAGAAGCTTGCATCTTTAGTGGGCATCTCCCAGTGATCAAGATATGTCTAATATCTGAATACTAGTCATCTTTCTCTTTTGTGTTCACCGTATATTGTTAACTTATCAAGTTTGGGTCGATTTCAGCAATCATCTTGCTTAAGGCTTTCACTCTAATGAGCTTCATGGGAGTTATGTCTATATCATATTCTTGGAGCACTATTCTCCATTTCGATCTTTTCTCTCTAGGCTCATTCTGCATCAGGAGCATTTTGACTGTTGCATTAGGTACAACAACAATTATCTTGCTTCTCAGGATATAGTGCCTGAATTTCTTCACTGGTCTATGTTGTGATGTTCACAACATGCCCCTTATTGCCCCTTAGCAAAATGAGGACCCCTGTTGTGGCTTGCCCCCTTTATTTTTGTGCTCTGGGTGGTAATGGTAAAAAGCATCATCATATCAGGTGCATGATGATCCTCCTATATGATCCCAAAATTCAAAGGTCTGAATCTTGCCTCAGGAAGCTTGCCATGTGAAAGAGTGTAAAATTCTAAGCAAGTTTTCCTTTTACATCACCCTAAAATTTGGCCAGGTAAGAAAGTTATGCTTGGTCAAAGTTCTGGTCAAACCTGATATTCACAAGGGGAGGATCATATTTCTTAACATCAGTCATATTACAGAGGGTCATCCTGATCTAATTTATCACCCGATAAATCATGTGGTCCAAATATCTGAACATCAATTTTAGGTGATAGTGACCTTTACCCGTCAACAACCTTATGTATTTCACGAGGATCATGTTTCTCAATATAACCCGATATTTCTCAATATCCTCCTGTCGTGAAATATCACCTGATAAATCATGCGGTCCAAATATCTGGACATCAATTTTAGGTGATAGTGACCTTTACCCGTCAATAGCCTTATGTATTTCGTGAGGATCATGTTTCTCAAATGTAACCCGATATTTCTCAATATCCTCCTGTCGCGAAATATCACCCCAAACCAATATCCTGATGACGTCATCCTGATATTCCAACAAGAGGTCATTTTAGTCTAAGGGGATCATCATCTTTCAAAAATCACCTGATGTTTCAAATGTAACCTGATATTTCTCAATATCCTCCTGTCACAAAATATCACCCCGAACCAATATCCTAATGACGTCATTAGAACCCGATAAACAAGAAACATCACATGAAGATGACATCATCATCCTTTTTACCTCACGGAGGTATATTTTCAGACATGACCTTTCTTGCATAACATGATGATGATGTCATAGTGCCGCAGCGCTAAACCAAGTCATCATCCGGATGATGTCATCCTAATATTCCGACAGGAGGTCATTTTAGTGTAAGGGGATCATCATCTTCCAAATATCACCCGATGTTTCAAATGTCACCCGATATTCTGAAAGATCACCCTCCTCGCCAAATATCACCCGATGTTTCAAATGTCACCTGATATTCTAAAAGATCACCCTCCTTGCCAAATATCACCCGATGTTTCAAATGTCACCCAATATTCTGAAAGATCACCCTCTTTGCCAAATATCACCCGATATTCTGAAAGCTCACCCTCCTCACCAAATATCACCCTGATGTGGATGCATCACCCCGACCTTTTGTGCATCACTCGATTTTTTTTGAAGATTAGCTGATCTTTTGAATATCACGATCTTTCAAATATCACCCCATGGCTAGTATGATAATGACATCATCCAAGCTTGATGAACAAAGGAAATCACCTCCTTACGACATCATCATCCTTTTACCTCGCATAGACACTTTTTCAAACATCACTCCTATCCGATAAACATGACGATGATGTTATGATAACTGCAGCGATAAACAAGGTCACCCTTCCGCTGATGTCACCCCAATCTTTCGAAAGGAAGGTCATCTTACCCATAGGAGTCATGTTCCAAATATCATCTTGATCTTAAAATATGACCCGATAAGCAAAACTTGACATATCCTGATGATGTCATCTCCTTGGGAGGGTGATATTCTTCAAAGCTCTTTCCTCGGGATCATTTTCCTTGGACCCGATTTCCTTCAATATCAATGTAACATCACCATCATATCATGACCAAGTAAAGAGAATATCTAGAAATCTATATGCAGGTGGTGGAACTGAATGAATTATCAAAAGGAGACTAATTTCTTGTGTGTAGGAGGATTTTCGTAGTATCATGACCAGATATTTATGTTTGCACCTTCAAGGCATGGTTTAACATTATTTCTTATCCTCCTGCTGATTATTTAAATGAGGGTGCCTAACTTTATATGATGACCACAGGTGCATCAGCTAGAAGATGAGGTCGGTGAGACATTGTTGGCTCGCTCCGATCAAGTGGGGTTCCATCGATGATCATGATGATGTGTGGTCATGATGGAAAAGCAAGGCAGGTGGATTTTGAGCCATCCCAGAACCTGATGATGTCAACCATTCACACTTTAGGAAGGCCAGTCCATCCTGGTGATGTCATCATCATATCCTGATCAGCGAAGAATTTCAAAGTGCAGCCGATATTCAAATGGAAAATGGCAGGAAAGTAGAGCAGGAGGAATTTGAAATTATTTTGGAGCTCGATGTATAACTTTGCTCAAACAAGAAGTACACGCAAGGCCTACAGAGGGTCAATATGCAGATTTGACCTGACGACGTGTAGGTGGGCATCCCACTATGCAGATGGAATATTTTATTAAGGTGGGCATCCCACTATGCAGGTGGAATATTTTATTAAGGTGGGCATCCCACTATGGAGGTGGAATGTTTTATTAAGGTGGGCATCCCATTATGAAAAATATTTTATTACTTTTTTGAGAATGTGGGCATCCCACTATGGAGGTGGAATATGTTATTAAGGTGGGCATCCCATTAAGGAGGGGGAAGGAGGTCAATCATACAGGGAGACCGGTAGAAATTTCAAGTAGTAGACTAGATTGCTGAGACTAGTGGGGACTGAATTGTTGAAACATTCAAGGTTCTTTCCTCATGATCACTGTAAACATGCATGTTTTATGAACATACTGTATGGAGATGAAGCTTCAGATTACATCATGATTGTAAACCTTAAGTAATCTTCAAGTTGATTTCTGGATATGTACTGGTGGATGCTATGTTCTTTAGAAGTGCTTTCATTTCATTGCGTGTTGTTGTCAACTCTATCTCTGAAGATTTACATTGGATCATGCTGATTTGTGGAATATCCTGGTGAAGTATGATTTTAGTTTTCTTCTCTTCATTACTGTATGGGAACATGTATGTGGGTCAGTGATCTCAGTCAAGTAAATCTTAGGAATATCTCTCTCTTTAACCCTTTTTCTTATTTTAATTTTATAGAAATCACTTCCATAATTGTACATCATGGTAAATATTAAGTAGAATAGGGGAATATGCAGACATCCCATAGATACTTGATCATCCTTAGCATATTCATGAGCTCGATGCATGTACCATTGAAAATTTCATGCAGGAAATCACTGATAAGGGTAGAGCTCATGCAAATATCACCTTAGGCACATCATTTGGAGATATATGTTGTATAGAGTAACTCCCCTGAAAGCATTGTTGCAGTACCAGAACCTACTGATTCAAAATGGAAAACAACAACACACATCAACCACTGAGAGATCTTAGTAGATTATGACCTAATCACCAGGGACTTGGGATCATGAATTCTATGAATTCATTGTATCTTTCAGGATAAACAAGGGTTGATGTGTAACTTTTCTTCAAGTGTTATGTGTGACTAACATCACCATCAACACCTAAACTAGTGCTAGAAGGAGGGCCAAACAAGAAAACTATAGATTCCTGCAAACATTGCTTAAGTATCTTGTCAATTTCCAAATCTGACCATAAACCAGCCTATCTTTCTTAAAATTTGAAGAATCTTGGCTTCTAAGCCAAACACCAGGTCTAGATCTAGTGGACCCTATGAAGAACTACCTACCAGGGGATCTAGACCTAGGACTGTGGACCTTCATCACCCCCCTGATCCTAGTACATATGGAGCTTCACCAGGACCTGCTCCTGCAACTCCTATTGGCCTACACATACCTGCAGGGCCTTCTGTCACACCACAAGTTCAACCTCAGATGGTCACACCTCATATCCAACCCCCTCTGGTTGCAATGTCATTCTTCACAGTAGAGTCACCTTTGAACTTCACTGCATATCATGCTCTGCCCAAAAATCCAGATAAAATTTGTCCTAGATACCACCCATATCAGGATGCTGATGATCATGTCAGAACCTTCAAGGAGGCCTGTTGTAGGGCTAGGATTGAGTATGAAGATGTGGTCTACAGGTTGTTTCCCTTCTCCTTAGGAGAAGAGGCCTACAACTGGTACATTAGTTTGGGCCAAGGTTCAGTCAACTCATGGGATGCCTTGGAGAAAGCTTTCAAGGATAGGTTCAAGGTGCCTATAGACCCTTCAACAAACTACCATTTATTTGCCACTATCAAGAGGTCTGAGGGGGAGACTATAGCAAACTTTAATGCTAGATTCCAAAAGATGATGTCTAAGCTAGTAGCTCCTTATAATGTAACAGATGAAGCTGTAGGAGCATTTACTACTCAGCCTTAGATCCCTTGACCTCCATGTTTATCAGGAGGACACATCCTGGCGTAACAACTTTAACAGAGGCCTTTGGGGAAGCTATCAAGGTCAGCCAACAATTAGCTCCTGCCCCCACACCAAATGTTGCCTTCCCTTCACTTCCAGGCTATCCAACATGTCATGTCCACCAACAGACCAACGGGGCCATGATACCTTCAACCATGATGCCAGCCCCTTTGCAAATACCTCCACTCAGTGTCATGCCACCACTAAGTGGGAATAGCCAGATGTTGCCATATCAGACATAAGTGCCACATGCTGTAGAACAACCCAACAATAACAATGGGTCTTCTTTTTTCAAGCCCTGGATAGAAAATGTAGTGGCAAAGGCTCAGGAGGAGAAAGAAGAAATCAAAGAAATATCAGCCCAGCTTAGGAAACTTACCACTGAGGTCACCCATTTGAGAAATTAGAACTTTTACTCTCAACCTAACCAAAATAGAGGCTATGCCAATGACAGACCAAACTATCCTAACAAGGGGTACAATAATAATTACAATAACAATAATGGCAACAACAATCTTCCTAGATAGCCTAGAGTGTGGAACACTAGGCCAAACAATGGTTCCTTGCCATCACCCCTGGATAATCAGCCTCCTGGTGAATCTAAATAGACCACTAGAGTAAACCTTGCTGAGGCATCACTTGCAAACTGGTGCAGGATTCATAATACCAATGCTCATGCAAAGTTAGATTGCCCCCAATTCAAGGTTGCAGCCAGTATTTTCCAAGCTGAAGTGTCCAGTACTTCAGGAAACCCACCTTATGTAGAGGGAAATGAGATTGTCCCCTATGAGTATGATATCGCCTTAGTGCTGGAAAGCTTCATGCATCATCCTCATCAGCATGAAACCTCATCACATCAGGATTACACCTCAACATGTGAGGAATCAGCCATGGCTCTTGAATCCAACTACGTTTTCCCATTTGAAGATGAGAATGAGCCATCAATGGAACATGAGGAAGTCAATGCTTATCAATAGCAACCTCAAGGTAGACATAACTACAACCTGAGGAATAACTCAAATCGGTCTGCTGACCCTTTGACCACCTCATTGCCTCCAAACAACTTCAATACTCCACCTGATCCCCAGGCAATTAATAACCCTAGATTTCCCAAAGTTAGTGTGCATCACTTGACACCATAGAATGCAACACTAAAAGCCATAAATCCACCTCCTGGACCTGACAAATTGGTTTCTTACCTAACTGATGAGATGAAGAAGGTTAAGATTAGCCTGCCATTGTCAAAACTACTTAGGACCCCTGCTATCAAAAGTGCTTTTGTGAAATCTTTAGACAGTCCTACCCAAAAGGAAGACAGCCATACACCAGGTCAGTTTGGAAATAAAGATCATACTGCCAGGGATGCTAATACAAAATTAAAAACCCTGGCCACTGTCCAAGCTGCAAAGACCTCCCACATGACCCTATACAAAGACAAAAGTGAGTCACCTCCCTTCCTCCTAACCGTAAGGATATTCGGTAAGAACCTACACAACTGTCTAGTGGACTCAAGAGCATCTACCAACATGATGCCCTTATCCATATGCAATGCCTTGGGATTACATCCTGCCAAATCATTGAAGAAAGTAACCCAGCTGGACAAAATAGAAGTAAACATGGTAGGTGAACTAACCCACATCCATATGCAACTAGCCTCGGATCCCAGAATCTAGCATTATATTGATATCCAGGTAGTTGATATACCTGATGCATACAAAATGTTGCTCAGCAAGGATTGGTCAAAGACCCTCAATGGATATATGTCTACTGACTTCAGTGTGGTTGCCTTGGAGGGGAATACCTAACCAGATCAGGATCGAAGCTAAACCTCACATGAAACACATGATTACCGAATATAACAAAACCAACGAAGTCATGTATGTGAATGTGGAACCTGGAGTTTACTCCACCAGACCTCTGACTGCTAGGGTAGAGGAGATCCTAATGCTTGACATACATGATCATTATGATAACCCTTGGGATGATGATGCATATCTAGAACCTAGTTGTAATCTTGGAAACGAGATAGAGATAGATCACTTCAAGAATTTTGAGATGCATCTGCTTAAAGGGGTGAAACACTGCCAATTGTTAAATGTACCTATTCATGATATTTTAATTAGTGGATGGTGCAGGTTGCATAATGAGGCTCATTCTGAAAAGACATGTGAGGCCCGCCTAGACATGCTGGAGCTAGAACAGGCATACCATGAGGTGTCATCATCATCATCTGCAGTAAGTGTTGCACATAATGGTAATGATGCTGATCCTTGTTTATCTTCTGCAGGAGCAAGAGGAAGCACACAACATGATGAGGATCCTGTTAAGGTAATAGAAGGGATACTGGTTGGCAATAGGAGTAATGCTAAGAACAAGGAGAAAATTACCCCTGGGAGTGAGTGTTTGATGAAGTCAGATTATGAGTTATCTGACAAAGATAGGGGCAGCAGTCTGTCCAAATTTGAAGAGTTCCTATCAAAAGAAATGCAAAAGATGATGTAGCAGCAAAGACCTCCTTAGGATGTCTTGGTTGGAGGATGGTGTAGGTTACATGAAGCTCCTCATTCAAAAGCATCTTGTTCATTGTGCCTGCACATTTTAAGAAGATTGACATTGCCTAGCCTAGGGGATGTTCCTCCTGATGATAAAAGAAAAGAAGAAATATCAGCTTCCCATGAGGCCGATGAAGTGGCGCCTAAGAAAATAGAGATACCAAAGTTGAAGTGGATATCTGGTGGTGTAGCTGCCAGAGCCAAAAGGAAGAAAGCAGCCCCAGACAAGCCTTTAGATGAAGACAAGCCATGGATCCTCGGGTTTGATGGATCCAAGTCAAAGCAAGGAGCTGGAATAGGAGTGAACCTCATCAATCCATCAGGAAAATCCTACCTAGCAGCATACAGGTTGTAGTTCCCATGTACAAATAATGTAGCAGAGTATGAAGCTCTAATTCATGGGATACTGTTTGCACTTAACAAGAAGGTGAGAATTCTACATGTCTATGGAGACTCAAAATTAGTTGTCAGGCAGGTAAGAGGTATATACTCTTGCAAATACAAAAGGCTGTCTAACTATAGGCGCAGGGTGTGGAACCTGGTAGAAGATTTTGATGCCTTCAATATCACCCATGTGCCCAGGGAGCAAAACCATAGAGCGGATGCTTTGGCCCAGACTGCCAGTGCTTTGGAACCTTTGTCCATATCAAGTCTCAAAAGGTTCTTAGTTGAATTAGTATCAATGCCTTTAGTACCTGATAATGTAACCAATCTTCAAGTATTTGATGATGATCGGTATATATTGGATTTTATTTCCAATAGAGATGTTTTTGAGGCACAGATCATAGATGAAGTTAACATGGAAGAGCATGTCTGGGAAGAAGAAGAAATCCTAGAGTTGCCTAGCAATAGGATCCCTAAGGGAATGATAGAGCTAGAGAGAGCATTCGACCTAGACAATATGCTAAAACAGAAGGACCTCCCAAAAGCCGAGGAGGGGCAGTACTCTCCAATTGACATTGGACAAGGTGGTAAAGAAAGAAACATCCTGATTGGAAAGGTTTGCACGGATGAAGAGTTCAAAGGGATAACCCAGGCTCTCCAGGACTACATCCATGTCATTGCTTGGACATATGATGAGTTGAAGACTTATGACACTTCTGTCATCACCCATACTATTCCTTTGAAGCCAGATGCCAAGCCTTTTAGGCAAGGATAGAGACCTGTCAATGCCTTGCTAGAGCCCATCATCTTTGAAGAAGTTAAAAGACTGCTTGATGCTAGGATCATATTTCCTGTGAGACACTCCACGTGGGTGGCAAACCTGGTACCCGTGAGGAAGAAGAATGGTGACATCAGGCTGTGCGTGGATTTTAGGAATTTGAATAGAGCTTTTGAAAAGGATAAATATCCTTTGCCTTCCTTGGATGAAGTCCTGTAGGTTGTGAATGGAGCCAAGATGATGTCCTTCTTGGATGGCTTCTCTGGTTACAATCAGGTGATGGTGGACAGAATTGATAGATTGAAAACTGCATTCACCACTAAATGGGGGATCTTCGCCTACAGACACATGCCATTTGGGCTGATAAACGCTGGAGCCATCTTCCAGCGGGCAATGGACATAGCCTTCAGAGGCTTAATCGGTAAGTGCATAGTGATCTACATGGATGACCTGACTGTGTTTTCCAAAGATAGAAAAAACCATGTAGAGGACCTAAGAAAGGTGCTGGAGAAGTGTGAGCAGTATGGGATATCCTTAAATCCCAAGAAGTGCATATTTGGAATGACCACCGTGAAGTTGCTGGGTCACCTGATAACTAAGAATGGGATCATCATTGATCCTAACAGAGTAGAGTCCATCATGAAAATACAACTACCTGGAAGCAAGACAGAGCTCAAATCTTACTTTGGTAAGATTAATTTTGTTAGGAAATTCATCATCAGCTTTGCAGAGATAGTTAGGCCCCTGAATGCCATGCTCAAAAGGGATGCCAAGATTGAGTGGACACCTAAAGCTAGAGTAGCTTTTGAAGACATTAAGAAAGCTATTTCAGATGCTCCAGTCCTGACCAGTCCAGATTACACCAGGGACTTCTACATCTACTCATTTGCCTCAAAACATACCTCTGCAGCAGTGCTAACCTAGAGAAATGAAGAAATGTAGGAGACGCCTATAGCCTTCATGAGCTGCCCTTTTAGAGATGCAGAGCTCAGGTACCTGGATGTTGAAAGACAAGCACTTTCTCTAGTTCGAGCAGTCAAGAAGTTCAGGCACTACATCCTGAGGAGTAAGGTGATTGCTGTGGTACCTGATGCAGCAGTAAAGATGTTGCTAATGCAAAGTGAGCCAGGTGAGAAGAGGGCCAAATGGATCACCATCCTCCAGGAGTATGACATGGATATCACACCCATGAGGTTGGTAAGAGGACAAGCTTTGAGTCAAATGATATCAGAGATAGACCCTAACATCCTGAACCAGTAGTATGTTGTAGATGCAAAAGATGATGGAACATGGTATTCAGACGTTAGGCATGTCCTAATCACTGGGAGATGTCCTCCAAGATTGTAGGCCTCACAAAGGAAAGCCCTAAAGATAAAAGCACAGAAATATATGATGAAAGGAGGAGTCCTTTTTAAGAGAAACTATGAGGGGATATACTTAAGGTGCTTGGAAAAACCAGAAGCAGACAAGGTACTAGCGGAACTACATGATAAATTTGGGACTGCACATGGATCATCCTTGGCAACCACTCATGCCATCCTCAGGGTAGGGTATTATTGGCCCACGATTTCCAAGGACACTATTGAACACACCAAATATTGTCATGTGTGTCAAGTTGCTGCAAATAGAGATAAATATGCTGCTCAACCTCTGCAGCTAGTGATAGAGATGCACCCATTTGCTCAGTGGGGTATGGACTTCATAGGACACATCAATCCTCCATCATGCTGAGGCCACAGGTATGTCTTGACTATTACTGACTACTGTACCAGGTGGACTGAAGCTGTTAGCAGTAAAACATGTAATGCTAAGGATGTCATTAAGATTTTGGAAAGCAACATAGTGACCAGGTATGGAGTTCCATATGCTTTAGTGTGTGATAATGGACCTGCCTTTGCTTCAATAAAACTATCAGGTTGGGCTTTTGACCATGGGGTCATCTTGAAATTCTCCTCCAATTACTATCCCCAAGGGAATGGATTAGCAGAATCCACAAACAAGAACTTGCTTAACATCATAAAGAAGTTGATAGATAAGAACCCAAGGGAATGGGACACTCTATTGAAATATGCCTTGTGGGTAGATAGAACCAGAAATAAGGCTGCATTAGGAAACTCACCTTTTCACCTAGTATATGGGGTGGATCCCCTCCTCCCTATTAACCTAAAGATTCCTACACTGTAGTTTGTACAAGAATACCTAGGCATAAATAACAAATAGGAGGTTAGGTTGCTACAGCTGATGCACCTAGATGAAAAAAGAAGTGAAGCCATTAACCAGTTTGCTAAACATCAGGCTGTTGTCAAGCAATGGTTTGACAAGAGGGCTAAAATTAAGGCTTTTCGGATCTCAGATCTAGTCCTGATGTGGGACAAAGCACATGAAAGGAAGGGTAACCATGGTAAGTTTTACAAACTTTGGATAGGCCTCTTTCAAATTTTTGAAATATTAGGAGACAGCACCTACAAGCTCAAGTCCTTAACAGGTGAGGATGCTCCATTGCCAGTCAATGGATAGTTCCTCAAGCACTATTTTTAGGCCTAAAGTAGCATCATGACAGTTATGTGTATCATAATGTATATTTGTTGTGCGGTTATTTGTATAGTCTCCTTCCTTTTGTTTGTTTTGTTTGGTTTCTTTGTTGTCCTCAGTAGGGATCTTTCTTTTGATTTAGAGCATACAGGGGCAAACTAACAACCACAAAAAAATCTAGATCATTCAGGTTAATTGTTTTAAATTTATGCATAACTTGTTGTGACTGTCATGAATGTGGAGAGTTGTTTGACTTGTGAAATTTTGTATTCAATAAGAATGGGTTGAGTATTCAAGGATGTTTCTCACAATGACACACCTAAAATCCTTGGATTGGTTGAACCTACCAGTGTAGAGATTAGGTGAAAAATCAGAGGTCATCGTTGCTACCATTACAATTCTCAAATTAATTTCAGTAAGTGACCACTCCTTGCATCATGATGATGAAGTTACAAATGCAACATCTTATGAAGTTCTACCAAAAATATAAAATGTAAAGCAATAAAATGGATTTTACTAAAAATCCAGGTTAAGCCATCTAAGTAACTCTATCAGGGCTATAGACACTCACTGGTAGTGGGGCTCTACTTAGGAGAATTGTAACGATATCCTTGTCGGGGCTATGGACGCTTGTTGGAAGCAAGGCTTAATCTGGTTGGCTATGAGCAAACATCCTTACCTACGTAGGCTAATGTTAGTCACTGATTTGTTCAACTAATCTTCAAGATGAGGATGATTAATCACATGCACCCACTTAAACTGAAAGGAAAATTCATGCACCTTATTGAATACATTGAGTCTCAAGTTAGATGATGATCTGCAGGGGAGATGGTTGGAAGTTAATGCATGTATTTCTTTTAGTTTCCTTTAATGGTCTTTGTTTTTGATTGTTTTGTTTGGTTGCTAGTTGTTGTGATGTTCACAACACGCCCCTTTTTACCCCTTAGCAAAATGAGGACCCCTAATGTGGCTTGCCCCCTTTGTTTTTGTGCTCTGGGCGGTAATGGTAAAAAGCATCATCATATCAGGTGCATGATGATCCTCCTATATGATCCCAAAATTCAAAGGTCTAAATCTTGCCTCAAGAAGCTTGCCATGTGAAAGAGTGTAAAATTCTAAGCAAGTTTGCCTTTTACATCACCCTGAAATTCAACTAGGTAAGAAAGTTATGCTCGGTCAAAGTTTTGGTCAAACCTGATATTCACAGGGGGAGGATCATATTTCTTAACATCAGTCATATTATGGAGGGTCATCCTGATCTAATTTATCACCTGATAAATCATGTGGTCCAAATATTCAGATGTCAATTTTAGGTGATAGTGACCTTTACCTATCAATAGCCTTATGTATTTCGCGAGGATCATGTTTTCTCAATATAACCTGATATTTCTCAATATCCTCTTGTCACGAAATATCACCCGATAAATCATGCGGTCCAAATATATAGACATCAATTTTAGGTGATAGACCTTTACCCGTCAACAGCCTTATGTATTTCACAAGGATCATGTTTCTCAAATGTAACCCGATATTTCTCAATATCCTCCTGTTGCGAAATATCACCCCAAACCAATATCCTGATGACGTCATCCTGATATTCTGACAAGAGGTCATTTTCATCTAAGGGGATCATCATCTTTCAAATATCACCCAATGTTTCAAATGTAACCCGATATTTCTCAATATCCTCTTGTCGCGAAATATCACCCCAAACCAATATCCTGATGATGTCATTCGAACCCGATAAACAAGAAACATCACATGAAGATGACATCATCATCCTTTTTACCTTGCAGAAGTATATTTTTAGACATGACCATTCCTGCATAACATGACGATGACGTCATAGTGCTGCAGCGCTAAACCAAGTTATCATCCGGATGACATCATCCTGATATTCCAACAAGAGGTCATTTTAGTCTAAGGGGATCATCATTTTCCAAATATCACCCGACGTTTCAAATGTCACCTGATATTTTGAAAGATCACCCTCCTTGCCAAATATCACCTGATGTTTCAAATGCCGCCCGATATTCTGAAAGATCACCCTCCTCGCCAAATATCACCCGATGTTTCAAATGTCACCCGATATTCTGAAAGATCACCCTCCTTGCCAAATATCACTTGATGTTTCAAATGTCACCCGATATTCTGAAAGATCACCCTCTTCACCAAATATCACCCGATGTTTCAAATATCACCTGATATTTTGAAAGCTCACCCTCCTCACCAAATATCACCCTGATGTGGATGCATCACCCTGACCTTTTGTGCATCACTTGATTCTTTTTGAAGATCAGTCGATCTTTTAAATATCACCATCTTCCGAATATCACCCCATGGCTAGTATGATGATGACATCATCCAAGATCGATGAACAAAGGAAATCACCTCCTGATGACATCATCATCCTTTTGCCTTGCACAGGCACTTTTTCAAACATCACTCCTATCTGATAAACATGACGATGATGTCATGATAACTGTAGCGATAAACAAGGTCACCCTTCTGCTGACATCACCCCGATCTTTCGAACGAAAGGTCATCTTACCCATGGGAGTCATGTTCCAAATATCATCCTAATCTTAAAATATGACCCGATAAGCAAAACTGGACATATCCTGATGACGTCATCTCCTTGGGAGGGTGATATTATTCAAAGCTCTTTCCGCGGGATCATGTTCCTTGGACCCGATTTCCTTCAATATCAATGTAACGTCACCATCATATCATGACCAACTAAAGGGAATGTCCAAAAATCTACATGCAGGTGGCGGAACTGAATGAATTATTAAAAGGAGACTAATTTCTCGTGTGCAGGAGGATTTTTGTAGTATCATGACCAGATATTTATGTTTGCACCTTCAAGGCATGGTTTAGCATTAGTTTTTATCCTCCTGCTGATTATTTAAATGAGGGTGCCTAACTTTATATGATGACCGCAGGTGCATCAGCCAGAAGATGAGGTCGGTGAGACATTGTTGGCTCACTCTGATCAGGTGGGGTTCCACCGATGATCATGATGATGTGTGGTTGCGATGGAAAAGCAAGGCAGGTGGATTTTGAGCCATCCCAAAACCTGATGATGTCATCCTTTCACACTTCAGCAAGGCCAGTCCATCCTAGTGACGTCATCATCATATCCTGATCAGTGAAGAATTTCAAAGTGCAGCCCGATATTCAAATGGAAAATGGCAGGAAAGTACAGCGGGAGGAATTTAAAATTATTTTGGAGCTCAATGTATAACTTTGGTCAAACAAGAAGTACACGCAAGGCCTACAGAGGGTCAATATGCAAGTTTGACCCGACGACATGTAGGTGGGCATCCCACTATGCAGGTGGAATATTTTATTAAGGTGGGCATCCCACTATGCAGGTGGAATATTTTATTAAGGTGGGCATCCCACTATGGAGGTGGAATGTTTTATTAAGGTGGGCATCCCATTATGAAAAATATTTTATTACTCTTTTGAGAAGGTGGGCATCCCACTATGGAGGTGGAATATGTTATTAAGGTGGGCATCCCATTAAGGAGGGGGAAGGAGGTCAATCATACAGGGAGACCGGTAGAAATTTCAAGTAGTAGACTAGATTGCTGAGACTAGTGGGGACTGAATTGTTGAAACATTCAAGGTTCTTTCCTCATGATCACTATAAACATGCATGTTTTATGAACATACTGTATGGAGATGAAGCTTCGGATTACATCACGATTGTAAACCTTAAGTAATCTTCAAGTTGATTTCTGGATATGTACTGGTGGATGCTGTGTTCTTTAGAAGTGCTTTCATTTCATTGCGTGTTGTTGTCAACTCTATCTCTGAAGATTTACATTGGATCATGCTGATTTGTGGAATATCCTAGTGAAGTATGATTTTAGTTTTCTTCTCTTCATTACTGTATGGGAACATGTATGTGGGTCAGTGATCTCAGTCAAGTAAATCTTAGGAATATCTCTCTCTTTAACCCTTTTTCTTATTTTAATTTTATAGAAATCACTTCCATAATTGCACATCATGGTAAATATTAAGCAGAATAGGGGAATATGCAGACATCCCATAGATACTTGATCATCCTTAGCATATTCCTGAGCTAGATGCATGTACCATTGAAAATTTCATGCAGGAAATCACTGATAAGGGTAGAGCTCATGCAAATATCACCTTAGGCACATCATTTGGAGGTATATGTTGTATAGAGTATCTCCCCTGAAAGCATTGTTGCAGTACCAGAACCTACTGATTCAAAATGGAAAACAACAACACACATCAACCACTAAGAGATCTTAGCAGATTATGACCTAATCACCGGGGACTTGGGATCATGAATTCTATGAATTCATTATATCTTTCAGGATAAACAAGGGTTGATGTGTAACTTTTGTTCGAGTGTTATGTGTGACTAACATCACCATCAATAGTCTAATCAAAGCAAGGGCTTGTCTTTCAATGTCCATATACTTGAGCTTTGCATCTCTAAATGAAAAACTCATAAAGATGATGGGATTCTCTTCCTTTTCTTCACTCCTCTATGTCAGGACTATTGCACAAGTATGCTCTGAAGCAAATGGATATATGTAAAAATCTTTTTTGTAGTCTAGGCTAATCAGGATAGGTGCATCTACTATGGCCTTTTTGATATCCTCAAATGCAGCCTTTGCTTTAGGTGTCCATTCAATTTTTGGATCTTTCTTAAGCATTTCATTGAGTGGCCCGATAATTTCTATAAATCTTGTCATGAATTTTCTCACAAAATTAATCTCACCAAAATATGATTTGAGTTCCTTTTTACTCCCTAGAAGTTATAGTTTCATTATGGACTCTACCATAGCAGGGTCAATGGTGATCCCATTTTCTGATATTACTTGACCAAGTAGCTTACTTGTGGTCACCGCAAATATGCATTTATTTGGGTTAAGTGAGATACCATGCTGCTCACAGTTCTTAAGTACCTTTCAGAGGTCTTCTATATGGTCACCTCTCTTCTTTGAGAAGACAGTCAGGTCATCCATGTATATGACAATGCACTTGCTAACTAAACCTCTAAATGCTATGTCCATTGCATGTTGGAATGTGGATCCAATATTATTCAGGTCAAAAGGCATGCGGCTATAAGAAAATATCCCCCACTTCGTGGTGAATGTTGTCTTTAGTCTATATATCTTGTCCACCATCACCTGGTTGTATCCTGAGAAACCATCAAAGAAAGACATCATTTGAGCTCCATTCACTATTTATAAAACTTCATCTAATGAGGGAAGAGGATAGTTATCCTTTTCTAAGGCTCTATTTAGATTCCTGAAGTCTACAAAGAGATGTATGTCTCCATTCTTTTTCTTGACTGGTACTAGATTTGCCACCCAAGTTGAGTGCCTGAGAGGAAATATGATCCTTGCATCCAACAACTTTTTAACTTCTTGAAAAATTATGGGCTCTAGCAATGCATTGACTGGCCTCTACTTTTGCCTGAATGGCTTGGCATACGGATTCAGTGGGATAATATGGGTGATGATCAATGTATCATATGTTTTTAGTTCATCATAGGTCTAGGTGATAACATGGATATAATATTTCAGTTCCTGAGTTATTCCTTCTTTCTCTTCTTCAGAACAAACATTATTGATCACAACAATCCTTGTGTGCTCTCCATGTCCTATCTTGCCAGGTGAATACTCTCCTCCATCTATCTTGGGGAGATCCTTTTATCGTATCATGTTGTCCAAGTTGAAAGCTCTTTCAAGCTCAATCATGCCTTTGGGAATTTTGTTTCTTGGCAAGTCTATGATTTCTTCTTCTTCCCACACATGGTCTTCCAGGTTCCTCTCATCTAGGATCTACACTTCAAATATATCCCTATTTACAATGAAGTCTAAGATATATTGGTCATCATCAAATACTTGGAAATTAGTCACATTATCAGGTATGGAAGGCACTGATACCAATTCTACTGAAAATATCTTCATTTCAAAGATGGATAGAGGTTCTAATGTGCTGGCAGCTTGTGCTAGTGCATTAGCTCTATGATTTTGTTCTCTAGGGACATGCATGATGTTGAATGCATCAAATCCTTCTATTAGGTCCCAAACTCAATGCCTATCATTTGACAACTTCTTATAGTTACATGCATAGATACTCCTGACTTGTTTTACCACTAATTCTAAGTCTTCATAGACATGTAGAATTTTGACTTTCTTCTTGAGGGAAAACAACAATGCATGAATCAAGGCTTCGTACTTAGCCACATTATTTGTGCATGGGAACTATAATCTGTATGCTACTAAAAATGACCTTCCTAGTGGATCAATGAGGTCAATACCTACCCTCGCTCCTTGCTTGGATTTTGAACCATCAAACCTGAGAATCCATGGCTTATCTTCTATTAATTGCTTATTAGGACCTTCTCTTTTCTTTTTGGCTCTTTGTTGCTGCACCACTAGATATCCATTTTAACTTTTGAGGTTTAGTCTTTATCACCTTCGGTGATTTTTGTGAGCATGACATATCTTTTCTTTCCATCTCTTTGATACTAATGTCTTTATCTCTTGGATATGATGCAATCTCTTTTCTTTCATCCTTAGGAATATCCTTGGTATCTTGTAATTTATTTCTAGAGCACAACTGCTCTTCTTTATTCAATATATGTAAGCATAAAATGCATGTGATTTCTAAATGTGGTGCTTCATGGAGTCTACACTATCCTTCAATTAATTTACATGATGTAAAGGAACCCCTTGTACAATTTGTCTCTAAATTTGTTTTGACAAAAACCCCTCAAATTGTGTCAGGTGGCTCCCTCTATCCTCATCTGATAGCTCATAATCAGATTCAATTAGGCAATTGGTCCCTGGGGTGATAACATTTTCCTTTTCATGATAATCTTCATCACATATCAGTATTTCCTCTGAATTAAGCATGCAAGCATTATCTTGATGTATGGTCTATTCATATATCTTTGTATCTGGAAAAATAGTTAAGAATCAGTACCATCATCATCAAATATTTCGGTAACATTGGTTGGTGATGATCCTATTTCACTACAAGTTCTTTCTAATTTGATCATATCTAGACATGCTTCCCAATTATTTTCTAAATGTGCTGCATCATGTAATCTACACCAGCCAGATATTCGGATATTCTCAACGGATGTCCCAGTCAGCTGGCACTGTTGCACTTCTTTGGAGAGGTACTTTTCAAACTCAATAAAGTGATCCACCTCTTCTTCATCTGTTGGACCATAATTAGACTCAATGATCACCTTTTCTTCTGTATTGTTGTCTTCATGGATGTACATGCTATTCATCAAGACTTCTTCAATCCTAACAATTTGAGGTCTTATAGCATAAACCCCTAGTTCAACATCTACATGCAATACCTCATTGGTATTGTTGTACTTAGTTATCATGTGTTTCATCCTAGGTTCAGCTGCTATCCTTATTTGATTAGGGATTCCTTTCCAAGGTAACCACATATGACTAAAATATGTGGCCATGTAACCATTAATTATTTTTGACCAATCCCTACTAAGCAACATTCCATAAGTATTTGGAATATCTACTACCTAAATATCAATGTAGTATTGCACCCTTGGGTTTGATGTGAGCTGCATGTGGATATGAGTTAACTCTCCTACCACACTCACTTCTATTTTATCAAGTTGTGTAATCTTCTTGAGGGATTTGGCTGGATCTAAGCCTAAACCATTACAAATGGATAGTGGCATCACATTCGTTGATGCACCTGAATCCACTAGATAGTTGTGTAAATTCTTGCCAAATATTCTTAACGTGAGTAAGAATGGAGGTGACTCAGACTTATCTCTATATGGAGTCATGTGTGATGTTTCAATAGCTTGGACAATGGCCTGTATTTTATTCTTGACATTGTTATCTTTGGGCGCAGGGTCTCTAGCCATGATATGATTAGGATTATGACCAGGATTATCATCCTTTGATGTGGATTCATCTAATGATTTCAAGCAGGCTCTCTTGATGACTATATTCTTGAGAAATTCCCACAAAGATAAGCTAATTTTTATCTTTTTCATCTCTTCTGTTAGATATGTAACAAGTTTATCTGACTCAGGTAGTTGGCTGATGGCTTTTGTCACTGTATTTTTAGGTGTGAAATATTGAGTATTCACCTTGGGAGGACTAGGATTAATATTGTCTTTTGGATCTGGTGGTGTGTTGAAGTTGTTAGGAGGAACAGATGTGGTTAATGGACCAGTTGGTCTATTAGGATTACTCCTCAGGTTATAATTATGTCTACCCTAATATTGTTGTTGGTAAGTGTGGACCTCTTCAGGTTCTGGCTCAAGTTCATTTTCATCCTAAAAAAGGAACACATAATTTGTCTTAAATGCTAATGTGGACTCTTCACATGCTAATGTGTAATTCTCATGAATCGAGGCCATTTGATGATGCTGATGACTGATAGAACTTTCCAACACAAGGGCGGACTCATATCCCAAGTGGACAATTTCATTTCCTTTAGGGAAAGGAGGATCTATTGCAGTACTAGACACTTTGGCCTAGAAAATATTGGCTGCTATTTTGAAATGAGGGTAGTCTAGTTCAACGTGCATATTGGTATTTTGCATTTTGCACCAATTTGTGAGTACAACCTCTGCCAAATTTACCCTAGTAGTTTGTTTGGGTTTAGTAGGAGGCTGATTGTCCAATGGTGAAGGCAATGAACCATTATTTGGTCTTGTGATCTAGGTTCTAGGTGGCCTTGGGGCAGTATTGTTATTTCTATTGTTAAAGCTCCTATCATTATTGTATCCCTTATCAGGATATCTGGATCTGTCATTATTATTTCCATATCCCTTATTAGGATATCCTCTGTTATGATTTGACTAAGAATAGAAGTTTTGATTCCTCATGTGTGTGATCTCAATAGTTAATTTTACCAATTGTTTAGATATTCCCTTAATGTCATCTTTCTCCTCTTCAGCTTTGGCTACTACATTGTCTTATTAAGGTTTGAAGAAAGAACTACCATTATTATTGTTTTGCACAACATCCCGACGTGTTTGTCCAGGATGAGATATCATCTGGCTATTTCCATTTGGAGGAGACATGATACTAAGTGGAGGTACCTGCAAGGGACTAAGCATTATGGCCAGGGGTATCATGACTCCATTAACTTGTGGTTGTACAGGATATGCAGGATATCTAGAGTTAGGTGTAAAACCAGGTGTTAACTGTTGATTGAATTTAATGGCTTCTTCATAAGCACCTGCTAATGTTGTGACTACAAGATGTGTCGTCTTGATGAACATGGATGTCAAGGGGTCCAAGGTTGAATAATATATGTATCTAGTTGCCTCATCACCTACGTTATAGAGAGCAACTAGCTTGGAATACATTTTCTAGAACCTAGCATTGAAATTAGAAATTAGTTCCCCCTCAACTCTCTTTATGGTGGCAAACATATGATATGTAATGGCTAGGTCTACTAGTGTTTTAAATCTTCCTAAGAAATCTTTCTCTAAAGTAGCCCAAGTAGCAATGGAAGACCTGGTTAGACTGATATACCAACTGTATGCTTCTTCTCATAGATAATAAGGGAATAACCTACACACAATATCTTCATGGTCTATTCGAGCTCTGAAGCAAGCTTCTTTGTAAGTTCTAATATGATCCTCTACATCTTGATAAGGATGATACTTTGGACAATTTTTGTTTGAATTCTTTGGCAAAGGATGATATGCTACAAAGATTAGTGGTGATTCCAGTGTAAAGAATGATATTGTAGGAGGTACCTGATATATTTGAGGCACAATTGGAGACACTAGAGGTGTTACAATAGGTATGATTGGAGATGCTGGTGAATTAGGACCAGGGCTATGGTGAATATCAATTGTACAAGGTCTAAGTCCGTGAATTGGCAACTCTTTAAAAGGTCCAATGGATCTAGACCTAGTATTAGGTCTATGACCTAGAGCTTCACAACTTATGACTAAATAGGTATATTTTGACTAGATCTTTACAAAGGTTAGGTTATTTAAGCCTTCAAAGTGAATATTTATGATCGAAAGTTCAAAATAACCAGATATTTGCACTATATTTTTAGGAAATGCAAATATGGACATGAATTTTGGAAGTCTAGGTCACTGACTATAAATATCAGGTTAACTGACCCCAAGGATAGGATATTTATGTTGTATTTATAGAAATTGTAAATGTGAACTTAGATTAAAGAACATTGAACAATTGACTATAAATATCATGATATTTATGCACAAGGCTACAATATTTGCAAACAACTCTTTCAAATAACATGTGATAAGTAAGAACTTTGCACAAAAACTTGAAGCTAGACATATTCTCACAAAATTTTGAAAATATCACCTCGTATGAGCACAAGAAATAAGATCCAAATGACAAATCTTTGAATCAAGATGCCTTGGATCAGGATGCCTTGGACCTCCTTCTAGTGCCAATTTATGTTGATCACGAAGTTAGTCATAAACAAACATAGATAAAGAAATGCAAATCAAACCTTTATCATCTTGAAAGATGTGATGAATTCATAGAATTCATGATCCCAAGTCTCCATGGATTAGTTCATAATCATCTGACATTACTTAATAGTTTGATGTGCATTGTTGTTTTCCATTCAAGGGCCTTACATTTCTGATTTAGAGAAATTCATGTCTAGATAAGCTTGATTTTACCTTCTTTTTGCGAATTTATTAACAAACAAGGTTAAATCCTACTATATTTAACTAGATGATGTAGATATTTATGTAAGTTTGATCAATTCTTCTGCATATCACTCATATTAAATAGATTTCACTTCTGTACTATAAATTTGTTCAAATGATGTGCCTATAAGCATATATTTCCATGATTTCTAACTTTATTTATGTTTCCTTGCATGATATTTGTCATTTCAACATGCTACTTTCTCAAATATGCTAAATATATTCAATTATCTATGGGATATCTGCATATTTCTTTGTATTTGCTTATTATTTTTTGTGTATTTGCAATTATGATGATGATTGAATGAAATTAAAAAACTTTGAATACATGCTTTCTAAATTTTACTGAAAGAAAGTGAATCTTTAACCATTGATCCATATATATGCTTGATAATGTCATGAAATGAAGAAAATCAAACCATATGTTCACAGGGTGTTCCATAGCTAGATATGATTGATGCTAACTTCAAAGGAAAAGAATGAAGACAACATGCACAAAATGAAATGCACTCCAAGGGACACAACAGATCAAAGTAACATGTCTAGAATTCATCCACTGACTACTCAAAGTTTAAGATTATTTGTAATCAAAGTGACTTCATCTTCATTAAGTATGCAAAAGAGTATGTATTTACAATTGACCTTGAGAGAGGACCATGAAATTCAACAAATCCTTCTCAATTAAGCTTCTAAATGTTTTACAATATCCACTCCATGTCCTTTTAATGAACAAGAAGAGGAGGTAGTTACAAAAGATCCTATGATCATGATTTGTCTATTATAATCAATGGTTCATATTCCTTTGACCTAGTCAACATGTAAGACACATGGCACAGATTACCAGTTGGCAATCCTCTAGTGGTTACAATTGTCATTCTTGAATATTCCATGCTCTTTCATTTCATCCTGTTGTAAAATACATTTATGCCAATGGATCTTCTTCATGTGTTTACATTCCTTTATCTATTCTCTTATAATTATCATAGGCCTATACAAATGTGTCTACCTGGAACTTTCTTATCGTGGTAGGTCTCAACTTGGCATATTTCAATGCCTGTATCTGTTTATCTAATGGCTCTATCATTGATGTTCTTTGATCTTCTTCTTTACTATATGTCTTCACTTTTACACTTAATTTAGCCATCTCATCCATGACATCTTCTATGAAGAGCTCTTTAGGGTCCTTGGCTACTTCTTTAAATTTATCCTTGAACATTTGTATAGCATTATCTAGATCTGGCATTTCTTCTTCTTCTATAGCATCCTCTAGTAACTCTTCCATCACACTCAATTCTTCAACTAACAAATCATGAACATTGGTCTGGATGTCCTTTACTTTATCCATGTTAGCCCTTAATACATTAAGTTCATAATCCATTTCTATCATCCATGTCCCCATGCGTGGTAGGGTTGCCTTGGTGAGAATTTTATTTCTTAATAACTCACCATCTAGCATGTCCTTGACTCTCTTGTGTCTAGCCATTGTATAATTACACTTGTGAATCTACTGGGTGAATTCACCCTTCAAAGAATTTGTTGACTTTTTCCCAGACTGGATGCTTATTCCCAGATTTCCCTACAAGGTAGCCATCAGTGATCAACAGGATCTCTGGGCCAGGGGGCCAACAGTGTAGGAGATAGACTCTATATTTTATCTCCTCTTTTTCTTCAGGCTCTGCAAGACCTAGGGGGGTATTCCCTACTCAACATCCATGAGGATATGCATACAAGGCTGGGATGCTGACAGAAAGCAGATAGTCCTCTTGTAAGTAGACCAAAACTGAAAGATAAGAGCAAAGGGGCTAGCTTTGGGCCTATTTGCAGTTGTAGACAGAGGACTGAGGTTCCTAAAACTAACTCTAATGTCCTAATGGTTGTTTTAGATTTTGATTTGGATTTTAAGTTTGGATGCAAAGCTGGACATGGTTGTAACACAAACACAAAGCATGATTGGTGCCTATCCAGGGCCTGGAGTCAGTAGACATACACTTATGAATGATCAGCATGAACAGCTGAAACTGGATTTCAAGGGGATATATGTGATATCTGCCTTACAGATATCTCCCAATACAAAGTGTTGAGTTATCTCTACTTATGGTATCCCTACTGCAGTATACCCTTCCCAATGTTCAACCTGAAAACAGTTTAATCTACCCCTTGAGCAGAAGTTAAAAGATCAGACATTCAACATAGGAATTCTATGCTCTAGAATCTAAACATTACTCAAATATCCAGATTCAGAAGAAGAATACATGCAATACTGGAGACAGAATTAACACAACACATGCTAAGATAGCATTTCTCATATAAGTTTAATCATGAAATCAGTGGGTTCATGCCAAAAACATACAACAAGAGATACATAAACTCACAGGTAAGCTGTACAGAGCAACCAGATCAGCTTGTTATGCATTACAGAGCCAAAAATCTTCAACTTTCAACAACCTTGAATGAATAACACCGTCTGCATTATATAGCAGGAGGGTGTATTCAGCATTAACTACCAGGTTGACCAAAAATCCCGCCAGATACACAGTATCGTAAAAATGGCGCTCAAACACATCCAGATTGGCGCCCAAACATGAATGCAGCAGGTAGGGGAGGAGACAGGAAGATTTCTCGAGCCCTGCGCCACTGTCCGCTGATGTACACCTTCAATCGGGTACCAGATCCACCCACGCCATCGCCCATACCTCTGCAACAATCGCCATTGATGGCGCACCAACCCGCGGCCTCAGGAAGAACATTAATTCTGCATCGCAACCATTTCCCGCCGAGATTCATCATCATGATATTTGAAAATGCAGGATATCAATATCCCACATGCACCCCGCAGCAACCTCATTAACACTTTATATACTAGGTCATGAGCATATATGATGTCGGTGCTTTTGCTCCTGACGACACTAGTATAAGACTTCATCATCATCATCCTCCAGCAGCATGATATCCTGTTGCCCAAAATATCACCCTGACGTCATCATCATATCGCAATATAACCTGCATGATAATTGCCTTCATCGGCACAACCTGATCCATCGGAGGAACATCCTCCTGCTGAGCTTATACCAAAAGTCTGGCCGATGAACATCCTGATGACATCATCATCATATCCTGCTGACGTCATCATCATATCTGCCTACTGCGCACCTCCTCATATTAGGATGACGTCATCATCATGTTTGCAAATATCGGGAGATCTCCACAAGATGATCTGTGTTAGAAATATGACCCCCCCCGGACCTTGATGACGTCATCATCATATCAACATTAGGATGATATTCGGAAGACAACCGGATATTTGGAAATATCATCCTGATGCATGAAAATCATGTTGCACTGTAGCTCCACTATAAGATCAGGGCGATTGATGAATATGATGATGTTTGAAAAGATCACCCCCCACTAGATAATGCACGAAGCCGACAGGCGGATATCTCCTTGATATCAGCATCATCATGATGCTGGAACAAACACACACTCGAGTGATATGAAAATATCACCCCCTCCTTCGGAAATATCATGATGCAGATAGGCAGAAAGAAAGATATCACCCTGATATAAGGATGACGTCAGCATCATCAGGATGACAAAACAATCGAACAAGAAGTGATACAACATCATCAGGATGATATTGACTAAGATCATCCTGACGTTCAAAATATGATGACCCCAGTGAATATCGGGTCGCACTTAGAACTCTTCAACAACATCATCAGGATGATCATAACCAAGATCACCCGATGATAAAAATATCACCCCGGCGAAATATCATGAAGGCAGAAAATATGATGACCCTCGCAAGCAACACGGTGATAACTGGAAATATGATGATGATGACGACCCTTAAGAAAGAACAAGTCAGGTCGAACAACTTAGAGAATAACCCCTTCAGAATATCGGGGCAACATCATCATCATGTTTGTGCAAGGTGATAAATGCAAGATCACCGGATACTTTGAAAAATCACCCTCGCAAGCAAATCAGGGCGCACTGTAGCTCATCAGCAGGATCAGGATAAAAATCAAACATCACCCAATATTGAAATATGATGATGACGTTGAAAAACAAGTCGAAGCAAACATGTTAATGCAGACCATCATCGAAGACAAGATGATGATGATGACCTCCTCCTCAGGAAAATATGATGCTGCAGCTGAAAAATGCTGAGGAGGTCCAACACTTAGGAAAAATGGGCAAGAAGATAAAGGGTTCAAATGAAGAAACCCCCTGATCATGAAAATCAACCCTAGGTCAAAATGAGTGCTAACAGTGGCTCCGAATGGGGACGTGCAGGTGAAAACCTGCAGCGAGAACCAGATCTCTGGGCAGACCAGACAAAAAGCCAAAAAATGCGAGCTGTACAAGGCATTTACACTACATACATATTTTTACAAATGTGCACAGCAACCAGTTATTCATGCAAAATAGAACTTAAGGAATTGGCCATGTACAGGCAATTCCAGAAGTTCACCATCTAGGGCCTGGAGGAAATAAGAATCCTCCCCACGAGTATTGCAAACCTGATATGGGCCCATCAATAAGGGTTGAAATTTACCATGTTTACCCTTTTCCTGACCTTTAGCATTCCAAATGAGCACCAGATCATTGACTTGAAACTTCCTTTTTGTAGTTCTCCTGTCAAACTGATATTTCACATCTTGTTGTCTTTTGAGATTGATCTGGTGGGCTTTCCTTCTGTCTTCATCCAATGCAACCAGCTGATTCACTCTTTCTGTCATGGAATCCTCAATCTCCTCATCATTTTCCTGAATGAATCTGTAAACTGGTAGGAGATTGTTTATGGGCAGTCTAGCTGATGCACCATATACTAGCTCAAAAGGTGACTTCCCAATAGCCCTTTTCACTGTCACTCTGTCCGCCCATACTGCTAAGTTCAACTTTGAGTCCTAAGCTCTCTTGTTCTTGTCCAGTATCCTCTTGATAATTTTCATGATGCTCTTATTGCTTGATTCAGCTTGACCATTTCCTTGTGGGTGATATGGTGATGTATATGACAGATTTATCCCATACCTGTTGCAAAAATCAACAAATTCACCTGATCTGAAGCACATAGCATTATCAGTGATTATCTTAAATGGCACTCCAAACCTGATGATGATGTTTTCTAGTATGAAATCTGTCACCACCTTACTTGTAGCTCTCGTAGTTGGAATGGCCTCAATCCATTTGGTAAAATAATCAGTTGCCACCAAAATCCAACTGTGTCCCCCACTTGATTTGTCTGCAATTTCCCCTATGAAGTCAATTCCCCATTGTTGGAATGGAGCATCCACAGGTACAGTTCTGAGGGGTAAAGCACCATCATATTTCAGCTTTCCTGAGAATCTTTGGCAAGGGTCACACTTTCTCACTAACCTTTGTGCATCTGAAAAGAGAGTAGGCCACCAATATCCTGCCCTAAGAATTTTATGAGCTGTTGTTTGGGCAGTATAATGTCCACCACACAATCCTTTATGCATATCAATCAAAACATTGTTAGCCATATCCTCATCCACACATCTTAGTAGCACACCATCAGGGTTTTTCCAGTATAGCTCACCTTGAACAATAACATACCTGATTGCATGTAACTTTAAAGTCCTCTTTTGATTGTCACTGAAATGGGAAGGACAATTCAGATTTTGCAAGTAATAGATAATATCCTTGTACCATTCAGATCCTGATACGTTTACACTCTCATCTTGGACTGCATTAACTTGGCATGCTTCCAAGTTTGACTGTGCCATCATCTTGGCTAATCCTTGTCCTCTTATCAACTTAGTAACTTGTATGTCTATGTTGAACTCTTGCAGTTTGTTTATCCATCTGCACCTTCTTCCAGTCACCTCCTGCTGAGTGAATATGTCTTTGACTGCTGCATGAGGTACATATGCAATTATATATGACCCTACCAAGTATGGTCTGAAACTTTTGATGGCTCTGACCAGTGCATATGCCTGTTTTTCCATAATATCATACTTCAACTCAGAGGCCTGCAAGGACATACTGAAGAAAGCGATGGGCTGTTCAAAACCATCTTCATTTTTCTGTAACAAACATGCAGCAACAGTATGAAAGGAAGCAAATGAAAATACTTGGAATGGCCTAGAAAAATCAGGAGATTTAAGAACAGGGGCCATCTTGATTGCCTCTTTGATATTCTGAAATGATTCTATTGCTTCCCTTTCCTAGTTGACAGTTGCATCCTTCTTCATCATCTTGGAAATGTTCCTTGTGGTTTCTGCAAAGTTGGGAACAAATCTTCTAACAAAATTTATCTGTCCAAAGAAGGAATGAACTCCTTTCACAGTTTTTGGCATTTGAATCCTGTCAATAGCAGCCACTCTCTCTGGATCTATCCTGACTCCATCCTTGGAAACAATATGTCCCAGAAGCTTTCCTTCAACTACTCCAAAGGCACACTTCTTTGGGTTTAAAGAAATACCATATTCTAGTGCTCTTATGAAAATCTGCTCCAGATGCAAACAATTCTGCTCTTCTTTCTTTGAGTAAGCAGTCAGGTCATCCTGATATACAGCCAGGATTGAATCAATCAGCCCTGCAAAAGCAACATCCATTGCTCTTTGAAATGTAGCACTTGCATTTGTTAGTCCAAATGGCATTCTAACATACACATATGTTCCCCATGGAGTGGTAAAGGCAGTCTTATACTGTTCTGATTCCTTTACCTTCACCTGATTATATCCTGAAAATCCATCCATCATGGACAGGAGTTCACAACCAGTCACTCTCTGCAACATAGCTTCCATATTAGGCAGTGGATAGTTATCCTTCAAAGAGGATACATTCAAGTTCCTGAAATCAACACAAAGCCTAATATCACCATTCTTTTTTCTGACTGGGACGAGGTTAGACACCCAAGTTGAATGTCTGATTGGCACAATTATTCCAGATTCCCTGAGCCTTTTGAGTTCTTCTTGCATCTTGGGAGCTAAGGTAGGATTAATAGGTCTTTGCCTTTGTCTAAATGGCTTAGCTTCAGGCTTCAATGGGATCTCATGCTGGAATAAGTCTTCCCTATAGGCTTTTAGGTCCTCATATGACCAAGCAAAAACATGTTTATACTTTTTCAGTAATGCAATCAGCATACTTCTAATGTGTGGTTTGAGCTGTTTACCAATATATACCTTCTGAGGGGCCTGAGATGTCCCCAAATTTATTTCTTCTAAATCCTCCTTATTTGTGGGGGATGTCCTTGTGACCATTTTGTCTCTACTGTCAAAGGCTCTTTCCAAAGCTACTAACCCTCTAGGGATCTTGTTAGTCCTCAATTGAATGATCTCTTTTCCCACAAGAGTTTCTTTTCCATCTACAGTCTCTACAAAAGCTTGGAAATCAATCTGTTGATTCTCATATTCATCTATGCAGTGCAAGAATTTCAATAAATCCCTATCATCATTAAACACTTGCCAACTGCATATATTTTCTGGCATGGCAGGCCTAGTTTTAACTTCTACATTCGTAACACCTGACAGAGTGATGTCATCTGGCCTTATTGCAACATTGGCTAAGAAATCAGCCATAACATTCTTTGACCTTTCTACCCAGCCAATTGAAAATGCATCAAAAAGTTCAATGGTATCCCAAACAACATGCTTGTATTGTTTCAATCTTTTATTTTTTGCAGCATACTTATTTCTGATTTGGGATACAATCAGCTTAGAATCCCCAAATACTCTTAACATCTTAATTCCATGTTTGAGAGCAATATTTAGGCCTAAGAGTAAAGCCTCATATTCTACAATGTTGTTTGTGCAATCAAACCTCAGCAAGAAAGAGAATTTGAGGAGCTTACCAGTTGGAGACAGGAAAACAACTCCATCTCCAGAGCCTTCTTTTGCACAAGCTCCATCAAAAAACATGGTCCATAAGCCTTGCTGATCCAGCTCTTCAATGCAGACATTTTTCTTTTTATCTTCTGTATCATCTGAGACAACCTTGAAGTTATCACAGTCAGTGTCTACAAAGCATACCTGTTCATTTGCTTCTTGGTCTTCCACTGTCTCTGATGATCTTTGCTCTCTGATTAGCTTGACATCCCTGCCATTCATTAGAATCATGGCATATGACAGGTCCAGCTGCATACTTCCACCAATTAGTGCTGCCCATCTTCTTGACAACAGCATACCATACTGTGGCTTGATGTCAACCACTGTTATATTCATTTTATATTTCTTTTCAGGAAATGCTGCCAGTTTGAAATCTACATCCTTCATGATTCCAATAACTGGTACCTCCCTGGCATCCATTGCATAACATTTTCCACATGCCTTGTCAATGTTTAACCCAGTTTGTTGCATGATGGCCAAAGGCATGACATTTGTGGATGCTCCAGAGTCAAGCATACAATTTCTAATTATTTTTCCATTTATAACCAGGGAAACATAAAACGGTTCCACCTGTGAAGGACACTTTGTCATAGTCACTCCTAAATAAACTTCAGGAGTCTCATCTTCTTCATTACACATGACATGTTTCTCACCCTGGGTCTGATCATTTTGTTTAGCTTGAAAAGGTACCCCTGAGATTAGGGATATTGTCCTATTCTTGATCTCTTCCACTTTCATGAGTTCCATAAGTGGAACAGAGACCTTTACCTGAGAGAGGATCTGGGCTATATCAAATGGAGCACAGTTTTGTACAACAGTTGTAGCTTGCTCCACAATCTTGCTTTTATCCTGAGCTGATTTAGTTTTCATTTTCATAGTTCCCTGATCATCATTCTTGTCTTGGGAACCTCTACTTTGATCTTCAGCCTGAGGGGTTTTGTTTTCTAGTCCTTGAAATTCATGACCTGTTCTGTGTCTAAAGTTCTGTTTATTATTTACCCACTGCCTTTTTTGTGGTTCGGTTCCTTTATGACCATGCACCAGCTGACCTGCAGAAATATCTTCTGGCTGATGTGGGCTGCCTACTTGATTTTTACCTCTGAGATTGTAGTTGCTTTTGACTTGAGCAACTGCTGCAGCTGTGAAGGCTCTAATTTCCTCATCAGAAGGTCGTTGTAAGTTACTCAGAAAATTGTGTGAGTTCTGAGCATACACATAGTTATCTTCATTATCTTCATCATATGGGGACTGTTGGCAGGCCTGAACTTGATGATCTGTATTCTCATCAGCATCATAAAGAGTGTATCCATTGCCTATGGACATCATATTAACATCATCATCCTGCACATGATGTGGCTCATTGCATTCATTACAGGATGTAGCATTATCATACAAGGATTGAGCAATCATACACTGTGACTGTGAATGCGGCATCTGACAAATTATACACCACGGAGCATCATCAGCAATATTTATAGTTTTCTTTAGGGGATCAGGAGTTTCCTTGACATGTTGAGCCCTCTGATTTGTGTTGTTACGTGGAAATACAGGCTTACCATCATGCCAATTGGTGTTATAAGGCATATCATGTAATGATGGCCTCTTTTCCTGCCTTTGATAGACTTGCCTATCAGGACCCATCCCTTTTTCACTTCTAGCTAATCTATAGCTTAGGTCCTTAACGACATTTGCCAGTTTGTCTATCTTATCTTCAGGAGCAGACGTACTACCTTGAGTGTTCTGAGGCTTGTTTGGATTCTGCAGAATTTTTATATCATCCCTTCTATTTGTTTTGCCCGATGCTTTCCTATTGTTTTCAATATTCACTGCAATTCTGAAAGCATCCCTGAGAGTGGCAGGACCTTTATCTCTCAGTCCATATGCAGTCTTTGCATTAAAGGCATTGATATACAGAATTATGCACATTGGTTCATTTGGCCTCATGTGATGTGGCAATTTGTTCAACACTTTAGTAAATCTTGCATTAAAGTCAGCAACCTGCTCATTTGACCCTTTGGTGATACTGGTGAACTCATTTACAAAAAAGCTAGGGTCAGTTTTATCACCATATTGCTCCTTGAACATCCTCTTAAAATCATCCCATGATGAAATACTCCAGTCAGGCAGATTCCTGTACCATTCTCTTGCCTCATCTACTAAGGATTGCATGAATGATTTCATGAAAACATCCTCATGCTCAACCTCAAAATTATCCATGACATTTTGAAAGGCCTTTAGATGATCTTCTCCTGACACTGTGTTATTTCCTGAAAATTTAGGCACTTGCAGCCTCAGATGCTTATCAATGGGGTTAGGATACCCAGGAATACCATCAAACACCAGCTACCTGAATCTATCTAACTGCATGGGCTGTCTGTTTGGCTGATTAACATTAACATTTCTGTTTGCATTCTGGTTTCCTGCATTGTTCAGTGGTATCCTAGCATCATTCACATTTTGTCTCTCATCATGATGCTGATGTTGCACTTCATATCTTTGCTGATGTCTTTGTACATTTGCATTCTCTAGGGTAGGAACTGAATCATTTTGGGCAGTTCTTAAGGCTTGCACTTTCTGCTTCATATCATCTCTGATTTTCATGGCTTGTAGGTATTCTAGTTCTGCTCTTAGACTTCTGATTTCTTCAGCCAATTGTTCATCCTTAGGTCTGGAGGTAGATGGCCTCATACCATTTTGGTCATCATCTTCATCATCCCTCAGAGACTCTACCTCCTCAAACCTTTCACTTGGGTCTAGAAAAGGGCGTTCTTGGAACACCTCTAACCTCATTCTCATGCTACCACCCTGTTGCCTCTCATATGCACCTTGAATATCAGCCTCTGCATTTGAAAAATAAGGCGCATGCTGTCCTGATGGCCTAGGGTTATCTTGTATATCATCACCTTTTCTGGGGGAGCTCTCATGACTAACTGAGATAGTTCCCTTTCTTCTGTACATCATTCTTTTTGTTAATGGTAACTCTTCAAATAAAGGATTTTGTTGGGATCTTCTCCCCTGTATATAAATTTTACTTTGACTGGTTGGGAGATTACTTCGGAGTCGCCACCTATTACTAGGAACTGTTTTCTTCTGAAAACTAGGGTTCTTTCACAAGGGTCCCCAGTAGAGTCACCAATTTCTGTTGACTTTTTCCCAGACTGGATGCTTATTCCCAGATTTCCCTACAAGGTAGCCATCAGTGATCAACAGGATCTCTGGGCCAGGGGGCCAACAGTGTAGGAGATAGACTCTATATTTTATCTCCTCTTCTTCTTCAGGCTCTGCAAGACCTAGGGGGGTATTCCCTACTCAACATCCATGAGGATATGCATACAAGGCTGGGATGCTGACAGAAAGCAGATAGTCCTCTTGTAAGTAGACCAAAACTGAAAGATAAGAGCAAAGGGGCTAGCTTTGGGCCTATTTGCAGTTGTAGACAGAGGACTGAGGTTCCTAAAACTAACTCTAATGTCCTAATGGTTGTTTTAGATTTTGATTTGGATTTTAAGTTTGGATGCAAAGCTGGACATGGTTGTAACACAAACACAAAGCATGATTGGTGCCTATCCAGGGCCTGGAGTCAGTAGACATACACTTATGAATGATCAGCATGAACAGCTGAAACTGGATTTCAAGGGGATATATGTGATATCTGCCTTACAGATATCTCCCAATACAAAGTGTTGAGTTATCTCTACTTATGGTATCCCTACTGCAGTATACCCTTCCCAATGTTCAACCTGAAAACAGTTTAATCTACCCCTTGAGCAGAAGTTAAAAGATCAGACATTCAACATAGGAATTCTATGCTCTAGAATCTAAACATTACTCAAATATCCAGATTCAGAAGAAGAATACATGCAATACTGGAGACAGAATTAACACAACACATGCTAAGATAGCATTTCTCATATAAGTTTAATCATGAAATCAGTGGGTTCATGCCAAAAACATACAACAAGAGATACATAAACTCACAGGTAAGCTGTACAGAGCAACCAGATCAGCTTGTTATGCATTACAGAGCCAAAAATCTTCAACTTTCAACAACCTTGAATGAATAACACCGTCTGCATTATATAGCAGGAGGGTGTATTCAGCATTAACTACCAGGTTGACCAAAAATCCTGCCAATTACACAGTATCGTAAAAATGGCGCTCAAACACATCCAGATTGGCGCCCAAACATGAATGCAGCAGGTAGGGGAGGAGACAGGAAGATTTCTCGAGCCCTGCGCCACTGTCCGCTAATGTACACCTTCAATCGGGTACCAGATCCACCCACGCCATCGCCCATACCTCTGCAACAATCGCCATTGATGGCGCACCAACCCGCGGCCTCAGGAAGAACATTAATTCTGCATCGCAACCATTTCCCGCCGAGATTCATCATCATGATATTTGAAAATGCAGGATATCAATATCCCACATGCACCCCGCAGCAACCTCATTAACACTTTATATACTAGGTCATGAGCATATATGATGTCAGTGCTTTTGCTCCTGACGACACTAGTATAAGACTTCATCATCATCATCCTCCAGCAGCATGATATCCTGTTGCCCGAAATATCACCCTGACGTCATCATCATATCGCAATATAACCTGCATGATAATTGCCTTCATCGGCACAACCTGATCCATCGGAGGAACATCCTCCTGCTGAGCTTATACCAAAAGTCTGGCCGATGAACATCCTGATGACATCATCATCATATCCTACTGACGTCATCATCATATCTGCCTACTGCGCACCTCCTCATATCAGGATGACGTCATCATCATGTTTGCAAATATCGGGAGATCTCCACAAGATGATCTGTGTTAGAAATATGACCCCCCCAGACCTTGATGACGTCATCATCATATCAACATCAGGATGATATTCGGAAGACAACCGGATATTTGGAAATATCATCCTGATGCATGAAAATCATGTTGCACTGTAGCTCCACTATAAGATCAGGGCGATTGATGAATATGATGATGTTTGAAAAGATCACCCCCCACTAGATAATGCACGAAGCCGACAGGCGGATATCTCCTTGATATCAGCATCATCATGATGCTGGAACAAACACACACTCGAGTGATATGAAAATATCACCCCCTCCTTCAGAAATATCATGATGCAGATAGGCAGAAAGAAAGATATCACCCTGATATAAGGATGACGTCAGCATCATCAGGATGACAAAACAATCGAACAAGAAGTGATACAACATCATCAGGATGATATTGACTAAGATCATCCTGACGTTCAAAATATGATGACCCCAGTGAATATCAGGTCGCACTTAGAACTCTTCAACAACATCATCAGGATGATCATAACCAAGATCACCCGATGATAAAAATATCACCTCGGCGAAATATCATGAAGGCAGAAAATATGATGACCCTCGCAAGCAACACGGTGATAACTGGAAATATGATGATGATGACGACCCTTAAGAAAGAACAAGTCAGGTCGAACAACTTAGAGAATAACCCCTTCAGAATATCGGGGCAACATCATCATCATGTTTGCGCAAGGTGATAAATGCAAGATCACCGGATACTTTGAAAAATCACCCTCGCAAGCAAATCAGGGCGCACTGTAGCTCATCAGCAGGATCAGGATAAAAACCAAACATCACCCGATATTGAAATATGATGATGACGTTGAAAAACAAGTCGAAGCAAACATGTTAATGCAGACCATCATCGAAGACAAGATGATGATGATGACCTCCTCCTCAGGAAAATATGATGCTGCAGCTGAAAAATGCTGAGGAGGTCCAACACTTAGGAAAAATGGGCAAGAAGATAAAGGGTTCAAATGAAGAAACCCCCTGATCATGAAAATCAACCCTAGGTCAAAATGAGTGCTAACAGAATTAATGCTTTCCTTTAGTTTGGACAATCTGTCCCAATTAGATATTGATATCCTTATTAGCTACTCTCCGAAGGTCATGAATCTAAAGTACCATTTCTCGATAACTTGGGCTTGATGTTTCTGGATATCTAGGTTGGCTATTTCTGCTTCACTTATTAAAGTCAATTCAACTAGCTTCTTAGTTGCCTATAAGGTGGATGCCAAGGTGTCTAGCTTAACCAATCCTTGTATAAACTGCTATAACTGCATATTGTGTTCTTTCAACTCTTTCTTCCTTGCCTTGAGCTTCCTAATTTTAACTAACACTGCTTTAGTACTCTAAAGATGTTCTTGAGCTTCTTTCTCAATGGTCATATGGCCTAAATCAATCTGGGTTATTTGATATTCTTCTGGCTGGATCTCTCCTTTAGCCTTATCTACTATAGGCACAACAACTTAGGCTATCCTTTCCCTAGTTTTTGGATCTTTCTTGATGCTGGAGACTGTTGTAGCTCTCTATTTTTCTTAGCAGAATCAATCGTAAACAACGATTTGAAATCAAATGGTACATGTTGTACCTTCTCTTGAGTTACCTGTGAAGTGACTAAAGCCAAAACATTGGACTGTGATCCTTTATCTTGTTCTAGTTTCTCAATTGGAGCATCCTTATCTTGTTCTTTCTCTTGATCCTCTAGATCTTGTACATTTTTTTTGTGTTCACTTCTGGCATCTAGATCCTCCTCTTCATGTGATTCCTCTTGTCTTTGTTCTGGAGGCGACTAATTATCTGGTGCTAGATCTTCATGTTATTTTGGAATTTCATCAGATTTAGGCTCTTGGCCTTTATTCACTTCTTCACCTTAATGGCTATCTTCTTTATGCTCATCATCTTTTCCTCCTGTAACTGTAGGTGATGCAACTCCCTTATCTTGTTTATACTTGTCCATTAGGACATTCTATTGTACTATTTGCTCTTGCACATTATCACCTTTATTGTCAAATTCCATGGGAACATCTTCTCCTTGAGGTTGATCAATCTGGATGACCTCCTCTATCATATCCCCTTCTTTAGGTATATAGGCTAAATCCACCATAGTTGGACTGGTAACATTTTCAATCAAAGTGTCCAAAGATCCCATATGCACCTTTGCCTCTAGGGTTTCTTCCCTTTCATCTCTTTCATCATGTGATTCCCCTATTATATTAGCCTTTTCTATTACTTATGTGTGTTGTAACATAGGTTTGATAAGGTGATTTGTGATATCTTGTACCACATCATCCTTAGTTAAATCAATTGTTTAGCTCAGGGGAAGGGCTTTTGCAACTTCATCTTCTTTAGCTTGGCTCTTCGCCTTTTGTGCCATCTCAGTCTTTACTTTCACTATGTTTTGTATAGGCACATCATGCTACATTTCCTTAATTACACTCACATGTAGATCAACCAATACTGCTATTGGTGGTGGTGAAATAGCACCTCTCATGTGAGGGCTTTGGTATCTACTCTGCCTGGGTACTTTGACACCCTACAACATGTCTTTTTTCCTCTTCCTTTTGAGTGTTGCAATAAGCCTTTCATCTTCATCATCATTATCTCCTCCCTTTGTAGTAGTCCCAACTAAATTCTGCTGCTATTCTCCTGTAGTTTCTTGTTGAGTTATGGGTATCTAGGATGTAGATATAGACATAGGAATTTCCTTAAGCATTAGTCTGGTAGGAGGTGACAATGGATGATACACCAAGGATACTCCCTTAGAAGTAATCTCCTTTGTTATTCCATATCAACTAGGTTCAAGTATCTTTGTCCTTAGGATCTACCTTTTATGTACAAGGAAATCATCATATCCTTTTTCTTCTCTCTCTTTTCTTTTCCCTTTCTTGTCACTGGTGATTGCTACCCCTTTTCTTTTAAGTTTCTCTACTTTCTCAGCAACTCAACTTTTGGTTATGGCCATAACCTTGGCAGTGAGAGACTCAATAGAAGTCTCCTTTTGTGTTAAATCTAGAGTGGAAATAGTGTCATTGTATAGTTTTTTGTCCTCATATTCTAGATCTATGAGATTATCATCATCTTTTCTAACTTGAGGAGGTACTTCAGGCTACCCTATGGCCCTCATCTGGTCCAGTGATAATCTCTGATATTCTCCTTTTGTAGCTTCCTGTTCATCGGCATAATCTGCCCAATAATCTTCAAGGTGGACAGTGTGCTCTTACTTCTTGTTGAATATTTGCTTGATCTGGTGATAAGGATCATAGTCTTTGGCCAGGGGAAACAATTTCAAATTCAAAGCTTTCAGCTCTACCTCTACCTTTCTTACATTTTCTATGGCTCCTCCCATGGACCAATTTATATCAATAGGAAACTTCCTATATGGTTTTCCTTCTTTTATCCTTGACATTTCAAATGTAGGCAACTGTTGCCTCATCATTTCCATCAATACCACTTTATATGTAAGGTAACTTGGTAACATATATGGTTTCCCATTGAAACCCTCCATTTGGATATATGAATAGGATTTAGCCTGGAGGAACTAGAACCCATATCCACTAATGGCCTTTGTAGCACCAATTGAGAATCTTTTTATCTAGTCCCCTTCCATGATTCAGACCAGGTGCATTAAAAAGGCATCATTAACCATCTTATAATGGTGTATTGAGAGTCTCCTCTCTAGGTGGGGAAAATGCTCCCAGAGTGTTTTCTCCTTGGGTAACTTCCCAATCCTTCCCACAGTCTGTAGGCCATTGAATGTACCCTTCGTCGCACATGCATACACTAAGTAGGATGTCATCCTCAAGATCATCCCCTTGCCTTCATTCCATTTTACCATCTGGTTATGAATGGTGTCACTAATTATCTTGGTGCATTGGACCTTTACGTTCTCTAGTTTATATTCTATTACCATTCTTATCAACCTAAACATCCATGGCTCAAAGACCCCATAGTCCATGAATCTTCTCATCCTGCTCAGTACGAACATCATGTATTGCACTTCTTCATTAAAGTAAAATTTATATAAGTGCACTTCCATTTTGGTAGTTGATCTGGCTATGTTACTTGGGTGTCTCCATCCTAGGTATATGACTTTCTTGCAGTTTTTATCATTGGCCTCAAATTTTTTAGCCAATGCATCTAAATCAGGTACATACATGTTCTGAGAGGTGGGCAAATTGAACACCTCGGCAATACCATCTATAGATAAATCTACATATAATCTTTCTTGTTTCTCTATTTTCCTCATGCTAACATCATAATGCAATGCAACTTCGTCCAATAGATCAAAGGCCTCTGTAGAGTATGGAAATCTAGCAGTATGAAACAAACTAGATGTGACTATGTTTTGTAGAATAGGATCATCTTTGTGTGCATCAATTCATGCTCTGAATTCTTTGATGTCTGTATTCCCACAATGTGTCTCCTCTGTGAATCCAAACTTTCTATATAAATTGTGCAATTTAGGGAACATGGCTGATTTGAACTCTGCATCTCATTTGTCTATGCATGGATGTGATATTTTGTCCTGTAATTTGAATATACAGTTTCAAATAATAGCTTATACATTTATCTAGGGTTAGCACACTAATGATTTTACATTCCAAGCTAGCAATATGTATAAACTTCACAAATTGAATGAATGATATGCATAGCGTATAAACATTATCACTGTGCTCTGGTTACCATTTCTTTAATTAATTATGATACAATTTTATAAACATAACTAGAAGTATAGGTCATTATACATACCTATATACATTTCGTTCACCTATTACGAATTTAGAGGTATTAGGATAAAAGCTCTAGATGCAAGATTCTTTTGTAACTTCGTCTTCCTAGGTCAACTCTATTTTGCAGCAAGCTCTTACTAATTGAAATTAGCACTCTTAGAGTGTAATTGTGTCAATTAGGCTAAGAAAAATCCCTTTAACCTTGAATATTTATGGTTCATTAACAATCTCCATGTGATTTGACAGTTTCAATTAGTAGATTGCATAAGATAACCCCAAGTGTCCATTGGCATGCATTTAAATTTAAAAAGACAACCTTTTGCAGCATTCAATGCAAAAAGGTGTGGGTGTGAGAAAAACATCTGGTTAAAGAATATTCTAGGGAATATCTTGAGGTGGATATCCAAATGACACTATGTGAGTAGGGGTGTGAATATGGACACGTGTCATCATGTCATTGGCTACATGGGGTGTGAGTATTTGAAGGATCATAATGTTATTTTAGATCCGAATACTAACTTAAGATCTGGATACTAAGTAGTTTGGCATATCCCTTTGGCTTAATGTCCTGATGACATAAGCATACATGCCATCTCTATATTGCACCAGGGTAGAATGACATTATCAGGATATGGATGGTTCAAAAGATCTAGACACTAAGTTAAGGTCTAGATACTCAATAAGATCAAGATATTATATATGATCAGGACATTTTCACGTCTGGATATTAGTCCATGTCAGGATGTTATCCTAAGATCTAGATAGTAAGTTAAGATCTAGATACTAAGTACAATACCCTGATGACATAGGTAGATTCATCATTCTTCTTCAAGTCGAGTGGACGTGACATCATCAAGATCAAGATTTTTACTATTATCAGGATATTAAGTAATATTGTCCACCTTGACGTTTAAACTATCGGTGACTCAAATTTGACATCCAGACATTAGTGAAGGTTCAAATACTAAGTTAAGATCTAGATGATATGCAAATATGAATATTCTAATGACCTGTTGACTGGAGTTTGACTAGACAACTTCTTTGTTTCAATGAATTTTGAGATACTTCAAAATCAAAACCTATTTGAAATTTTACACTCTTTCACATGACAAGGTTCTGGACAAGAAATTTTATTTTTGAACTTTGATCATGCTCCCGAGGTTCTAATATGCTGAGGATAACTTTCTAACATGTATCTGAGACTAATTTTACCATACCGCCCAAACGTTGGGTCCTTGTTTTGCTCGGGAAAAATGGGGCATGTTGTGTAACCACACAACAACTTGCCACCAAAGAAAACAACGAAAATTCAAAAAATTCAAGAGATGAAGACAAACTAATGCAAAGTTTTCCAACTCTTATCAAATATAAAACATCTTAATCTTCCTTAGAGTAAATACATACCAGGTTTTGAGATTTTGAATCTGGAAAAGTTAGGGGCTAAAGAGTAGGTGCCCAAGCCCAAGTTACAATTTTTTGCAAATATTCCTGGAAATGGTCTATAACCTGTTTCTATTATCCCAGAGGTTTTCTAACTCAAAGATCCAGAGGGCTTTGGGGTGGGTGCCCAAGGCTAGGTCCTTCTTTTCTGCTTAGATTTGCAATCCCAATACTCTGTCACAACCTCCTGCAACTCCACCTCCATAGACCATGACACTTGTCACCCGTAATCACAAACAAGGGGGTTGGGGATTGTGGTATTTAGGAGCTTACCTCAGTCAAGCCATGGAATGGCATTCAAGCCTTCCAACACCATTGTTTGATAAAGAGTGCATATCCCTGCATGATAGAGGCAAAAACAAATGATAAACTTGATAAATGATTGATTCAACACAAATAGATATCACCTTGGAGGTGTAGCTTGCATGTAGATGAAAATTCTTCAACACATGAGAAGATGAAGCCAAATATGCATAAAAAACACAATAGTAATATTCTACTCTGCAACAATGAATACTTTGAATGCTCTAAAATCATAAGTTTGCCAAAAGTTCATAATCATCTTCTAGTTTAGAAATGAAACCCTAAACATGCTTATATATGCATTCCTACTACAAATTTCATAATTCAAACTTAAGATGTTAGCAACAAAACCTTTTATTGGTCACATAACTGACATTTAAATTTAGGACCTGCTTAAAATAGGGCAGGACTAGGGCGTGACCACCCAAGCCCCTAGGTCCTATTTTAGGGCAAGGTTAAGCCCATAGATGTCCCTCAAGCCATTTTGCATTAGGAGTTAAAATGAACATGCATAATGAAAAACAAGGGATCTGGGAGCTAAACAAAGGACGTAAAAGTCCTAGGGGAACATTTTATGACTAAACACTGATAGTACAAGAAGATAGGCTTTATCAACAAATTGGAAAATTGATGAACTTAAGTGTTAGCAAACTAAAGACTTAACCTTTCTTCTTCAAGCTTTCATTGCTAAACTCTCCTATTGGTGAACTATCTGTCTGAGAAACTTAGCTGTCAGTGAACTTGTGAGTTTGCAAAACAAGTGATTCACTGAATGAAGGCTGAAATTATTCATGTCTTAGAAACTTATCTTTGTCATCTTTTCATCAGCTGATTGGTTGTTGGTAAAACTAGTCGTCGGTGAACTGGTAAGTTCGTAAACCAAGCAATTCACTGACTAAAGGAAGAAATCATTCATGCCTTAGAAAAATTGTGGATCCTTTGACATCAATGACAATATTTCCAACATAATGGGTGGACTTATGTGAAAGCATGAATCATACGGGTGTGATGGGGGAAGATATGATAGACAGTGGATGTAAGATGGAGGTACGGGTGAATGACGGAATGCCATGGAGTGGAGGGGAACCAAGACCAATGTTTTCACACATTGTAGTGGATGTTGAAGCTTATATTTTTGGGGGGTGATGAGTAATGGGGATTTTTTATTATGGGATCATGATGGGGGATTTTGTGATTCCTAATTTAGGGATTTAGGGACCCAAATGGACTTAGGATTCTTAATATTTTTTATTAGCTATAGGATTGTTGCAATTTTTAGGATTTGGGATTTTTAATAGAGTGGGATTTGGATACTCCATTTGGATTGATTTACTTTTTCTTGGGGATCCACACCATTTTTGTTTTAGATTTTTCTTTTGGGGGTGTGGGCTTGTGTATCCTTTTGATTTTTTTATTATGCTTAGATTATGTGTATTGATATGTTATGGCATGAGAGTCCTTAAGATTTTGTGGATTTTTCTCTTTATGTAAGCAGGTATCAAAATGATTATTTTTGAATCCCATGGAATTTGTAATAGATTCATGTTTTGTTCGTCTGTGCATTTGTTGAAGATGGTTAGGGATTTTAGGGGATTTAAGGGAGAGAAATGTATGGATGGAGGGATTAGTGTACTTGTGGATGAAGGGATGAGGGGATTTGAGGATGGGAATATTGGGAGTTGGGAGAAGTGGAGTAAGAGCAGATTTAGGTATGGGAGGATGTTTTCATTGATGGATGAAATAAGATGGAGGAGGAGGGATGGTGGCGTATGATTTGGAGGTGTGATGAGGGTAACCTAGCTTGGGATTGGAAGAATATTCCATATGAGGTGAGCAGGTCGTACCAACATGTCTGGATTGTTTTCATTGTGATATGTAGCAAAGTCCATGTGATCGTGGAGGGATTTTGACATGGATGGGCTCCAATATTCCTTGTTTGTGAAGGCCTAAGCCTTTGCCTTGATATTTCATGTTTTGGAGCATGTGATGTGCATTGGGATGGTTGTTGCTTTGGAAACAAGACATGAGTCCATTATTAGATGGGGAAGGCTAGGTGGTGGATAAAGTTTGTTCTTCTCCTATAAGAGAACCACTACAAATGAAGGTAGTGGGGCCAAGGTGATAGGATGATGGATTTGGGATAGGGTTGATAGGTGATAGTAAAGGGATGATGGGAGATGGATTTGGGATGGGGTCAATAGGAGATAGTGTGGGTTTAGGAAAGGGATGAGTTGGGTGTTGGAAATAATGCAAATAACTGAGAGGGGGGTGAATCAGTTATCTTAAATATCTTAACTTTCTTTTCTTCTTTAATATTAGTGCAGCATCAAAACATAAGAGCATACATAATCATGAGAGCAGAAATAAAATCAACACACATAACACAAGGATTTTGTACGTGGAAAACATTGTTAAGGGGAAAAACCACAAGGTGATTAACCCAAGATTGTATTCTTTGTTAAAAGAATAAGAAGTACAAAATGGTACTTGCCAATTAGGGCTCACTGCCTGATCACACTACTCACAAGAGGCACACTGCCTACAAGAGATTCACTGTCTACAATGTTTATGGAAGGTAACCAAGTGTTTGAACTAAAGAGAGGCATCCACATATGCTGACGTTTAGTTTTGGTTACGCTCAATATACTGATCTACTATACTTCATTCTTCCTCTACTTTATTACTATTGTTCTATCACATATGTTAGTACTCATTTATGTTTAGGGTTTTAAAGGTCATACATTTGCAGATTTTCCCATTCAAAACTTGAAATTTCTAAGTCTTGGGGTCTTGCATTGTTTTGTATCTTCTAATGAGGACTTTTTGTGTTGGGTCTCTAGTTATTTAGTCCTAGCCTTTGTGCATTGTCTTACTGCCTTTTCCTATCACACTCATGAAAAATGTTAACTTTTTGTATGTGCAAGTGTAAATGTATGTTGGTGGGCTTGAAAAGCTCAATCAGTTTCCAAAAATGGTAAAAAACTGAGTTGTATGCATTTCCAAATACATATCAGGCTCAAAAGGAAGACGTGCAAGGGCAGAATATACATTGAAGATTCCAAGAATATTCGCTGCTTGCATATCAGGTTGCATGTATATTTGGCTTGTATGTTTAGACATACAATGATTAGATACAAAGAAAAGATACATTGCAGGTATATTCCTTGGAAGATTCTCACTTGTATATTGGGTCTTGTACATTGTATTTGTATATTCGACATACAAAGGAAATGTACATTGAAAAATATACAAAGGCCGGCGCACATACGTTTGCTACAATGCAGCAGAGATGCATTTGGTGGGGCCCGCTACAATTTTATACACACGGGTTTGTACATGTTCAATATACAAGGGAGGAATGTATATGGAATATTTTGAAAAGATTCTCTACTTGTATGTTTGTGTTTGTATATTCAACATACAAACAAAATATACATTCGAATATACAATGAAGGAATATGCATTCCAAACCCAAAGGAGAAGTCAGATGCGGCGGATAAATTTTTGAGATCCGCCTTGTATGTATAAGGCGCTTGTATATGCTTTTGCATATACAAAATGATATGTACAAAACGGTGATGCATAGCGGAACTGATGGTGATTGCGATTTGCTCTACAACAGTTTGGGGTCTGCCTTGCATGTTAACTGTTGTATGTATATGCATCCCGCATATACAAAGGTTTTAAAAGTGGAATTTGTATGTGCATTTGAACATGCATATACAAAGGTGAAAATGGCAAAATAAGAGGGCGAAAAGTCAGCGATAGATGCATGAGATGCTAACGTGGCATGGTATTATTGGTTTGTGACTTTTCAACGTTTTTGGGTGCCGTTGATTGCGGCAATGGGAAGATGATTGATGGTCTTGTTTTGAACTTGCAGCAAGGGATTTTTCTGAGTGTGTGTGGCCATTTTTTAGCGGGAAAATATCCAGATGCATCTACTATTACATCCCACGGGTAGATGAAGCATTGATGGCAGATTTGCAGAGGATGGATGATGGAAAGGATAGGTCAACCACCCAATTGAAGATGAAAGTCCTGGAGTGGCGGTACAGATCCTAATTCCATCTGCTCATTCCTCTTTGTCTCTTCACAACATTGAATATTTCTGAGCACCATTCCTCATGCATTAAATCTGGCAAATTTTTGATTTGCCTTGTAATTAATTTTTGCTAGGTACACAGTCTTGGTATAAAAACCAGACTGTGTTACCCATTGTCATTGTTGAAAACTGGACAATATTTGGGTGTTGTGATAAGATACAACTTCATTGGTGGCCCAGTTTTGGATGTTTTTGTGAGTTTATGAATATCATGTTGTATGTTTAATGCATAAATCTATTGGTTTCATGTTGATTTAAATGAGTAATGCTTCATTGCATGTGTTATGTTACTTGTCTCCAAATTGAATGTATTCTTCTTTTGAATCTAAATAGCTAAGGGGTGTCTAAGATTCTTGAATATGGATTTGCTATATTGAATGCTTGGTCTTTTACTTCTGCTCAAGGAGTAGATTAAATGTTTTAGGTTAAGTGTTAAGAAGAATATATTGCAATGAGGATCTTCTAAGCAGAGGTAACTGAACACTCAATTTTGGGAAGTATCTGTAAGGCAAATATTAAACAACCCCCTTGAAACTCAGTCATTAATATAAGTTTATGTGTACATTCACATGTGTATGTCTATTGACTCTGAGCCCTGAAATAGGCACCGATCCAGTCTTGTATTGAGGTCAAAACCAATGTCCTAGTTTTGCATCCAAATATAAATCAAACTCAAACTTTAAATACAAACCTTTAGGATATTAGGAGTAGTTTTAGGACCAAAATCCTCTGTCTACAACTGAATATAGGCCCAAAGCTAGCCCCTTTATACTTATCTTGCAGTTTTGGTCTGCATAAGAGAGGATTTATCTGCTTTGTGTCAACATCCCAACTAGTACATAGATACATTTGATAGATGTTGAATAGGGAATACCCCCTTGGTTCTATAGAGCCTAAAGAAGAAGAGAAGATATTTATAGAGTCTATCTCCTATACTGTTGGCCCTTGGCCTGTCAATCCTGTTGATCAATGATGGCTATTTTGTAGGGATTACTAGAAATAAGCATCTAGTTTGGGAAAATAACCAACAGATTTTGGCGACTCCGCTGGGGAGGTGAAGTGAAAGTATTATCTTTTCATCTCTGGTAAATTATTTCCCATCTGAGTTACAACAAATTTTGGCGACTCTACTGGGGAGTTTATTGTGTAAGAACCCTGATTTTAAAAGAAAACAATTCCTAGTTATAGGTGGTGACTCCAAACCAATCTCCCAACCGGTAAAGTAAAAATTTGTATGCAAGGGAGAAGATCCCTACGTAATTCTCTGTCTGAGGAATTACCCAGAAAAATGATGTACAGAAAAAAGGGGACTGCTCAAGCCAGTCAAGAGGGTTCTCCCAGAAATCGTGATAATAATCAAAACAATCTAGGATCTTCAGAGAGGACAAAGCCTTATTTTTCAAACACAGAAGCTGAAATCCAAAATGTATATGAGAAACAGCAGGTCGGTGCTTTGAGGATGAGGTCAGAAGTGTTTCAAGAATGCCCTTTCTTAGATCCCAGTGACAGATTTGAAGAGGTTGAATCTCCAATGGATGATGATGATGATGACCACAATGGAATGAGACCATCCTCTTCTATGCCCAAAGAGGAACAGTTAGCTGAAGAAATCAAAAGGTTAAGAGTTGAATTAGAATATTTACAAGCTATGAAGATTAGAGATGACATGACATAGAAAGTGCAAGCGCTGAGAACTACTCAGAATGATTCAGTTCCCACCCTTGAAAATGCAAATATACAGAGAAACCAGCAAAGAAATGAAGTCCAGGATCAGCATAATGATCAAAGATAGAATGCAAATAATGCTAGAGTACCATTAAATAATGTAAGAAATCAAAACGTAAATAGAAATACCGATGTTAATCAGTTTGGTAGACAGCGAATGCAGCTGGACAGATTCAGACAATTGGTTTTTGATGGCATTTCTGGTTATCCAAATCCTATTGACAAACATGTGAGGCTACAAGTGCCTAAATTTTTAGGAAATAATATTGTATCAAGTGAAGATCATTTAAAATCTTTTTAGAATATCATGGACAACTTTGAGGTTGAGCATGAGGATTTTTTCATGAAATTATTTATGCAATCCTTAGTTGATGAGGCTAGAGAATGGTACAAGGGTCTGCTTGACAAAAGTATTTCATCATGAGAGGATTTCAAGAGAATATTCAAAGAATAGCATGGTGACAAAACTGATCCTAGTTTTTTCATTAATGAATTCACTGGAATTACCAAAGGATCAAATGAACAAGTTGCTGATTTCAATGCTAGATTCACTAAGGTGTTGAACAAATTGCCACATCACTTGAGGCCCAATGAACCTATGTGCATAGTGTTGTATATAAATGCTTTTGATGCCAAAACTACTTATGGATTAAGAGACAAGGGTCCTCACAGTCTCAGAGATGCTTTCGAAATGGCAACAAATATTGAAAATAATAGAAAAGCATCTGGTAAGACAAACAGAAGAGATGATGTAAAAATTCTATAAAATCCAAATATTAAATCTCAAAGTGTTCAAGCCAGTGCATCTACTTTTGAGGATAAATTAGATAAATTGACAACTATTGTCAAGGACCTGAGCTATAGAATGGCTAAAAATGAAAAGGGAGTTGGTCTTGATAGACATGTTTACCAAAGGAAAGAAAGAAGACCATCATTACATGACATGCCATATAACACTAGTTGGCATAATGGTAAACCCATCCTCCCACATAGAAACACAAATCAAAGGACTCAAAATGCAAAGGAAACACCTGACCCTTTGAATAAAACTATTAATATGGTTGATGACACCCCATGGTGCATCATATGTCAAATGCCTCACTCAGAGTCACAATGTATGATTGCTCAGTCTCTATACAATAATGTTGTTACCTGTGATGAGTGCAATGAGCCACATTGCATGGAGGAAGACAATGTCAATATGTTGTCTACAAACAGGGAGTATCCCTCTCATAATTTTGATGCACGTGAAATTGATGAGATTCAGGTCTATCGGCAGTTTCCCTATGATGAAGATGAGGAAGACAACTATGCCTATGCTTAGGATTCACACATTTTTCTGAATGACTTGAGGAGGCCTTCTGATGGAGAAATTAGAGCCCTCACGTCTACAGCAGTAGCTCAAGTCAAAAGCAATTACAATCTCAGGGGTAAAACTCAGGTAAGTAATTCACACCAACTAGAGAACACATTTGTGAACTAGCCAGTGCACGGTCATGAGGGGACTAAACCACAAAAGAAGCAATGGGGCAATAATAGGCAAAACTTTAAACAAAAAATAGGTCATGATCCTCAAGGTCCAAAAAATAGAATTCCCCAAGTTGAGAATCAAAACAAAGATTTTCAGATCAAAGATGACAGTCAGAGAGCCACAAAAATTAAAGTTGGATCATCTCAGGATAAAAATAAAACTGTAGATCAGGCTACAACTGTCATACAAAATTATGCCCTGTTTAACATAACTTAGGTCTTGTCTCAGATGAAAGTCTCTGTTCCATTAATGGAATTGATGAAAGTTGAAGAATTCAGAAATAAGGTAGTATCCCTGATTTCAGGTGTCCCTTGTCAAGCCAAGTTGAATGATGAAACTCAGGATAAAAAACAAATTATGTGTATTAATGAAGACAAGATTCCTGAGGTATATCTTGGGATGACCATGACAAAGTGCTCTTCACAGGTTGAACCATTTTATGTCTCCCTTGTCATAAATGGAAAAGTGATTAAGAATTGTACGCTGGATTCAGGAGCATTAACGAATATCATGCTTTTGGCCATCATGCAGCAAGCTAGGTTGAAGATAGATAAGGCATGTGGGAAATGCTATGCCATGGATGCTAGAGAAGTACCTATCATTGGAATCATGAAAGATGTGGATTTTAGACTAGCAGTATATCTAGAAAAGACCTACAAAATGAACATAACAGTTGTTGATATCAAGCCACAGTATGGCATGTTGTTGTCTAGAAGATGGGTAGCATTGATTGGTGGAAGTATGCAATTAGATCTGTCATGTGCTATGATCCCTATGAATGGTAACGATGTCAAACTGATCAGAGAAGAAAGATCATCAGAAACAGTTGAGGACTAGGAGTTAGAGGAGCATATTTGTTTTGTGGACACTGACTGTGATAATTTCAAAGTTGCCTCAAATGATAAGGGAGGTAAAGAGGGAGGTATGTACATTCAAGAGCTTGACCAGCAAGGTCTCTGGACCATGTATTTTGATGGAGCTTGTTCCAAGGAAGGCTCTGGTGCTGGCATTGTATTTCTGTCTCCAACTGGTAAGCTTCTAAAATTCTCATTCTTGCTGAAGTTTGCCTGTACAAATAATATTGCAGAGTATGAGGCTCTGTTATTAGGATTGAATGTAGCTTTGAAGCATGGAATCAAGATGCTCAAAGTATTTGGTGATTCAGAGTTAGTTGTTTCCCAAGTTAGAGATAAGTATGCATCAAAAAATAAAAGGTTAAAACAATATAAGCATGTTGTTTGGGATACAATTGAATTGTTTGATGCTTTTTCAATAAGCTGGATTGAGAGATCAAAAAATGTCAGGGTAGAGTTTCTAGCTAATGTAGCCATAAGGCCAGATGATATAACTCTATCAGATGTTACAAATGTTGAGGTCAAGCTTAGATCTGCAGTGCCAGATAACGTATGCAGCTGGCAAGTGTTTGATGATGATAAAGATTTGATGAGATTTCTACATTGTATTGATGAGTATGAAAACCAAGAAATGGATTTTTAGAACTTTGTAGAAGTTGTAGATGGGAAAGAAACTCTCTTAGGGAAGGAGATAATTTAACTCAAGACAAATAAAATCCCTAGAGGGCTGGTTGCTCTAGAGAGAGTTTTTGACAATAGGGACCAATTTGTTACAAAGGCATCTTCAACAAATAAGAATGATTTGGAGGAGATAAACTTGGGGACATTTGATGCTCCCAAAAGGGTATACATTGGCAAACAACTCAAGCCACATATCAGAACTATGTTGATTGCACTACTAAGAAAGTACAGGCATGTCTTTGCCTGGTCATATGAGGACTTGAAAGCTTATAGAGAGGATTTATTCTAGCATGAAATCCCTTTGAAGCCTAGAGCTAAACCATTTAGACAAAAACAAAGGCCTATCAACCCAACTTTAGCTCCTAAAATGTAAGAAGAACTTATGAAGCTTAGGGAGGCTGGAATAATCATGCTTATTAGATACTCAACTTGGGTGTCAAACCTTGTCCCAGTTAGAAAAAAGAATGGTGACATAAGACTTTGTGTGGATTTTAGAAATCTAAATGTATCTTCTTTGAAGGACAATTATCCATTGCCAAACATGGAGGCCATGTTGCAGAAGGTGACTGGCTGTGAGCTTCTATCCATGATGGATGGATTTTCAAGGTATAATCAGGTGAAAGTGAAAGAATTAGAACAATTCAAGACCACTTTCACCACTCCATGGGGAACCTATGTATATGTGAGGATGCCATTTGGACTGACAAATGTGGGTGCCACATTTCAAAGGGCAATGGATGTTGCTTTTGCAGGATTGATTGACTCAATCTTGGTTGTATATCAAGATGACTTGACTGCTTATTCAAAAAAGGAGGAGTAGCACTGTATGCATTTGGAGTAGATCTTTATTAGAGCATTAGAGTATGGCATCTCACTCAACCCAAAGAAATGTGCTTTTTGGGTTGTGGAAGGAAAACTGCTTGGACACATTGTTTCCAAAGATGGAGTCAGGATTGATCTTGAAAGGGTGGCTGCAATTGATAAAATTCAGATCCCTAGAATAGTGAAAGGTGTTTAGTCCTTCTTTGGACAAATTAATTTTGTTAGAAGATTTGTGCCTAACTTTGCAGAGACCACCAAAGATATTTCTAAGATGTTGAAGAAAGGTACAACTATCAAATGGGAAGATGAAGTGACTAAATCATTTTAGAGTATAAAAGAGGCTATAAAGATGGCTCCTGTGTTAAAATCTCCTAATTTTTCTAAGCCATTTCAACTGTTCTCATTTGTTTCTTTCTATACTATTGCTGCATGCTTATTATAGAAGAATGAAGAAGGGTTTGAACAACCTATAGCTTTCTTTAGCAATTCATTATAGGCTGCTGAGTTGAAGTATGACATCATGGAGAAGCAGGCATATGCATTGGTTAGAGCAATCAAGAGCTTCAGACCATATTTAGTGGGCTCTCACATAGTTGCATATGTGCCTCATGCAGTGGTCAAAGATATATTTACTCAACAGGAGGTAACTGGAAGGAGATGTAGATGGATAAATAAATTGTAGGAGTTCAATATTGAAATACAAATCACAAAATTGGTAAAAGGACAAGGTTTGGCAAAATTGATGACACAGTCAAATCTAGAGGCATGCCAAGTGAATGTAGTGCATAATGAAATTATAAATATGTTAGAATCTGAATGGTATAAGGACATAATACATTATTTGCAGAATTTGAACTATCCTTCCCATCTTAGTGGTAATCAAAAGAGGACTTTGAAGCTACAAGTTATTAAATACATCATTGTTCAAGGAGAGCTGTATCAAAAAAATTCGGATGGTGTATTACTCAAATGTGTGAACAAAGATCAAGCTATGGATATTCTATGTGACATGCACAATGGGGAGTGTGGTGGACACTATGTTGCCCAGACAATAGCCCACAAAATTCTCAGAGCTGGCTATTGGTGGCCAACTCTCTTCTCAGACGCACACAAAATGGTAAGAAAATGTGAGTCTTGTCAAAGGTTCTCAGGAAAGCTAAGATATCAAGGTACATTACCCCTTAGGACTATAACTGTAGAAGCTCCATTTCAGCAATGGGGGATTGATTTTATAGGGGAAATCTTAGAAAAATTAAGTGGAGGGTACAGTTGAATTCTGGTTGCCACTGATTATTTCACTAAATAGATTGAGGCCATTCCAACTAAAAAAGCTACAAGCAAAGTGGTGATGGATTTTATTCTGGAAAATATTATTATCAGATTTGGAGTACCAGCCAAATTGGTCGTAGATAATGCTATGTGCTTCAAGTTTGGTGAGTTTATTGATTTTTGCAGCAATTACAGAATTGATTTGTCTCATACATCACCATATCATCCACAAGGGAATGGTCAGGTAGATTCAAGCAACAAAAGTCTCATGAAAATCATCAAAAGGATTATAGATAAAAACAAGAGGTCTTGGGATTCAAAGCTAAAGTTGGCATTATGGGCTAACAGAGTGATAGTGAAAAGAGCAACTGGAAGGTCACCTTATGAATTAGTATATGGTGCAGCAACTAGATTGCCTATGAACAATCTCTTGCCAGTATACAAATTCATACAAGAAAATGATGAGGAGATTGGAGACCCAATGACTGAAAGCATAAATCAGCTGGTTGCACTAGATGAAATAAGAAGGGAAGCACAAAACACAAACATCAAGACACATCAAAAGGTAAAATATTTGTTTGATAGAAGGGCTATAGAGAGAAGGTTTCAGATAGGTGATCTGGCCCTTATGTGGAAAGTAAAGAGTCAGGATAATGGCAAACATGGTAAATTTGAGCCCTTATGGACTAGCCCATACCAAATTAGCACTGTTCATGGAGATGATTCTTATTTTCTCCAGGCCCTCGATGGTGAACTACTAGAATTGCTTGTGCATGGTAAATTCCTTAAAGATTTTTCTCATAAATGAGTACCTTATGTGCACACTGTAAACTAGGTGTAAATATTTTGTACATGCCTTGTATAGTCAGTCGTGTTTTGAGTTTTGGGTTTTGTCTGGTCTGCCTCAGAGTAGTCTGGTCCTCGTTGCAGTCTTGCACCTGCACATCCCCAATTAGAGCCTGTGTTAGTACAAATTTATGTTTAGGGTTTTAAAGGTCATACATTTGCAGATTTTCTCATTCAAAACCTAAAATTTCTGAGTCTTGGGGTCTTGCATTGTTTTGTATCTTCTAATGAGGACTTTCTGTGGTGGGTCTCTGGTTATTTAGTCCCAGCCCCTGTACATTGTCTTACTGCCTTTTCCTATTGCACTCATGAAAAATGTTAAGTTTTTGTATGTGCAAGTGTAAATGTATGTTGGCGGGCTTGAAAATCTCCATCGGTTTCCAAAAATGGTAAAAAACTAAGTTGTATGCATTTCCAAATACATATCAGGCTCAAAAGGAAGATGTGCAAGGGCAGAATATACATTAAAGATTCTAGGAATATTCACTGCTTGCATATCAGGTCGCATGTATCTTTGGCTTGTATGTTCAGACATACAACTGTTAGATACAAAGAAAAGATACATTGCAGGTATATTCCTTGGAAGATTCCCACTTGTATATTGGGTCTTGTACATTGTATTTGTATATTCAACATACAAAGGAAATGTACATTGAAAAATATACAAAGTCTGGCGTACATACGTTCACTACAGTGGAACAAAGATGCATTTGGTGGGTCTCGCCACAATTTTATACACATAGGTTTGTACATGTTCAATATACAAGGGAAGAATGTATATGGAATATTCTAAAAAGATTCCCTACTTGTATGTTTGTGTTTGTATATTCAACATACAAACAAAATATACATTTGAATATACAATGAAGGAATATGCATTCTAGACCCGAAGGAGAAGTCAGATGCGGCGGATAAATTTTTGAGATCCGCCTTGTATGCATAAGGTGCTTGTATATGCTTTTGCATATACAAAGCGATAAGTGCAAAACAGTGATGCATAGCGGACCTGATGGTGATTGTAATTTGCTCTACAATAGTTTGGGGTCTGCCTTGCATGTTAACTGTTGTATGTATATGCATCCCGCATATACAAAGGTTTTAAAAGGGGAATTTGTATGTACATTTGAACATGCATATACAAATGGGAAGATGATCGGCGGTCTTGTTTTGAACTTGTAGCGAGGGATTTTCCTGAGCATGTGGCCATTTTTGAGTGGGAAAATATCCAGATGCATCTGTTGTTGCATCCCGTGGGTAGATAAAGCATTAATGGCAAATTTGTAGAGGATGGACGACGGAAAGGATAGGTCAACCACCCAATTAAAGATGAAAGTCCTAGAGCGGCGGTGCAGATCCCAATTCTGCCTGCTCATTCCTCTTTGTCTCTCCGCAGCATTGAATATTTCTGAGCACCATTCCTCATGCATTAAATCTAGTGGATTTTTTATTTTCCTTGTAGTTAATTTTTGCTGGGTACGCAGTCTTGGTATAAAAACCAAACTATGTTACCCATTATCATTGTTAAAAACTAGACAATATTTGGGTGTTGTGATAAGATACAACTTCGTTGGTGGTCCAGTTTTGGATGTTTTTATGAGTTTATGAATCTCATGTTGTATGTTTAATGCATAGATCTACTGGTTTTATGTTGATTTAAATTAGTAATGCTTCATTGCATGTGTTCTGTTACTTGTCTCCAAATTGAATGTATTCTTCTTTTGAAACTAAACAACTAAGGGTTGTCTAAGATTCTTGAATATGGATTTGCTATATTGAATGCTTGGTCTTTTACTTCTGCTCAAGGAGTAGATTAAATGTTTTAGGTTAAGTGTTAAGAAGAGTATATTACAATGAGGATCTTCTAAGCAGAGCTAACTGAACACTCAATTTTGGGAAGTATCTGTAAGGCAGATATTAAACAATCCCCTTGAAACTCAGTCATTAATATAAGTTTATGTGTACATTCACAAGTGTATGTCTATTGACTCCGAGCCCTAAAATAGGCACTGATCCAGTCTTGTATTGAGGTCAAAACCAAGGTCCTAGTTTTGCATCCAAATATAAATCAAACTCAAACTTTAAATACAAACCTTTAGGATATTAGGAGTAGTTTTAGGACCAAAATCCTCTGTCTACAACTGAATATAGGCCCAAAGCTAGCCCCTTTGCACTTATCTTGTAGTTTTGGTCTGCATAAGAGAGGATTTATCTACTTTGTGTCAACATCCCAGCTAGTACATAGATACATTTCATAGATGTTGAATAGGGAATACCCCCCTTGGTTCTGTAGAGCCTAAAGAAGAAGAGGAGATATTTATTGAGTCTATCTCCTATACTATTGGCCCCTGGCCTGGCAATCCTGTTGATCAATGATGGCTATTTTCCAGGGATTACTGGGAATAAACATCCAATTTGGGAAAATAACCAACAACATACCAGACTTGTATTCCTGCTTTCACTCTGCTCTCTACCTTTCCTCGCATACTATCATACCACACACACCTTCATACCAAAATCAATCTAGTATATATATCTGCATCAAGGATTTCAACATCTTTCTAGTCGACAACGAGAATATTCAAGATATTTACAAGGCACTGATTTGTCAACTGAATCCATGCTTAATATGTGATGCGTATTCAATACATAGAGTTAGAAGTCATGAATTAAGTCGACCAACCATGTATCATCTCTCAATTAGCTTGACCATCATCAATTTCTCATCTGAATTAAAGTCTGATGATGTGCTAGTCAGTTCTTCCTTAGTCTGCTCTGCCTGTCAGGAACCCAACACTTAGATGATCATATCTTTTCACTCTTTCATCACCTGAGGCTCAATCTCTAGAATGTAGTAGTCATGGTACTCCTCTTGACTTTCCCAAGTCCATACTTTGCTGAGATATATCCTCTGAGAGATCTAGACCTGATTGTTGGACCTTGCTGCATGCTCTGTTCTTGTTCACCAGACCAAAACACTCTTCAATCTGACTTCCGGTAAAGACATACTATGTGCTGTGGATGTGTGGGATAAACTTTGTTGCCATCAATGACAAAAATCATAAAGCCACACAGTGTCTCTTGCCAACAATCTCCCCATTTCACATTGATGGCAACACTTAGTGAAAAATGACTAAGTGTCAAAACACACTCCCCCTTGGCTGATGCTACACTTTTACCAGAGCTTCCCCTTAGCTGGATTCCATATTTTTCACTACTCCTCACTCCCCCTTTGACATCAATGGCAAAGGGTGGAATTTGCACACCAAAATTTTCAAAAATCAACCTATACATAGCCACATAAGGATATATACATGTTGTACTTACATATACTTAAGTATATTCAGAAAGGTGGTTTTCAACTGGACAAATTCTGTTGCCTAACTCTACTTCATCCTGTCCAAAATTGAGATGTGACCACTCAACAAAAATGTAAAAGATTCTACCCTCTTTAAGTCTGCTGGATCACTGGTCCAGGCTGTGGTTTGAGCACTAGTTAAGGCCTCATGCATTGCCTCTAACCTAGGTATAATTATCCCTCTTAGCTCACCTATCTTGCTTATTCTATTCTTCTTTACCTTTTCATTCCTCTTTATTTAATTTATAGTGGCAATAGTCTAGCACTCTTGATTGATTATGGATGAGGTGAGAGGATTAAAATTCTGAGATAAACTTGATAGTTTACCCTCTTGTTCTTCCACATTCTTTGCAATGTCATCTATCACTATGGACCAAGATAGAAAAAAATTGTATAATTCTCTACCATATTTATGAGCATTTTCTAGGCTCTTTATCCCAATATCCAAATTTCTCCTTTCATTTTCTATGAGTCCCTATACTTCAAAGAATATTTTTCCCAAAAACTCTTTTCAAACTTTCTCTTCTACCGATTTATCCAAAGAATCAAAATGTGTGCTAATAGAATTAATAAGAGATTTCAAGTTACCAAATGAAGAGGTCGAAAGATCCTTTTGGAAGGATGGCATGATCTTCTCCAACACACCGGATGCAATCTCTATCAGTTCACAGTCTTCCATGTGAGACTTTAGAAACTTTTCTTTTGCTTTAGCTTGAGCAAAAGATGTTACCTTCATTGTCTGGACCGAAGAGAGGGATTCAAAATTAAGTGGTCCTTGAAATAGTTCTAGTTCATCTATTTCCATCATCTCTTTGGTCAGGGAGTTTTTCACTACTTCTGCAGTGTCTCTTGCCGAAGACAAAGTCTTCTTTTCTTTTACAGCTATAGAACTGTCATCAGAGATCTTCTCTGTGTGTTCTTCTTCTCTTCCCTTTTCTTCATCTACTTGACTCAATTTCTCCTCTTTTCTTCCTTCTCCTTTAGTTCCAGAGTCAACAGGGGGACCCGAAAGAGAGATGTTTACTTCTTCATGGACTTCCTCTTCTAGAATAGAGGAATCCAGTTGCAAGTATGGGTTTAACTGGTGTTGTCATTGATGTCAACATACTCATGTTGCATTAATAAGAAGGATTGGATGAGCTGTGTGCTGAGGATATTGAGAAAATTAGTCTCAATCAGGAACAGTGAAGAACAGTGATGACAACAAGGTAAAAGTCCAAGATAGGTTAAGGATCAGAGGATGTGGTTTAAAGGGTTTGTAGATATAAGTCTTGAGATGCTCCAATCAATTTTTCAAAGGTCCGCATAAAGATCTGAAGAAGTTATGGTTGTTCAAGTAGAACCAGCTCCGGTAGGTGTCCAGAGGTGACAGAGTGACATAGATAGGTCTGGTGAGGTCCGGTAATGCATTATCTGATTTTGTGGATCTAAGGGAGTGTTGAGGACATCCCTGTGAAGTATCAAATAGATTGGTTCATGGTTTGAAGGTCCAGAAGAGCCTATTCATTTTCTTGAAGCTTCGGATGAAGGAGAGAAGAATTCCAGTAGGATGATGAAGTGTGGATGTTCTTGGTGATTCAGGGAAGGTTATGATGATTTTTGGATCATGTCCAGTTCATGTTAGTGGTCTGCATTAAAATTAGAGTTTGCATTTGAAGAATAACCATAGATATTGGTGTTCTTCTTGAGACTGGCTGACCGGATGTATTACACATCTTGCAGATGTTCTTGTAGGTGTTTGCCGACTTAGATGATTGTTCCTAAGTCAATGCCTTATATAAATAAGGATTTGTGAATTCATTTTGAAGTGTGTCTTGTTGTGATGAGTGTGTGGTAGCGAGGAGAAGTGCGAAAGGCAGAGCAAAAGTTTTTGGGCTTTAAAACTGATTCAAGCATGGTGAAGATGCTATTTTCCAATTCATAAAGGTGATACTTATTTCTTTGTAGACAGTGTGTCTCTTGTAGGTAGTGAGCCTCTTATGAGCAGTGTGCTCGGTTAGTGAGCCCTAGTTGGCATGTGCCATTTGTTCGTTTCTATTCTTCTAATAGAGAATACATTCTTGGGTTAATTACCCCATGGTTTTTCCCTTAACCAAGTTTTCCACATCGAAATCTTGGTTTCTTATGTGTTGATATGTTTCTTCTTTTGATTTGAATGCATTATGGTTCATGATTAATATTCTACTAATCACTAAAGAAGATTCAAGTGTTTAATTTGAGAAAGTTTTGCACAACTAATTCACCCCCCCTCTCAGTTGTGTGCCCTAAGTCTAACAATTGGTATCATAGCTAAGTTCCTCTAAAAAGAGCTTAACCGCTTGAGGAGATCCAGTATGTCGTCATACAAAAAGGATAGTCCAAAGTTTGATGGAACCAACTTTTCTCTTTGGAAAGGTCGCATGAAATGTCACATGCAGTGTATGGGAATGGTGTACTGGTCCATGGTCACAAAAGCGTATGTACCTCCGCAGGGTGGTCTGACAACCCTAAATGAAATCACACTTGGGATCTTGTTCCCAGACCTAGAAACAAGAATGTGATTAGAACCAAATGGGTCTTCTGGAACAAACTAAATGAAGTTGGTGAAGTAATCAGAAATAAAGCCAGATTAGTCTACAAAGGCTACTCTCAAATAGAAGGGATTGATTTTGAAGAAACCTTCACTCCGGTGGCAAGAATTGAAGCAGTCAGACTATTTCTTGCATTTACTACCTTTAAGGATTTCAAGGTGTATCAGATGGATGTCAAGTCTACCTTCTTGAATGGTGACCTAGAAGAAGAAGTGTACATTGAACAACTGGATGGTTTTCAATTATCTGAGCATGGTGATATGGTCTGCAAATTGAAGAAGGCATTGTATGGACTAAAGCAAGCCCCTAGAGCCTAGTATGAAAGACTGGACAAACATCTTTTGAAGATTGGTTTCAACAAAGGTATTGCTGACAGTAACCTATATTTCAAAATTGATCATGAAAACATCTTGATTGTTGAAGTATTTGTTGATGATATCATATTTGGAGGAAGAGACAGTATGTGTAAAACCTTTGCAAATCAAATGAAAAGTGAGTTTGAGATGTCAATGCTCAGTGAAATGAATTTCTTCTTGGGTCTGCAAATTACTTAGACAAAGAAAGGAATCTTTATTTCTCAGACCAAATATGTGAAAGAACTATTGAGGAAATTTGGAATAGAAGAGTCAAAGCCAATGAACACTCCCATGGCAACCAGATGTAAGTTGAGTAAAGATGATGACTCTCCTAAGATAGATCAGATAAAGTACAGATCAATGATTGGAGGATTATTGTATCTTGCTCAAACTAGACTAGATATAATGTAGGTTGTTGGTCTTGTGGTGAGATTCTAGGCTAATCCCAGAGAATCTCATGTCATGGCAATCAAAAGAATTTTTAGGTACCTAAAAGGAACAATTGAGTATGGTCTATGGTATCCTAGAGATCATAATTTTTCTCTTCATGCATATACAGATGCAAATTGGGCAAGAGATGTGGATGATAGGAAGAGTACAAGTGGAGGAGCATTATTTTTGGGAAAAAGATTGGTTTCTTGGCTAAGCAAGAAACAAGAGGCAATATCCCTGTCTACAACTGAAGTAGAATACATTACAGCAGTAGGTAGTTGCACTCAAGTTCTATGGATGAAGTAGATGCTAAGAGATATTCAAGTAGAATATGAGGAGCCTATCACAATTTTCTGTGATAATTCAAGTGTAATAAGTATTTCTAAGAATCTAGTGTTGCATTCTAAGACTAAGCATATATCTATCAAGTTTCACTTTTTGAGAGAGCAAGTGAACAAGGATGAAGTCAGATTGGAGTATGTGCCCTCCAAGGATCGGATTGCAGATATCTTTACTAAACCTCTACCTAAGGACTCTTTTGAGTATCTCAAGGAGAAGTTAGGGGTTATTGCCCCTCTGATGATGAACTAAGGTGCACTGATGTGCATCAGTTTGGTGAGTATCATAGTCACATCTTGTGATCTGGATTGATGTTGGGGAGCTGCTACTTAGGGGGAGCAGCAGGTATGAGTCTGAGGTGGTGAAATTACAAGTATGAGCCCTTTGCCATTGATGTCAAAGGGAGAGAGAAGACATATGAAAAATAAGTGGTTGCTGATCAAATGGGGAGTAGTAAAGGGAGAGAAGACATGTGAATGGTTACTATTGATAGGGGGAGTTGTGACAATAACGAGAAGTTCTTGTCTTGATGGTTTTTCACATCATATGTTGTCATCAATGACAAAGGGGGAGATTATTGCAAGTATGGGTTTAACCAGTGTTGTCATTGATGTCAACACACCCATGTTACATTAATAAGAAGGATTGGATGAGCTATGTGCTAAGGATATTGAGAAAATTAGTCTCAATCAGGAACAGTGAAGAACAGTGATGACAACAAGGTAAAAGTCCAAGATAGGTTGAGGATTAGAGGATGCAGTTTAAAGGGTTTGTAGATATAAGTCTTTAGATGCTCTAGTCAAGTTTTCAGAGGTTCGCATGAAGATCTAAAGAAGTTATGGTAGTTCAAGTAGAACTGGCTCCGGTAGGTGTCCAGAGGTGATAGAGTGACACAGATAGCTCCAGTGAGGTCTGGTAATGTATTATCCCATTCTGTGGATCTGAGGGAGTGTTGAGGACATCCCTATGAAGTATCAAATAGATTGGTTCATAGTTTGAAGGTCCAAAAAAGCCTATTCATTTGTGACAGTGATGACAGACTGCGTTCTTGAAGCTCCAAATGAAGGAGAGAAGAATTCCTGTAGGATGATGAAGTGCAGATGTTCTTGGTGATTTAGGGAAGGTTATGATGATTGTTGGATCATGTCCAGTTCATGTTAGTGGTCCACATTGAAGTTAGAGTTTGTATTTGAAGAATAACCATGGATATTGGTGTTCTTCTTGAGACTCGCTGACCAGATGTATTACACGTCTTGTGGATGTTCTTGTAGGTGTTTGCCAACTTAGATGATTGTTCCTAAGTCGATGCCTTGTATAAATAAGGATTTGTAAATTAATTTTGAAGTGTGTCTTGTTGTGATGAGTGTGTGGTAGCGAGGAGAAGTGTGAAAGGCAGAGCAGAAGTTTTTGGGCTTTAATGGAATTGATTCAAGCATGGTGAATATGCTATTTTCCAGTTCATAAAGGTGATACTTATTTCTTTGTAGATAGTATGTCTCTTGTAGGCAGTGAGCCTCTTGTGAGTAGGTTTTCCATGTCAAAATCTTGGTGTCTTATGTGTTGATATGTTTCTGCTTTTGATTTGAATGCATTATGGTTCATGATTAATATTCTTCTAATCACTAAAGAAGATTCAAGTATTTAATTTGAGAAAGTTTCGCACAACTGATTCACCCCCCCTCTTAGTTGTGTGCCCTAAGTCTAACAAATCCAAGTCCTTAGTCCTCTCTTCACCTATCTCCTTTGGCTCTTCTGCATTTTTCTTAGTAGATTCTTCTTTTGATGTACTTAGTCCTTCGTCATCCATGGCAGAAGGTTCATCATCTATGTCCTCTATAACAGGAAGATTGAATCTTTTAAATGCATTATGGAGGATGTCTTTAGTCTCTTTTTCCACCTAATCAGTCTCTCTGAGCATAAGTATGTTCATTCTTTCTTTACTCCGGAACTCATCCTTGTAATCCTTAAAGATCATGGTCATTTGTTTTGGAGTAATGGAAGGATAGAGCTGAATTGCAATTTGTTCCCGAATCTCCAAATCCTTTTCCTTGGCATTGTCTTTTCTGAGTTCAAGTACCTTCTCTAAACTTTTGGAAATTAGAGAGATGATTTCAATGAATGCTTTATTATAAATGTTTAGGTACTTAACTGTAGCTTCTTCCAAGATCCTTTTGTCTGTGTCACTATACTCATCATAAAATTCTGTCATTGGTTGTAGATTCCCATCCACAGTGACTGCCTTGATGACATCATCAATAGATAGAGTAGGCCTTTCAACAAATTCTTCTACCTCTTCTTCTTTATTTGTACCAGTAGAGGATTCACTTGATGTTTTCTTCTTCTTCCTTATTTTCTTAACTTCCTCGTCGGTCTTTGTTTCTTCATCATCATTTTGGCTTATATAGGAGCTTGTGGCCTTGGTTTTTATTCTCTTTTCTCCCTTGTCAGATGTCTTGGCTTCCAGTTTGAAGGATCTTGAGCTCTTAGAGGTGGTAAGTACAGAGCTCTTGGAGGATCTGGTCCAGGAGGTGGCTTGTACCAAAATAGTTTTCTTTTTTGCTTCTTGCTTCTCTTTCTCATCTCTTTCTATTTTCTCTCTATTTGCATCAATTACCTCCTTTGATATGCCATATCTTTTGGAAACTTCCTCAACTTCCCTTCTCACTTTTCTTTTCATCTCTGGTTGTCTCAATTCAACATATATTTTCACACTTAACTCTTGAAAGGTTCCAAACCTTTCTGCCTCAGGGTCCTTACGTTGACTCAACAGGTGTTGAACATGCAGCTCTAGGATTTTCTCATCTACCTCATAACCCATTGGCATAATCCAGACTGTTCAGGGCTCCACTGCTTCCATTAGGCATTGATCAATATCTACCATGAAACACACTGTATCCTTGTATTTTTCAACTATAGATTGGGGGATTCTCTCTGGCCTGCATCATGCCTTGGAATTTTTTGAAGTATCCCCAAAGAACTATACTTTGACCCTTGGCATCACCAAGCCCATACATATAATCTCTTATTTGTATGGCAATCAGTCTGTCATTTTACCATACCCAACCTCTGGATCTGGGTAGCTCATTTATATAGTAAAAGAAGAGACATAGTATTAGACCACCATACTTAAATGAGTTCTTCTTGTCCTTATTGATCTTTTGCAAGTTTTCTAACAGTTGGCTCAGAAGAAGTTCACATAGATCATAATCTGCATTTTCCCTTAGCATCTGATATGTAGTATAAATTACAGTTACGGATACAGAGTTTTCCTTGCTGGAATGATATATTTTGTAGTCAATTATCATAGCAGAAAATTTGATATCCAGATCAGTGATATCTTCTATTGTCATTGCTCTCTTGTCAATCTTTGATCAGGTAGCCTCACTCACTATCTGATTCTTGATAGATTTGAGAGTAGGCAACCCACTGGATGAGTGCAATCTAGTTACTGCCCTAATTGCATCTTTTGTTATCTTGAATGGCCTCATCAACCATATGAAGTTATCATGTATTCTACTAAGAACATACTAGACCCATTCATCTTCTACGAAACAAGGAAAGTGGATGCAATGTCTAAAATGCTTATCCCAGATGGCCTTGTATTAAGGTTTGAGTTCAAAGGTTTCATCTATTAGTTGTTTATGGTAGAGATCCATCAGTTTTGATTCTCCAAATTCTCCAATATTTGCATGGATGTATACTCTAACATCTTCTACATGCAGAACTCCATGCGGAATGCTAGAAAATGCGCCTAAGGGATCAACTTCTAGGGATTTGTAAGGATGTTTCTTGAACTTTGGGCGTGGCATATCAGTGATCTTAACAACATTTGGAGTAGCCTTCTTGCAAAAGATTCAAAGAGAGATATTCAAGAATGGAAATACCTTTTTACGCTTCTAGGGTTCATGATATGAGCTGGAAAAGATCACTGGTTGAATCAATTTTTGCGGTTGATCTTTGAGAGGGTTGAAGTAGTCTTGTTTGTAGAGCTCTTTCTTTCTTCTTCTAGAATGTAAATGTGCAAATGATGAATAAAAGAACCCTTTTATCTCTGTACATACCCTAATTCCATATTACAATAAATGCACAACTTAAGTCATTCTGGTTGCCTTGTTCTAAGAGAGATCTTTCCGGATCACTGAGATGCACTTAGAATTATTTTTAGTGATAATTGACAATGTATCTCCTTTCCTTGAATCATCCCATTTATCCACAGATCAAGATATTTCAATTTAGAATCACACTAGATCTAACTGTGAAAATCCTACTTTTTCTAGATGGCTATCAAACCGGATCAATCTTGGATGATTAAACTCTTCAAAGCTTCTTGCGGATCTTTGATATTTTTACCGAGGGTTATTTAGATATATCTCTTAGAACCCTTTAATCCTCAGCATTCCATGTGCCAAATTTAGGCACCAATTGACTGGCTGGGGGAATTTATTTTCCTTTGTGATTCCCCCTAAGCCAGAGCTCATCTAATTTAGTTTCCAGAAGAAGTATCAACACCATATTCTGGTGCGGATCCATCCCCAACATTTTATGTACTTCTCTTCACCCAAATCTTGTTCATCTCCCTTTGAACTTCATCTGCATTCACTTTTTCTTTTCCTTTGTCTTGATTTTGATTATGATGCATCAGACCCTTTTTACCCTGATTCTTACTTCTGTAGAATTTGTCAATATGACCAGATCTATTGCAATTGCAGCAAACAACATTTCTTTGCATATTTGACTGATATCCTCTTGATCTGCATTGATTAGCCATATGTCCCATTCTATTGCATGCAAAGCATCTACCATTGAATGAATTGTTTATTTGCATATTTCTACATTCATGAGATTTGTGACCATACTTTTTGTAGTTAAAACACTATCTAGAGAAGGATGAATTAGTCTGATTCATTCTTCTTCTACACTGATTTGCTTTATGACTGAAGTTATTGCAATTGAGGCAGTATCCATTGAAGGATGGATATCTTTGAGCATTTGGTTATCTTACTGGAGATCTTCTTGGCCTGTTCCTTGGATTTCTTGATCTAGATTTCTTCTGACTAGATATGGAGCTTTCACCTTTCTCATACCACAAGCCATGCTTGTCATCTACTCTCTTTTAGCTTTCAAGAAGAACTTCAAGTTGAGCAGAGCTTATCTTGAATTTCTCTTTGTATTCATTTTCTATTTGAAGATCCCTTTTAAGAGTGTCTATCTGATTCTCAAGTTGTTATTCATTATCTCTAGCTTCTTCAAGATCAGATTCCAGATGCCTGATTATTCTATCCATTTTGTGGCAGTCTTCTGACTTCTCCTTGAGAGATTGTTTTAGATTGTCTTCAATTTTTCTTTTCTCTTTAATCTCTTGGGTGAATCTCATAACCACTGATTCCATTTCATGTCTTACCATAATAACCTCTTTTGATACCTTCTCACATAGCTTGTTTTTCTCATTTAGATCTTTATTAGTATCATTGGCTTCACTTTGACTTTCTAATTATTGAAGTAGTTCATTTCTCTTTTTCACAGAGATACTTAGTTTTCTTTTAGTTCATTTATGAAATCATTAGCTTGTTTGAGTCTTTCCCTCAAGTTATTAACTTTAGAGTGAGATTGTTCAATATCATCTAGGGTAGACTGAAGTTGTTCCCTCATACCATACATATCCATTGAGATTCCTAGATCTTCCTCAAGTTGTTAGGCTCTAATTGAAGGAACTTAGCTTTGATACCAATTGTTGGAAACAATGCAGATAACTAAGAGGGGGGTGAATCAGTTATCTTAAATATCTTAACTTTCTTTTCTTCTTTAATATAAGTGCAGCATCAAAACATAAGAGCATACATAATCATGAGAACAAAAATAAAGTCAACACACATAACACAAGGATTTTGTACATGGAAAACCCTATTAAGGGGAAAAACCATGGGGTGATTAACCCAAGATTGCATTCTCTGTTAAAAGAATAAGAAGTACAAAATGGTACTTGCCAATTAGGGCTCACTGCCTAAGCACACTGCCTACAAGAGACTTACGATCTACAATTTTTATGGAAGGTAACCAAGTGTTTAAACTGAAAAGAGGCATCCACATATGTTGAGGTTCAATTCTGGTTAGGCTCAATATACTAATCTACTACACTTCATTCTTCCTCTACTTTAGTACTATTGTTCTGTCACATACTAGACTTATATTCCTGCTTTCACTCTTCTCTCTGCCTTTCCTCACATACTATCATACCACACACACCTTCATACCAAAATCAATCTAGTATATATATTCGCATCAAGGATTTCAACATCTTTCTAGTTAGAAACTAGAATATTCAAGATATTTACAAGGCACTGATATGTCAGCTGAATCCATGCTTAATATGTGATGCGTATTCAAGACATAGAGTTAGAAATCATCAATCAAGTTGACCAACCATGTATGATCTCTCAATTAGCTTGACCATCATCAATTTCTCATCCAAATTAAAGTCTAATGCTCTGCCAGTTAATTCTTCCTCAGTCTGCTCTTCCTGTTAGGAACCCAACACTTAGATGTTCATATCTTTTCACTCTTTCATCAGCTAAGGCTCAATCTCTAGAATGTAGAAGTCATGGTACTCCTCTTGACTTTCCCAAGTCTGCACTTTACTAAGATATATCCTTTGAGAGATCCAGACCTGATTGTTGGACCTTGCTGCATGCTCTGTTCTTGTTCACTGGACCAAAACACTCTTCAGTCTGACTTTCGGTAAAGACATACTGTGTGCTGCAGATGTGTGGGATAAACTTTGTTTCCATCAATGACAACAATCATAAAGCCACACAGTGTCTCTTGCCAACATTGGGATACTTGAATCTTGATTAACACGATGCTCATTAATATGTAGTGTGATATGATCCAAGTTATTTGTTTGATTGTCTATGTTTTATTGGGGACCAAGTGTCTCATCATGGGAAGTGGATTTTATTGGATGACGGATAGGACTAATTGGATGCTAGATAGGAGTGATGTGGGTGTATTGATCATGGATGGGGTCAATGTGGATAAGGGAATTACAAGATGGGAGGGGATCAGGGATGGGATTAGATGGGATGTTTGGATCTTGATTACGATTAGGGGTTGATATTTCCATATGCCTAGGACTAGACTCTTAACAATGATGGATTTGTATGGATGGTGCAATGGGAGAGGAGTGTTTATTTTCTTGACATTTGAATAGGCTGCTCTAATGAGGTGGATAGAGGAATGGAAGATGTTTGGAATAGATTTTTGGATATAATGGAGGATGCGGTGGATGATGTGGCTTGGGTGGGTGTGAGGTGGGTGAAAACCCTTTTAGAGATACATTTGGATGGTGTTGGGGAAATGGGGTGGCATGATTCAACAACTATGTTTTTGTATTTTTATTTAAAGTGTCTTGGGAGCTTAGCTAAGAGAGTGGTTGTAGATGTAGTAGGAGGATTTGATGGTGGATGAGATGGTGGATTAGATTAAGGAGATCATAAATGATGGGATGGTGGATTTGGTTGATATGGGGAGTATGAATTTAGATAAAAGGAAATAGGATATGGGGGAATTGAATTTAGAAATGGTTGTTGGGACATCATGGAGGTGAATATGTAGATAGGGGATGAATTGGATTTTCTTTTCAAGTGTAGCATAAGAATGACCATAGGGTATGCAATTAGGTATAAGAGTGTATCTTTTTCTAGCCAATACTTGGTCATAAGAGGCTTGCATGTTCATGTATGGATTCATGACTTGATGACTTGGATTTTGGATAGACTTGTGGGATGGTGATGCCGATGTGATAGTCATGAGAATAAGCTCGAGAGTATTCAATGATGAGATGTGCTAAGAGACTATGACCGATGAGATTTATGTACATTTCCTTAGTGAGAGGATCCAATCCTCCATACATATGTTTAATTTCTTGTATTTGTGTAGAAGGATCCACATTATTCTTGGTTTAGGATGTGAGGGGGTGAGATGATGATGGGTGATTAGAGATCAAATGTCAAGACCTTAAAATGATTTGATTTGATATGGAATGATTCTCTATACTTAAGATAGAATAATGTTCTTAAGAAAGAGGGTTGATTGGATTTATTTTATTTCTACTTAATATAGACAAATTTCTTAACGAGGAATTAATGAGATTTGATAGCTATACTTAAGATAGTCTTATGGTCCTAAGTAATTTTGGATTAAGGATGATGGGATCAGCTAAGGTCTTGATCTTTGATTGGATTTGAAATGGATGATAGTGGATTAGGGCTAGGATCTTTGGGTGAAGGATTTTTATGATGATGTTGATTAGATTATTATTTGTCTTTGGATGTAATTTGATGGGGTATGAAGGAAGTTAAGTTCTTAACAATATTTTGATTTTCAAAGGATGAATTTTTTATTAAGGATTGAGGATTGGATGCTTGATTGAGATGGATAGATGGATAATGGATTATTGATTATGGATGAGGGATAAATAGATTATATTAGGGTTTGGTGGAAATGGGATTGTGTGGATAAATGGATTGGATTAAGATGATGATGAAGGATTGGCCTAATCTTGATAATTGGATTATGATGTGGATTTAGGATGATAATCGATGATGTTGGACTAATATGAGGATGAATGATGAGATTGGATTAGGATAGATTGGGATGATGTGGATAGGATGATTAGGATGATTAGAATAATTGGGATGAGATGATTAGGATGATTAGGGATGATTAGGATGGGTGATTAGGATGATTAGGATAATTGGGATGAGATGATTAGGATGATTAAGGATGAGCTGGATTGGTAATGATTAGGATGATTAGGGTGAGGTGTAGGATAATTAGGAGGTGATGTGGGTTGGATTAGGAGGATTAGGATGGAATTGATTGGATTAGATTTAAATGAAACTGAATGATTAGAAGGTTATTAGGGATGGATTGAAGCTTGACTTTGGGTAGTTTTTCAAATAATAGATTTCACACATACATATACAAGTTTACAAAAGGATTTAGATTTTGGATGAGGGAAGTGCAAATGAACACACACACCAAACACAATAACACCCTAGATTATTCAAGTAGGAGTGACACCTATTGTGGGCCCAACAATGGAAATTAATCTATTAATACCATTCCCATGAGTGGATAGATAGGGCATGTCTTGTGTACATAGGATATCCCTTTCCTTGGAGGCCTTGACGCCTTCTCCAATGAGACTCTATCTCAACTCCAGAGCATACATGGTGAGTGACTTTAGGGAGTGGTACACATCTCTTGTACCACACAAGAAGATGATTAAAATGTCTTAAACTAGGATGAAAAATCCTCTAAGGGAGTCCCCTATATACACAAGGTACATGGGGTCTAGTGCAGTCACAGTAGGAGGGTTCACAGAATGAACTATCTGGATCATGCAGCAAGAGTAAACACAATGGAAACAACTCAAAGAAATATAACAAATGTAGATTCAACCATTCAATATATTATATAAATCAAATAGAGATTGACCAACAACATGCGGGCTTACAATTAGGGCTCACAGGCCTGATTACTTACATGTGTAAGATAAGAATTTGAAGCTCCCTTTGCACAAAATCTAAGCTAATAATTATAAATCAATTGCTAACTTCTTTCCTAAGGATCTATTAAATCAATATATATCAACTCCGGACCAATAGATTCCTTCGTGTCAGCCAAGGAAGATCACAAATTCTAAGAAGAGATGTAACATGTAAACACAGATAGGTCAGACCTAAATTCATAGACACTTCTGGTAAATCAATGGAATGATGTACAGATCTTTGAGGAAGGTTGGACATGAAAAAAAGATCATTGTATGATGTGTCATTAGGCTCCAAAGATTGGGAAATGCTTCTGCAAGTTTCTCCTTCAACTGGTTGCCAGTGAATATCAGGATGCTCTGCTCTGAGAAACTGCCAACTTCTGTTAGCGATAACTTTTTGGTAACTGATCCAAATGCTCTAAATTCTTGATATGATGTAGATGAATGAATGTATATGCTAAGTCTATATCTACAAGATGTGAAATTCCAATACTGGACCACAAGATGAAAACTACTTTTGACTGAACTACAAACAAACTGAAATGCAAATGTTTTTGGTTGATACAAGATTGCTATTGAACCAGGGATGCTCCTGCATCAGACATCTGGGGTTATTGAAAAAGTGAGTCCCTCACTTTCTTGGGGCTAGGGGAGAACCAAGATGGTCCACCTCATCCTGAGAAATCCATGATGAATCTTCTTCCGGTCTACCTTTTCACTTCACAAGGTATTCTTTGTATTGTCTTCCTCTAGTGTCGTGTCTAACTCTGCTATCTAATATGTCTTTAATCTACTCCAGTGCTTGTTGTGGTAACTACTTCTTCAAGTCATATTCCATGTTGTCACTGAGCTCTGCTTCATGATATTGATATAAGTCTACAATGTTGAAAATAGGTGATATACCCAATGTCTCCGGTAATTCCACTTCATATGCATTTCTTGAATCAAATTTTCTAAGTATCTTACAACATCCAAACTTCTTCATCTTCAACTTATTATATGTCCCAACTGGAAATCTTTCTTTCCTCAAATACACCATCGCCTCATCTCCAACTCCAAATTCCTTATGTATTCTCTTCTCATCAACCTTCTCTTTGTACTTATTGTTCATATTCTCCAAATGCTTCTTCACCTGATTATGCACTGTCTTCATATGATTTGAAAATTCTTCTACTTTTGCACTCCTCTTTTCTTCTATTCTGATATCTCTTAATTCTGTCACTCCTCTAGGATTCACTCCAGTAACAATCTCAAAAGGTGTTCTTTCAGTGCTCTTTTTTACTAAATTATTATATGCAAACTCTGCTTGTGAAAGAATCAAATTCCAACTTCCTGTCTTCTCTCCAACCAAACATCTCCATAAATTTCCCAAACTCCTATTCACAACCTCGTCTGTCCATCAGTCTGTGGATGAAAAGTAGAAATAAACTTCAAATCTATCTTCATCTTCTTCTAAAGTGTCCTCCAAAAGTATCCAACAAACTTTGTGTCTCTGTCTAAAACTATACTCGTAGGTAATCCGTGCAAACTCAAATTCTCCTAGAAAAACAGGTCAGCTACATGCACTACATTAGTTGTCTTATTACAAGGTATGAAATGATCCATCTTTGAAAATATGTCAACCACTACAAATATTGAATCATGTCCTCTCTGTGTCTTAGGAAATCCCATTAAAAAATCCATGCTTATGTCTTCCCAAGGTCTCTCCGGTATTGTCAAAGGTTTATACAATCCAATGTTTTGACTACTCCCTTTTGCAACTTGACAAACTCTACAACTCTGCACAAATCTCCTAACATCCTTATGTATCTGAGGCTAAAAGTAATTTTCACTCACCAAAGCCACTGTCTTATCAATACCAAAATGTTCTACCAATCCACCATTATGCTTCTCATTGATAAAATTATCTCTCATTAAACTTATCGGTATGCACAACTCACTTCATTTGAACAACATATCTTCTTGACTAAAATAATCCAACCACTTACTCCTATCTATCACAATAGGTTCCTTACATGCTTTCCAAGGTTCTACAAAATCAGTGTCTCCCTCATACATATTCTTCAATTCATCAAATCCCAACACTTCAACTCTCATCTCTATCAACAAGTTTCTTCTTCTACTCAAGGCATCAACAACTTTGCTTGATTTTCCACTCCTATGCTTCAACACAAAAGTATAACTCTGCATGAACTCTACCCACCTCATATGTCTCTGATTCAATTTACCTTGACTATTCAAATATTGTAAAGCTTGATGATCTGTATACAACACAAATTCTTTAAGCAACAAGTAATGTCTCCACTTCTTCAAGGCTTGAATTATGGCATAGAACTCTTGATCATAAATTGAATATCTTCTCCTTACATCATTCAACTTCTCACTGAAATAAGCTACAAGTCTACCTTCTTGACTTAATACTATTCCAATTGCATTTCCACTTGCATCACAATCAACTTGAAATACCTTATTGAAATCTGGTAATGGCAAAACAGGTTGTTATGTCACCTTCTGCTTCAACAATTCAAAACTCTTATCTACTCTAGATGTCCACTTAAATTCCTTTCGGTCACCTCTCATTGTTTTTGTCATAGGGTTGCAAACTGAACTAAAATTTTTTATGAACTTCTAGTAGAAACTACCCAATCCATGAAATGATCTAACTTCTCCAATGCTCTTCGGTGTAGGCCATTCAACAATTGCTCTTACTTTATTAGGGTCCATTTTCAATCCTTCCACAGAAATCACAAATCCCAAATATACCAACTCTTCCTTCATGAAACTACACTTCTTTATGTTTATCAGCGATTTCTCTTCTCTCAATCTCTATAAAACTTGTCTAATATGCCATAAATGTTCCTCTTTTGTCTTACTAAAAATCAGAATATCATCCAAGTATACAATCACAAACTTACCCAAGAATTTCTTCATGACTTCATTCATCAATCTCATGAAAGTACTTGGTGCATTTGTCAATCCAGAAGGCATCACTAACCACTCATACAATCCTTCATTTGTCTTAAAAGTAGTCTTCCATTCATCACCTTCTTTGATTTTGATCTAATGGTATCCACTCTTTAAGTCTATCTTTGTGAAATATTTTGCTCCACTCAAACAATCCATGATATCGTCCATCCTAGGTAAAGGAAATCTATACTTAACTATGATCTTGTTTATTGCTCTAGAATCAGTACACATTCTCCATTCTCCATCCTTCTTAGGTGCTAACACTGTAGGTACTACACAAGGACTCAAACTTTCTATGATCAAACCTTTCATCAACAATTCTTGTATTTGTCTATTCAGTTCTTCATTCTCTGTCGGTGTCATCTGGTGTGCTGCTTTGTTAGGCAAACTTGCTCCTGGTATAAGATCCATGTGATGAATGATACCACTTATAAGTGGCAATCCATCAGGTACATTATCTGATATGATGTCTTCGTAATCTGTCAGCAACTCTCTTATCTCCTCCATTTGTGATTCTTTAGTCTCCTTCTTCAATGTTTTAGGTTTCTTAGGAAACAAGGCATAACACATATTCTCATGTCTCAAACCATCCAGAAATTTCCTTCCATCTACCAAATAGATTCTAGAATTCCCACATACTTCACTCTTAGGATCATTTTTTAAAGGAATCAAAGTAATTCTCTTTCCATTTTCTATTATAGTCTATGTATTCTTTCTCCCATCATGTATAGCTTTTCTATCATACTGCCAATGTCTACCCAACAAGATATGACAAACATGCATAGGCATAATATCACACAAGACTTCATCATGATAAGATCTAATATGAAATTTCACCAAACATTGTTTACTCACCAATACCTTATGATCATCTTGAATCCATGCTATCTAATAGGGCTTAGGGTGTTTCAATCTCTCCAACTTCATCTTAGTGACCATCTCCTCTAAAACTAGGTTATCTAGACTACCACTATCAATCACAACTTTACAACACTTACCTCCTAATTTACATCTAGTTCTAAACAAACTTATCCTCTGCAGTGGTTCCTCAATTGTCTTTGTTTGAAATAGTGTTCTCCTCATCACAAGTGATTATCCTTTCTCTGGTTTACCAACTGAACATGGGTCATCTAACTCAATAGGTTCTTCTTCAACATAGGCTACTCTTCCACTACTTTCTGTCCTCTTACTTGTACTACCCTGATTACATTCAAATGCTCTATGTCCTTCACCTCCACATTTGAAACAAGTAGCTCTGAATGTTCTCTTATCCAATCCTCTTCCTTCTCTTTTGTATCCTTCATTATGGTATGCACTAGGGTTTCCTCTCTGGTAGAAATTTTTGTCATCTCTCTGGTAAGCATTGTTATCTCTATCATCCTTCTTAGATGGGTTGTCAAACTTGTTCTTCTCTGGATATGATCTATCTCCTCTAGAATAAGTCCTACCTCTCTAAAATTTACCTCCTCTTCCTCTCTATCTCTGATCATATCTTTTATTCATCTTCTCTTCAACTTTTAGGGCAAACTAATATGCTTCCTCCAAAGATATCATCCTTAACAAACTTAGTTCTCTTGAATGTTCAATCTCAGTCCATTGATGTATCTAGCCACTTTCTCCTTGCTTGCTTCACTATGTCCTATTTTTATGATCATCTTATGAAATTCTTCAGTGTACTCCTTCACAGATTTCTCCTTTTGTCTTAGGTTTTGTAATCTTTTCAACAACTCCAAATCATAGTCAGTAGGTATAAACTAATTTTTCAACTTTGTCACCATCCAATCCCATTTTTTAATCTTTTCTTTTCCTCTTCTATTTCTTTCCAACTAAACTTCTTTCCACCATATAGCAGCATGTCCTTTAAATTTTGTCTTTGCAAATTTCACCTTCTCCAGATCTCCAATTTCCTCATATTCAAAGTATTCTTCCATATCATTTATCCAGTCAATCAATTCTTTAGGATTTAGATTACCTATATAATTAGGCACATCAACTATAGGTCTCTTTCCAATCTTTGAAATAGATTGAAACATTTTTACCTGATCTGATTCTTCTTCTTCCTCACCTTCTAGGGTTTTACCAGTTTGTTTAGTAGATTGAAATTCATCTTTATCATCACTTTCAACATTAGGTCTCGGTGTCAATCCTCTTCACCTATCTTCTTCAACATCATCCAATCAAATTCCTATTGTTTTCATTATCTCCATCAACTCATCTATTCTACTAGCCATTGTTCCAACAGTAGCAACTCTCCTCGGTGGCATTCTTCCTAGGATCAAGTGTAAACTACCTCAGGTTCGGCGATCAGGCTACAAGGTGACAACTACCTCACAATCAGCAATTGGTTGCAACACAAGTAACCTGCCTCAATTTGATGATCTGTCCACAACAAGATCTTATGGAATTTGTTGATAATTGAGAGGGGGGGGTGAATCAGTTATCCTAATTATTTCTTCTTTTGAACTTTCTTATTAATCAAAGCAGCATTGAATCAAACAAACAAACATTACCATGAAATAAGAAACACATGACACAATATTTTTGACGTGAAAACCCGGTTAAGGGAGAAAACCACGGGGTGATTAACCCAAAGATTATTCTCTGTTAAAAGAATAAGGAATTACAAAATGGCACTTGCCAATTAGAGCTCACTGCTTGAGCACACTGCTCACAAAGAGGCACACTACCTACAAGGAGACACACTGTCTACAAAAGAATGTTATACAATACTTGAACTGATTGAAAGTATCTACATATGCTGGAGTTCAATTCCGGTTAGGCTCAGTATACTGATCTGCTGCACTTCATCTTTCCTCTGTTCTTTATTCTGCTATCTTTTCACATACCGGATCTTTCTTACTGCTTCTGCTCTACTCTGTATTTATTCGCATACACCTTCACATCATCACTACTTTCACAACTAAATCCATCCTCTATATATATCTGCACTAGTGATTTCATTATCTTTCTAGTCGGCACCCGGAATAATCTATCTTCTCACAAACTCTGTTCTGTCGGCTGAATCCTTGCATATCAAGTAATGCGGATCAAGCATATACTTGTAGATATCATTAATCATGTCGGCCAAACATGATTCATGCCTTCACAACCTTTACCATCAACAGTAACACATCTGGAAAATAGTCTGATACTCTGTCAGTCAGTTCTTCCTCTGTTCTCACTGTCTCTCAGGAATCCGGTACTCAACTATTCATATCTTTTTCTTTGTTCATCACTGGAGGCTAAATCCTTGGAATATACTACTCAAGGTAGTCCTCTTGACTTCCCCAAATCCGCACTGTACCAAGACACTTCCTCTGAGAGATCCGGACCAATCTGTCGGACCTTGCCACATGCTCTGTTCTTGTTCACCGGACCACAACAATCTTCATTCTGACTTCCGGTAGAGACACACCATGACTTGCGGATATGTGGGATGACCTTTGTTGCCATCAATGACAACAACCATGAATCCATATAGTGTCTCTTGCCAACAATCTCCCCCTTTGGCATTGATGGCAACACTTAGTGAAAAATGACTAAGTGTTTACACTATGCTCCCCCTTGGCTGATGCTCTATCTTTATATACAATTTCTGGAACTCCCCCTTAGTTGGATTCCTCATTTTTCATTGCTCCTCACTCCCCCTTTGACATCAATGGCAAAGGGTAGGGTCCGCACACCAAAATTTTCAAAAATTTTCTATACATAGCTGCATATTTACATACTCACATATACTGAAGAATGTCTGCAAAAGATGTCTTCAGTTGGATCAGTTCTATAGCCCAACTTTGCTTCATTCTATCCAAAATTGAAATGTGACCACTCAACAAAAATGCAAATGCATCTGCCCTTTTTAGATCTTTCAGATCACTTGTCTGGGCTGTGATTTGAGCTTCTGCTATGGCCTCATGCATGGCCTCTAGCTTAGGGACAATTAACCCCCTGAGCTCACTCAACCTGCTTATTCTATTTTTCCTTTCCTTCTCCAATTTCTTGATTTCACTCAAGATTGCAATAGTCTGACATTCTTGATTTGTTATAGAGGAAGAAAGAGGATCAAAACTTTGAGACAAGCTGAGTAGTGTGTCCTCTTGCTCTTTTATTTTCTTCTCAATGTCCACTGTTACCTTGGACCAGGAGATACAAAATGTGTATATTTCACTGCCATCCTTAAGAGTATTTTCTAAGCTCTTTATCCCAATGTTCATGTTTCTCCTATCATTAATGATCAAACCCTGAACCTCGGAGAACCTTTTATCCAAAAACTCCTTCCGGACCTTTTCTTCAGCTGATTTTTCTAGAGATTCAAAATGTGTATTAACATTGCTGACTAAGGTTTTGAGATTACCGAAAGAGGAGGCTGTGGGATCCTTCTGAAAAGATGGCATGATCTTTTCCAGCACTCCAGATGCTACCTCCATAAGCTCACAGTCTTCCATGTGAGATTTCAGTAGTTTCTCTTTGACTTTCTCATTTGCAAATGAGGCTATTTTCATTGTTTGTACCGGTGACAAAGAGTCAAAATCTAATGGTCCTTTTAGCAGGTCCGGTTCATCAATTTCTATAGTGGCTTTTGTCAAGAATTCTTGAACAGTTTGTGCAGTGTCTCTTGTCAGAGACAGATGTTTCTTCTCTTCTGCAGTTTTGTCCTTTGGAATCTTTTCTCCTTCCTTACTCTTACCACTTTCAGTTGTGGTTTTCTCTATTGGGGTCTTCTCTTTCTCTGCATCCTTGGTGCTGTCAACCTCTTTTTCTTTAACTGCTGCTTCTTTCTCCTGTAGTTTCTCTTCTTCTTGGGATCCGGAGACTGTAGGGGAAACCAGAGGAGAGATGTTAGTCTGTTCAAGGGCCACTTCTTCCGGAGTAGATGATTCCAAGTCCACAGCTATTTCTACACCTAAGTCCTCTACAACAGGAAGATTAAACCTTTTGAAGGTTTTCCAGAGAATCTCTTCAATGTCCTTGGCTACCTTGTCGGTCTCACCAAGCATAAGCTGATTCATCCTTGCAGTCTTTGAATACCATGTTCATTGTTTTGTGATCAATTGAAGGATATAGCTGAATAGCTATCTATTCCCTGATCTCAAGGTCTTTTGCCATGGCATTGTTCTTTCTTATCTCTAATTCCATCTCTAGGTTCTTTGGGATTTCAGAGATAATCTCAATAAAAGCTTTATTGTAGATGTTCAAGTACCTTATTATAGCTTCTTGCAGGATCTTTTGATCTGCCTCATTGTAGTCATCATAGAATTCAACCACCGGTTGAAGGTTCCCATCCATAGTGACTGATTTGACTACACTATCTAGAGACAGAGTGGGCTTTTCAGCAAATTCCTCTGCCATTTCTTCCTTGTCTTGGCCTGTGGAGGGTTTCCCAGATCCTTTCTTGTTCTGCTTCTTTATTTCTTTTACTCCCTCATCTGACTCAGTTTCCTCTTCATCCTTTTGGCTTTCATAAGCCCTTGTGGCTTTTGTCTTAGATCTTTTACTGGATGCCTGGACTTCCAGTTTTGAACTTTTGGTTGTGGGAGGTGCAGATCTTTTTGATGATCTGGTCTGGGTGGAAGTTCCAACCGGAACACTTTCTTTACTTTTCTTTTCTTCCTCAGCCTTTCTCCTCTTTTCCTGGCTGGCATCAAGTGCCTCTTTTGAGATGCCTAGGCCTTGAGCAATATGCTCTACTTCTTTTCTCACCTTCCTCTTTATTTCAGGTTCCCTGAGTTCTACATGTATCTTTACACTCAGCTCCTCAAAGGTTCCAAACCTTTCTGCCTTTGGATCTTTGGGCTGACTTAGCATGTGTTGAACATGCAGCTCCACTATTTGTTCATCCACTTCATACCCCATGGGCATGATCCAGACAGTCCTTGGCTCCACTGCCTCCATTAGGCACTGATCAGTGTCCACCATAAAGCACACTGAGTCTTTGTATTTTTCAACAAGAGACTGGGGAATTCTTTCTCTTGCTTGCATCATGCTTTGGAAGTTTTTGAAGTATCCCCATAGGGCTGTATTTCTTGCTTTGGCATCCCCAAGCCTATGTAGATAGTCTCTTATTTGGATTGCAACAGGTTTGTCATTCTGCCATGCCCATCCACTTGATCCGGGCAGCTCATTCATGAAGTAGAAGAATAGACATAATATAAGAGTACCATACTTAAAGGAATTCTTCTTGTCCTTCTTGATTTTCTCTATATTTTCCATTAATTGGCTTAAGAGCAGTTCGCAGAGATCATATTCTGCATTCTTCCTTAGCATTTCATAGGCAGTATACACTGCAATTCCAGATATAGAATTCTCCCTGCTGGCGTGATAGATCTTGTATCCTATTATCATGGATGCATACTTGATATCCGGATCCAAAATATCTTCAACAGTCATTGCCCTCTTATCAAATTTTGATCTGGTGGCCTCAGTTACAATGTTGTTCTTGATAGATTTGAGGATAGGTATCCCTCCGGAAGAGTATAGACCAGTTACTGCCCTGATTGCCTCTTTTGTGATTTTGTAAGGTCTATCCAGCCATAGGAAGTTGTCATGCATTCTGCTCAATACATATCGGACCCATTCTTCTTCTTCAAAGTAGGGGAAATGAATGAATTGATCAAACTGTTTCTTCTGGATACCCTTGTACTCTGGTTTAAGCTCAAAAGCATTGTCTATCAGTTGTTTGTGATAGAGATCTCTCAATTTGAATTCCCTGAATTCCTTAATGCTTGCATGTATGTAAACCCTAATGTCTTCTGTGTGTAAAACTCCATGAGGAACACTGGAAAATGCTCCTAAGGGATCTACCTCCAATGACTTGTATGGATGTTTCTTAAATTCAGGTCGGGGCCTATCTGAGATTTTTACTATATTTGGAGTAGCCATTTCTTCAAAAGATTTGTAGCAAGATATCGAAAGTGGAAAATACCTTTTGCGTCTTCGGTTGCACGGAGTGGCTGGATTGATTTCTGTATGTAATGATTTCGGTAGGAGATCTTCGGTGAACTTGATGAGTTTTGTTGCAGAGCTCCGCTTTTCGCTTCTTCTTAGATGTGGAATGATCAAGTGATTGTTGAGAAATCCCTTATATCATTTCGCAAACCCTAATATCTATTTGCAATAAATGCTCCACCTATATTATTCCAGTTTGCCTTATTCGGATAGCTTGGAGTATCCCGGATCAGTTCTGATCTATGAACATCATGCGGATCTTTCAATCATGAATAAATCAAGATGACACATTATAAGAACATCCCAAACATTCTGTCCAGTCCGCAGAGCAAAATAATGTACTTCCGGATCTCTCCGGACCCTTTTGTAGTCCTCTGTCATTCCAGAGCATCTCCCAGAATAGGTCTTACTTGATCGATCACAACTTCTTTGCATCTTCATGCGGACCTCTGAAATCTTGTCTGGATCATCTCAGGACTTATATCTTCAAACCCTTTACTCCGCATCTTGTTTCACATCCAGTACCACTTGATTGGCTAGGGGAACAGGATTTTCTTTGAGTCTCCCCCTGAGCCATAGCTCACTTTTTAATTTCTGGAAGAAATATCAGCACCAGAGTCTGGTGCGGATCCAACCTCTACATTCTCTGAACTTTTCTTCACCCAAATCTTGTTCATCTGATTCCTAACTTCATCCACATTCATCTTTTGTTTACCCTTGTCTTGATTCTGATTATATACCGGACCTCTTTTGTCCTGATTCTTGCTTCTGCAGACTTTTGTATTATGACCGGACCTATTACAGATTTGGCAAATAACATTTCTTTGCATATTTGACTGATAACCTCTTGATATGCATTTATTAGCCATATGACCTACTCTATTGCATGCAAAGCATCTACCATCAAATGATTTGTTTATTTGCATATTTCTACATTCATGAGACTTGTGTCCATACCTTTTGCAGTTAAAGCACTATCCGGAGAAGGATGAATTAGTCTGATTCATTCTCTTTCTGCACTGATTAGCTTTGTGACCAAAGTGATTGCAGCTGTGGCAGTATCCATTGAAGGATGGATATCTTTGAGCATTGGGCTGTCTTATCGGAGGTCTTCTAGGCCTATTCCTTGGATTTTCTGATCCAAAATTCTTTTGACTGGATCCGGAGCTTTCTCCTTTCTCATATCCCAAACCATACTTGTCATCTGTCCTCTTTTGACTTCCAAGAAGTACTTCAAGTTGGGCAGAACTTATCTTGAATTTTTCTTTATATTCATTTGTTGTTTGAAGATCTCTTTTGAAAGAGACAATTTGATCCTCAAGTTTTTCTTCATTATCTTTGGCATCTTCAAGATCAGATTCAAGATGTCTGATAATCCTGTCCATCTGGTGGCATTCTTCTGATTTCTTTTTAAGAGATTGTCTTAGATTGTCTTCAGCTTTTCTTTTTTCTTCAATCTCTTGAGTAAACTTTATAGTTCCTGATTCCATTTCATGTCTTAACATAATGACTTCTTTTGATAACTTTTCACATAACTTGGTTTTCTCAGTCAATTCTTCATCTGTATTGCTTTCTTCACTTTGTCTTGCCAATTGTTGGAGCAGCGCCTTTCTCTTTTTCATAGAGAGACTTAATTTGTCTTTTAGTTCTCTCATGAATTCATCAGCCTGTTTGAGTCTTTCCTTTAATTCATTGACTTCAGAATTTGACTGTTCAAGATCCTCAAGGGCAGTCTTGAGTTGCTCCCTTAAACCATATGCATCCATTTGAACTCCCAGATCTTCCTCAAGCTGTTAGGGTCTATTAGGAGGAACTTGGCTCTAATACCAATTGTTGATAACTGAGAGGGGGGGTGAATCAGTTATCCTAATTATTTCTTCTTTTGAACTTTCTTATTAATCAAAGCAGCATTGAATCAAACAAACAAACATTACCATGAAATAAGAAACACATGACATAGTATTTTTGACGTGGAAACCCGGTTAAGGGAGAAAACCACAGGGTGATTAACCCAAAGATTATTCTTTGTTAAAAGAATAAGGAATTACAAAATGGCACTTGCCAATTAGAGCTCACTGCTCGAGCACACTGCTCACAAAGAGGCACACTGCCTACAAGGAGACACACTATCTACAAAAGAATGTTATACAATACTTGAACTGATTGGAAGCATCTACATATGCTGGAGTTCAGTTCCGGTTAGGCTCAGTATACTGATCTGCTGCACTTCATCTTTCCTCTGTTCTTTATTCTACTATCTTTTCACATACCAGATCTTTCTTACTGCTTCTGCTCTGCTCTGTATTTATTCGCATACACCTTCACATCATCACTACTTTCACAACTAAATCCATCCTCTATATATATCTGCACTAGTGATTTCATTATCTTTCTAGTCGGCACCTGGAATAATCTATCTTCTCACGAACTATGTTCTGTCGGCTGAATCCTTGCATATCAAGTAATGCGGATCAAGCATATACTTGTAGATATCATTAATCATGTCGACCAAACATGATTCATGCCTTCACAACCTTTACCATCAACAGTAACACATCCGAAAAATAGTCTGATACTCTGTCAGTCAGTTCTTCCTCTGTTCTCACTGTCTCTCAGGAATCCGGTACTCAACTATTCATATCTTTTTCTTTGTTCATCACTGGAGGCTAAATCCTTGGAATATACTACTCAAGGTAGTCCTCTTGACTTCCCCAAATCCGCACTGCACCAAGACACTTCCTCTGAGAGATCCGGACCAATCTGTCGGACCTTGCCACATGCTCTGTTCTTGTTCACCGGACCACAACAATCTTCATTCTGACTTCCGGTAGAGACACACCATGACTTGCGGATATGTGGGATGACCTTTTTTGCCATCAATGACAACAACCATGAATCCATATAGTGTCTCTTGCCAACAGAATTCCCTTGCCAACTTCACTCAATTCACTCAATTCACTCCCAAAGATTCAAACTTTCGCTCTGATAACACTTGGTGCAATCACGGTAGGAGGGTTCACAGAATGAACTATCCAGATTGTGCAAAAAGAGTAAACACAACGGAAACAACTCAAAGAAATATAACAAATGTAGAGTCAGCCATTCAGTATATCATAGAATTCAAATAGAGATCGACTGGCAACATGCAGGCTTACAATTAGGGCTCATAGGCCTAATTACTTACATGCGTAAGATAAGGCTTTAAAGCTCCCTTTACACAAAATCTAAGCTAAGAATTATGAATCAATTGCTAACTACTTTCCTAAGGATCTATTACATCAATATTAATCAACTTCAGACCAATAGATTCCTTCACATTAGCCAAGGAAGATCACAATTCCAAGAAGAGATGTAATGTGTAAATACAAATAAGTTAGACCTAAATGCATAGACACTTCTGGTAAATGAATGGAATGATGTGTGGATCACTAAGGAAGGTTGGCCATGAATGAAAGATCATCGTATGATGTGTCATTAGGCTTGAAAGATCAGGAAATGCTTCCGCAAGTTTCTCCTTCAGCTGGTTGCCAGTGAATATCAGGATGCTCTGCTCCAAGAAAATGCCAACTTCTATTAGCGATAACTTTCTAGTAACTAATCCAAATGCTTTGAATTATTGATATGATGTAAATGAATGAATGTATATGCTAAGTCCAGATCTGCAAGATGTGAAATGCTAATACCAGACCACAAGATGAAAACTACTTCTGACTAAACTGCAAATAAATTGAAATGCAAATATTTTTAGTTGATGCAAGATTGCTCTTGAACCAGGGATTCTCCTGCATCAGGGTCCAATCCATAAACACTAGTCCATTTACAAGCATGAGACTGGAGAAAAGGCTTGGGTGATCTCTTTTCCTTGTGTCTTGAATCATCAAAGGTTCCAAGGTTGTGCTAGACATGACAATGATGAGATTGAGGTAAAACTCTCATTCTCCCCCTTTGATATACCACATTGGAATACATGATTGAGGTCATCTCTTGGGGTGATGAAATCCCCAAGCATGCCTCCTAATAAAAATGGTTAATGTTAGGTGTTTTTGATCTCCAAGCTCACATGAAGTGCAATAAGATAGGATACATACACTAACACACCTTAGCTAATAGAAGTGAACCAAGAGGTGTTTCTAATCCTTAAGATCACCTAGTGGTGCGAGAGAAGAGAATACACACACTTGATCCACATAAGCAAGATTAATTGACCTTAAAATGAAAGTGTTGTGAAAATGAGTGTGGCTAAAGGGTGCTTTTGATTCCCAAGATTTCAATAAGAACAAGGGGAGAGAATATACACACCTCAAGTCACAATCAAGACCACCAAACAAAGGAAACACAAGATGGGTTAATGATCTGTCTTTGACAAGTGAATCTGTAGCAAAATTATTAGTAGTTTGAAAAATTAACCTTTGACAAGAAAAAGATACAAAACAAGTGTGTTAGCTCAAAATGATTAAATCTACAAAACCAAAGATTATATTATATGATCATATTTCTTGTGAAATTCTATATAATTTCAAAAAAATCATCAAATTTTGATTTAAAATGCAAAAGATATGAATGATTAAATTTTGTAAGAAAATAATGAGTTCAAGTGATTACACCTAATTATTCTGATCAAATCTAATGAAGAAACTTGAACCACTACAAATTTTAGATCAAACTATCTTTGAGTGCCTATAATTTTGTGAAAATTTGACCTGTTGGGCAAAAGTTATGTAAAATTGAAAAAATCCCTAGTTATAGCAAATAGGATAAAACTGGGAGGGTCTTTGTTGGCTATTGGGTAGTGCCACTAGTCTAATTGGTTCTTAAGTGGTGCGTTGGTAGGTAGAGGGATGAGAATGGGTGGCTTAGTGGTCTAGGTGCAGTGGCACCACCTGAGGAAGTGGCAAAATGGCTAGGAGGCACTTGCGGTAGTGGCATAATGGCTAGGAGGTTGGTGCTAGGGCTAGCCCCTTCTGGTTGGAAAAAACCATGGGCTATATGCCTCACGAGACTAGGGACTTGATCACCAATAGCCTCTAGTCTCCAATATGACCAGGGGTTTAGATCTGGGTAAGGGTGGAAAGTTTAAAATGCATCACGCAAAGCTAACTGGGGGTAAAATAACTATAGTTAATGATATTGACTTGTGGATAAAATGTTAATCCAATGGTAAATTTCCTCAAACAAACTTGCCAAATAAAATGAATTAGAGACCTCAAGGCTATAGAATTATCCTATAGACAAAGCACAGAGAAAACCAATAGTCAATCATGTTAAGATTATGTTAGGTAGACTAGAGCAATACACATTACACCATTATATGTAGATTAACAACACATACAAATAACAATGAATAATAATACAAATAAACATAGAGATTTAATGTGGTTCACCCAATGTGTACTACACCCACAAAATAACCATCTAGTATTTAATTATCCAGTAAAACAAACCAATCACAATCAACAATCTTCATAGTTCAATATTGCTGCTATGCTACATGAAATACATTACAATCTCATTCGCACCTCTTGGCTTTTCACCTTCTCTAGCCTCTATTTATTAAGCCTATTTGGCAGTTAACAAAAGTGGGTTTTTTACATTTTGGCCAATAACAAACTAACTGTCTACACCTTTATTAAATATAGGCTAATTTCCACCCCCTACACTCCCCCGTTAATTATTCTAGGGTGAAACCATGACTGACAAAGTCACAAAAATTTACCTTGCTGCGTGTACCCGTAGCCCCTATAGCATGATCAGTCACCACATATTAACAATCTCCCACTTGGGGATTGATCATGTTCCACACCAAACAACCTCCTACTTAGAGATTGATCCTAAAGGATAGAGAATTATCCTATAGACAAAGCACATATAAAACCAATAGTCAATCACCCAAATTTGGAGGATAAAATTTGTCAACCTGATTAAAAATATTTTTAATGATCAAATTTTAAAACATAAAAACTTTTAATGATTCTTTCTATCAATATCCCTACAAGGGATGCACAAACAACATACCATAGTATAGATCCATACAACACAGACTATATGGATTCATACAATATAGTCTATGCTCTCAGCAAGCAAAAAAAATCAAAATTTTTGCAAATTTTTTTACCTTCAAAATATATCAAGTTATATATGGATCCTTGGGTTTTTAGGCCTTTGGAACTCAACTATGAGGTTCTTTTTTCCATAGGATGATCCTACAATAGGTCACCCCAAAATTTGTCCAAAAAGAGCATAAACCTACAACAAAAAGCTCACAAAACTAGGCATGCCAAAATGAAGATAGGATAATGATATGATAAAATAATAGAAGCATGATGCAATACACACAATGTATTTACCTCAAATCATCCTTTCTCCTCAAATAGAGTAGTGATGTGTGCTAGGTAGCACCCATGAAATACACCTTTTTACCCCTCTTTTTCTCCCTTCTTATTCCATTGTCCTGATGACTGCACCAAAATAAGCTAACAAGATTGTTCTAATGATGATTAATAAGAGATGAATTACTCAGAATAATGATTTCTGATTGAAGGACTAACGTGCATTGAATTGATGGAAAAATGCAAAAATATTCTCTTTTTGAATCAACAGGTGTACGTGTTTGGATAGACAATTTTGTGAATCTCCGGAGGTAGTCCTAATGGTCTCCAGAGCTGAAATCAGAATGCCATGATTGGTCTCCAATGTTTCCAATTTGAATGGAGAGATTTTGGGATAAGGAGGTGAACCATCTCTGGAGATGGACTAAAGTCACAAGCATCTCCGGAGCTGAACGAGAAGGTCACAAACATATCTCCAAAGCTACAGATAGAAAAATACATCTCTGACGCCTCTTAGAATAGTACAGATTTCCATCATAGCTGTCGGTTAAAGACTTCCAGTGGTGATCAAGATGCTCCTAATGTTACTCAAATCATCACCTGAGTAATTAAGGGCAGTCTATAGTTAACTGCTGGAATATTTTTATCTCTTTTAGATTTTGCATGAGTTATTGATAAACTAATTTAAATACCTATATTTCAGGGCCTCACTGCCCAAGTGTATTTAAAAACTAAGACTTAGATTTAGTATGGACTATTGTTCCACTAAATCTATTTTAATTGCATGGATATTCATTTTGTAGTTAGACTAGTAGTAGAATAAAGAGATTGATGTTATCTCTTAGATGAACTAGTAGAATAGGGTGAGTGATCTCTCATCATAGATTTAGATATAAAATTACAGTCGCAACAACAAAAAGAACAATGATTATTTTCTGATTTCTGTAACCTTACTTTGATATAGACATTTTCTAAATACAAAGCAGATGGAATTGGACTGAATTGAGTTGTGATATTATTCTCTTGTGCTAATTCTTTACTTTGGTCTTCAGCCCCAAGGGTGTGGAGTAAGGGCCCACTCTCACCACTAAGGCAAAAGGCTAGTACTATCATTTTTGTTATTTCAAATTCTATTTAAAGAGATAGTTACTATTTTCATAAATAAATGCATGTTTACATTGGAAGGAGTAATATAGATTTACTTTAAGCAATTCCTTATTTATCTTTGTTTTCAATATTCTTAGAATTCATTTCACAGCAGATAGATCTATAATATTAAGTTTCTTTAATTAGTAAAGATCATTAGAGTTAGTTGGATAAAATTGGGCAACTTTAGGATTCCTAATTATAGATAGCCATGGACACATCCTTGGATTCAACACTTGAAATATGATTAAATGATAAGGTACAATGACCCTTGTCATTTTTGGCACCATTGCCAGGGATACTGTGTTAATTAGGAAAACTTAGCTAAACAGTTTTAGGATAGATCTGTATGGTTAGAGCTAGGGATTCAAAAGGAAGATACATAAAATAAACACCCCATCAAACTATAGGAGAAAGAACTGGGGTGGTACAAGATCTTATTGAAGAGAGACATCTAGAACCTACCTTGGAAGCTGCACCTAAAATTAATAATCCTTTCAATCCTCCAAATCTTCCACTTGACTATATCCAAGAATTACAACAAAAATTCAAAGAAGAACCTTTGATAGAACCTAATTTCCTAGAACCTCAAGGAGAAGAACAAGTATTAGACATGGATGATAATCATGATAATCATGAAGATGAGGAAAATCAGGCTCCAAGAACCTTCTCATATCCCATTGTTCTCACTGCTGGAGATAATACCACTATGAAAAATATTTCACCTGCACACTTGCCAAATTTTAGGGGTCTTGCTTCTGAGGATGCCTGATGATCTAAGACAATCCCTTAGGGAGAAGTCAGAGGACTACCACAAAATGGATAGAATAATCAGGTATCTAGAATCTGATCTTGAAGATGCTAGAGATAATGAAGAAAAACTTGAGGATCAAATTGACACTCTTAAAAAGGATCTTCAAACAACAAATGAATACAAAGAGAAATTCAAGATAAGTTCTGCTCAACTTGAAGTTCTTCTTGAAAGCCAAAAGAGGGTAGATGACAAGCGTGGCTTGGGATATGAGAAAGGTGAAAGCTCCATATCTGGTCAGAAGAATCTTGGATCAGAAAATCCAAGGAACATGCCTAGAAGACCTTTGGTAAAGCAACCTAATGCTCAAAGATATCCATCCTTCAATGGATACTACCACAACTGCAATAACTTTTGTCATAAAGCTAATCAGTGCGGAAAGAGAATAAATCAGACTAATACATCCTTCTCCAGACAGTGTTTCAACTGCAAAAGGTATGGTCACAAATCTCATGATTGTAGAAATATGCAAATGAATAATTCATTCAATGGTAGATGCTTTGCATGCAATAGAATGGGACATATGGCTAATCAATGCAGATCAAGAGGATTTCATTCAAATATGCAAAGAAATGTTGTTTGCCACAATTACAATAGATCTAGTCATATTACCAAATTCTGTAGAAGCAAGAACTAGGACAAAAGGAGTCTAGTACATCATAATCAGAATCAAGACAAAGGAAAAGGAAAAGTAAATGCGGATGAAGTTAAAAGTGAGATGAACAAAATTTGTGTAAAGAGAAGTACAGAAAATGAAAAGGATGGATTTGCACTAGAATCTGGTGTTGATATTTCTTCTAGAAATTAAAAAGTGAGCTCTGGCTCAGGGGGAGACACAAGAAAAAACATTTTTCCCCCAACCAGTTAATTGGTGCCAGAATTGGCACAAGGAGAGTTGCAGATTAAAGGACTCTTAGAGAAACATCTAAATAAACTTTGGTTAAGATATGGAAGATCTACAAGATGTTTAGAACAAGATCATTTTGGTTCATCAAGTCATCCAAACAAGGAAAACAAGGCAAACCGGAATGACTTAAGTTGAGCATTTATTGCAACTTAGTATTAGGGTTTGTAGAGCAATATAAGGGTATTTATTATTAAACATTTGTTCATTCTGCATTCAAGAAGAAGCGAAAAGGAGGTCTGCAACAAATTTCCTCAAGTCCATCAAAGATCATCTGTAGAAATTGATTCATCAAGCAATCGATCTGGATCACTTCGTAAAACCTAGAAGCATAAAAGGTATTTTTTGTTCTTAAATATCTCTTTGCAAATCTTTGAAAAATGGATACTTTGAATGTGGTGAAGATTTCTAATAGGCCACACCCTAAATTTAAGAAGCATCCATATAAATCCCTAAAGTCAATCCCCTAGGTGCCTTTTCAAGCATTCCGTATGGGGTTCTGCATGTAGAAGATGGTAGGGCAGATATTCATGTGAGTATTATAGAATTTGGGGAATCTAAGTTGGTCAATATCTATCACAAGCATTTGATAGATGACTCCTTCGAACTCAAAACCGAGTATAAAGCTATCCTAGACAAACATTTTGCACAATGCATTCATTTCCCCTATTTTCCAGAAGATAAATGGGTCTAGTATATCTTGAGCAGAATGCATGAAAACTTCATATGCTTGAGCATGCCATTTAAGATCACTAAGGATGCCATTAGGGTAGTAACTGGATTACACTCAACCGGTGGAATGCCTACACTCAAATCTGTCAAAAACCAAATTATCAGTGAGGCTACCGGATCGAAGTTTGATAAAAGAGCAATGACTATTGAGGATATCATAGATCCAAATATCAAGTTTGCATCAATGATAATTGGATACAAGATATATCACTCCAGCAGGGGGAATTCAGTATCTGGAACTGCTATATATACTACTTATGAAATGTTGAGGAAGAATGCAGACTATGATCTTTGTGAGCTCCTTCTGAACCAACTCTTGGAGAATCTACAGAAGATAAAGAAGGATAAGAACTCTTTCAAATACAGTGGTTTAATACTCTACCTATTCTTTTATTACATGAATGAGCTTCCTAGATCCAGTGGCTGGGTATGGCAGAATGATAGACCAGTAGCAATTCAAATCAAAGATTATATACATGGGCTTGGTGATGCCAAGGCATAGAATATAGCTCTGGGGCTATTTTAAGAATTTTTAGAGCATGATGCAAGCAAGAGAGAGAATCCCCCAATCTTTAGTTGAAAATATAAAGATACAATATGCTTTATGGTAAAAACTAATCAGTGCCTAATGGAGGCAGTGGAACCAAGAATAGTGTGGATCATGCCTATAGGATACGAAGTGGATGAGAAAATTGTGGAGTTGCATATTCAGCACATGCTAAGTCAGCCCAAGGATCCCAAGGTAGAAAGGTTTGGGACCTTTGAAGAATTAAGTGTGAAGATCCATGTGGAGTTAAGACAACTGGAAATAAAAAGAAAAGTAAGAAGGGAAGTAGAAGAGTTTGCCAAGAGGCATGGAATTTCAAAAGAAGCACTTCATGCAAATAGAGAGAAGATAGAAAAGGTAGAAAAAGAAAAAGAAAAAGCAGAAAAAGAAGATACTCCAGTGGAAGTCCCCTCCCGGACTAGATCCTCTAAGACCTCTGCACCCACCACTGCAAAGAGCTCAAAGGCATCAAAACCGGAAGCAAAATCATCCAGAAAAGGAGAGAAGAGAACTAAGAAAAAGGCAACAAGATCTTACACAAGCCAAAAGGATGAAGAAGAGACAGAATTAGATGAGGAGGTAAGGAACATGAGGAAAAAGAAGAAAGTATCTGGTGAACCCTCTACCAGTGAAGACAAGGAAGAGATGGTAGAAGAGTTTGTTGAAAGGCCGACTCTGTCCATTGATGATGTAGTCAAATCAGTCACTGTGGATGGGAACTTGAAACCAATGACTAAATTTTATGATGACTACAGTGAGGCTGATCAGAAGATCCTGCAAGAAGCCACAGTCAGGTACCTTAACATTTATAATAAAGCATTCATTGAGATTATATCTTTAATTCCAAAGAGCTTAGAGAAAGAACTAGAAATCAGAAAGAACAATGCCAAGGCCAAGGACATTGAGATTAGGGAACAAATAGCTATTCAGCTCTATCCCTCAATCACTCAGAAACAAATGAATATGATTTTCAAGGATTGCAAGGATGAGTTCTAGAGTAAAGCTAGAATGAATCAGCTTATGCTTGGAGAAACTAACAAAATAGCTAAAGAAACTAAAGAAATCCTCTGAAATGCCTACAAAAGGTTCAACATTCCTATCATAGAGGACATAAGTGATGAGCCCTCTGCCATGAACGACAAAGAAGAATCTACTGAGACATTGGTAGAAGAGGTAAAGGAGATAGGCGAACAAAAAGATAAGGATCTAGATTGCTCTACTCTGGAAGTCCATGGTCAATCAAACATCTCTCCTCCGGTTTCCCCTACAGACTCTAGATTCAAAGAAAAAGAAAGAGTACAAGAGAAGATCAGTCAAGAAGCAAAAGAGAAAGAAGATGACAGTAGCAAGGCTGTAGAAGGAGAGAAAACTCCATCAAAGAAGGCCACAGAAGATAGTGGTAAGGCTGCAGAAGAGGAGAAAATTTTGTCTCTGGCAAGAGACATAGCAGAAGTAGTCAAAGAGTTCTTGACCAAAGAAATGATGGAATTTGATGAACCGAAATTGCTTCAAGGTCCATTCAATTTTGATTCCCTCTCTCCGGTCCAAACCATGAAACTAGCTTCCTTCACTCAAGCTAAGGTAAAAGAAAAAAATGTTGAAGTCTCACATGGAAGACTGTGAACTCATAGAAACTGCATCTGGTGTACTGGAAAAGATCATGCCATCTTTCCAAAAGGATCCTACAACATCCACATCTAGTAATCTAAAGTAGCAAAAGAGAAAGTCTGGAAAGAGTTTTTGGATAAGAGATTCTCAGAGTTACAAGGGATTATAACCAATGATAGGAGAAATATGGACATTGGGATGAAGAGCTTAGAAAATGCTCTTAAGGATGGAGGAGTAGTATATAAATTTTGTATATCCTAGACTAAAGTAACAAAGGATATTGAGAAGAAAGTGAAAGAACAAGAGGATAAACTGTCAAACCTCTCTCAGAATTTTGATCCTCTCACTGTATCCATAATAAGCCAGGAATGTCAAACTATTGTAATCATGAATGAGATTAAGAAGCTTGAGAAGGAGAGGAAGAACATATTAAGTAGAATGGGTGAACTTAAAGAGATGATTATCCCTAAGTTAGAGGCCATGCATGAAACCCTAACTAATGCTCAGGGCACAGCTCGAACCAGTGATCTGACAAATCTCAAGAGGGCAGAAGCTTTTGCATTCCTATTGAGTGGTCACATCTCAATTTTGGATAGGATGAAGTTGAGTTGGGCAACAAAATTTGCCTAGTTGAAGACATCTTTTGGAGATATACTTCAGTATATGTAAGTATAAGCATGTATATATACTTATGCAACTAAGTATAGATTATTTTTAGAAATTTTGGTGTTCGGATCCCACCCTTTGTCATTGATGTCAAAGAGGGAGTGAGGAGCAGTCAAAAATGAAGAGTCCAGTTAAGGGGGAGCTCCAGAAAATGTATATAAGAACAGAGCATCAGCCAAGGGGGAGTAAGGTCTGACAGTCAAGTCCGGATCTCTTAGAGAAAGTATCTTTGTAGAGTGTGGACTTACAGAAGTCAAGAGGAACACATTAACTAATAGATTCCAGGGATTGAGCCTCAGGTGATGTAAGAGTGAAGAGATATGAGCATCTAAGAATTGGGGTTTGGTTTAGCAGAGTTGATAGAGGAAGAACTGACCAGTAGAGTATCAGACCTCAATCCAGATGGGTTGTTGATGGTGATCAAGGTTCTTAAGGTATCATCCATGATTGGCTGACATGTTAGATGACTTCTATAAGAATCTCCTTGATATGCATCACTTGATAAGTAAGGATTTGTTGTGTGGTTACACAACACGCCCCATTTTGACTTGGCAAAACAGGGACCCAACTTTTCTTTTGGCTTGTGTTGTCTGCTTTTTGGCGGTTTGGTAAAATCAGTCATGTTCATCATCATGTGGAGTCAAGATGAGGTAAGCCCCAATATGAGGTTAGTCTGTCAAAATTCGTATTTCATATATATGACCACATATTCTGAAAGAGCATTAAAATTCATGCAAGTTTGCTTTTTACATCACCCTGATATTCATCAAGATGTGAGAGTTATGAACAGTCAAAGTCTTGGTCAAACCTGATATTCGCAAAAGGAGGGTCATATTTTATAACCTCAGTTATGCTGTGTGAAGAACATCATCATCATATTTGAAACGTCCCCCCCTCGATAATATCCTGCGGTTCAAATATCTGGATGTCAACGTTAAGTGATAGTAAGTCCTCCCCGTCGAACGGTCTTTTGTATAGCGAGCATCATATTTTGAAAGTAACCCGATGTTCGTTAATATCATCCTGATGCAAAATATCACCCTTAACAAACATCCTGATGACATCATCTGAATCCGATAAAAAAAAAACAAACATCCTGATGACATCATCATCATATTTACATTTCGACAGGATATTTTGTAAGCATGATCATGTTCACCCAATATGACGATGACGTCATAAGACATTTCCAATACGAAGAACAAATATCATGATGATGTCATCCTGATATTCAAAGAAGAGAATGACTAAGTTTGAAGGTCATCATCATATTTTGGAATATCACCTGATGGACCGAAATATCCTCCTGATGTGCTAAAGTGTAAACAAAGGTGCGTTGTCACCCGAATTTTGTCGCGATAACAGTTCCAAGACTAGGGAGGATGATATTGAAACTCAACCTGATATTTGTGAAATGTCATCCTGCTCTCATGGTATCATGTCATATGGATATTCCCCCGCTCCCTTTGCCGCCATTACCATTAAATGCGCGCAGATATGGTAGGTGATTCCCGCCGATCCCGGAACCCAATGAAATGTCTGGCGAGATCCTGAGTTTTCGCACGAATGATCAAAGATTATGATCTAACTTGTCAGAGTTACCCTAAGTTTACCCTAACTGCGAGGTTAAAAGGTAATTCAACCGCCATTGTTACATTTACCTACGTTAAAATTGTTTTACAGAGCACTAGCCTCCATTTCTGCATAACAGCTACTGTTGCGCGACTGGAGCTCATAGACTGAGGGAGGAAGGTGATCAGCAGCTGAATCAAGAGCGTCTTAGAGATATACTGGTATAAAAAGAAATCGGCATAACCAGGTAAGTAAACTGAAACCCTCATCATGTTGTTTTTTAAATAATGTTGAAAGTTCTGGTTATGTATCCATGCAAGTAGGTAATATAGAATTGATACAATAAGCATGATATTTGCAGTATGTATGCATGCATATCCCGTTGTGAGAAGAAATGTTGTTAATTGCAGGTACCCATGGCTGAAAAATGCTTTATCAAGTGTCAGGAAGAATTCAGCAGGCCTATGTTCTCTTCTCAGAGAGGGGTCCTATTTAAATTTGGGGCAATTACAAACACCCATCAGGGGAGTACCAACCTGGAGGCTTGGTCAGCCAAGCTGAATGATGGGCAGGATAAGAGTCCGGTGCTGGACGCTGTGTTTGTATCAGGTATGTGGAACGCTACTGGCTTCCCCTACTCCATGGAGTCTCCGGAGCTGGTTATTGAGTGCGCCCGGAATTATAACCCTCAGACGAGGTAGGTGGTGAAGCATGGGAGAATGTATGCAGACCTATCCATCAAAGGTCTATCCCAAACATTTGGACTGCCAATGGGCAGCAAGGTAAAGAGTGTAGACTTGAAGAAGTCTAAAAGAGAATATAAGGCCAACAAGAAGACGGCCAGAAAGAACATGTATGCTTGGCGGGCCGAGAACAGCACATATAATGCAGCGGCCAAGCTCCCTGTGCGCATGTTCAAATTTGATTTTAATGAAGAATATCAGTATGTGATTGCCCTACTGAACAGGGTGACTGGCCAGCCTGATGCTGGAGAATTCAGAGACTAGATGTACGGCATAATAATGATGTGCCTATATGCAGACATCAAGCCACTGTGGGGCCAAATCATAAGTGATGCTCTGCATGAGCAGCTGCTAAACCTGGGAGGTTCAGATTGTGCCTTCTACATGACCTCTTACATTGTTTATTCCTGTGCATATAGAGGTACGTTTGATGCCTTAACCATAGATGGAAAACTGACGGGCACGAATGCAGCATATATATGGAATCATCATCCCCAGCTGCAAAGAACTAATTACATCAAGGACTATAAACTGGTCAATGATGCATTCTCTATGCATCTGGTAAGGACCATGGAAGATGACAAGACAAAAAGACTGAGCATGGAAGCTCAGGAGGCAGTATACAGGCATGGGGCATGGTACATCCAATTTGCCACCTTTTCCTACATCAGGATAGAAGGTTTTGAAGGGCATCCCCTGATGCTGCCAAGATATCCTACAGATGCAGTAGTTTTAATGGAGTTTATCAGGCAGGGCTCCACCATCATACAAACGTATAAGGATGCCAAGAAGCTGCCACCAATTTTGTTCCCAGTCAGCATCGGCAACTACATGTGCCCTGACTCTGACAATATTAAGAAGGTGATGGTCACTCTGAACAAGATGAATTTACTACCCTTCCCAGTAACAAGACCATATGATCCTTACGGCCGAATGCAGAAGATCCTAGGAAAGCCTATTCACCAGAGACACCTAGAAGATTTTTGGGCTGAATACGAAGATGAGGCAGAGGCCAGGAGGAGGAGGTATCAGAGGTTAACTCTGAACCAGATTAGAATGTTCGACTGCATCTCCCTCCCTCAGTAGCTGAAGAGTGATGACGGCAGGATCATGGCAGATGAATACGAGCAGAAGAAGATCTACAATGATACCATTTCTGCCCCTGACCTCACCATGCAGGAGGATATGTCCTTGGACCCATTCTTTGCTAGAACCATACACTTGACCCAAGCTTGGGTAGATGCACAGGTAGAGGCATTGAAGAAAAAGGGTGTTGCCATCATGGTGGACAACAAAAAGAAAGGGCAGGACATCCCTACAGATGAATATGATGACTTCCTGCTGGAGAAGCGGAAGACTAAGGGAGAGAGGACCCCTCCAACACAGCAACCTAGCAAAAGGGCCACAAAGGGCAAGAAGGTGGAAAAGGGACCCAAAGGGGTCATAGTTGACAGGGCAGTATTCACAGCGGAGGAGGTAGCCAAATCAGGGTCAGAATCAGATTCTCCTCCAAAGCCCAAGAAAGCCAAGACAGCAGAGGCTGGAACCACAGAGACCCAAGAAGTGGGTCAATCATCCAAACAACCAGGCAAGGATATCCTCATGGAGGAAGAGCCTGAAAAAGAGGAGGAAGCTCCATTGATAATCAAAAGAAAGAGGAGAGCTCCGCAAGTGCTGGTTCCTACCACACCTAAGAAAATAAGAACCTCCATGAGAGGTGAGATGAGTCAACCCCCAGTGCAATTACAAGGGGCAGGTAGTGAAGTGCAGAAGGAACTTCAGCACAATGTTCCACTTCCTACCATTGTCAAGTTCAAAACAGAACTTGCAGAAGAGCAACAAAAGGAAACATCTCAGGCACAAGTAGAAAAGCATGTCTCGCTAGATGAGACAATAAACTTGTCTAATGATGAGGTGGTGCAGGATGTAGCTGCACAAGAAATGGAAACACTTGCAGCTGCTGGCATCAGTGTGACTCCTCACAAGCCTCCAACGGTTCAAACAGTGCTTGAGGAGATGAAACAAGCAGAAGCGGAGCGAGAAAAGAGCCCAGAACTAGAGAAGAGCCCAGAGCAGGTAGCTCAGGACATAGGGCTAGACACATTGATCGCTGAGGTGACAAGTCCTGCAGTGGTAGACTTAACAGAGAAGCAGGATGCAAGTCCTGAACAGCCAGCAGGATCACCTGATAAGGGCCACTTAATAGAAGAGATAGAGATGGCAGAAACAGAAAGCCACGCTCTTGAATCAGGCCAACAAAGCCCACAAGATACATCAGCAGGACCTGCTATAGTAGAGGTCCAAGAAGCAAAGGCTGATGATGAGAAGAATGAAGCGATAGAGGATCCTGCTGATAAGGCACAAGAGGTGGATGCTGTAGGTACAGAACAAATAGCCGCTACGGAACAGATGCCATCACCTCGGGTAGATCTAGTGATATCAGATACGGTGGACATGCCGCTAGAAATAGAGAAGCAAGAGGAGGATGATCAACCTCCACAAGGGGAAGAACTGGGAACAGGTGAAACAACAAAGGAAAAAGATCATGATCATCATGATCCACATACAGGTACACCGCTAGGTTCCCCACACGGAGAAGATGCTCCCCCAGAAAAGGAAGTTCCTCAACAGGAGGAGGCACCACAGGATTCGCAGCAAGGTGAGCATCAAGAGCCAGAAAAAGAAAAGTCACCATCTCCACAACGCTTGTTGGTGGAAACGGGAGATAGAGGTGAACAGCATCATGATGCTGAAAAGCATGATCAGGTGCCTTCATGGTTAGAAAAGGAGGTAAATGTTGAGGAGGAGCTGGAGATTCAAGAGTTTAATGTCTCCACCCTGTTCGCCGCAGATATAATGAAACCCAGGAGGAAGGCCAGAATGACTTCGGCCATCAAAAGAGATCCGGCGATAGGGAGAAGGACCGCACAAATTGATGTACCTACGGTAGAGAAAGAGAAAGGAAAAATCACTGTGGATGAATTCCAGATAAGCACAGTTGATTTGGGTTTTGCCAATGAAGAGCAGGAAGGTCAGGAGGGAAAGGATATCATTGACTCTCTGATTCAGAAAGTGAAAAGAGAGAAAGAGAAGAATAAGAAACATAAAGAGCACATTGCTCAGTTGCATGCATACATTAAAGGCTTGACCAATCCTGAGGATACTACAAGTGAAGCTGCAGTCCCATTGACTGCCATTTCTCAAGAGGAGGTAAATAAACTGGACCTCATGAAACATGAGGTTTCCGTAATCAGAAAGTGGGTGTCATCCACATTGGATGATGCCATTGAAATAATGAAAGGTTGTTTGAAAAGATGGAGCATATTGAGTGACTCCAAGGCTAAGGTGGACAGGTTGTAGATGCAGACCGGAAAAAGGTCTTATAAACTGGAGAAAGTCCTCAGCCTGTTGGATGAAATAAGGAAGATAAATCCACAATTGCTTATCAGTAAGCAGGTATTGAATAATAATACCGCATTGTTAGTGGATATCTGGTATAAGGATGTGCAGTTTGAATGCGGAGTCCTCAAAAGATGCAATAATAAGCTGAGGGAGATCAGCATGAGGCTACGTGATTTAATGGGCATTGAGGCAGACATGCTCGAAACATTAGAAGGCAAGCTAGAAGGGAAGATAGAGAATCAAGATGAAGATTCTGCCCTTAAGGCTCTGCGTAATTACTTCCAAGTGGAAGATGATGGTCCGCTAGTCCACTTGACAGAAGAGATAATAAATAAAATGATGAGGATCAAGGTCAAGATGGAGACCTATAATGAGACACTACAGGATAGAGAAAATAAGCTAGATAACAGCAAGGATAAGTATGAGGCGCACAAAAACGCCATCATCAAGGCAAAGACTCAAGATGGTGAAGGAATAGACCAAGTTGTGCAGTCATACGAATAGATCTAGAGCAGCATGCAGCCCCATATGCAACAGCGTCATCATTCGGATAGCGAAAGTTCAGAGAGCGATGCACATGATGATGACCCGCGTGCATCAGATGAAGAACATGATGAAGATACATCATGAGGGGGGGAGTATTTTGCATATGCAGTATAGATAGTTGCCAGCTGGCAACTTGTGCCTTTTTGTAAAATTGACAAGTCATGAAGTGATGACCGTTGATTTATATTGATAAATCTGATCCGTGGATCTTTTGTAACGGATTCCTCACCTTATTCTATAAAAGGTGGTGGAATGCCTTGTTATATTCATTCGAAACTTAATTGAAATTTGATTGCTGAAGTATTCAGGACTTATTTCAAAGCTGCTGTATATGTACATGTCTTTTGCATACTTAATGAAAGGGAAGAGTATTTTGATTACAAATCTTCGTAAATCTTGAGTAATCTGTGTCTGAATTCTGGATATGTGCTTTGATTTACTGCATCCCTTGGAGTGCTCATCATGTTGCATGTATTGTTTTCATTCATTATCCTCTGAAGTTTGCATCAACTGTATCTAGCTGTGGAATGTCCTGGTGAACATATGGTTTGATTTCTTCTCCTCATGACAGTATCAAGCATGTATGTGGATCAAAAGCTAAAGGTTCAACTTAATTAGAAGCATTTCCTTTAATTTCTTTCAAGTTCAGAGCATCTCACTATCACAATTGCAAATGAACTGATAATCTTAAGCAAACAACAGAGAAATATGCTGAAATCCCGTAGGTAACTAAAAATCATTAGCATATTTGAGTTAAATGCATGTAGTATTGAAAATATCATGCAAAGAATCATAAATAATGGTAGAAATCATGCAAATATCAGCCTGTAGGCACATTATTTGACTAAATTCATAGTGCAGAGGTATAATTGTTGGAGATTTATGCAGAGCAGACATATAGAGCAGGATATTTGAAGAAATAATGATGAACTTTGCAGAAATACGTAAGGCCCCTGAATGGAAAACAGCAACACACATCAACCACTGAGTAACGTCAATAGATTAAGACCTAATCAACGGAGACTTGGGATCATGAATTCTCTGAATTCATCGTATCTTTCAAGATGAGTAAAGGTTGTTGTGTAACTTTTATTCTATGTTTGTGAATGACTAACATCATGACCAACAGGATTCAGCTAACATATCAGAATTTGGATAAATATTGACTATTCTAGATGCCGACTAGAAAGTGGATGAAATCCTTGGTGTAGATATATATACTAGATTGATTTCAGTATGAAGTGTGTGAAGATAAGAAGAAGAATAGTGTGAAAGTAGTAAAACAGGTCTAGTATGTGATAGGTCAACAGCACCAAAGAAGAGGAAGGATGAAGTGCAGCAGATTAGTGTATTGAGCCTAACCGGAACTAAACATTAGCATACTTGGATGCTTCTCATCAGTTCAAGGATCTTTTTTTTCTTCTTACAACTTGTAGACAGTGAGTCTCTTGTAGATAGTGAGTCTCTTGTGAGCAGTGTGCTCAGGCAGTAAGCCCTAATTGGTAAGTGCCATCTTGTATTTCTATTCTTCTAATAGAGAATACAATCTTGGGTTAATCACCCCATGGTTTTCTCCCTTAACAAGGTTTCCACATAAAAAATATTGTGTCATGTGTATTTTCATTTCATGGTTATGTTTGCTTATTTGAATTGATGCTACATTAATTGTTAAGAAAGCTCAGAAAGCTGAAATAATTAAGATAAATGATTCCTCTCCCTCTCAATTATCAACAGAGAAATTGCTAATAAACATCAAGAAGTGTAGTTTCATGAAGGAAGAATTGGTATACTTGGGATTTGTGATTTTTACAAAAGTATTGAAGATGGACCTTGAGAAAGTGAATGCAATTATTGAATGGCCTACACTGGAGAGCATTGGAGAGGTTAGATCATTTCATGGATTGGCTAGTTTCTACCAGAACTTCATTAGAAATTTCAGTTCAGTTTGTAACCCTATGACAGAGACAATGAGAGGCGACAGAAAAGATTTCAAGTGGACATTTGGAGTAGATAAAAGTTTTGAGTTGATGAAGTAGAAAGTGATAGAGCAACCTGTTTTGGCATTACCAGATTTCAATAAGGTATTTCAAGTTGATTGTGATGCAAGTGGAAATGCAATAGGAGCAGTGTTAAGTCAAGAAGGTAGACCTATAGCATATTTTAGTGAGAATTTGAATGATGCAAGGAAAAGATATTCAATTTATGATCAAGAGTTCTATGCCATAATTCAAGCTTTGAAGAAGTGGAGACATTACTTGTTGCCTAAGGAGTTTGTGTTGTATACAGATCATCAAGCTTTGCAGTATTTGAATAGTCAAGGTAAGCTGAATCAGAGACATATGAGATGGGTAGAGTTCATGCAAATTTATACTTTTGTGTTGAAGCATAGGAGTGGTAAATCAAACAAAGGTTTTGATACCTTGAGTAGAAGAAGAAACTTGTTGATAGAGATGAGAGTTGAAGTGTTAGGTTTTGATGAATTGAAGAACATGTATGAGGGAGACACGAATTTTGTAGAACCTTGGAAAGCATGTAAGGAACCTATTGTGATAGATAGAAGTAAGTGGTTGGACTATTTCATTCAAGAATACATGTTGTTCAAATGAAGCCAGTTGTGCATACCTAGAAGTTCAATGAGAGAGTTTGATAAAAGAGAAGCATAGTGGTGGATTAGCAGGATATTTTGGCATTGATAAGACAGTGACTTTGGTGAGTGAAAATTACTTTGGGCCTCAGATACATAAGGATGTTTGGAGATTTGTTTAGAGTTGTAGAGTTTGTCAAGTTGCAAAAGGGAGTAGTTAGAACACCGGATTTTATAAACCTTTGACAGTACCGGAGAGACCTTGGGAAGACATAAGCATGGATTTTGTAATGGGATTGCCTAAGACACAGAGAGGACATGAGTCAATATTTGTAGTGGTTGACAAATTTTCAAAGATGGCCCATTTCATACCTTGTAAGAAGACAACTAATGCAGTGCATGTAGCTAACCTATTTTTAAAGGAGATTGTGAGATTGCATGGATCACCTAAGTGTATAGTTTCAGATAGAGACAAAGTTTGTTGGATACTTTTGGAAGACACTTTGGAAGAAGATGAATATAGATTTGTAGTTTAGTTCTACTTTTCATCCATAGACTGATGGACAGATAGAGGTAGTGAATAGGAGTTTGGAAAACTTGTTGAGATGTTTGGTTGGAGAGAAAGCCGAAAGTTGGGATTTGATTCTTTCACAAGAAGAGTTTGCATACAATAATTTAGTAAATAGGAGTACCGGAAGAACAAATTTTGAGATTGTTACCAAAGTGAACCCTAGAGGAGTTGTAGAATTCAAAGATATCAGTATAGAAGAAAAGAAGGCTGCAGAAGTGGAAGAATTTGCAGATCATATGAAGACAGTGCATAATCAGGGGAAGAAGCATTTGGAGGATATGAACAGTAAGTATAAGGAAAAGGAAGATGAGAAGAGAAGACATAAGGAATTTGAAGTGGGAGATGAAGTAATGGTGTACTTGAGAAAAGAAAGATTTCCAGTTGGGACATATAACAAGTTGAAGATGAAGAAGTTTGGACCTTGTAGGATACTCAAGAAATTTGATTCAAAAAATGCATATGAAATAGATTTACTGGAGCCATTGGGTATATCACCTATTTTCAACATTACAAATCTTTATTAGTATCACAAAGCAGAGTTTAGTGATAGCATGGAAGAAGACTTGAAGAAGCAATTATCACAACAAGCACTGGAATAGATTTAAGACATCTTGGATAGCAGAGTTGGATGCAACACTAGAGGAAGATAATACAAAGAATATCTTGTGAAGTAGAAAGGTAGACCAAAAGAAGATTTGTCATGGATTTCTTAGGCTGAGGTGGACCACCTTGGTTCTCACTTAGCTCCAGCAAAGTGAGGGACTCATTTTTTCAATAACCCTAGATGTCTAATGCAGGAGCATCCTTGGTTCAAGAGCAATCTTACATCAACCAAAAACATTTACATTTCAGTTTCTATTTCAATCCAGGCAGTTTAGTCAGTAGCAGTTTCTAGCTTGTGGTTCAGTTTTGGCAATTCACATCTTGCAGATCTGGACTTAGCATCTACATTCATCTACATCATATCAAAAATTCAGAGCATTTGGATCAGTTATTGGAAAGATATCGCTATCAGAAGTTGACTATTTTTTTAGAGAAGAGCATTCTAACAGTTCCTGATAAATCAGTTGAAGGAGAAGACTTGTAGATCATTCCTTGACTTGTGGATCCCAATGACACATCATTCAATCTTCTTTGGTTTGTGGTCAACCTTCCCCGAGGGTCTAGACATTGTTCCATTCATTTGAGGAAGTTTTCTATGCATTTAGGTCTGACCTATTTGTGAAAACTTTACAGCTCTTCATTAGAGTTTGTGACCTTCCTTGGCTGATGCAGAGGAATCTATTAGTTTGAAAATGATATATAAAGATGTAATAGATCCTTAGGAAAGTAATGATCAATTTATCATGATTTAGATGATAGATAGTTGGCTCCTTCATGAAAGGACTTCAAAGCTTTGTCTTGTGCATGTATGTAATCAGGCCTGTGAGCCCTAATTGTAAGCCCGCATGTTGCTGGTGGATCTCTATTTTGAATTCTTTAATATACTGAATGACTAAATCTACATTTGTTCCATTTCTTTGAGTTATTTCTATTGTGCACCACTTTTATTTTACTCGTGGGATGGAATATGATATTCTCAAATGGAGTGGGAATGTGAGGTGGAAGTGGATGGTTGGGATTTTTGAGATGTGGATGCCTTGTTTGACTTGCTTTCCTTTTTCTTAGGGACCCAAACCATTTTATTTTTGGCCTTTTCTTTTGGAGGTATGGGATTATATAGCTTTTTAGATGGATTTTTCTTTGATTCTTTGCTTTTGTGTTTGAAGGCATTGATGCAGAGGCATCCACACTATAACATTTGCATATAGCATGAATGTCTGCAGACCAACCTCATCATCATCATCTTCGCCATCATCATCATATTTCCTAAAGCCACCAACAGCATCATCATATTTCACGTTACACAGTCAGCATCATATTTCGGGTGATCACTAACATCCTCCTGCCGACTACTATTCACCTCCTCCGCTTTCCTCCTAACATCATCATCATGATGTTCAGCGGGCGAACACATCCTCCGGTTGCACTGTTCATCGGGCGCCGGACTCCATCGTCATCATCATAACATGCGACAACTCCTTCGTCAGCAGGATATCCCACATCCGGTTGTTCAAATATCCTGATGACGTCCACTTCAGCAGCTTACCTTCGATGCTCCGCTACCCGACGATACGAGCAACAGCATCATGATATAATTTATCCGGTTCTCTTCGAAACCTCCTGATGACGCTTCACACTTTCTGCCAATGCCGATACTTAACCACTTAACAACGGCAGGATAAACTCGCATAGGGGGATATCTCAATATCCTGATGACGATGACGTCATATCCTGATGACGATGACGTCACCCAATATCCTGATGACCTTCTCAACACTTAGCCAAAAAAACACGAACTTTCTCTCCCACATCTACTCGCGATATGCGGATGTTTGGCACTCCCGATAGATGATCCTGATGCTGATACGCTCCTCCTCGGCCCTCCTGCTGATGATCACCCCGACGAACTCACACTTCATGCAATCGACTTCATTATGCCGATCTCCTCCACTTATCCGGATGATGATGTCCGAACTGTCTGCAGGATATTCACCAAGATATCCTGATGATGCCGTCTTCACGAACTTCTTCACTTAGCGAAATCTCACTTCGCCGACCCTCCAGGGATGACCCGATCCAACCTCAGGGTGATCCTCCACACTCTGTCTTATCAGTTTGACCTAGCACATACCTATGCTAGGGTCTTCAACATCTTTTGACGGCGAACCTGCACACCTGCATGCACACGGAAAACAATCTACCACCTAACCTACTATACACTACCATTCCACCGATCAGACGGATCAACCGGTGGAATGGACCAGTATATCCATGAATCCTCTCAAACCAGCAAAACGGTCAAGCAATAGAATTCAACAGAGGATGAACACAAACAGGACCTCTTTATTGACTTCAAAAGATGCAATACAAATGATCAGCCTCTCTCTCAGTCTCACTCTCTGCAACTAGCTCGATCGATGATATCTGTCTGTCTCTCCAATATCAACCGATCTCATGCTTATAAAGACTTTCCTACGAGTACTACTGACCCGACTCCAAGCGGCTGGGAACTCTCCAAGCGGCTGGGAGATCCAACCGAACATACATCATGACAGCTGTTATAACTAACTAGCTAAAAATAGCAAAAGCCTGGTCAGCATGATCTTATCCTGATTAGCATGACCTTATTACATGCAATTGGTCTTAACAGACCTTCTTGGAAACACAAACAAGACCTAAACTACTAACTGCCTCATGAAGGCCAGCTGTCAGGTAGGTGCTCCTGCACCATACTCCCCAAAAGAAAAGAACTCATGTCCCATGAGTTTAGTATGTGGAAGTCCTCCACCTCTACCCTTTGCCTTGTCAATAGTCTGACCTGCTCCAGCTTTGTCTGCTGCTGTCTCTTGGCTGCTCCAAGACTTCTGAACTGTAACTTGCTTTCTGGCAAGTAAATCCTCATGCCTATTGATGTAGGCCTTTTTCTGACATACCCTGTGTTTGTCAGATTGTCTGATCAGAACCGCTTTCTGAACTGCCTCTGTGGTGTTCAACTGTATCTTCCTGTCAATCTTCATAGGACAAGCAATAGTCCCAACTATGACAACATCCTTGTCATTCCTTTCAACTGATGGTTGGTTGCACCCCTGTTTCTGAACCTGCTGCTGACCTCTGTCAGTCACAACTGAAACTGTCTTCAACTTGTTGTCTGTAACAACTCCTTTCCCTGCAGTGTTCTCAACTGCCTTTATGCCTGATCCTCTAGGCATCTGCACATACTCCTTCTTTCCCATTAAAATGATTTGAGCTGCCTTCTGTACTGCAGCTTTTGCCTGCAATGGCATCAACTTAATAATCTTCCCATCCTTCTTGATGGTGTAGGTATTAGCATACCCATCATACAGTACCCTTCTGTCAAATTGCCATGGTCTACCTAACAGTAGGTGACAACATTCCATAGGCAAAATATCACACAAAATTCTATCCTGATATGCTCCAATCTGGAAATCCACATATGCCTGTTCAGAGACAAAAAGTGATTGCCTATCACTCACCCAAGATGTCTTGTAAGGGTGTGGATGTGGAATCCTTTCCAACTTCAGTTTATCCACCATCTCCTGAGATACCATGTTGTCTGTTGAACCAGTATCAATGACAACCTTACATACTTTACCTTTGCTCTTGTATGTGGTCTTGAAAAGAGCTCTTCTTTGCATCAGATCCGTTGATGCCTGCAAACTTGTTCTCCTTAACATCAGTGATTCTCCACTCTCTGGATATCCATAATTCTCAGGACCTTTGTTTGAACTCTGTGCACTTTCTTCTACTTTCTCTTCTTGTACCAATTGTACTCTCTTGTCACTAGTTCTATCATTTCTGGATGATGAACCTTTGTTTTCTGGACATTTGAAAGATGGATGACCAAACTCTCCACAGGTGTAACATTTTCCTGAAAATGTAGTAGAACCTCTACCACCTCCAAATCTTCCTCTATTACCTTTCCATCCACCTCTGAAATCAGACTGTCCTTGGCCTTTACCAGTGTCTTCTTGACCCTCATTGGTTTGCTTTTGTGCAGGGGCTGTTCCTCTTCCCCTATTGTTTCCTCTTCCTCTCATGGACTTATCATGTCCTCTATTCATCTTTTCTTCAATCCTGATTGCCATTTGATAACAATCCTCCACATTCTTAGGGTTAGCTAACACTAACTCATCCTGTATGTTAAACCTTAAACCAGCCAAATACCTAGCCACCTTTTCTACCTCATTCTCATGATGACCAGATCTCATACTCAACAGATAAAATTCCTCAGTATATGCTTTCACATCCCTGTCTTTCTGCTTTAAAAATTGCAGCTTCTTAAACATCTGGATTTCATAATCCCTTGGCAAGAATTTCCCTTTGATCCTTGCTACCATCTTATCCCAAGAAGTGATCTTAGACTTCCCTTGTTTCCTTCTCTCAGATTGTACATAATCCCACCATACCAAAGCATGACCTCCTAACTTGGTCTTTGCAATCTTTACCTTCTGATCCTCAGCAACATCTTCACATTCAAAGTGATTATCAAGTGCAGCAATCCAATCTAACAACTCATCTTCATTCAAGCTTCCAGTATACTTGGTAACATCAACCTTTACCTTAGGTTTTTCACTCTGCACTGCCTTTAACAGTTTTGCCAATCTCTAGTCTTCAGCATCCAGATCTTCAGCTACCTCTTCATACTCTTCAACAGTACCTTCATCTTTTTCAGACTCACTGTCTTCCACTTCCCTCTTTTTGTTCTTTTCCAGGGCTGTCAGCCTGGCTTGAAGTGCTTCAGCAAGCTCCTTCATCTTCCTCATCTCTCTAGCATGTTTCTCCTTCATTTCCTGCAATTCCCTTGCAGTACCACTACCTTTAGGAGGCATTTTGTCAACCCCTCAATCAACACACAACACAATCAATTCTATCTCTACCTCTGCCCTTTCGGTGACAGAATCAACACACAACAGCCCAGACCTTTTGCTGAGCTCTGATACCACTATGATGCAGAGGCATCCACACTATAACATTTGCATATAGCATGAATGTCTGCAGACCAACCTCATCATCATCATCTTCGCCATCATCATCATATTTCCTAAAGCCACCAACAGCATCATCATATTTCGCGTTACACAGTCAGCATCATATTTCGGGTGATCGCTAACATCCTCCTGCCGACTACTATTCACCTCCTCCGCTTTCCTCCTAACATCATCATCATGATGTTCAGCGGGCGAACACATCCTCCGGTTGCACTGTTCATCGGGCGCCGGACTCCATCATCATCATCATAACATGCGACAACTCCTTCGTCAGCAGGATATCCCACATCCGGTTGTTCAAATATCCTGATGACGTCCACTTCAGCAGCTTACCTTCGATGCTCTGCTACCCGACGATACGAGCAACAGCATCATGATATAATTTATCCGGTTCTCTTCGAAACCTCCTGATGACGCTTCACACTTTCTGCCAATGCCGATACTTAACCACTTAACAACGGCAGGATAAACTCGCATAGGGGGATATCTTAATATCCTGATGACGATGATGTCATATCCTGATGATGATGACGTCACCCAATATCCTGATGACCTTCTCAACACTTAGCCAAAAAAACACGAACTTTCTCTCCCGCATCTACTTGCGATATGCGGATGTTTGGCACTCCCGATAGATGATCCTGATGCCGATACGCTCCTCCTCGGCCCTCCTGCTGATGATCACCCTGACGAACTCACACTTCATGCAATCGACTTCATTATGCCGATCTCCTCCACTTATCCGGATGATGATGTCCGAACTGTCTGCAGGATATTCACCAAGATATCCTGATGATGCCGTCTTCACGAACTTCTTCACTTAGCGAAATCTCACTTCGCCGACCCTCCAGGGATGACCCAATCCAACCTCAGGGTGATCCTCCACACTCTGTCTTATCAGTTTGACCTAGCACATACCTATGCTAGGGTCTTCAACATCTTTTGACGGTGAACCTGCACACCTGCATGCACACGGAAAACAATCTACCACCTAACCTACTATACACTACCATTCCACCGATCAGACGGATCAACCGGTGGAATGGACCAGTATATCCATGAATCCTCTCAAACCAGCAAAACGGTCAAGCAATAGAATTCAACAGAGGATGAACACAAACAGGACCTCTTTATTGACTTCAAAAGATGCAATACAAATGATCAGCCTCTCTCTCAGTCTCACTCTCTGCAACTAGCTCGATCGATGATATCTGTCTGTCTCTCCAATATCAACCGATCTCATGCTTATAAAGACTTTCCTACGAGTACTACTGACCTGACTCCAAGCGGCTGGGAACTCTCCAAGCAGCTGGGAGATCCAACCGAACATACATCATGACAGCTGTTATAACTAACTAGCTAGAAATAGCAAAAGCCTGGTCAGCATGATCTTATCCTGATCAGCATGACCTTATTACATGCAATTGGTCTTAACAGACCTTCTTGGAAACACAAACAAGACCTAAACTACTAACTGCCTCATGAAGGCCAGCTGTCAGGTAGGTGCTCCTGCACCAGGCATGAGGGCCCTTAGGATTTTTTTCTTTATAGGTGGAGGCATCCAAATTTTTTCTTTTGAATCCCATGGGTATGGTGGAATGAGTGGAAGCTTCATGTTTAGACAATGTGTGCATTGATTGGTCATGATTAGGATTTTTAGAAGATTTATGGATGGATGGATAAGGGGGTTGGATAAGGGGGATATTAGGTGTTAGAACCAATGATGGCAAAGTTAATGGTGGGATATTAGGAGTTAGAAGCAGTGGTGGTAGACTGGATGGTGGAAGATGTATAGTCACATGCTTTTGACATTTGAAAGGTGATGGAGGTGGAATGGAAACATATGTCTTAGGAGTATGATGGGACTTATGGTGGAAAGAGGTGGACATAGGATGCATGGAGGAAGTACCAACATCTTTAAGATGTTTACCTTGGGGTGTGTATCCAAGGCCATATGAGTGTGGAGGGACATTGACATGGATTGACTCCAAAATTCCTTGTTCATGAAGGCCTAAGCCTTTACCTTGGCAGTTCATGTTTTGGAGTATGCAGTCGACAATGGGACTAGGTGTAGGTGGAACACTAGACACAAGTTCATTATTGAATGGAGAAGATGAGGTGGAAGATAATGGTTGCTAGTGTTCTAAGGAGGAACACTCATGGATGAAGGGGGTAAGACCGATTGGATATGATGGTAGATTTTGAATAGGGTGGATGGTGGATGTGGAAGGATCATTAGGATCTTGCTTATGTTCATTATAATCCAAGGTATTTGTTTGTGTTGCAAGTATGGGCCTAATTGGTGCTATCATTGATGTCAACATACTCCTATTGCATTAATGATAAGGATTGGATGAGCTGTGTGCTGAGGATATTGAGAAAATTAGTCTACATCAGGAATAGTGAAGATCAGTGATGACAGTAAGGTAAAAGTACAAGATAGGATGAGTATTAGAGGATGCAGTTTAAAGGGTTTGTAGATATGTGTCTTAAGGTGGTCCAGTAGAAATTTTAGAGGTCAGCATGAAGATCTGAAGAAGTTGTGGCCACTCAAGTAAAACTGGTTCTGGCAGATATTCAGTGGTGACAAAGTGTTACAGATAGGTCCGGTGAGATCCAGAAATGCATTATCCTATTCTATGGATTTAAGGGAGTGTTGAGGAAGTCTTTGTGAAGTATCAACTCAATTGGTTCATGGTTTGAAGGTCCACAAGAATCTATTCCTTTGTGACAGTAATGACAGACTATGTTCTTGAGGTTCCGGATGAAGGGGAGAAGGATTTTAGTAAGCAGATGAAGTATGGATGTTCTTGGTGATTCAGGTAAGCTTGTGGAGGTCTTTGGATTATGTTCAATTTGTGTTGGTGATCCTCATTGAAGTTGGAGCTCACAATTAAGAAATCTTCCAGATGATGGTGTTCTTTCTGAGATTGGCCGACCGGATGAGTTCCACATTCTGTGGATGTTCTTGTTGATGTTTGCCAACTTAGATGATCATTCCAAAGTTGATGTCTTGTATAAATAAGGGATTGAAAAGTTATTTCAAAGTTGTCCTTGTTGAGATGAGTGTGTGGTAGCAAGGAGGAGAGCGAAAGGTAGAGCAGAAGTATTGGGCTTAAATGGAATTGATTCAAGCATGGTGAAGATGCTATTCTCTAGTTCATGTATGTGATACTTATTTCTTTGTAAATAGTGTGTCTCTTATAGGCAGTGAGCCTCTTGTGAGGAGTGTGCTTGGGTGGTGAGCCCTAATTGGCATGTGCCATTTTGTTCTTTCTATTCTTCTAACAGAGAATACAATCTTGGGTTAATCACCCCATGGTTTTTCCCTTAATCAGGTTTTCCACGTCAAAATCTTGCTGTCTCATGTGTTGATGTGTTTCTGCTCTTAATTTGTTGCATTGTGTTTCCTTGATTGATTTATTATTATACTATTGAATTGTAAAGTGGAGTTAAGTGTTTAATTGGAAGAAAGTTTTGTACAACTGATTCACCCCCCTCTCAGTTGTGTACCCTAAGTCTAACAATTGGTATCAAAGCCAAGTTCCTCTAAAAAGAGCTTAACCGCTTGAGGAGATCCAGGATGTCGTCTTACAAGAAGGATAGTCTGAAGTTTGATGGAACCAATTTTAATCTTTGGAAAGGTCACATTAAATGTCACTTGCAATGTATGGGAATGGTGTACTGGACCATGGCTACAACACAGTATACACCTCCACAGGGTGGTCTCAAAATCCAAAATGAAATCACAGATGCTAAAAACAATCTGTGGACTATAGAGGTTCTTCTAAGCGCATTATCTGATTCAAAGCTCTCAAATGTTATTGACCTACCAACTACTTTTGAGATCTGGTAAAAAATGGAACTTTTGCATGAAGGAGACAAGTATGTTAAATGTGCAAGGTTACAGAGTCTAAAAGGAAAATTTGAAAATCTGAAGATGAAAGATGATGAAAATATCACTACTTTTATGCCAAGTGTAAATGAGATTGTTTGTGGAATTAGAAATGCTGGTGGAGTCCTGGATGAAAATGAGATTGATGGCAAAATTTTCAGATCTCTACCTGCTTCTTACAAAATCAAGGTTGCTACCATTCAAGAATTCAGAGCCCATACAATTGTCACAAGAGATCAATTGGCTGGCAAATTGGCTGCATTTGAAATGACAAAATTTGGAGATGACCCCCCAAGACTGAATCTGCATTCAAAGCCAGTACCTTTGTAAAAGGTAAACAAAGGTTTGATCCGGGAGAGAACTCATCAAGGAAACTATCATGGTATGAAAAAGCAAGAAAAGACTTGGAAGAAGAAGAAGTAGAAACTGCTCAACTTGAAGCCCTTATTGCAAAGAGGCTGCCAAGAGGATCCGGTAAGTATGAAGGAAAATTGCCTTTTAAATGTTTTAATTGCAATAAGATTGGTCATTTTTCCTCAAAGTGTCTAGAAAGATTTTCAAGACCAAATCCTAACAGATCAAGGTTCCAAAAGAATTGTTACTATGTTCATGAAGAAGATGATAATGAAGGAGTAACAGATGATGAATCAGAGACATGAAACAAATTTGAAAGTGAATGGGTGTTTATTGCCATCAAGGAAGAAGAACCAATATCCTCTATATCTGTCAATCATAAAGTTGTAGAAAGAGCTCTGGCTGCCCAAGTTGAAGAAAAGGATGACTGGGTCATTGATAGTGGATGCTGTCACCATATGACAGGTGACAAAAACAAATTCATAGATTTGGAAAGGTATGAAGGAGGAATGGTAAAGTTTGGTGATAATTCTACTGGTAGAATTAGAGGAAGAGGAACCATTTCTTTTGATGGAAGGAAAAAAACTGGTAATGTATTATATGTTGAAGGATTGAAGCACAATCTTCTTAGTGTTAGATAGTTGGTGGACAAAGGCTATGATCTTCGATTCAAAGATAGAAAATGCAAGATTTTTGAAAGTTCCAGAATAGAGATTGCATCTGGTACTCAAACTAAAGGTAATATCTTCCACTTGGTTGGCACTGGTAAAAGTTACCTATTTGTTCAAGTTGATCAGAGTTGGTTATGGCATAGGAGGATGTGTCATGTGAATTTAGATAATATCATCAAGATAAGCAACACTTAGGCTATAAGAGATCTTCCAAAATTGGTGAAACCTACTAATAGCTTGTGCAAAGAATGTCAATTGGGTGAGTTGAGAAGAATCACATTCAAAAATAAGGAACTGTCTTCTACTAGATTATTGGACTTAGTTCATACTAATCTTTTTGGTCTGGCAAGAATTAGGAGTGTACAAGGTGATAGATACTTTATGTTGCTAATTGATGACTATTCCCGGATGATGTGCGTAACCTTTCTAAAAGAGAAATCAAAAGCTCTTCATAAATTCAAAATATTCAAAGCTGTGGTAGAGAATGAAACCGGATTAAAATTGAAATGTCTGAGGTCTGATAGAGATGGGGAATTCACATCCAGTGAGTTCATAGAGTTTTGTGAGAAATATGGAATAAAGAGACAATTGTCTACTCCTAGGACTCCACAACAGAATGGAGTAGTGGAGAGAAAGAACCAGACCATCCAAGAAGCATCTAGGACCATGTTGATGGAAGCAAATGTTCCTCATATCTATTAGAGAGAAGTTGTCAGCACTATAGTCTATACTCTCAATCGAGTTCAAATCAGAGGCAATATCGGTAAGACTCCTTATGAACTTTGGTTTGGCATCAATCCTACTGTGAGGTATTTCAGAGTTTTTGGTATCACATGTTACATTAAAAGAGATGAAGATCTAGGAAAGTTTGATGCTAGAAGTGATGAAGAAATATTCTTGGGTTACTCTACTCAAAGCAAAGCATACCGATGTTACAACTAGAGACTAAGAAAAATAATAGAAAGTACAAATGTGAAGGTTGATGAAGGAATTGAAAAACCCTCAAGGTTTTATGAATATGATGAAGATGATCAGAATGGTACTTTGATTAAAGGAGCCCAAGCCTCATCTAAAAGATAGATTCAAACTAATCCGGTAAATTAGGAAGAAGGGATGAGTTTCAATGAGCTTGATCAAGAATCAGAAATGCAAGAAATTCCCAAAGTTCCTAGGTATGTAAGACTGAACCACTCTAAAGATTAGATCTTAGGTGATAAAAGCAAAGGAGTACAAACAAGAAGGAGAATTTCTCAAGATTCAAAAGAGTATTGTCTGATTTCAAAGATTGAACCTAAGACAGTGAATGAAGCTTGCAATGATAAAAACTGGACTAAAGCAATGGAAGAAGAACTGATGCAAATTGAGAAAAACCACACTTGGGATCTTGTTCCCAGACCTAGAAACAAGAATGTGATTGGAACAAAATGGGTCTTTCGAAACAAACTGAATGAAGTTGGTGAAGTAATAAAAAATAAAGCCAGATTGGTCTGCAAGGGTTACTCTCAATTAGAAGGAGTTGATTTTGAAGAAACTTTTGCTCTGGTGGCAAGAATTGAAGCAGTCAGGTTATTTCTTGCCTTTGCTACCTTCAAGGATTTCAAGGTATATTAGATGGATGTCAAGTCTACCTTCCTAAATGGTGACTTGGAAGAAGAAGTGTACATAGAGCAACTGGATGGATTTGAATTGTCTGATCATGGTGATATGGTCTGCAAGTTGAAGAAGACACTGTATGGACTGAAGCAAGCCCCAAGAGCCTAGTATGAAAGATTGGATAAGCATCTTTTGAAGATTGGTATCAACAAAGGTACTGCTGATAGTCATTTGTATTTCAAAATTGATCATAAAAACATCTTGATTGTTGAAGTGTTTGTTGATGATATCATTTTTGGAGGAAGAGATAGTATGTGTAAAACTTTTGCAAATCAAATGAAAAGTGAGTTTGAGATGTCTATGCTTGGTGAAATGAATTTCTTCTTAGGTCTGCAAATCACTCAAACAAAGAAAGGAATCTTCATTTCTCAGACCAAATATGTGAAAGAATTGTTGAAGAAATTTGGGATGGAAGACTCAAAACCAATGAATACTCCCATGGCAACTGGATGTAAATTGAGAAAAAATGATGATTCTTCTAAGGCTGATCAGACAAAGTTTAGGTCAATGATTGGAGGACTGTTGTATCTCACTCAAACTAGACTAGACATTATGCAGGCTATTGGTCTTGTTGCTAGATTCTAGGCTAATCCTAGAGAATCTCATGTCATGGCATCAAGAGGATTTTTAGATATCTAAAAGGGACAGTTGAGTATAGTTTGTGGTATCTTAGAGATCATGATTTCTCTCTTCATGCATATACAGATGTGGATTGGGAAGGAGATGTGGATGACCGGAAGAGTACCAGTGGTAGAGCATTCTTTTTGGGGAAGAGATTGGTTTCTTGGCTAAGCAAGAAACAAGAGGCAATATCTCTATCTACAATTGAAGCAGAATATATTGCAGCAGTAGGTAGTTGCACTCAAGTCTTGTGGATGAAGCAGATGCTAAGAGATATCAAAGTGGAGTATGAGGAACCTATCACAATCTTCTGTGACAACTCAATTGCAAAAAATATATCTAAGAATCCGGTGTTGCATTCAAAGACTAAACACATATCCATCAAGTTTCACTTTTTGAGAGAGCACGTGAACAAGAATGAAGTGAGATTGGAGTTTGTACCTTCCAAGGATTAGATTGTAGATATGTTTACTAAACCTCTGCCTAAGGATTCTTTTGAGTATCTCAGGGAGAAGTTAGGGATTATTGCCCCTTCGGTGATGAACTAAGGTGCACTGAGGTGCATCAGTCTAGTGGATATCACAGTCATATCTTGTGATCTAGATTGATGATGGGGAGCTGCTACTCAGGGGGAACAACAGGTATGATTCTGAAGTGTTGGAAATGCAAGTATGTGGCCTTTGCCATTGATGTCAAAGGGGGAGAGAAGACATGTGAAAAAAAAGTGGTTTCTGATCAAAGGGGGAGTAGTAAAGGGATAGAAGACATGTGAATGGTTGTTGCTGATAGGGGGAGTTGTGACAGTGAGGAGAAGTTCTTGTCTTGATGCTCAAAACAGTTTTTCACATCATATGTTGCCATCAATGACAAAGGGGGAGATTGTTGCAAGTATGGGCCTAATTGATGTTATCATTGATGTCAATATATTCCTATTGCATTAATGATAAGGATTGGATGAGCTTTGTGCTCAGGATATTGAGAAAATTAGTCTCAATCAGCAACAGTGAAGATCAGTGATGACAGTAAGGTAAAATGCCAAGATAGGATAAGTATTAGATGATACAGTTTAAAGGGTTTGCAGATATGTGTCTTAACGTCGTCCAGTAGAGATTTTAGAGATCCGCATGAAGATCTAAAGAAGTTGTGGCCGCTCAAGTAAAAATGGTTCTGGCAGATGTTCAGTGGTGACAGAGTGTTACAGATAGGTCCGGTGAGATCTAGAAATGCATTATCCTGTTCTATGGATTTGAGGGAGTGTTGAGGAAGTATTTGTGAAGTATAAACTCGATTGGTTCATGGTTTGAAGGTCCACAAGCATCTATTCCTTTGTGAAAGTAATGACAAACTATGTTCTTGAGGTTCTGGATGAAGGGGAGAAGGATTTCAATAAGCAGGTGAAGTATGGATGTTCTTGGTGATTCAGGTAAGCTTGTGGAGGTCTTTGGATCATATTCAGTTTGTGTTGGTGATCTGCATTGAAGTTGGAGCTCGCAATTAAGAAATCTTCCAGATGATGGTGTTCTTTCTGAGATTGGCCAACTGGATGAGTTACACATTCTGCGGATGTTCTTGTTGATGTTTGCCGACTTAGATGATCATTCCTAAGTTGATGTCTTGTATAAATAAGGGATTGCAAAGTTATTTCAAAGTTGTCCTTGTTGAGATGAATGTGTGGTAGCAAGGAGGAGAATGAAAGGTAGAGAAGAAGTATTGGGCTTAAATGGAACTGATTCAAGCATGGTGAAGATGCTATTCTCCAGTTCATGTATGTGATACTTATTTCTTTGTAGACAATGTGTCTCTTGTAGGTAGTAAGCCTCTTATGAGCAATGTGCTCGGGTAGTGAGCCCTAATTGGCATGTGCCATTTTGTTCTTTCTATTCTTCTAACAAAGAATACAATCTTGGGTTAATCACCCCGTGGTTTTTCCCTTAACTAGGTTTTCCATGTCAAAATCTTGGTGTCTCATGTGTTGATGTGTTTCTGCTCTTAATTTGTTGCATTGTGTTTCCTTGATTGATTTATTATTAAACTGCTGAATTACAAAGTGGAGTTAAGTGTTTAATTGGAAGAAAGTTTTGTACAATTGATTCACCCCCCCTCTCAGTTGTGTGCCCTAAGTCTAACAGTTTGATCTTCTATATTTTGTTGGGAGGCACATGTCTCATCATGACAAGTAGATGTATGTTCATCATGGGAAGTGGATGTTTGTGCATTAGGGCTAGATGGATGATGGATAGGAGCAATTTGGATGTCTTGTTCATGGATAGGTATGAGATTATGGATAAGATCAAGGTGCTCATGGATATCTTCCTTATAAGTGATATCATCTTGATCATGGAAAAGGTAAATATTATGGATGGGTAGCATAGGTAGAATGTAAGGAATTTGATCTTGACTCAGATTAGGGACTAATTTTTTCACATACTTAGGATTATGTTCTTGACATACCTCTTGGGTTGCTTGAATGGAAGTGAAAGTGGGAGGCTCTTGGATGAGTTTGATGGGTTCTTGATATTCATCCATAAGAGAGTATGATGGACTTTGACTTGGGGTTAGGATGGGAGGCTCTTCAATAGGATCAATGGCTTGTGGGTCACATGATGGGCTTGAAGGTCTAGGCATGTTAATGGAGGGATCTTTAGGAGGCTCAAGGATAGATATTTGACATGGGGATGGTCTATTCCATGCAAGTAGCCATTGGATCACATCATTCATAAGGCTATGGGTGGGTGGACAATATAATGGGTGGATAATTTAAGGGTGGATGGAGTGGTAGGATTAGGATTTGGATTTGGATTAGATAGGGGGACAATGGGATTTGGCATATTAGGATTTGAATTTCATAGGGGGATCATTGGATTGGATAGATTAGAAGGTTGGTGGATCAAAGAACTAGGGGTAGGATCACATAGTGGTGTCGAGATAGGACAAAGAGGCTCATGGATTTGCATTTGAGTGGATGGTGATGGAGGGTACTCATAGGATGCAAAGTCTAGATTGGTATCTCCCTTGTCAAAGGTTATTAGGTCTTGTAGCATAGGTGGACTTGAGTCTATTAGGTCTTGATTTCAAAGTGGACTTAAGTCTATTAGGTCTTGCTGCAAATATGGACTTGGGCTTGCTTGATTCATGCACAAAGGGCCACTTGAACTTGCATGTGGTTCTTGTGAGGACACTTGGTTGCCTTGTGGATGGGTTTGGTGGTGTGTTGGAAGGTTGGAATGAGGAAGTGGATAATTTTGGGGTGGACATTGATAGGTTAATATAGCATTGACATGATGTGTAGATAGTTTAGGTTGGCCTGATGGTGAAGGTGACACATAGGATAATGGTTGTTGAGATATAGATTGATATGGATAATGATTGATATTAGAAGAGGTGTGATAGGTTGACTAAGGGGTAAAATGACATGTGGATGGATGAGGTTGATATGAAGTGGGAGGTGATGAAATGTAAGGTTGAGGTGGCATTGGTTGTTGGGCTTGTGCTATGAGATGTTGTATTTGAGGTGATTGGCTTGTTTGAAGTTGAGGTTGTTGGATGAAGGCTTGTAGTTGTTGAATGATCCATTGGTCTAGGGGTTGTGGTTCTCGGTAAAGTGCTTGGAGGAGGTCTTGAAATTGAGGTATTATGTCTTCTAATGTTAGCATGGTGTCACTTTTGGCAAATGTTTAATTAGGATTATGATGATGATTTAGAATGATTAGGATGTGGTTTCTTGAATAACTATGATGATTTAGTTTGGAAAAATTAGATGATGTGGCAAATGTTTATTGGTAGTTTGACTTGGGCAATAACAAACACAAAATTTTACATGCAAATGCATGAACACACACACCAAACACAATGTTCAATTTTCCTTTCAAGAATAAATGTTATGATTAAGCACACAATTGAAGACACAACAACAAACCTAATGATTAGTCAGGTGGGGTATGGCCAATTAGGTCGTACTCTAGCTTGCACAAGGTTGACTAGGGAAAAGGGATTGAAAGCAAAATCCTGCCACACAGCTGGGAGAAAGGGGTAACCCACCCTTCACCTTCACTTCCCAAAGGTATAAAGTTCTTTCAGGCTTAGCCAAGAGTGACAATATTTACAACTCCCAATGAGGGTGTCTTTCAATTCAACCTTGGTTGAGGTCATCCCTTGGAGTGGTGTGTCTCCAAGTAGGCCTCCTAAATAGGGTATGACAAAAGAGAACCAAGTGAGATGTCACTTGATTCACACTCGCAGTTGTTAATTGACCCTTAGAAATGAAATGTGTGTCAAGCAATTCAAGCACTTGTTCTTTTAATCCCAAAGCCAAAATGTGTAGGAAGACACTTGTTCATTTTAGACCTAATTTTGATGTGTGATAGCAAACAAGATTGATTTTAAGATCCCAAATCAAAGTGTGTGATCAAACATGATGTTCTTTTAAAGCCCTAAATTCAAGTGTTTTAACAAGCAATGATGAGAGATGAAAGATGGAATGTGTACACCTGATTATTTTCATCCTCAAATATGCTATATATACTGATGCCAATGCTGATCCAACTCCTTAGATACACCTACAAAATTAGAAAATGATATTATAATGCAGCCATAAAAAAAGCTCATCATATAAGGAAAATTGTAATTTCAGATAGATAGCTGAATTAGATTTTATAGTTTCAAGACATTGTTGATCTAAAAACTAAAAAATCAAAGAAGAGACCCCTATTAATTTTATGAGAGATTTCTAGAAATGTAAAGAAGTCAAAAAAATTCCCTATTTTGTGCCCAGAAATGTGGATTTATGGAAAACATACAATCGGCAAAGCTCCAATTTTTTTGTACTGTATATGACCTCCAAATTAAATCTGTAAAACATAGACCCCCATTATAATTTTAAGAGATTCCTACAAAAATGGTGATAAACTAGTGATTTTTCTGTTGCAGCCTAGTGAGATGATGGAAAAAATTCTATGAAAATCTTGTAGAAAAATTCATAGCCGTTTGGAAAATATGATGAAATATTTAAAACCTAGGGTTTTGTCCATAAAATGGCAGATCTGCAACAAAAAATTAATAAAACCTGCAAAAAAAATAAGCTAGTAGATCTACGAAAGATAAGTGTTAGTCCCACCGAGCATGCCAAATTTAGTTAGGGTAAAAATTGTAAATCAAGAGTAAATGAATAAACAATGATAAAACCCTAACAATGCACAATGAAACACAAGACAACATGAAAATCAAAACAATAAACACAAATGCAAACCGAAATCTCCATGCTATTCTTGATTGACCTTTGTAGATGGTAAAATTTGGACAAATGAAAGAAGATAAAACAATCAAATGCAATACCTGTTTACTCAATTTTTTTGAATACTTGATACCTTGAATGATCAATGCATGTATGATTTATTGTTTGAACGATTTAATTGTTGGTTGCTTGAATTTGCAGCAATAATGATAGGATTGAGATGATAAGATTGAGCTTGATGAGAAGAAGATAGGTAGGTGATGGATGAGAGGTAGAATTTCAGCAGAGTAATGGTGCTTCAAAGTTCATCCATGCAAATGACAAGGTTGAGAGTGAATTTATAGAGAAAGATGAGAAAACGGAAGGATAAAACTTCCATTTTATGGGTGATAGTTGAATTAGTAAGTTACTTGTACAACTTGGGAAAAGAAATGGAAGGTGGAAGATTTAACTCAAGAGATGATTTGAGTCATCTCGAGAGAAAATTAGAAGGTAAGTAAATTAACTCAAGAGATGAAATTAGAAGGTGGTTGGAGTGATTTGAGAGATGAGTCAAGAGGAAAATAGAAGGTGGGCCAAGTGGATAATAAATTAAATAAAAACATATTTATTTAATTTATTATTTAAATGAGAGGAAATGTTTGGAGGAAATAAAATATAAATTAAATAAATTTAATTTATTTAATTCATATGTAAGATGGGAAAATAAATTAAACATTGGTTTTACTTATTATTTTAGAAGAAAGATAAGATAATTAAATAATTTAAAATTATTTGATCATTTGATGGAAGATAGAAGAATAATGATCATTAATTAAATAAATAAAATTTATTTAATTAATTAAAGATATGAAGAGGAAAATGAAATGAGGTGATGATATGGGTGCTTAGGGCAAAAATGCTACAAGATGCCTAGATGATGCAATGCTATGACAAGGTGGACATTTTTGGGTGGCTACATTTTGCCCCTCTTTGAGATGATGTTCGAGATGATGAGATTTGTGTCGAGTAACATCATTTCAAAGAAGCTAAAGTATGGATAGAGAAAAAAGATAGGATGATGGAAAGATATGATGAGGATGATAATGATATGATGACGATGTCCCCTCGAGAGGATAGGTGGGTTGGACAAACACGGGTAGGCTCTCGAAATGAAATGGATTGATCAAGGAAGAAAAATAAGGAAATGGAGGAAAGAGATGAAGGATACGTTATACTGCAATGAAAGTGAGCAATCATATGTTTGATATAGCACTAGACATTATGCACCAAGGTATGAGGACCAAGGTGATGATGTGTCTCGTGCCCCAGCATAATACAACCTTGTCTATATACAAGATATGAATATTAGCTAGGTTGGATTTGATGCAAATGCAAGATAAAAATGATAACACACACAAGCAAAGCAAGCAAGCATGCACAAATGATACAAAAACAAACAAAGTATTGCCCTTGTCAAGCTGTAAACCAGTGATTTATGATTGATTGATGGATTAATGATGATAGTGTTGTCATGGCAGGGAATGATATATCTCTAGAGCAACAAAAGGATGATGTTTAATTGATTTATTGATTAGGTTTACAACAAGGATAGGATCAAGACCGTTGATTGCGATTGGATAAATTTGGCAAGATTGATTGACTTGATTGATATGGATAAAGGATGACTTGCATTTGGATTTATTGGATGGATGATTGAATGATGAATGGAAGAAGTGATTGAAGAAGGGATTTGAGTGATTGATTGGAAGAATTGTTTTGAAATTTTGATGAATTGATGAAAATAGATGATAGAAGAAATGATAGGTGGAAGAAAGAGGAATATCATCTGTGCTTGAATCTGGGCACTTCCTTCGTACTCTAGACTACCTACATACCCTGTATCCACGGGATCAAGGCACTTAATGATAGAGATGAGATGTAGTTCTAATTTGTGTTTTATTGATGATGAGATGATGGGATGAGTGGATTAATGTGATTTGATGCAGTGATAATTGGATTTGATTTGATGATGTGATGTTGATAATTGGATTTGATGATTGGATGATTTAATTGCTGATTTTGATGATGTGATGTGGATGATTGGATTTGAAGTGATGATTAGATGAAATGATTGATTTGATCGATTAGAAACAAAATGGATTTGATTAGAAGTGAATTGATTTGATTTGATGATGTGATTGTATTGATGAGGAAAATGATTTGAAGGATTGATGCGATTCGATTGATTTTGATGATTGAATTTGATGATTGAAATTGATGATTTGGATTAAAGATTTTTTTTTGGTATTTTTTCAGGACTTTATGTGATTTTTTGGTATTTTTTCAGGTCTTTTTATGATTTTTTTGTATTTTTTAGGACATTTTATAATTTTTTGAATTTTTTCAAGACTTTTTTATGGTTTTTTTTTTTAATTTTTGAAATTTATTGATTTTTTTGAGTTTTTTTCAAGGCTTTTTATGATTGTTTTGGATTTTTGAAATTTGTTGATTTTTTTTGTGTTTTCTTCAGGGATTTTTATGATTTTTTGGATTTTTTAAGGGCTTTTTATAATTTTTTGGATTTTTGAATTTTTTTGGAATGTCCATGGATTTACAATTTGTGTAGCCTTTTGTGCTAGATACCAGTGATGAGGGAAAACCAAGTCTAGGTGTTGGGATGTAGGTATGTAGGATTGGATGGATGAAGGGATGGGTGATAAGGGATGGAAAGGATGCATGCATGAGAGAGCAGGGATGTGATCTCAAAGGCTATGCCATATCAAAATAACATGCCCCATTCTAGGTAATATGCTTAGGATTTTTCATGGCAAGGCTCAGGACAATAGGACTTATGATATGATTAGGATTATGACAATGGGATGATTATAGGATGATAGGATGGATTGGTTTGAAAAGGATAGCGTACATCAAGAGATAACCAAAGCATGTTTCAACATTTTGCCCCAAATATTTATCAAGATCAAAAGGAGGAAAGGGTGAATGGATGGACTCGATAGGATAAGGTATGTGTATGTGGATGTAATGGATAAGGATGATAGGATAGGATATGCTAGGATGGAAAAGGATAAGTTGGAAAATGATAGGGGATGAGACAACATGCCCCCAAGTATAGGTGACATAGAAGATCGATCTACACATGATGCCTGTTTACCACATTTTCATCATGGTACTTATCTAGGGCACCTGTTTGCTAGGTTTTCACCATTGGATGAAGGGATTTCTCTATACTTTAAAAAAAAAAAATTGGATGGGATAGATGGATATGGATGAAAGGGACTCAAGTTTCAAGTTCCATGAAAGGTGATAGTCCTACTAGATGGATGTCGTCGCACGGACCATGTCAAGTACACTCATAGATGTTGGTAAGGGAGATTGCATGAAAGAGGTAGATGGTGGATCATGAAGGGCTTATGCATGGAAGGATAGTGGATAATGGATCATAATGTGGATTATGGATGGAAAGATAATGGATTATGATATGGATTATGTAGGACTTATGGATGGAGGGATTATGCAAAAGCATGGATCATAGGGAAGTGATGAGGAAGATATGTAGGATAATGGATGAAAGGTGGGGAGATGGAGGTATGTGGAAGTGTCATGGGATGGAAGGGAACCATGACCAATGGTTGCACACACTGTGATAAACATTGAAGATTTTGATGGGATGGTGGTGTAGGAAGCAAAGGAGATGTTTGCTTAGGAGATGGTTGATAAAGTGCTTTAAGGACCCACATAGACTTAGTATTTTTCTAATTTTTACTTTGCTTCTAGGATGGAGGAATTTGAGACTTTTGGATGGAATGGGTGGAAGAGGAGAAAGTGGATGGTCGGGATTTTTGAGAGGTGGATTTTTGACTTTGCTTGTAGACCCATACCATTTTAGTTTTTAACTTTTCTTGTGGAGGTATGGGTTTGGATATATGCATATTTTGTGCAGCTTTTGAGGTAATTGCTTGTTGCTTGGGGACCCACACCTTTTTCATTCTTGCTTTGAGGTGTGTGGTTGTATGTATCTTTTGAGATGGATTTTTCTTTGATTCTTTATTTTTGTACCCTAAGGCATTAGGACTTTTAGGGTTTTTTTCTTTATAGGTAGAGGCATCCAAATTTTTGCTTTGGAATCCCATGGGGTGGGTTGAATGAGTGTAAGCTTCATGCTTAGACAATGTGTGCATTTGCTAGTTATGATTGGGATTTTTAAAGGATTTAATGAGGGATGGATAAGGTATTGGAAGTAGTGGAGGTAGATTCAATGGAGGGATGTCAGGAGTTAGAAGAAGTGGAGGCAAAGTGGATGGTGGGAGGTGTATGGTCACATGCTTTTGACATTTATAAGATGAGGTAGGTGGAATGGCGACATTTGTCTTAGGAGTATGATGGGATTTGTGATAGGAAGTGGTGGACCTAGGAGGAATGGAGGAATTACCAACGTCGTTAGATTGATGACCTTGGGGTGTGTATCCAAGGCCATGTGAGCGCAGAGCGACCTTGACATGGATGGGCCCCAAAATACCTTGTTCAAAAAGGCCTAAGCCTTTACCTTGATAGTTCATGTTTTGAAGCATGTAATTGACTATAGGACTTGGTGCAAGTGGAACACTAGATACGAGTTCCTTATGTGATGAAGAAAGTGAAGTGGATAAAGGTTGTTGGTGTTCGAAGGAGAAACACTCATGGATGAAGGTGGTGAGATCAAGTCGATATGATGGTGGATTTGAAATGGAGTTGATGTTGGATGTGGAAGGATCATTAGGATCTTGCTTGTGCTCATCATGATTGAAGGTATATGTTTGATCTTCTATGCTTATGTGTTCTTGGGAGGCACATGTCTCATTATGAGAAGTGGAAGTTGTCTAATTAGGGTTAGATGGAGGATGGACATGAGCAATTTGGATATCTTGCTCATGGATGGGTACGAGATTGTGAATAAGATCAAGGTGCTCATGGATAGCTTCTTCATAGATAATTTCATCTTGATCATGGAAAAGGTAAATGTTATAAATGGGGTAAATGGAAAGGATTTGATCTTGATTTGAAGGAAGGCTTGATATTTCCACATGCTTTATATTATGCTCTTGGCATATCTCTTTGTTTTGGATGGAAGTGAAAGTGGGAGGCTCTTGGATGAGTTTTATGGGTTCTTGATATTCATCCATAAGAGAGTATAATGAACCTTGACCTGGGCTTATGATGGGAGGCTCTTGAATAGGCTTGATAGCTTGTGGTTCACATGATGGGGTTGAAGGGCTAAGCATGGCATTTGAAGGCTCGTTGCAGGTGATAAGATAGGTGTTTGACATGGGGATAAGTTGTTCCTAGCTAGTAGCCAATGGATCACATCCTCTACAAGTGCATCGGTAGATGGACAATATAGTGGATGGATGATAAGGGTGGATGGAGTGGTAGGTTTAGGATTAGGAATATGATTGGAGGGAGGGATAATGTAATTAGATGGATTGGGATTTTGATTGGATGAAGGGATAATGTGCTTGGATGGATTGAGATTAGGATTGGATGGAGGGATAGTAGGACTAGATGGATTAGATGGTTGGTGGATCAATAGACTAGGAATGGGATCACATGATGTTGTTGAGATGAGACTAGTAGGCTCATGTGTTGGCATGTGATTGGATGATAGAGGTGACTCATAGGATGCATTATCAAGATTGGTATCTCCTTCATCAAAGGATATCAAATTTTGCTCTCAAGATTGACTTAAGGACACTTGACTTATGTACAAGGGGCCACTTGGAGTAGGATTAGGTGACACATAGGATTCTTCCTCGTCAAAGGATGTGATATCTTGCTCCACAAGTAGACTTAAGGATGTTTGACTTATGTACAAGGGACCATTTGAAGTTGTATGTACCTCTTGTAAGGATAATTGTTTGTCTTGTGGATGGGCATGATGGTGTGTTGGAATGTTGGAAGAAGGAATTGGATGATCTTGAGGTGGATGTTGTTGGGTAGATATGGCATTTATATTACATGAAGATAGAGGTGATACGTGGGTTTGAGATAGAATGTGATGAGGTTGGTCTTGTTGTGGTATGATTTGATGTTGAATGCTTTGATGTTGGAATTGTTGGATGGGTTGTGATTGTGGTTGAAAGTGTTGATGGTGTGTTGGTGGAGAAATCACAATGGATAATGGTTGTTGAGATATGGATGGATATGGATGATGATTGGGATTAGAAGAAATAGGATAAGTTAGTGTAGGGGTAACATGATAAGTGGATGGATAGGGTTGAGGTGACACATAAGAATGACGTGAGGATTGTTGATGTGGTGATTGGATTTGATGTTGTAGAAATTGTTGGTGTTGTGGTGGCATAGGGACTTGTTCCTTTCTATATAACCACTCAAGGGTATCAAGCATTCTTAGGGTACCATAAGGATCATTCTCATAGGTCTTTTTTGGGAATGTCATGTCCATGTTTATAAGTGGTAGATTGGGATGTGAGGATGTAAAATGATTAAGGTGTGATTTGGATATGAAATGGATGAAGTCGATTGGGTAATGGTTAGGATAAAGTGATTAGGATGAAATTAGAATGATGACTGAATAGGATGATTAGGATTAGAGGGTATGGATGATGTGGCTTAGGATGCATGTTAGGATGAGATTGTTTTGCAACAGGGATTTTGGTTTGACAGTTTTTTTGGCAATTTTATGGAAAGCAAACAAGATGGCAGACACTCATACACAAGCCACTCACAAACATTTACCATCTAGGCTAGGCAAGGACAATATCTATTGGGTTCCCACTTGGATTTCTCCAACCGTGCCTACTCATAGTGGATAGCTCCAGGAACTTGGGGCACAGGCTCCCCCTTACAATGCACTCACTTCTCAGGCACACCAAGTTCCAAGTCCTCAAGATGCATAGATCTTGAGGTACTTTTCTATCTTTGCTATGAGCTGCAAAAATGTGGGATGGCTATCAAGAAAACATGCAAATAAGAACAATTTGACCTAAGTTGGTAGATTCCTTGTTTCATTTTGTGAATTGCTTCTCCATGCAACCAAATGGAAGAGAGCTACCATGATTATGCAAGAGATTGATGACAAGATAACATGCATGCCAAGATCATGATGATACTAATGGGTTTGAATAAAGATAATGCAAATTGCTAACGGATTCAAAACCCACAATGGGAGAATGAGAGGGTTTAAATAGAATGGCCAGATAAACGATCAATGGTGGAGGATAGCAGGATAGATCAATGGTTGAGAGGGAGTGAGAGAGAAGAACAAACGTGCATGCACCACATCCAAGTTTCTTTTCTCAAAAATAGGATATTTCTATTTTTTGGTGGAGATGACTTGATTTTCTAATTTTTAAAACTTTCCCATATTTTTAATTTTGATTTGTTGCTATTTTCAAGGTGATTTGCACATTAGAAAGAAATGGAAGGTGGGAAAATTAAATTAAATAACCATTTTTATTTAATTTATTTATTTGCAAATGGATAAATAAATTAAATAACAATATTTATTTAATTTAATTAAATAATAAGATGAGAGGGGGATAAATTAAATAAATTAAAATTTATTTAATTTACTCATATGTGGGAGGGAAATAAATAAAACTTAGGTTTTATTTATTTCATAGAAGAAAGATGATAGTATAATTAAATAACCTAAGATTATCTAATTATTGATGAAAGATAGGGAAGACAAGGATAATTAATTAAATAAAGTTATTTAATTAATTAAGAAGACATAGGAGAAAAAGAGATTTGTGTTGGAAGTGTGTTAGACAATGTGATATGGACAAATGCAAGAATGTGACAAAATACCTAGATGTAGAATGGGTCAATTTTAGGTGTCTACATTTTGCCCCTCTTTGAGACAATGTTCGTTAGGGCGTTGTTTCAAAGAAGATGTGATACTTCGAATAAACATGCTATACCCTAGTGAAATTGGTAGATGATGCCCCCTCGAGAGGAAAACTAGACTACCGGCAAAAGGCTGGGTTGACTCACGATAAGACGACAGAAGGATGAAAAGCTAAGGTTAACGGTAAGAAAATAGAGCTTGGGAGGGTGAAAGAGGGGATGAAATAAAAGAATTAGGGTTTAGTGCCGAAGGAAAACTTAGGGTGATGTATTTCTAACACACTTGTTTGACAAGATGAAGATGATGATGATGAAGAGCAAGAGGGTGATGAATAGAAGAATGCTGATGAAACCATTGATCAATCAGGTGAAGAATGGATGGTGAAAGGCATCTTCAGATGGTTGCATATAAAATTGGAGATTTGCAATCCTTATGTTTGATATAGCACTAGATATTATGCACCAGGGAATAGAGACCAAGGTGTTAAGTATCCAATGTGCTACAGACTAATACAATCTTGTTAAGATACAAGATATGAATATTAGCTGTAGAGATATTGATGTGATACAAATGCAAGATAGAAAGATAACACACACAAGCAAGCATGCACAAATGATACAAAAACAAACAAGGTATTGCCCTTGTCAAGCTGTAAACTAATGATTAATTGATGATTGATTGATTGATGATGATGATGATGATAATAGTGTTGTCATGGCAGGGAATGCTATATCCGTAGACCAACACAAGGATGATTGATGATTAATTGATTGGGTTTACAACAAGGCTAGGATCAAGACCATTGATTGTGATTGGATAATTTGATGAGCTTGATTGACTTGATTGGTTTGGATAAATGATTGATTTACATTTGGATTTATTGATGATGAGGAAGAAGTGATGATAGAAATGGTCTTGATTGAAGAATGATTTGAAAAAATTATTTTGAGTGATTGGTTGGAAGAATTGTTTTGAAAGATTGATGAATTGATGAAGATAGATGATAGAAGAAGATGATGAGAGAAGAAAGAGGAATATCATCTATGCTTGGGTTTGGGCACTTCCTTCGTACTTCAGATTACCTACATACCCGTGTCCATGGGATCAAGACACTTAACGATAGAGATGAGATGTAGTTCTGATTGTGTTTTATTGATGATGATGGTGGTGGGATGAGTGATGAGCAGATTGATGTGATTGATCGGGTGATGGATTAATTTTTTTGATGATAGGATTTGATGATTGGATTAAAAAAAATGATTGCTTTGATGATTTGGATTGATTGATAGGTTGGCTTGATTTGATGATGTGATTGGATTTGGTTTGAGGAATGAATGAATTTTGATGATTGGATTTGAATTTGACGATTGATTTGATGATTTGATTTTTTGATGATTGAATTTTGATGATTGGATTTGATGTGATTTGTTTTTTACGTGATTTGATGATTGGATGAAGTGATTGATTTGATTTGATGATTGGATGAAATGATGGATTTGATTTATTAGAAGAAATTGTGAGATTGATTTGGTAAATTGATTTGAAATACTTGTTTTGAAGAATTGATTTGATTTGAATTTGATTGGTTGATTTTATTACTTTGGATTTTTGGTGGATATTTTGATTTTTTTTGTGTTTTTTCAAGACATTTTATAATTTTTTTTGGATTTTTTAGGACATTTTATGATTTTTTTTGTATTTTTTTAGGGTTTTTTACAATTTTTTTATATTCTTTCAGGGCTTTTTATGATTGTTTTTTGTATTTTTCACGACTTTTTATAATTTTTTTGTATTCTTTCAAGGATTTTTATGATTTTTTTTGTGTTCTTTCAGGGCTTTTTACGATTTTTTTGTATTTTTTCAGGGCTTTTATGATTTGTTTGTATTTTTTTGAAATGTTTTGAAGATGTCAATGGATTTACAATTGGGAAGTCTTTGTGCTAGATACCAATGACAAGGGAAGACCAAGTCTAGATGCCAGGAGGTAGGTGGAATTGGATGAGTAAAAGGATGGGTGATAGTATATGGGATGGAAGGCTCATGATAGACGGATGGATAAGGGGATAGGAGATATTAGATGTACACATAAGAGAGCAAGGATGTGATCTCAAAGACTATGTCACATAGGAATGATATGCTGCATTCTAGGTGGTATGCTTAGGATTTTACATGACAAGGCTCATGACAATAAGATAGTGATAGGATTAGGCTTATGACAATGGGATGATGATAGGATGTTAAGATGGATTGGAAGGGATGAGGTATGCCAAGAGTTTTTCCAAAGCTTGTTTCAACATTTTTCCCCCAATCTTTATCAGGATCAAAAGGAGGAAGGGTGGATGAGTGGATGCAATAGGATAGGTGTATGTATGATGGATAAGGACATGGTAAGAGGATGGTAAATGATAAGTGGGAAAATGATAGGAGGATGAGACAATGTGCCCCCAAGTATAGGTGACATAGAAGATCAATTTACACATGACACCTATTTGCCAAATTTTCATCATGGTACTTATCCAAGGCGCCTGATTACCAGGTTTTCACCATTAGACGAAGGGATTTCTCTTTACTTTTTTCATTTTTTTATTTTTTTTATTTTATTTTTTTATTTTTTTACTTTTTGGATGGGATAGGTGGACATGGATAGGAGGGACTCATGTGTCTAGTTCTATGGAAGGTGATAGTCCCGCTAGATGGATGCCGTCACATGGACCATGTCAAGTGTGCTTAGAGATGTTGGTAGGGATTAGGTAGATAGCGAATTATGGAAGGTACAGTAGTGGATTATGATGTGGCTTATGTAAGACTTATGATGGAGGGTTTATGTAAAAACATGGACCATAGGGATAGGATGGGGAAGATATGTGGGATAGTGGATGAAAGATCGGGAGATGGAGGTATGTGGAAATGTTGTGGGATGGAAGGGAACCATGACCAACATCTACACACACCGTGATAAGCGTTGAAGCTTTTGATGGGAAGGTGGTGTAGGAAGCAATGGGGTTGTTTGCTTAGGGGATGGATGTCAAAGTGCTTTAGGTACCCACATAGACTTAGTATTTTTATGATTTTTTCTTTTCATGTGCGATGGAATATGAGATTCTTGAATGGAGTGGGAATATGAGGTGGAAGTGGATGATTGGGATTCTTGAGAGGTCGATGCCTTATTAGACATGATTGCTTCCTTTTGCTTAGGGATCCAAACCAATTTAGTTTTTACCTTTTCTTTTTGAGGTATGGGCTTGGATTGTTGCTTGGATGGATTTTGCTTTGAGTTTTGGCATTTGTACCCTAAGGTATTAGGATTTGTAGGATTTTTTTCTTTATGGAAGGAGGCATCTAGATTTTTTCTTTTGAATCCCATGGGTATGATGGAAGTGGGGTTGGTGGAAGCTCCTTGTTTATACAATGTGTGCATTTGTTGGCCATGATTGGGATTTTTAGGTTATTTATGGATGATAGGAACATTAGGTGTTGGAAGCAGTGGTGGTAGATTTGATGGAGGGATGTTAGGAGTTGAAAGTAATAGAGGCAAAGTGGATGGTGGAAGGTGTATGGTCACATGCTTTTGACATTTATAGGATGAGGGAGGTAGAATGACAACATATGTTTTTGGAGTATGGTAGGATTGGCAATGGAAAGTGGACTTAGGATGAATGGAGGAATTACCAACACCTTTAGATTGTTGTCCTTGGGGTGTGTATCCAAGTCCATGTGAGCTTGAGGGGACCTTGACATGGATAGGCTCCAAAACACCTTGTTCAAGAAGGCCTAAGCCTTTACCTTGGTAGTTCATGTTTTGAAGCATATGATTGATAATGGGACTATGTGTAGGTGGAACACTAGACATGAGTTCCTTATTGGGTGGAGAAGGTGAAGTGGATAAAGGTTGTTGTGTTCCTAGGGAGGAACATTCATGGATGAAGGTGGATAGACCCATAGGATATGATGGTGGATTTGAAATAGAGTCAATAGTGGAGGTTGAAGGATCATTAGGATCTTTCTTATGTTCATTATGATCCAAGTTATTTGTTTGATCTTATATGCTTATGTGTTCTTGGGAAGTACATGACTCATCATGACAGGTAGATGTATGTAGATCATGGATGGGGCTAAATGGAGGATGGATAGGATCAATTTGGACATCTTGCTCATGGACGAGTATGGAAGTAGGGATAGGTGGAATGGTAACCTCTTTATCATGAGTCACAGAAAGTTTGGCTAAGAGACTCATTGTTGCTTTTATGATCACATATAGAATCTTGATCATAACTATGAGCATAAAAAAGATTAATTTGGCTATGAATGGGATACATTTGCTCATGAATAGGGTCATATCATAAATAATATTTTGATCATAGGAAACATATAGGTCATGGATAGTTTGAACTTAGAGATACTTTGACCTTGATTTGGATGGGGGGTTGATGTTTCCATACGCTCAGGAGTATCCTCTTGACATAGCTCTTGGGTTGCTTGGATGGAAGGAGATGACTCTTGGATAGGCTTTCGGTAAATAACATGAGGGTATGATAGGTCCTGATGTGGAAACATGGGAGAAGTCTTTCCAATAGGCTCGAGGGGTTGTCAACCACATGATGGGGCTAGAGAAATAAGCAAGGTATTGGGAGACTCTTTGATAGGCTCATCAATGGGTGCTTGATATGGGGTTGGTTTATTCCTTGCTAATAGTGAATGGATCACATCCTCTGCAAGAGTATAGGTGGATGGATAATATAGGGGATGGATAATAAGGGTAGATGGTGTTGGAGGCTTAGGACTAGGAATAGGATTGGAGGAAGGGATAATGTGATTAGGTGGATTGGGATTTGGATTGGATGAAAGGATAATGTGCTTGGATTGATTGGAATTAGGATTGGGTGGAGGGATAGTAGGACTAGATGGATTAGATGGTTGGTGGGTCAATAGACTAGGAATGGGATCACATGATGGTGTCAAGATGGTACTAGTAGGCTCATGTGTTGGCATGTGATCAGATAGTGAAGGTGACTCACAGGATGCATTATGACAAGTGCCAAGTAGCACTCATGAAATACATCTTTTTACCTCTATTTTTCTCCTTCATGATCCTATCTTTCTTAATGTCTACACTCGAATAGGCTAGAAAGATTGTTCTAGATAATGATTAATTGAAGATAAATTACTTAAGATCATAATTTCTGATTAAAGGACTAATGTGCATGGAATTGATGGAAAAATGCATAAAACTTCTCTTTTTTTGAATCAACAGGTGTAGATGCTTAGAATGCCAATTTTGTACATCTTTGCAGGTAGTCTTCAATGATCTCTAGAGACAATACCAAAATACCATGACACCAAAATTTTTGAAGTAAAGAGAAAAGCCTCTACAGAGCTGGACGGGAGTTTAGAGCATCTCCGGAGCTGAACAAGAAGGCCACAATGGTATCTCCGGAGCTACAAACATATCTCTGGAGTTGCAGACAGGGACATACATCTCCGGTGCCTCCTGAGAGTAGGGCATATTTCCAGCATAAGCTGTCAATCAGGCACTTTTAGCAGCGATCATGATACCCCTCATTTCACTCAAATCATCACCTGAGTGGTGAAGGGTCATCTTTAGTTAACTATTGGAGTTTTTATCTTTTTAAAGTTTTTGCATGAGTTACTAATAAAACTAATTCAATATTCATATTTTCAGGGCCTCGCTACCCAAATGTATTAAGACTCAAACTTATAATTCAGAGTGGACTTCTGTTCCACTCAATCTACTTTTATTGCATGGTTATTTTTCCATAGTTAGACAGCTAGTATAATAAAGAGATGGATGCCATCTCATAGAAGAACTGGTAGATAAGATAAGTGATATGTCATCACTCATTTTATATATACTTATAGAAACAGCAGAAAATATATACAATGATTGCATTGTTCTAATTCTCAGTAATCTTAGTTTCTTTGATATCAATATTTTTCATGAATGCAAAGAGAATGGAATTGGACTTAATTTAGTTGTGATCTTATTCTTTTGTGCTGATTCCCTATAGTAGCCTTTAGCCCCAAGGGTCTGGAGCAAGGGCCCACTCTCACCACCAAGGTAGAAGGCTAGTACAACTATTTTGTTATTTTAGATTTTGCTGTGAAAAGTATTTACTGATTTTGATAGATAGATGCATGTTGTTGTTTTTAAGATTACTTGATGCAGAGCATCATGGACAGCAGGACAACAATATTCATAGATTGTCATAACTTGGTTGACATTAAGATAGTCACTCAAGCCTCCTTGGACTGATCTCCCTCACAAACTCATCCTCATAGCACATCTATAACATGCATTCACATCTACTGCCTACACTGGCAAAGCAACAACATGATAAACTAATCTCTTACCTTCTTGATAGTGGCTGTCTACAAGCCTTCTTTGCAGTGCCTATCATCAAGAGGCCTATCACCTTCTTGTAGTGGCTACCTCCTTATTCCTTGTCAAAGGATCATTTCTAGATCTAGAGGTAACTTGCATTAGTGTTGATGTTTGGTATTTCAAAGTAACTCTATTTCCTCAGACATTGGCCAACACATAACTTGCTGTTGTCCTCTACTCCATATTTCAACACAAAACTGCCTTAGGGTCATTTATTTGTCAAATATTAGTCCATACTATCCTCCTACCTCCATACTCCTCACAGGACATTGCCCTCATTAACATACAATCCATTCCATTTAGTAGGGCAGACAGAACTCAATGAAATGGGCAGAAATCCATTGGTAGTCAACAAAATCCTAAACTAGGTTTTTTTCAAACCTCTTTCAGACAAGGAGAACTGCAGAGGTGTATGAAGTTGTCAAAGGCTCAAACCACTTGTAATGGATAGGTAACTCTCCAACCTAAACATACATTACAACATTCACTCACCTACAGGCCGTACAAGTATGGTTTCTTGCAGAAAACAGTGTATTAGTGAAGGGGACAACAATTTCTAAAATATCAGTTTATAACAAACAGATGATATCTTTCACCTAGTATATTACCAAGGTCTCAAACCATGCTCAAACTCAAGCTAAAACTTCCTCCTTCCCATCCAACATGGAAATGGATCAAAACAAAGCCGTACCCCAACATTGTATAGACTGTTGTAAAGAGAATTCAGAAATCAGCTACTCTAAAAGTAGTCTAAGGAAAATGTGAATAACTTCCATGTTATTTGCTATTAAGGAACCAAACCAAATGCATTTGGGAGTTATCTCATGCCCCTACACATACAACATACATTGTGTCCATGATTGTTCCGTACAGGTATGGAAAACTCAGAAAAATAGCAAGGAAAACAGAAAAAAATAGTAAAAAATAGAAAAACAGCCTCCTTTGTTATTATTTCTCCAATCTATTCCATGTTTTTTCTACAATAATGCTTGGTAGAGATATTACAAGCCTCCACACTGCATGCATCGAGTGTGAGTCCAAAAAAACTACCCAAGACCACCGTGCCTTATTGTTTTGTAACTGCTGTTCTAAAGACTGTTTTATTAGAAACTGTCCAATCTTGGACTTCATCGGTGATTTTTATGTTTAATAATGCTTTTTAGTATGTGGTTTAATATTTGACAAGGTGTAGGCATTCTTCCTAACCCAAGACATGCCTTAAAAGGCTTAAAAACATGATAATTTAATGACTAACCTATTTAAATGACTTTTTCAAACTACCTATAACTACAAGACTGTCCTAACTAGGACTACAACTAGATTCATTTAGACATTTGGACTAAGTCCTATTACAAACATGGCTACAAGCCTTAAGAAGATGGTCTCTAAGACCTTATTGACTCATAAGAATTACAAGAAGATCAAATAAAAACCAGACACCTTGGTGCTCCTACACCATTACTTTAAGTAACTTCCTATTTAATTCTATTTTTAGCATTCCTTAAATTCATTCAGTAAGTAGACAGATCAATCTCTTCAAATTAGTAGAAGTCATTAAGATTAGCTAGGAAAAATGGTAACTATAGAATCCCTAATTGTAGATAGCTAAGGACATAGCCCCTGGATTTTGACATTTGAAATATGATTAAATGATGAGGTGCAACAACACCTTGTCATTTTTGGCACTGTTGCCAAGGATGTATTGTGTTAATTAGGGAAACTTAGCTAAAATAGTTTTTAGGATAGATATGTATGGTTAGAGCTATAGATACAAAAGGAAGATATATAAAACAAACACCCCATCAACAAGCCATAGGGGAAAGTAGTGGGGTGGCACAAGATCTTCTTGAAGAGAGAAACCTAGAACCTACTTTGGAAGTTGCATGTCAAATCAATAATCTCTTAGATCCTCCAAATCTTCCACTCACTGATTATATCTAGGAATTACAACAAAAGTTTCAGGCAAATCCTTTGATGGACCCTAATTTCCTAGATCCTCAGGGAGAAGAACCAGTACTAAACATGGACAATGATAATCATGAAGAAGAGGAAAATCAGGCTCCAAGAACCTTCTCATATCCTATTTTTTTGGCTACTGGAGATAATGCTCCTATGAAGAATATCTCACCAGCACACTTGCCAAATTTTAGAGGACTTTCTTTTGAGGATCCAGATCAGTTTTTGTTTAAATTCAAAGTAGTCTGCCAAACTTATGATTATGGATCAGATAAAAAAAACTCAAACTATTCCCTTTAACCCTGAAAGATTCTGCAATGAGATAGTTTAGAGGACTTTAACCCCATAATTCTATCCATTCTTGGGATTAGATGGAAACATAATTTTTGGGAAAGTACCAAGATTATTGTAGATCTAGTAATACAAATGAATAATTGTTTAAAATTAGGCAAGGAGAGGAAGAGACCTTAGAGGACTATGTGGACATGTTTAATTTCACCTTGAGAAGGTATGGCAACCCAATAGATCACTCCTTGGCTAGAACCCTATTTGTAAAAGGATTGGCTAAAGAATCAAAATAGGCATTGGATCTAATGGGAAAAGGAAATATCAACAAAATGGATATACCAGCTATAGAAGAACTCCGCAGGAACTATTCTAGAACCCAAGATGAAGTGAGATCATCCAAAACTTTTGAAGGGAAGAATGAAATAGGACAATTTATGAAAGAGATTGCAAATCTAAAATCAAACATTTTGGTCCAATTAAATACCACAAAGGATTGGATTCAAGAAAACATTAGAACAACTAATCAAAATAGAACAACTGAACCACTCTCCATCTATTGTCCTAGGTGTAGAAACAAGCATCTGTTGAGAGAATGCCCTTTGAACAAATTAGAGATTTGTCAGATCTATGATAGGGAACATCCTACCAGTCAATGTAGTCAACTTCCAACCTTGAAAAGATTAAGTAAGAAGAATGCCATAATGGAAGAAGAATTGAACTATGCGGGACAAAAACAAGCTAGGAATTTCCCTTATAATCAATATCCAAACCAACCTTCTTATAGGGGTCCTTCTAATTGGGGAAATAATCAATGGAATCCAACTTGGCATGGGCCTTAGAATAATCCTCCTTGGGGACAACATGATTGACAAAATCATCATTGGCAAAACCAAAATTGGCTAAGTCAGCCCTGGGGAAATCAATAGTGGCCGCCACAGTTTGGATCACAAAACATGCAACCTCAATGGGGTTCTCAATAGGGATATAACCAACAATACCAAGGACAACCTAGACATTTCCAACCTCAACAATAAGCTTTAGTAACTAGACCCTCCAACACACAAGGTCAATCACAAAATGAACTAGTTAGCCAACCACCTTTACCATCTCAGCCTGTACCAAACCCACGAAATAAATAGGGAGTAGCTGTTTACATGACAGAGCAAGAAAATCTAGCTGGTATTAATGCTATATATTCAAATAATCTCTAGCTACATTCAGGGACAGCATTCCCAAGACCATCTCCTCCAACTATAGTTGAAGTAACCAATGATGAGGAACCTAAAAATTTGTCCACTCAACTCTCGGAGGAGATTACTAACGAAAAAGTGCTAAAAGAATCATCCTTGGATAACTCCATAATTGCTCCTAAAATACTGACTCTGGAGAACATTCCTAAACACAATTCTAACAAGAGCTCCAAAGATGGAAAAACTAGCACCATACCCAGAATGTCTTAAACAGTATGTTCCCTAGAAAAAGATCTTATAAAAACAAGTCCAAACCAACCTAGAATTAGAACTTTTACAAGAAATCAAGCAACTAAACATCAAAATTCCTCTTCTCCAAACAATCAGAGATGTACCAGAACTAAATCAATTCATTAAATAGTATTGTATCAAAACACAGGGTAGGAAGAAAAACTTTTCTTCCACAATACAAGTGGAAGGAAAAGTAGTAGATCTGTTGATGGGAGAAATGCTCCTCCCAAAATATGGAGACCTTGGAAATCCTGTCATAACTATTTTCATCTCAGGGGTAGAAATTTCAAATGTTCTAGTTGATTTGGGAGCAGCAATTAATGTGATGACAGTTCCCACAATGGACAAATTAGCTCTATCAGGTATCCAATCCACAACTACAATCCTTCAACTTGTTGACTAGTTAGTAGCTGTCCCAAAAGGAGTAATAACTAATGTACCAATTGTAATAGAATCGTGGGAATTTCTAGTAGACTTCTTGATATTAGAACCAAGAAACCAGATAAATGCTTACCCATTGATTTTAGGAAGACCATGGTTGGCTACAGCAGCAGCATCTATTGATTGTCGAACAATGATATGGTCATTTCTAGATTTAAAGAAAATATCTCTATATCCTCTAGCTAAACCATCAATACATTATACAGGAAGAGTATGGGTGGATGAACCGGAGAACAATGACAATAGTGCCTCAGTAGCTATGGTAACCATCAGGGAACATCTGGGAGAGTTAGAAGAAGAAATCTACTATGATACAACAAAAGACATTACTCACATCCTAATCAATAAGGATGTGATGGAGCTCGCCCAAGATTCTAGGAGAGGATTTCTTACTTCTTCTCATTGTACCCTCACCAACTGAAACCTTTTACAGAGACTTAGCCACTTTCCACATGTTGTTTCCACATTCTTATTCTCTCAATACCATGACTCCAATGTCTGGATTAACGACATCTATGGATCAAATCACAAAATAGATCATGATTTTACTAGGAAAGACACTTAATATCAATACTCAGTTAATAGCAAATCAGGAAGGAAAACTTATCCAACTTCTGATTTCCCATTCAATAGCTTTTGCTTGGGAATACCAAGATATGAAGGGAATACCTCCTAAGATCTGTACCCATCATATATACATTGAGGATATTAAACCTGTCAAACAACCCCAGATAAAATTGAATCCTGCTTTAAAAGACATTGTTAAAACTAAAATACAAAAATTACTGCAAGTAGGGTTTATATATCCAATCTCAGACAATCAATGGGTCTCACCCCTTGTCATAGTGCCTAAAAAGAATGGGAAACGGAGGGTGTGTATTTACTATAGGGATCTCAACAAAGTTACAAAAATGGACTACTTTTCCTTACCATTCATTGACCAAGTACTGGACAACCTCGTTGGGAGGAAGTATTTTTCTTTTCTAGATGGATTCAGTGGGTATAACCAAATTCAAATAGCACCTAAAGACTAGGACAAAACCACCTTCACCTGCTCTTAAGGAACTTTTTCTTACAAAGTTCTTCCCTTTGGACTATGCAATGCCCCAACTACATTTCAGAGACTTGTTTTAGCTATTTTCACTAAACTAGCTAATGAATGCATGGAGGTCTATATGGATGACTTTACTATGTATGGGGATAATTAGAAGAATCTCTCACAAATCTTGAGAAAATACTAAATGTTGTGAGAAAAACCAATTATCCCTTAGTCATGAAAAGTGCTTCATGATGGTGGAGGAAGGAATTATTTTGGGACACCACATTTTAGCAAAGGGGATCAATGTGGATCAAAACAAGATAGAAGTGATCACACAGTTGCCTTCACCCAAAAATTAGACAGATGTTAGAAGTTTTTTGGGTCATGCAGGCTACTATAGGAGATTCATAGAAAATTTCAGCAGAATAGCTGCCCCCCTGTTTACCCTACTTAACAAAGACACATAATTTCTATGGATAGAAGACTGTTAATCAGCATTTGAAACCTTGAAAGAGAAGCTTACTGTCACACCAATTTTGAGAGGACCTAATTGGACTTTACCATTTCACATATAGACTGATGCTTCAAATGAGTCCATTGGGGTAGTTTTAGGACAAAAGGAGGAAGGAAAGAGTATGCATGCCATTTATTACATCATAAAAAACCTTACCTCTGCAAAAAGAAATTACAGCACAACTGACAAAGAATTCTTGGCAGTCATCTATGCTATAAATAAATTCAGGCATTACATCACTGGATATAAAATATTTGTACACACTGATCATGTAGCCATCAAGTACCTAATGAATAAGCCAGTAGTGGGTGCAAGGATCATTAGGTGGTTATTTATATTGAAGGAATTTGATATTACCATAGTTGATAATCCATGTAAGTTTAATTTAGTTGCTGATTTTTTGTCAAGATTGCATACAGGAGGAGAAAACTAACCAGTGGAGGACAAGTTCCCAGATGAACATCTTTTTGCTATCTCCTCTACTATACCTTGGTTTGCTAACATAGCTAGTCTTTTAGCTACATGCTTGTATCCATCCCATTTTACATTGAAACAAAAAAAATGTTTAGTTAAAGAATGTTTATCTTACAAATGGTTGAATGGTTTACTATTTAAATGTGCCTGATTTCATTCTACGCAGTTGTTTAAAAGTTGATGAGATTTTTGATGTGTTGAGAGCATGTCATGATGAACCATCTGGTGGCCATTACTCCTCCCACCAGATAGTCCACAAGATCCTCAGAGCTGGTTACTACTGGCCTCTCTTCATAAAGATACAAAGAAGTATGTGCAGCAATGTGACCAGTGCCAAAGGATGGGACAACCAACCTTTACCCAGGAGATGTTACTGCATCCTCAAGTCATGATGGAACCATTTGAGTAGTGGGGTTTAGACTTTGTGGGACCAATTTCTCCACCATCATCAGGCAAGGAGTACATTCTAGTATGCATAGACTATGTTACTAAATGGGTTGAGGTTCAAGCATTACAATTTGCACGAGAAGAAAAAGTTGCTGATTTCCTTTATAATAAGATTTTCTTAAGGTTTGGAGCCCCAAGATCAATAGTTTCAGATAGAGGACCTCAGTTTACTTCACAGGTAATCAAAGCATTCACAGATTTATATCAAGTTAAGCACAAAAAATCTTCACCTTACCATCCTCAAGCCAATGGGCAAGTAGAAGTAACTAATAGGGAACTTGAAAATATTCTGATAAGGATAGTAGCAATGAACATAAAAGATTGGGCTAATAGATTACCTAAAGCAGTTTGGGCTTACAATACCACTTGGAAGTCCACAAGAAAGTCCTCACCATATGAATTGGTTTATGGGAAAAAACCTATTTTGTCTATAGAATTTGAACTCTAGACACTTAAAACTATATTGGATATTGGTCTACCATTGTCTATAACTCAACAGAACATAATTCTTTAGCTCAATGAGTTGGATGAAATTCAAACAGAGGTCATTCAGCAAACAGAACTGGTTCAGTATCAAAGGAAGCAATGGCAAGACCAACACATCAAAAGAAGGACATTTTAGCAAGGTGATTGGGTTCTTCTTTATGATTCTAAATTTAGAGAGTTCAAAGGGAAATTACAAACTCATTGGATGGGTCCTTATCAAATAAAGGAAGTTTTTGAAAATGGAACAGTATTATTGGAACCTATTGATGGAAGCACAAACACATTCTTAGTAAATGGTCACCAAATCAGACTCTATAAAAGACCATCTACTAAAGAAGAGTTTCTTAATGATTTGTGTTTTGATACAAGGGATACCTCCTCTGTCACAGTGTTGGACTAAAAAAAAAGGAAGGTTGAAAACTAGCAAAATGGCAGCCTTCTAAAAAAAAGAGAAAGATGGAAAACCAATAAATAGTTGTCTTTCTTGACCAAGGGAGTTGAAAACTAGCAAATGGCAGTTCCCTTCTTCAGGATAGTTGAATACAATCAAGCTACGAAGGTGATCAGGTGCCAGGAGTTAGTCAAATGCACCTTCGGCACTTCACAAACTAGGAGCACGTCCGACGCTTCACAAACTAGGAGCACCTTCGGCACTCCATCAATAAAGAGTCATTTAGAACAATGGGGGAGGGGACCCACCTCTCCAGGCAATAAACTAGAAACATCATATGATGAGGTCATCATGACTCATCCTCTACTTTATGATAGGAATAAAATAAAATCAGCACACATTTCATTTGCAGGGGTATTTACAAAGACAACGCTAATGTCACCCAAGGAACGTGGATTCTTGAACCACTCAGCGGAAATGATTGCAGGTTGCCTACCAATGAAGTAGTTGGCATCATCTCAAGCCACCAAAAGCTACTCATGTGCCATGTTGCGTGCAGTCTCATAAAATGCTGTAGCATCTTTGCCAAGTACATTGCTCCTCATCATTAAAAATGGTTTAGGTAATTCTATCTTAAATTAAGCATTAAATAGTAACTATCTTGTCTTTCTATTTTTGGGTGCCATCATTATGACATGTCCTCCTGCCATCATTTTTTTTCCAAATTCATGCATGTTGCCATGTTTTATGTACTGTCACCTTGCCTCCGGAGTGTCCTATCACTCTGTTGCATTTATGACTACCTAGGTACTCTAACTAATCTACAAATCTTCCATAAGCCTACGCTGAGAGACATAATTATCCTCATTCAAACTTTCGAAATACCCTGAAGAACAAGGTAAATTGAATAGTCCTCTAGAAGAGTGAGGAATTAAGCATAGAAGGTGGAACCAATTTAGTAATGGGGGTAAAGAAGAAGTCTTAACCAGAGAGTGTTGCGAGTCTTTTGCAAGATGAAGCTATAGCAAACATTCTAAGAACTGCAGGATGGTTGGAATTTCTAGAAAAAAATTGAAGTGTTTCAATAAGATATCGTGGATGAATTCCTAAGAAATCTAAGGGACAATTAGACAGCTATCAAAGGAGCCTGATTCAATCTCTTTGCAACCACTATCAGTCATATTTATGGGCTGCCTGAACAAGGTGAGAGGTTTTATCATCTGAAAACCTTATATATTGATTTGATTAAGAATTTCTATGTTGAAGGTGAATCTGCAATACAACTACATTCAAATAAAAATGAAGTAAAAGGAATTCTTAGGTCCACACTTCCAAACCCTTGGCAATCTGTAGCTACCTGGATGATGAAATATTTCACTTATGATGGTCAATTTTCTTTAGTTTTAGGACCAATAATGAAAATGCTGATTTTTCTAAGGCATGGGAATGGACACCCTGAATTTAGCATAAACATTCCCAATTTCCTATATTCTGCCATCAGGGCAACTGCAGAAAAATATCAACAAAACAAGGGTCCTATGAAACATCATGGCCTCATTTTTCTAGTAGTTAAACACCACTTCCTGTCTCAAGCCAATGGGGAAGAATTATGGTAAAACTTTCTTGAACAAAATTCCCAGGACAAAGAACCAGAGAGGGCACAGACAGAAGGTGAGGGTTCCTCTACCCACCAAGAAGAAGAAATAGAGCCTTCAACCTCCTCCATAGTTGTTCAAAGAGGAAAGAAGTCCTCATAGGAGGCAACTTCATCTGCAACCCCTATTCCTGATAAAAAGAAGAAAGGCAAAGAAATTAGAGAGTCTGCTCTTGAACAAACCCCATACATAACTCGATCAGTTAGGAGAAAGATGACTCTAACTAAGGAATCTTTCCCTAAGGAATTAATAGGGGAGAGGTCAAGATAGAAAAGAGAGAAAACTTGGGCTAAAGAAATAGCTCATGATTTAGATGAGATCCCTCTAGTTAAGAAGAGAAGACAAAGAGAAGTTTCCCCAGTGCCATCTATCCATCTAGGGTCAAGTCCAATTTCAGAACCATCACATGCTCCAGAGACAGAATACAAACAAACTCTTACTATTTCCTCAGATTCTGAGGCTAAGAGACCTACTTTGGAGGCACCTACCCCACCTATGCTATGGAGAAGCAAAAGGAAAAGATATCTCTTGCAGGCTAAAAAAGATACTACTCTCCTAGCTAAGGTACTCTTGGGTTTTAGAACATATGAGGAGAAGGCTGGGCCTTCATCAGTGCGAGCAGAATCAGAGGAACCCCAAGAGGACCCTTAGGATAGGGAGTATGCAGGAAAAGATGAAATAGGGCAAATGGGTGCGGTTGACAGTGTAGGGCAGATGGCCATGGAAAACCCTGATGTTGTGCAAATAGAAGCAGAAGCAAAAACTTTCCCTTACCCCTTTGATCAAGAGGATGTTGAGATTTCAAAAGAACAACAAATGCTAGAAGAAATTGACAACCTAAAGAGACTACTCTGGGGAAAGAATCAGATTATTACTGACCTCAAGAAGGTCAGAATGGAGGTAGAAATAGAGCAAAAATAAGTCATTAAAAATCTACAAACAGAGCTCCAGAGCAAAAACCAGATCATCCAGGAGAAAGAAGCAGAATTGGAGGCCCAGAAAATTGAGGCAGTCAAACTATTGGAAGAAAAGGAGATAGAAGCAGCATAGAGTGTTTCTGAGCTCACCATGGCTAGAGACAATGGCCTCATAAAAATGGCAGCATTAATTGAGAAAATACATAGCCAAGATAGACGGTTGACTTGGGCCAACAACAAACTAGATGATCAGGAGGAATATATTCAAGAGTTGGCTGGCTCAAGAGCAACCAATGAGTAGGAGATACAAACAGATCCATATGTGGGTCCAATCCCCATTGACATTCCTAAGGCCCTATTCCATTTGGAGAAGAAATATAGAGAATATGAGGCTTCCAAGCCTATGCTGCAATTACAAAGGGCAGTCACTACCAAGACAAAAAGAATAGAAACTCTGGAAGGAAAAATCATTGAGATGGCCTCCCTTTCTTCTAAAATTCTATCTTGTAGGCCTCCAAGTGCTAGCTATACTATGTTCTTACATGAAAGAGTCCTACAGAGGAAATTCTCTTTAGTCCTGTCTGACTTGCTTGAGAATACAAAGACAACAGAAGGATTCATGACAGCATATACAAGGAGTAATGATGAAGACAAGAATTTCCTATGTGAATTATATCTGCATGGTTTTTGTGTTAACGATATAACTTCCATTCTTAATTATTTTGTGGGGGAATGCCAGCTTAAAGCATTTATGTCCCTAATGAGGAATCATCAGATCTGGAATGAATGAATGGAAGATCATCTCAAGAAAGATACAGAAACAGATCTCTTCATTAGGAAGGAATTTCCCAATCCCAATGCTTTTGAGACCCAATTCAGGTCCTATATCTATCACCCTCAGAGTTAGAACAAAATTTTTCCATTATACCTAAAAAGTTTGCAAGAGTGCTCCATCGATTTTGGTCTTTTTATGAACAGTTCAGCAAATCTAGTACTTTCCATAGCAAAGAAAAGATGGAATGTTTTAACCTCGGAGCAAAAAATGAGAGAGGTGGTCACCCCTACAAACTTAAGATTATTTATGAGAAAAACAAAGTTAATAGCCAAAATGATGGATAAGAATAAGCAGGAATGGATAGGTGGATAGTTCAAGCCCCCTCTCGTAATTGAACCACTCCCTGTCTGGGCTGAGCAGATGGAAGATGAGAAATTACAGGACTGGTTGAAGTAGGTTGATCAATACAAAGGCAATAGTAATACCAATCACACCACTTGGTCTACCTATGCACAAGATTATAGCTTGACTGATAGGCTACTTCGCCAGAATAAATCTAGATTGTGAGAAGCAGGAGGACCTGCCAAACCTTAGGTATGGGGGGATGATGAGTGCCAAGTAGCACCCATGAAATATATCTTTTTACCTCTCCTTTTCTCCTTCATGATCCCATCTTTCTTAATGTCTGCACCCGAATAGGCTAGCAAGATTGTTCTAGATAAAGATTAATTGAAGATAAATTACTTAAGATCATAATTTCTGATTAAAGGACTAATGTGCATGGAATTCATGGAAAAATGTAGAAAACTTCTCTTTTTTTGAATCAATAGGTGTAGATGCTCAGAATGGTAATTTTGTACATCTTTGGAGGAAGTCTTCAATGATCTCTAGAGACAATACCAGAATACCACAACACCAGAAGTTTTGAAGTAAAGAGAAAAGCCTCTCCAGAGCTGGACGGGAGTCTGGAGCATCTCCAGAGCTGAACAAGAAGGCCACAATGGTATCTCCGGAGCTATAGACATATCTCCGGAGCTACAGACATATCTCTAGAGCTGCAGACATGGACATATATCTCCAGCACCTCCTGAGAGCAGGGCATATTTCTAGGATAAGCTGCCAATCAAGCACTTTCAACAGTGATCATGATACCCCTCATTTCACTCAAATCATCACCTGAGTGGTGAAGGGTCATCTTTAGTTAACTGCTAGAGTTTTTATCTTTTAAAAGTTTTTTGCATGAGTTACTAATAAAACTGATTCCATATCCATATTTTCAGGGCATCGCTACCCAAATGTATTAAGACTCAAACTTAGAATTCAGAATGGACTTCTTTTCCACTCAATCTACTTTTATTGCATGGTCATTTTTCCATAGTTAGATAGCTAGTATAATAAAGAGATGGATGTCATCTCATAGAAGAACTAGTAGATAAGATAAGTGATATGTCATCACTCATTTTATATATACTTATAGAAACAACATAACATATATACAATGATTAGATTGTTCTGATTCTCGGTAATCTCAGTTTCTTTGATATCAATATTTTTCATGAATGCAAAGTGAATGGAATTGGACCGAATTTAGTTGTGATCTTATTCTTTAGTGTTGATTCCCTATAGTAGCCTTCATCCCCAAGGGTGTGGAGCAAGGGCCCACTCTCACCACTAAGGTAGAAGGCTAGTACTACTATTTTGTTCTTTTAGATTTTGCTATGAAAAGTATTTACTGATTTTGATAGATAGATGCATGTTTCTATTTTTAAGATTGTTTTAAGTAACTTCATGTTTAATTCTATTTTCAGCATTCCTTAATTTCATTCAGTAAGTAGACAGATGAATCTCTTCAAATTAGTAGAAGTCATTAAGATTAGCTAGGAAAACTGGTAACTATAGAATCCCTAATTACAGATAGCTGAGGACACAGCCCCTAGATTTTGACATCTAAAATATGATTAAATGATGAGGTACAATGACACCTTATCACATTATCTAGGTTGGTATCTCCCTCGTCAAAGGTTATTAAGTCTTTCAGCATAGGAAGACTTAAGAATAATTGATTTATGTACAAGGGGCCACTTAGACTTGAGTCAAAGGTTATTAGGTCTTGTAGAATAGGTAGACTTAAGTCTATTAGGTCTTGCTACAAAAGTGGACTTGGGTTCACTTGATTTATGTACAAAAGACCACTTGAACTTGCATGTTTGTTTTATGGGGGCCATTTATAGTCTTATAAATGTGTTTGATGAAGAGATGAAATGGTAGGATGTGTAGGTAAAAGATCTTGGGGTATGGGTTGTTGTGGATAATGGTTGATATTGGAAGAAGTAGGGTATGGTGATGTGGCATTGTTATGTGAAGGTATAGGATTAGGTGATGTGGAGTCATTATGGAAAGATGTAGGATAAGGTGATGTGGAAGTGATTTGAAATGCAGACGGATTAGGTTGATAAGAAATAAGACAAGGTGATGTGGAATTGTTATGATATGTGGATAGGTTAGATTGGTGTGAAATGGAAGGGGATGCCACATAGGAATGAGATGGAATTAGTTGGTGTGATGATTGGATTTGGGATTGTTGGTATTGTCTTATGGCTTGATGTTATGGGAATTGTTGGTGTTGTGGTAGCGTAGGGACTGGTTCCTTTCTATATAGCCACTCAAGGGTATCAAGCATTCTTAGGGTGCCATAAGGATCATTCTTATAGGTCTTGTTTGGGAATGTCATGTCCATGTTTAGAAGTGGTAGATTAGGATGTGAGGATGTGAAATGATTAAAGTGTGATTTGGATATGAAGTGGATGAAATTGATTGGGTAATGGTTAGGATAAAGCAATTAGGATGAAATTAGAATGATGACTGAATAAGATGATTAGGATTAGAGGGTATGGATGATGTGGCTTAGGATGTGTGTTAGGATGTGATTGTTTTGTGATAGGGATTTTGTATTGACATCTTTTTTTTGTCAATTTTATGGCAAGCAAACAAGATAGCAGACACTTATACATAAGCCGCTCACAAACAATGTAACAACCTAGGCTAGGTAGAGATAGTACCTATTGGGTTCCCACTTGGATTTCTCCAGCCACGCCTACTCATAGTGGATAGCTCCAGGAACTTGGGGCATGGGTTCCCCCTTACAATGCACTCACTTCTCAGGCACACCAAGTTCCATGTCCTCAATACACACAGATCATAAGGTACTTTGCTATCTCTACTATGAGCCACGATAATGTAGGATAGCTATCAAAGGCCTAATCAGTTGTCCTCTTATACCAATAGATAGGGGTTTTTAGCTTCTAAATATGGTTTATAGTAAGGGTTTCCATTTGGGTGGCTATACATGTGGCAATTCGCTCCATTAAGGAGGCTTCCCAGCCTGTAAAGGTTATGCTCTACAGGGTTTTTGGGGAAACATTCGTTGGTATAGCGGAACAACACCTGTTGTTTGTGACTTTCGGCACAAACACTTTATTTATATAGAGGCTTGGAAGGGCTTGGCTTTAGCCTATTTTCGCTTGGGTTGTACCCCTTCTCACAATGGGAAGGCAGGCCCTCTAGAGTTAGCAATGATTTCTCTTGCACCCCAGATCCATTGGTTGGGCAAGGGGAGAGGATACTTCGATTGCTAAATTAGGTTACATGCAAACGAGACAAGCAAACTAAAAATGATAAAGCAGACACAAGGCAGACAGATTGTTCATTTTAAGTACCCAAATGAAATGTGCCTACTTTAGTAAGAAAATTATTTATGTCTTGGACCAATCAAGGCTATAAAATATATTTTAGTATGTTTTTGTCCTTCGTTCTTTGGCAATCGTATGTGACAAGCTGCATCAAGAAGCCATTAGTTTTCCAAGAAAAAAAATGATAAATTGAAGTTTGGAAAATAGCTGAACTTTGACTGTAAAAAGAGCTAATAAAATGATAAAATTATCTGATCAAACCTACTCCATTGTGAATTTCATGGAATTACCTTTCCAATGAGTGTTTATTTGTACGATTTGGACGTTGTATGCCCCTATTATGGAAAAAACAAAAAAAATACTCTCCCTTTGTCAAGTAGATGAAAATCAGGATTGAAAGTTGACTTTTGACTTTGGATGAATTTGCAGATTTTTTGATCACATGTTGTTTGTGTTTGAAGACAATCTTGAAATAAAATCCCACCCCTTTTTGATAAAAAGTCTAGGTTCAAACTCAAAAGATTAAACCATAATGTTAAAAAAGTTTAAACCCTAAATGCTTTATTGAAGTCCAAAATGCATACATATATTAAAGGTTTAAAATGCCAACTTAATAGTCTAAAATGCCGACCTTTGATTTTGGGCTATGACCCTACAAGACCTTGATGAAGGAAGTTCAATTTATTTTGTCAAAAAGCAATATTGACCACCAGTTGGGAAAGGTGACCATGAGATTTAGATGCCAACTTGTGATTTTAAAGAGGCCTACTTTTGAGGTTTAAATGCTAACTTTTGTAGTTTAAATGCTGACTGAATAGTTTTTTGAAGGTCAACTATAAGGGTTTTGAGGTCCATCAAAGGGCTTCGATGCCAACTTAAATATTTTTTACTACAATCTGGGATTTAAAACCGTGACCTTAGGTTTTAGACTCTGACTTCATGATTACAACTATGACCTTATACTTTGACTGCAACCTAATGCTTTGACTGTGACCTAATATTAAAGCACCAACCTGAGATAAAAGGTGACAAGGGATTAATACCCATCGGTTAGGAGATGATGGCAATTTGGCATGGTGATCAACAGGCTAGATGGTGGTTTCAACTATGATGTAAAGCTTATGTTTAAGACTCTGATTGGATGTTTAGAGATATGTGAAATGCTACAGGTTTAAGACCTTGATTGGGACAGTCAAATGGTGGCTATAGGATATGGGTTTAAGATCTAAGATAGTGGTTAATAACTTTAAAGAAAGAGATCTTCAAGTGGGAGGCGACAGTTCGGTAAAGGTGTCGATCTTCAAGTGAGTGGTGTGCCATTTTGTATTAAGCAATGTGTAAATTGGACACCAAGCACATGAAAAATATCAAAGAATAGAAATAAATTTCTCCAGAGCATTGCGAATATCATATATATTGAGTTTGTTTTGTTTGTTGTTGCTATGTTTCAAATAAGGAACTACGACAAGAGTTCTATGGGAAGTGACTGTATTGTATGATAACCGACAGTTAATGAAATAAGAGGTGACAGTCAGAATGGTCGACAAGGAAGGTTTTGGATTTAAGGGTTGACAGGGTTTAAGATTGAGGCCAATGATTTTAAGATAAAGTGACAAGGGAGACACTATGAAGGGTTAAAAATGACCAAGGTCATCAATAATGCAAGTCGACAGAGCCCTTTAACACTGCAACAAAAGGCTTTAAATCTGTAGACCTTGAGAATCGACCTACAACACCAATATCGTTAACCCTGCCACTATTAAAATTTAGAATTCGTAACACATGAAATTAGCCCTATGACATAAAAGTGGAAATAAACATTTGATTTGCACAGATAGACTCTGTACAGATGGTCCCATCGGGCGTACCATTTTGTAGATGGTAAAATTTGGACAAATAAAAGAAGATAAAACAATTGAATGCAATACCTGTTTACCTAAATTTTTTGAATACTTGATACCTTGAATGATTAATGCACGTATGATTTATTGCTTGCATGATTTGATTATTTGTTTCTCAGATCTGCAGCTATAACAATAGGATTGAGATGATAAGATTGAGATTGATGAGAAGAAGAAAGGTAGGTGATGGATGAGAGGTAGAATTTTGGCAGAGTAACAGTGCTTCAAAGTTCATCCATGCAAATGACATGGTTGAGAGTGAATTTATAGAGAAAGATGAGAAAATGGAAGGATAAAACTTCCATTTTATGGGTGATAGTTGAATTAGCAAGTTGCTTGTGCAACTTGGGAAAAGAAATGGAAGGTGGAAGAGTTAACTCAAGAGATGATTTGAGTCATCTCGAGAGAAAATTAGAAGGTAAGTGAATTAAATCAAGAGATGAAATTAGAAGCTGGTTGGAGTGATTTGAGAGATGAGTCGAGATGAAAATGGAAGGTGGGCCAAGTGGATAATAAATTAAATAAAAACATATTTATTTAAATTTATTATTTAAATGAGAGGAAATGTTTGGAGGAAATAAAATATAAATTAAATAAATTTAATTTATTTAATTCATATGTAAGATGGGAAAATAAATAAAAGATTAGTTTTACTTATTATTTTAGAAGAAAGATAAGATAATTAAATAATTTAAAATTATTTAATCATTTGATGGAAGATAGAAGAATAATGATCATTAATTAAATAAATAAAATTTATTTAATTAATAAAGATATGAAAATGAAAATGAAATTGGGTGATGATATGGGTGCTTAGGGCAAAAATGTTACAAGATGCCTAGATGATGCAATGTTGTGACAAGGTGGACATTTTTGGCTGTCTACAACCTTCATTGCCCTTCTCCACATCACATTAGAATGTAAGATTTTGAAGGATTTGATATGTTGATATTGATTGCTCATTTTCGTAGCATAACAATGAAATGAAGATGATAGAGGAAAATAGATAGATAGATAGATGAGAAGATTAGAGGAATTTTGGTAGAGTGAGGATACTAGAAGAAGATTGATGGTGCAGAAGCACCTACCTGACAGCTGGCCTCCTTGAGGCAGTTAGTTAGTTTGAGTCTTGGTTATGTTTTCAAGAAGGTCTGATAAGACCAAATGCATGTAATAAGGTCATGTTGATCATGATAAGATCACGCTGACCATGCTTTTACTATTTTTAGTTAGTTTGTTAGAACAGCTGTCATGCTGTAGGATCGGTTGGATCTCCCAGCCGCCTGGAGAGTTCCCAGCCGCTTGGAGTCGGGTCAGTAGTACTCGTAGGAAAATCTATTTAAGCATGAGGATCGGTTGATATTGTATACAGATAGAGATATCATCGATCAAGTTAGTTTGCACAGAGTGAGACAGAGAGAGAGAGACTGATCATTGTAATTGCATCTTTGAAATCAATAAAGAGATCCTGTTTGTGTTCTTTCTCTGGTTGGATTCCATTGTTTAATCGTTTTGCTGATCTGGTGGTTTCATGGACATGCTGATCCATTCCACCGGTTGATTCGTCGAATCGGTGGAATGGTTGTGTACAGTAGATTAGGAGGTAGTTTGTTTTCTGTTTGCATGCAGGTGTGCAGGATCGCGGTCGACAGATGTTGAAGACCCTAGCATGGGTATGTGCTAGGTCGAGTTGATAAGTTTGAGTTGGAAGATCACCCTGAGAGTGGATCGGGTCATCCCTGGAGGATCGGCGAAGTGAAATTTCGCTAAGGTTGGGAGTTCGTCAAAACGGCTTCATCAGGATATTTCGGTTTATATCCTGCAGTCGCTTTGGACGTCGTCATCCGGATAAGTGAAGATGAACATGATGCAGTTGAGTGCATGAAGTGAATGTGCATCGGGGTGATCATCATCAGGAGTTGCCGAAGAGGAGTGCATCGGCATAAGGTAAAAGATCGGGTTATGAAACTGTTGAAGTTTGCATGTTGCAAGTGCATCAGGATGTTGTAAGTCGGATATATACTCAGCGTATATATCACCGTCAGGATCATCTCTCGGGAGTACCCATCATCCGCGTATCGCTAGCAGATGCGGGAGTGAAAGTTTGTTTTTTGACTAAGTGTTGAAGAGGTCATCAGGATATTGGGTGACGTCATCGTCATCAGGATATGACGTCATCGTCATCAGGATATTGAGATATCCCCCTATGCAAGTTTATCCTGCTATCGTTAAGTGCTTAGGTATCGGCAGAAGGTTGTGTTAACATCATCAGGAGGTTTCAAGAGAACCGGATAAATCATATCATGATGCTGTTGCTTGTATCGTCGGCTATCGGGGCATCGAAGGGAAGCTACTGAAGTTGTCGTCATCAGGATATTTGGAGCAACCGGATATTCGATATCCTGCTGACGAAGAGAGTGTTGAATATCATGATGATGCCGATAGTGTTTGGCTCCCGATGAACAGTACAACCGGAGGATGTTTGCGCTCGTTGAGTATCATGATGATGATAGGCGACAGGCGGAGGAGGTGAACAGTAGTCAGCAGGAGGATAATTCTGCTCATCCGAAATATGATGATGCTGTTGGTGTTTTTAGGAAACATGATGATGATGCTGAGCCGATAGGGATTTTTATCATGATGTTTGTATATTTGGCTCCTCCTTCCTATTAGTTAGCTTCCGTTGCGTTTGCCTCTGCATCAATTGATGTCAAATGGCTTGTGTGAGGCTAGATTTATAGGAAAGGGCTGATTTTTGATCAACGGTGGAGGATAAAAGAAGAAATCAATGGATGAGGATGATTAAGAGATAAGAATGAACATGCACGTGCCAATTGTCTCTAAAAAAGGTTATTTTTTAAAAAGGATTAGAGGGGTTTGAAGAGGATAACATTCTTCTCTCAAAATAGCATGCTTTTTAACTATTTTGAGAGATGGATGAGTTATAGATTGATTTTTGAATTCTTTTTGACTTTTTTCCACACATTTGAGTTTTTCCTATTTTTAGGGGCAAAAAAGCATGCTCGCACATTTATAGGAGAAAATGGAGGAGTGGGATAAGAATTGAGGGAATAAATGAATTAAATAAATAAAATTTATTTAATTAATTAAGAAGAAAATGATTTAATTAATTATGAGTATGTCAGATAGAAATGATGTATGCGATGCAATATGAGTTTAATGCATAGATAATGAAATGGGACAATTTTGAGTGTCTACAATTCTCAATATTGGTTGCAATTCTAAAAGCATCTCTCAGACTAGCTGGACTTTTATCTCTCAGTTCATATGTTGTTTTAGCATCAAAGGCATTTGTGTACAAAACCATGCACATAGGTTCATTTGGCCTCGTATTAGGTGGACGTTTATTCAGTACCTTGGTAAACCTTGCATTAAAATCTGTGATAGGCTCATTTCACCCTTTAGTTATGCTAGTGAATTCATTTATAATGAAACTGGGGTCAGTCTTATCTCTGTACTATTCTCTGAAGACCCCCATGAAATCATCTCATGATGAAATACTCTGATAAGGCAAATTCCTATACCATTCCCTAGCCTCTTTTACTAGAGATTGCATGAACAATTTCATGAAAATATCTTCATGTTCAAATTCAAAATTATCCATTAAATTCAGAAAAGATTTCAAATGATCCTCACCAGATACTACATTATTACTTGAAAACTTGGGCAATTCAATCTTGATGTCATTGTCAATAGGGTTAGGATACCTAGGGATACCAGTAAAATCTAGCTATATATATCTTTCCACCTGCATGGGCCTCCTACCAAATGCATGTTGATTTTGATTTGCATTCTGGTTTTGGTTTGCATTAGTATTCCGATTCACATTAACATGGACATGTGCATTTTGATTTCTTACATTGTTCTGAAGTGCTCTATTATTATGGACATTCTGACCCTGATTGTTTTGAAGACTCTAGTTTGCATGTTGATTAAGCCCTTGATTATTACTCAGTATATTCTAATTATTCTACTGGTTTGGAACAATATTAACATGTTGATTACCCACTGTGTTTGCATTATTGATAGTTGGAATTGCATTCTAGTGAACAGTTCTTAGAGCTTCAACCTTAAGTCTCATCTCATCCCTTATTTTCAAAGCTTGCAAATAATCAAGCTCAACCCCAAGGTTCTTGATTTCTTCTGATAACTCCTCTTTTGGCATTGAGGAGGATGGTCTAGGGTTATCTGTATCCCTTGGTGATTCTACATCTTCAAACCTGTTAGGTGGATCTAAAAAAGGATGTTCTTGGAAGATATCAGATCCTAACCTGAGTCTATCACCTTGTTGCTTATCATAGATCTCTTGGATGTTAGCTTTGTTGTGTGGTTACACAACACATCCCATTTTCCCCTAGCAAAATAGGGACCCAACTTTTCACTTGCCTATTTGTCTCCGCTTTGGGCGGTATGGTAAAATTAGCATTAGATGAATATCAGGGTAATATCCTATGCATATTAGGACATCCTAATATAGGTCCAAATTCCAAGTCAAAATCTACTACCATGAACCTTGCCAACTGAAAGAGTGCAAAATTTTAAGCAGGTTTGCCTTTTGAATCACCCCGAAATTCCCTAGGGTTAAGAAGTTATGTCTAGTCAAAGTTTGGTCAAACAATCATAGGGATATCATCACATTCCTTAAGCACCCAAATATTAGCCAATATCCTGATCACAAATTTCAACAAGGGAAAACTCAATGTCCGCACATTCACAAATATGCAAACATCAAATTTCAACCCAAGATGTCACAGACTGTTAATATACATGGACATTCCGCAAGGGTGCACATCTAATTTTAATATCCCAGATATTTGTTAATATGCAAACATACTCAAAATACAATGAACATACTAAAGGTTCACATATTATATTAATGTCCTCATATTCATCAACATGATGACATCATCCCGACCATATTCCAAAGAAACCCCAACATGAAGATGACATCATCTGGACCATCAACATTTGAGGGTCATCACATCCCTTAAGGTTCCAGATGTTCATTAATATCCTAACCCAATGCAATATAACAGTAAAGATCAATATCTGCACATTAACCTAGCACCTTGACTTTCACTAATGTGAGGATGATGTCACATTATAACTAGTCCATAACATCATTCGAAATGGTGACATCACCCTCATCTTAGGATTTAGAGGGGGGATATTTTGTATAACTAAGTACCCAGATATTTCTTAATATTTGCATATCTGCTCTTAGGACCCATAACATGTATATTTTCATAAGCCAATTGAAGGATACCACATCATACATTGACTTGTCCACATCGACATATCATGCTGCCCTAATATCCAAATGTAAGTAAAATACCTTTAGGTCTATAGGTACCTCTAGTCAATGTTGACTAGTGTAGAGATGACATCATGTGCATACTCCAAAGGAGCGTGTGCATTGTTTAACTACCCTGACATTTTCAAACTTACAAACCCCGTATTAAATATTGTTTAATAGTAGGTAAACATTTGAAATTTCAAACCACATGGTGCCACCTGTTGCAATCTTAAGAACTCTATATGTGTATCCATGGACATGAATGATCTAGCATTGATTATGCCGTAATTCATCAATGTTAATGATTAAAATAGGGGATTTACATTCATTATTTCACTTATCAAACATTCAATGAGAAATTGCAGAACCCTTGTGTGATTAAGACCACCATTACAACAATCTGCAACCTCAATGGAACGGTGTGCACATTAGATGGTGAATGGAAAATGGTGATTGAACAGTGAACCTACATATCTTAATCTCAGTTAATTAGATTATAGTGTAAAAATCAGGTATGTAATGAATGAAACCCTCATTTTGTCATTTCTGAATACTAAAAAGGTAAATGTTTTTTACTAAGGTGAAATTGTATGATGATGTTTGTATATGTTTTTGTAAAAGGTAAAATATCATGATATCCATGAAAATGGTTAGATCTAAAGCCCTAAAATGCATGTTAGGTTAAGACATATATGCTCTTCATTGAAGGATATAATGGAGATCCATAAGAATAGGTCAGATATCAAGTTCTTGATGCCTATGTGCATACAACCTAGAGGGTCATCTTTGAAATACAGACAAATAGGTGATACGCACCTGGGGAACACTGATCTAGATGCATGGATAGCCAAATCAAAGAAAGGTAGTGGAAATCCTCTACTCATCAACATATATAATTCAGGCATGTGGCATGCTGGAGGTTTTCCATATGCGACAGAAGCCATTGAGCTAATAGCAGAGTGTGCTAATAACTACAATGTCCACACAAGAAGCATGGAGAAACATGGTTGGGTGTATGCAGATTTCTCAGTCATAGGCATCACCTCCACATTCAATTTTCCATCAGGATCTCATCTATACAAGATTAACTTGGGAGACCTAGAGAAACAATACGAGGGTAGTATCAAGGACTGCAGAAAGATCATGTTCTCATGGAGAGCTAGCGATAGTACATATAGGGCATCAACTAAATTACCAGTACACATGTACAAATTTGACTTTGCCTCTGAGTACTAATACATGATGATTATGCTTAGTCAGATGAGGGGGAGACTGAATGTAGGATATTTTGAGGATTGGATGTACGGCCTCATGAGGATGGTAGAATCCACCAATCAAGTACCACAATGGGCAAAGCTAATTAGTGACAACCTCGATGAAAGTATGAAAACGCTTGGAGGCAAGACAAACATGTGTCATATGTCCTCCTACGTGGTGTATGCATGTGCAGCTAGAGGAACATTTGAGGGTTTGCAAATAGTTGGCAAGGTTGGTTGTAATCGTGGAGATATAAATGTTGGCAACATAGTCAAGAGACACTGTTGATTTTGTTGACTGTTGGATCAAAGGTCTTAGAAATATTTATAAGTTGAATATCCATGCTTTTGACCTTTTCTTCTATTTCCTTAGTGGTATCAGGCCATGACAAACAAAATTTGTATATATCACAGGCTTCCTTCATTGCATTCTCCATATTCTTGATACTATCTTTAAACACAATTTTGTTCCTGTCTAACTTGATTTTTAACTCAACTAGTCTTTTATCTTCAAATTCCTTTCAAACTTGATGTCAGAAAATTTTTCAAAGGACTCAAAATGAGTACTTACATAATTTATTAGACATTTGAGCTGATCAGATGACGACACTGATATGTCTTTTGGGTATGAGGGTATCAACTTTTCTAGAATACCAGATGCTTCATCAATGAGTTCATTGTCCTGTATATATATTTTTAGCATTTCTTCCTAAGAATTGGCTTGCATAGCTGATACTTATTTGAATTTCTATACTAGGGTCAAAGATTTTAGATTTATTGGTCCTTGTAGAAATTTGGGTAAGACTAGGATCTGTGCTCTTTGTTGCTTTTCTAAAAATTTTGTAGCAGTGTCTCTTGCCACTTGTTCTTCACCAAGTGAAACTTTTTTTCTTTTCTTCTCTTCTGCCGCCTTTTCTTTCTCTATTTCAATTGTGGCTTTTGTATTGGATGAGGTCCTTATTCTTTTTCTAGGGCTAGATGCTAGTTTTTCCATTTTAGATCTCTCATCTTTCCTTTCTAGACTATTTTGAAGTCCATTCTACGAGAGCACTTATGGATTTTAACCCTCTTGCTTTGGTGTTAGCTTTACTTACTTGTTCATCTGATGTTTTCTCTAATTTCTCATGATCCATAGATGGTTCTGTGAATGTTCCAAATCTATCTTCTTTGAGATCTTTTGGTTTGTTCAGCAGTACATTGGCTAATTCAATCAAAACATCTTCAGCATTGAAACACAAGTTGTAAATATTGAGAACAACATAAGTAGTCTTCTCAGTAGACAAGAAAAAATTAAAAATAAGATGTCTCTACTGAGAAGGATAATAAACTCTAAAATTAAGATCATGACAAGTCTAGATGGAGAAGCCTTAAGGGTTCAGGATACAATTGACATATCTATCAGTGTGAAGAAGGCAGAAGATCTGGTAATTCAAGTAAATGAGAACATCCAAATTTTTAACAGTACTAAGAATAAGTGGGATGGAGAGATAGAACAATTAAAGATTGTGTACAAGTATATTCTTTCACCTACAACTAATTAAGTTAAAGATTGTATGTGTACTTATGTGGCAGAGTATGATAGTTTTGTAGTTTTGACAAAATTCTCACCCTTGTACATACACCTTTTCCATTGACGTCAAAGAGGGAGAAGAAGACCAGTGAAAAATGGGAAATTACCTAAGGGGGAGTGAAAGAATAGAGTGTATATAGAAAGAGGGAGCAGATAGACATTTTTCTCTAGGTGTTACCATCAATGCCAAAGGGGGAGATTGTTGGCAACATAGTCAAGAGAGCCTGCTGATTGGGTAATGTTGTTATTGATGGAAACAAGGCAAACGGAGCATGATGGAGCTAAGGATGATTGGAAACTCAACTTGGAATAGCCTGTATACAAGGTTTTGGTCCAAACAGAAAAGACTAAGGCAGAATGGCTAAGACTAACAACACGGAGTTACTAGAAGAGACTCAAGTGGTATTCCTCCGTAGTTGTTGGTCAAAGTATGCGGTTCAGGTATGTTATTTAGAATTGTTTAAAGATGCTATATTCAAGATTGAAAGTCCTGATGAGTTCTAGAAGTTAAACTATGATTGGTTTAAGTCCCAGTGAACATAGTTAAGTTAGGAACAGTGCAGAGTACATGGGTATTTTGGTCTGCATTTCTCCGTAGGTGATTGCATTGGTGTGTAGTTTTGAGGAAGTATGGATAGGTATCAAAAGCATCCAATTAAGGAGTTATAGAGTCTAAAGTGATCTAGAAGATTGCCTACAAAATTTTGAGTTTCGATAGTTGGTTTCCCAATATTTCACCAAGGTAGAGGAGATAGTTTTTAGTTCTGTATTTCACCACACAAGGGCATCATGATCTGTGGTTAATAAGATATGATCTTTGAGGTACAAAAAATGGTTGATGTGAATCTTTGAGTCTCTTGTGGTCTGCAGTGAGAGTTATGATGTGCCAGATGAATTGGTCAAGCATGTTCTTAAGAGACAAGCTAATAGGCATGTTAGATCTTTATGTGGAGAAGATATATTGTTTGAACAATTAATCTAAGTGGTTGAATGATTGGTGCCAACCTATATGAAGACTATTGAATGATTGTTTGGGTCCACATTGTAGATTGTGTACAAGTATAAGCCGACAAGATATATTATTTGTATACACGATTCATACTTGGCTTGCCGACCTAACCATGAGATAAATCTTGTAGCGGATTTATATACTCGATGAAATTTGGTATTAGAGAAAAAAGATGATGTGATATATATGAATTCAATGTGTATGTGATCTAAAGCAGAGTTGTGATGAAAAATAGATAGTAAGGGTAGAAGAGCAGAAAAAGCAGAACAGACATTATGAAGACTTTTGAGTCTATATACTGAGCTGTAAATGGAACTACACCTTAGCATTCTTCTGATGCATTTGTAGCAGTCATCTCCTAGCAGTGAACCAATCCTTCTTCAATCTTTTATCTTTCTTTCTCTATGGATAGTTAGTCCACCTATAGTGAGCATTTGTTTAGGTAGTGAGCCTTATGTAATCTGGTATTGTTATCATGATATATTATGAGCTAACACTCACTATAGTTTTTCCCTTTTTGGGTTTTCTAGGTAAAATCTTGGTGTCTATGTGTTATGAATTTGTGGCTACTCTTCTCATGTTTACTTTACTTTCATGTTATTAAATTTGGTAATTGGATAGTGAATGTGTAAATGAAAAGGTTTTAAGAATACTGAATCACCTCCCCCCTCTCAATATTCTCTGCACTCAACAATAAACATTTGGGATCACTATCTACAACTAGGGAGGAGAGGATCCCTCCAACAATACAAGAAAGTTAATGACTACTTTATTATGCATCTGGCCTAGACAATGGAATAGGACAGAGAAAAAAGATTGAGCATGGAAGCTCAAGTGGTGGTAGGAAGGAATGGAGCTTGGTTCATCCAATTCCCTGCATTTACTTACATAAGAATGGAAGGCTTCAATGGGCAACCCCTGATGTTGCCAAGATGCCCAACATATAAGGTCATAGTAATGGAGATGGCTAGGCAAATATTGCCTTAACATGAGGCATTTGTCCAAAAGAATAAGATACCTAAGGTCATGTTCCCACTCAACATTGGTTGGTATATGTGCGCTGATGCAGAAACAACCAAGGAGGTGATAGGAGGATTATAGCTGATGTGTTTGCAACCTTTTTCCTTGTCCAGGTAGTATGATCCTTACAATAGGATGAAGGCATTATATAAGAAGCCAGTGCACCAGATGCACATAGATGATTATTGGGCTGATTGCCCTAATGATGTGGAAGTACGAAGGAGGAGCTACCAAAGGCTCACACTGAAACAAATCCACACCTTGGATTGTATGATAGTACCCCCACAATTGCATGAAGATGATGAAGTAATCATGTCTTAGGAATATGAAGACAATAAGATATACAATGAAATAATCTCCCCACCTAACTGGAGTGAGCCAGAGGAAACCTCATTGGAAATGATAAACCATAGAGTCATGCAATTGACCAAAGCATGGGTGGATCAACAAGTTGTTGCACTCAAGGCCAAGGGAGTAGCCATAACTATTTAGAATAAAAGAAAGAGACAAGAATTTATAAAGGAGGATTATGATGACTTTCTTAAAGATAAAAGGCAATCTCTGGAGAAGAGGATATAGGAAGGCTCATCCAGGGTAACTAAGAGGGGAGGTATGAACGTTGGTGTTAAGATAACTCCAAAACCCTCACCTTAGAAACTACAAGCCTCAACCTCTACTGCCACAACATCCAAAAAATCCTGAGAAACAACTTGAGCATACAGTAGAGCTAGACATTACATATGAGGACTTGGAAGAAAGTGAGGAAGATAATGAGCCTCTAGTAATAAAGAGGAGAAAGAAAATTGAAGATGTACCAGTGAAAACAAGTGTTCCCAAGAAGAAAGGCCAAACACCGGCAATGAGGGGATGTACAGATAAGCACCCATGCATTATATTGAAAGGCCAAGGAGGAGAAGGTATAATCAAAGCTGGGGAAGTTCAACAAAGTCTACAACATGATATCCCTGTTCCTACCATTGTCAAATTTAAGACTAAATTAGAAGAAGAGGCTAGAGAGGAGATGAAGAAAATAGCAGGTGATCAACCCCTACCTCTGGATAAAACAATAAATCTCTTTGATGATGAGGTAGTGGATGAGGTGTCATCTAGTCCAATGGAGTCATTAGTACATAATACAATGGTTACACCTCAAAATACTCCCATAGTGCAACAAGTGAGAGAAGATATAGAAGAAGATAATTCAAAAGTTGTGGCATAGAAAATAGGCCTAGAAGAACTAATTGGCCATGTCACAATCCCAAAAGTAATTGATTTAGCATATTAGGGAAGTGATGATGTAGGTAAAGATGAAAATATAGTCCTAGAGCATGATGAAACTAAAGATAATGCAGTTATGGCATGCATGCAGAGATACCTGGTTAGCCAGATGCCCAAGACACTAAGTAGGTGAAGAGAATTAATGTCTCAAGTTATTGCTTAGAACCTCATTCATTCATTCATTGGTTTTCATCATCGTTCATCGGCAAAGGTTGAACTGTCGGTGAACTCTTGAACTTTGTTCATCGGTTTCAATGGTTCATCGAGTTCAATGGTTCAACCTTTATGCATTGGATACTTTGGTGAAGGTTTGAACTTCACGAGTTGGTTTCATCAGGTTCATTGGGTTCAATGGTTCAACTAATATGCCTTGGATACTTCAGTGAAGGTTTGAACTTTGTCCGATAGGTTTTGTGGTTCAATGGTTCAACCATTGGTTCGATGGTTCCATAGGTTCAATGGTTCAACTGATGGTTCGATGGTTCCATAGGTTCAATGGTTCAACCGATGGAGATTGAAGGTTTGGACATTGGTAAGAAAATTATCATCAGCGGTGTTTAGAGTTATCTCTTCGACTATCTTTTCGATGGACGGTGAATGGTAAACTCATTGGTCTAGTCGGCATATGTGTCAACAGTCAATGTTCTTTTGGGCTTGTATATATATTACTGCTACGCCCGATGTCTGATGCATGTGGGACTAACGTTTCTCATGAATATGTGAACTATCAGATGATAGTTACGTGACGGTTGGGACAACAATGCTGAGTCAGTTGAAACGAGCAGTTAGGGTAGAAGTGAAAATAGTTTTTTATTTTCTCTTGAAGGCTATAGTTTTTATATAGATTTGGAGGGCTCGTCATGATTGGTGAAATGATTTGATTATACAATTTTTTCTGTAGATGTATAGATGTAAGAAAACAGTCTTTTTGTATAATGGTAGAGAATTGATACCTAAGCAATTGAGCTAGGATCTTTATTGTAACTATTCAGTTTACTGTAATAAAGATAGTCTCTCTTGTGTGGTGGGTTTTTTTACCTGAAAGGGTTTTCCCACATAAATCTAGTGTCATTCTTTGTTGTCTGGAATGTTTATTCTATTTTTCTGGTGTGTTTATCTATAGTTTTTAAATTGAAATTTACCTGTCTGCATTATCCCCTTTGAATTAACATTAGGAAAGCTATATTCCACACCACTGCTTTCCTTACAAGTGGTATCAGAGCCTGGCCAGTTATGTTATCCTTGTTGGTAGGTTGGGTTTTTTGTGTTAGTTCAGTGAGTGGGAGTTCTGTACAGGTCTATTATGTTAAATAAGATGGCAAGTACATCAGGAAAAATAGACATTGAAAAGTTTAATGGCACAAACTTTGAGTTGTGGAAGATTAAGGCTGAAGATTTGCTAGTCAACAGAGATCTTTGGGTTGTTGTGTCTGGGGTTAAACCTGCAAGCATGAAACAAGGAGATTAGGACCTAGCTGACAGAAAAGCCAAAGGACTGATAAGATTAAGTCTTGTGGATTCTGTTCTATTGAACGTCCATGAAGAGAAGTCAGCCAAAGATTTGTGGAAGAAGTTGGGAGATATTTACTAGGGCAAGTCCTTGGTGAATAAACTGTTCCTTAGAAAGAAGTTGTATTCTCTGAAGATGGATGAAGGTGCATCTATAGCAGACCATCTAAACACATTTAATCTAATTGTTGTACAGTTGACATCTGTAGGTGTAAAAATAGAAGAGGAAGACCACTATATGCTTCTATTGTGTTCCTTACCTGACTCATGGGATCATCTTGTGATGGATATTGGAAGTACAACAACCACATTTACAACTGAAGTGGTTGTTACCTCGTTGTTATCTGAAGAGATGTGGAGGAAATCTTTTGAGCCAGCCAAAGATGCCCTGTCTATTCGAGGTAGATCAAAGGAAAAAGGCAAGAAGAAGGACAAGAAGTCTAAGTCCAAATCAGAGGGGAGATCAAAATCTCCTGGCACAAAGTCCAAGGTGAAGTGCTGGAATTGTGGGTAGAAAGGACACATCAAAAGAGACTGCAAAGAGGAGAAAAAGAAGAAGAAGAAGAACTATTCTGACAACAATTATTCTCAGAGTGATGTTGATGCCTTCATTGCTGCCTTGGCAATGCATGCATCTGAAGATGTGTGGCTAGTGGATTCAGAAGCATCTTTTCATATGACATCTCACAGAGAGTGGTTCACAAAGTATGAACTATATGCTGGTGGGAAGGTGTTCCTGGAAAGTGATTCAACACTAGAAATTGTAGGGCAAAGAATGACTCAGAATCTAGTTCCCGGATGGCAGGATAAAGGGAATGAATGGAGTATTACACATCCCAGGTCTAGCTTGAAATTTACTTTCTATTAGTAAGCTTAATGATGTTGGTGTGCAAGTTACTTTTGTGAATGGTGGTTGTAAGATGACTAGAGGTACTATTGTACTAGCAAAGGGTGAATGCATTGGAACTCTATATAGGTTAGATGCTAAACCAGTGTACTGTAATAGTGTCTCTGCAAAATCTGAAAAAGCTACTATTGTAACACATGATGCAAACTCTATGGAAGTTAAACTTCCTATAGAGAAAACAATGCTCTAGCATCAGACTTGGTCACATAGGTGAAAAAGGTTTAAAAACCTTGAAAAACAAAACCCTGGTAGATGGGTTGATTGATTGTAATCTAGAGTTTGATTTCTGTGAACATTGTATATATGGAAAATAGAACCATGTTTCTTTTTACTCTAGTTCTTATAAATCTTCTGGTGTTCTAGACTATGTACATTCTGATGTCTTTGGTCCAATTGATGTTCCTTCTTTAGCTAAATCAAGATACTACTTATCATTTATTGATGATTATTCAAGGAGGGCATTTGTATATTTTTTGAAAAATAAATCAGAAGTGTTCAGTCGGTTTAAAGAATTCAAAACTCTTGCGAAAAATCAGACTGGTAGAAAAATAAAATGCTTGAGAACAAATAATGGTGGTGAATATTGTAATGCGGATTGATAAATATTGTGTAGATCATGGTATAAAAAGGCATAAGACTACACCTTATACTCCACAACAAAATGGAGTTGCTGAAAGGTTGAATAGATCATTGATGGAGAAAGCAAGAAGTATGTTGAGTTATGCTAGTCTTGAACAAAGGTTCTGGGCTGAGTCAGTTGCTATAACTTGTTACTTGCTGAACCATTCTCCTACTTCAGCATTGGTTGATAAGACGCCTATGGAAGTGTGGTCTAGAAAGAGGCCCTCTTTAAGACATCTTCATGTCTTTGGCTATGAGACATATGCTCATATTCCTAAGGTAAAAAGGTCTAAGCTGGATTACAAGGCAGTCAAATGTATCTTTATTGGCTATGGAGTCAGTCTTAAAGGGTACAAGCTTTGGAATCCTGAAACTAAAAAAGTAATTTACAGCAGGAATATAATTTTCAGAGAGCTAAAACCTTTGGTTATTAATCCTCAACCAGAGAAGATAGAAAAGAAGAAAGAAAAGAGTGTTGTTAATATTCCTCTAACCCCTGTAAAAGAGGAACAACAAACACCAAGTGTAGATGATTCAGATGTGAGTTCAAGTAGCTCCAGAGATTTAGATCTAGAGCAAGAACCTAAACCTACACCTCAACCATTGAGGCGGTCTACACATGAAAGAAGACAACCAGATAGGTATGGATTTTTAGTACTTGATTCAAGTTGTGCCTATGCTTTACTTATTGATATTGATGAACCTAAGACTGTGAAAGAAGTTATTAGTTTATTTGATTTAGATTCTTGGTTGGAAGCCATGAATAATGAAATGTCATCATTGGAGAAAAATGGAACCTGGGATCTGGTGCCCTTGCCTAAAGGTAGAAGACATGTGGGCTGTAAGTGGGTATTTAAAAAGAAATATGGTCCAGATGGTAGTATTGATAAGTATAAGGCAAGACTAGTTGCTAAGGGGTATTCCTAAAAGGAAGGTATAGATTATGGAGAAATCTTTTCTCCTATAGCTAAGTTGACATCCATTAGATTCCTGTTGTCACTTGTAGCAGCATATGACTTTGAAATTGAGCAGATGGATGTGACAACAACATTTCTTCATGGGGACCTTGAAGAAGAAATTTATATGTCCCAGCCAAAGCATTTTGTGGTAAAGGTAAAGAACATCTAGTATGTAAACTTAAGAAGTCTCTTTATGGTTTGAAGCAATCTCCGAGAATGTGGTATCAAAAATTTGATACATATGTTCTATCTTTAGGATATGTGAGATCTAAATTTGATCACTGTCTTTATTATAAAACTGATGGTGATCAAATTCTTATAATTGCACTATATGTGGATGACATGTTATTCATTGGCAATGGTAAAGGGATGATCTTAGATTTAAAAGCTTAGTTGTCCTTGAAATTTGAAATAAATAATCTAGGGGCAGCAAAGTACATTCTGGGAATGGAAATCAAAAGGGACAAATCTAAGAGAAAGCTTTGGTTCAACCAAAGAAAATATATTACCAATGTTCTTGATAAATTTAATATGTCTGATTCCAAAAAACTAGTTGTTCTAGTTTTGCAGGGAATGAAACTATCTGTTGAAGATTGTCCAGAATCTTTGAATGAAATTGATGACATGAAAAAAGTGCCTTATGCAAGTGCTGTTGGTAGTTTAATGTATGCAATGGTCTGTACCAAACCAGACATTGCCCAAGCAGTGGGAGTTTTGAGCCGGTTTATGGCGAATCTAGGCAGATCACATTGGGATGCTGTGAAAAGAGTTATGAGGTATTTAAAGGGAACTTCTGATTATACTATTTGCTATCATGGAAACTCAGTTGGATCTCAGAGGCCTATAAGCATTCAGGGTTATGTTGATTTTGATTGGGTAGGGGACATTGACAGTAGAAGATCCACCAGTGGATATGTACTCATGTTAAATGGTGGTGCTATTAGTTGGATGAGCAAGCAGTAGGCTGTAGTTGCTTTGTCCACAACAGAGGCAGAGTACATGGCAGCTACTCATGCATGCCAAGAAGTTGTTTGGTTGAAGAGGTTGTGTTCTGATGTTAGTTTTAATGCCAGGCAGATACAAATACACTATGACAGTCAAAGTGCTATATGTTTGGCGAAGAATCGTACATTTCATGCTAGGACAAAACATATTGATGTCCAATATCACTTTATTCATGATATGGTGGAAGACAGGAAGGTGAAGCTAGAAAAAATTGACACTTTGGAAAATGTTGCTGATGCCTTAACTAAACCAGTGAGCACAACCAAGTTCAAATGGTGTTCAGATGAAATAGATCTTCGGGCCCATAATTTTCTGTAATCGAATGAGGATTACGAGGTAACAGTAATCTCTTCACCAAGTGGGAGATTGAAGAGAATTAATGTCTCAAGTTACTGCTTGGAACCTCATTCATTCATTCATTGGTTTTCATCATCATTCATCGGCAAAGGTTGAACTGTCAGTGAACTCTTGAACTTCGTTCGTCAGGTTCAATGGTTCAACCTTTATGCATTGGATACTTTGGTGAAGGTTTGAACTTTGCAAGTTGGATTCATCAGGTTCATCAGGTTCAATGGTTCAACTGATATGCCTTGGATACTTCGGTGAAGGTTTGAACTTTGTCTGACAGGTTCTATGGTTCAATGGTTCAACCATTGGTTTGATGGTTCCATAGGTTCAATGGTTCAACCATTGGTTTGATGGTTCCACAGGTTCAATGGTTCAACTAATGGTTCAATGGTTCCATAGGTTCAATGGTTCAACCGATGGAGATTGAAGGTTTGGACATCAGTAAGAAAATTATCATTAGCGATGTTTAGAGATATCTCTCGGACTGCTAGTGTCTTTCTAATGGATGATGAATGGTAAACTCATTGGTCTAGTCAGCATATGTGTCAATAGTCAATGTTCTTTTGGGCGTGTATCTATAATATTGCTATGCCTGAAGTCTGATGCATGTGGGAACTAATGTTTCTCACGAATATGTGAACTGTCAAATGACAGTTACGCGACGGTTGGGACAATGATGCTGAGTCAGTTGAAACGAGTAGTTAGGGCAGAAGTGAAAACATATTTTTATTTTCTCTTGAAGGCTGTGGTTTTTATATAGATTTGGAGGGCTCATCATGATTGATGAAATGATTTGATTATACAGTTTTTTCTATACATGTACAGATGTAAGAAAATAGTTTTTTTGTATAATGGTAGAGAATCGATACCTGAGAAATTGAGCTGGGATCTTTATTGTAACTATTCAGTTTACTGTAATAAAGATAGTCTCTCTTGTGGTGGTGGGTTTTTTTACCCAAAAGGGTTTTCCCATGTAAATCTGGTGTCATTCTCTGTTGTCTGGAATGTTTATTCTATTTTTCTGGTGTGTTTATCTGTAGTTTTTAAATTAAAATTTACCTGTCTACATTATCCCCTTTAAATTAACATTAAGGAAGCTGTAGGGACATGCTGAAGAAGAAGAGACAACTGACACATCTAGACAATTAGGTCCCAATGTCACATCTAAACCCTAAGATACTAAGGATACAAACATGCTAGAATCTAGACAGGAAGGTCCATTGAGGGGAGATGACAATAAAGAAAAAGAAAGGGTGGGTGAAGATAACCAAACAAATCACCATAATACTCAGGATCTTGGTCATCAAGGACCTAAATTTGATCCTCCACCACCTCAAGATGAACAAATGATACCTGATCAAAGTATGAGGACATCAGAAGAAATTCCCACACGTGATGAGTAATAGAAAGTGGATGAAATAATTCACACTGGGGAAGAAGAACAACAACAACAAAGAGTAGATAAGGACACTTTGGAATAGAAAAACCTAGAATCACATGATGCTCACATTGAGCATACAGACCAGGGAGGGTCTCAATATGATGAGCCACATATGTTATAGCATGAGGTAAATCCAACTCCATTATTTGATTCTTCAAATTTTGATATATCTTCATTATTTTCAGCTCAAGTGGCCAAACCAAAGAGGAGAGCTAGGGCTACCTCTATAATAAAGAGAGATCCCGAAATAGGGCAAAGAACAACTTAGGTAGTTGTGCCTATTGTGGACAAGGCCAAAGGAGAAATAAGTGTGAGTTCCAGATACCCATTGTGGACCTGGGCTTTGTTACTACACAACAAGAGGGCCAAGAAGCCACAGATAGCATAGATTCCCTACTAGCAAGGATAGAGAAGGAAAAGGTGAAGAATAAGGAGAATAAAGAGCAAATTACTCAAATGCATACATTTATAAAGGGATTAGTGTTACCTACTAATAGCCCCATCTCAACATCCACCCCATTAGAAATAGTGTCACAAGATGAAATCATGGGGTTGGATGTCATGAAGCATCGATCACAAGTGTTGGAAAAATGGTATATTCAATTATTAGCTAAAGGGGAATAGGTGATAAAGACTTCACTTGCTAATTAGGACCTGCTTAGCACTTTAAAGAGTAGGGTTGATAAAATGCAGAAGGAGATTACACAAAGGTCAATAAAAGTTGACAAACATTTGACTGCTCTTACTGAGATGAAAAAGGTAGATATGAAGGTTCTAATATCCAATAACATCTTGATAGCCCAGACTTCGCAGTTGCTAGACAATTGGTATGAGGATACAAAATTTGAGGTGGATATCCTAAAGAAATGTAACACCAAATCTAGGGATATCAATGTCAATTTGCATGAGCTTCTATCAGAAGAGATAGAAATTTTGGAGGCTCTTGAAGATAAGATTGAGGGAAAGGTGGAGAACCAAGATGTGGATGATACCAACTTTAAACAACAGCTGCAAATAACAAATGATCTGCGGATGAACAGAGTATCTGACATTCAGATAGATCTTATGTATATTATTATTTTGAACACTCAGGAACAATACATTCATCATATTCAATGCGTGCTGGCATGAACTTGTATGCAGAAAGAGGAGCTTAAAACTTAGTTTCTAGACCTAATAAACTTACAGACTTGATAGACATATGCAGAGAGCGAACCAGAGATAATGGTACTCTTTTGCTTATAGATTAACTTGAACTCTAACTTTCCTAAGACTTCACTCCCCTAGAATTCGTTGTCTCAATGAAGGTGGCCCTGTCACCTTTTATAGGAAGAGGGGGCGGATCTTGCAACCTTCTTTCCAGAATTCTAATTTGAAATCTGTCCATAGAAAGTGGACACGTTACAAATCCTTTATCGAAGAGTTACCCAAATGAAGATAGGCATCTTCTGGTGGGTCCCAATCACTCATGAACAGAGAAAGGAGGGGACAGACAGAAAAGAATAACCTTTTACATAGTCATCTTTTTTATCACAAGAAGGATAACTCGTGCTTACTGTAAGGCACATAAGCTTTTCCCCTTTTTCCGTGGAAGGACCCACGTCTATCTTTTGACATGAAGAGATAGATATCTTCAATGGCTAGCATGCCTGGTCCACTAGCTAGTGCTTGGATCAGAATCACTTGGGATGTGTTGGGCAAACATAATACAACCTTCACATGATTCACTTGGTGGATGAGTACAATCAGGAGTGCGATGGTCAGTTGTATTGAAGGTGGGAACTTGAGGATCATCTCGTGGATCATACTCATAGTTAGCACAAGTTTGATTAGATGAATGTGGAATACATCCTGCAGGTGCATGTTGAGTTGATGCATTTTCTTTCCAGATGATACTCATGGTTTTCATCTTATAGGGGCTATATAGTCCAAAGGACATGCCTCATGGATCTGTGCATTCCATTCTATACGTCTTGGTATGAATCCAAATAGGAATTTGTTGAGAATGGAAGAATCTCAATCTATTAGCGACTATCCAATGTTCAAAAATAGAGGAAGATCCAGCTGGTCCATAAACTTGACAAAGATGTCTGCTGATGGGATTTTCTTCAGGTGAGTCGATGGTGAGTTTGAAGATGCATCTAGTATAAGCTAAAGTCCCATTGAATTGAAGATCCTCGACAGGTGGATATGGTCCTTCGAATAGATCTTTGATGAGATTCTTTCCATGTTCATCATTCAACCATTGATTTGGTCTGTCGACATTTGGATTGAGAAACTCAACAGGAAGAATGAAGTCCCCACACCAATTCTGGAGAACATGTCCCACATCAGGATCAATTGGTTCTCCTTCTGCTGAGAACTAGAAGAATGGCTGTTCAGTCCATAGACCTAGATATGTTAGTTGTTGTTTGGCTACTAACATCTTGAAGTGGTCTGAAAGAAATTCATTAGCCATTTGAAAATTATGAAAATCCCTTCTTTGGAAAGGATTCGTACTCCATTCTCGGCAGCTATCTTCATACCAACAATGCTCTCTTATCCTAATTATTCGGACAATCCCGGAAGGGTTCTGATTTTCTTCAGAAGGAACTGGTTCTGAAGTATGGCCTTCTCTTGACATAAAATCTGCAAAAATATTTTCAACTCCTAGAAGGTGAATGAAATCAAATTCATAAGTACTTAATAATTGAGCCCACCTAAGGAGTCGTCCTCTGATAACTTTATTTTTGGATTCTTTTCTGAAGAATCCCCATAGATTTTGAAGATCACTTTCGAGGAGAAATCTCTTGTCAGCAATAAACATTTGAAATGCTTGGAAAGTATTTACAATAGCAAGGATTTCTTTATGAGTACTATGGTAGTCCACTTCACTATTTTTGAAGCTACTAGAAATATATCTAACAATCTCACCTTTGTCTTTGGGATCGTGAGATGTTGTTTTCTGTTCTTTAAGAACACTGGCCCATGCACCTTCACTGGCATTTGTTTCCACAATTTTGAAACCATTACGTGGTAACTTGAGAGGTGGAAGCTGAGAACACTTTTGTTTGATTCTGGAAATCAAACTATCATGCTTAATTGTCCATGGTGGTGGCTTCTTTCCCAGAAGCTTATTTAATTCAATTCTATCTTTAACAAGCTTATAATAAAATCTTACAATATAATTTACAAGGCCTAAAAAGCATTGTAATTCTTTGACATTAGTAACTGAAAGATTAGAAATTTTGTTTAGGATGTGTGGTTGTGCCTCCATTCTCCCCCCGGAAGAATCTTGATGCCAATGAACACAATATGGTTTTGTGCAAAGAAAGACTTTGAAGGATTGACAGCAAGACCATGGTGTTGGCAAATAGAAAGGAATTGGTGGAGATGAGAAAGATGCTGGGGCATATCCTAGTTGAAGACAAGAATGTCATCTATATAGGGTTGGATAAATTTGGCATAAGGTCTAAAAATAACATCCATTTTTGCTGAAAAATAGAGGGAGCCATTTTGATACCGAATGGAAGAACAGTCCATTCATAGAACCTTGTGGTACAAAAAATGTTGTTTTGTAAAAGGTAGCACTTTTGAGGCCAATCTGCCAAAACCCTTTTGTAAGCTCAAATTTAGAATATACATGACTACCTTGAATAGTCTACCAAATATGGTCCTTACTAGGCAGAGGATGTCTATTATCAACAAGACAGTCATTTAACGGCTTATAATTGACAACTAGCCATTTCTCAGGTAATTCCTTGCCATTCTCATCAACTTTTGGAACATACATTGCATGGCATGAGAATGGGGACTCAGAAGTTTGAATGATACCTTTTTTTTCAAGGTCTACAACTTCTGTTCTACAAGTTAATGCTTCAGATGAACTCATTAAAAAGTAATTATCTTTTGCTTTAGGCATGAGTTCATTACCTTGAGGATCTCGTTTGAGTGGGAGATCACATGTCAGGTTCCTTTTCTGCTTCTTCAAATCTTTTGTAAGCACTATGGCAGCAAAGGTGGTTTTAATCTCTGTTAGAGATTCTTGACCTGCATCCATTTGTTTGGCAAGCCAAACTGCATTAACTGGTTTCTTTTTCTTTTCTTTTTCTAGCTTGGAGGAATAAGCTAGATCTTGATAAAGCCTTGGAAGCTGATATGTATTCTGAATTATAATGAAATCAGAATCAATGGCGAAAGGTTCCCATTGTTTGATTGCATTGCTTCCAATAACACCATCATATTCATCTACTTCATATTGGACAAATGTTAGTTTATCCATAAAACCATCAAATTCAATTTGGATTGGAGCTTCACAAAATGCAGAACTATTTTATTTTTCAGAGTTACCAAATGTAATACCTGTAGCTCCTTCTATCCATGCATCTTTAGGAAAAGCATTGTACCTGGCAATGTTTAGATCTGCTTCAGTATCAATTAGAAATGCTAATGGATATGCCATGATACCTGGGAAGTGGATTGTCAGGATTATTCCTGGACATGAAGTAGTTGGCTTCACAGAGTGCTTGTAAGCTTTCATCTGTCGACTACTGGAACCTTCTTCAAAAGAAAATCTTGGTTTAGTTTGTTCTTTCATAGCTTGGTGAATAAGAGGACTATAAGGCTTTTCTTCACAATACAATTGTTCTTCCTGAATGGAAGCTTGAGCAAGCAACTGCATAGATCCAGCAGAATTAAACTGGTCAACAAACTTATCAAGTTTAGGGGATTTTTCCATTTCTTCTGTGAGATAGAAATTCTCTTCATCATCTATCTCTGAAATTTCTACCTGAGCTTGTGTGACTACGTTTTCAAGAAAGTCTATGATTTCTTCTCCATATTCTTTGAGCCATGCTCCCTGGAGCAGGGGTGTTATTAATAGACCATTATCAAAGGATCCTAAAGGTCTTTGTGTAGGGGAACCTAGAGGCCAAGGTTCTTTTCTTTGCAATGGTTTATACCCATGTTGTTCTGGAATCTCAGTAGGAGAAATAGATAAACCAAATTGAAGAATGGGAGATCTTTGAACTGGGAGCTTAGATGGCCTTTCTGGATTTTAAAGCAGGAAATATTTTCTTGCTTTAAGTTGTTCCAACTTGTTGGACAACTTTTTCCATGTTTCTTGACCCATGTCCATTTCATGGAGTCTTGATTCAGTTTAGACAATATCTTCAATTACCTTGTCCAATTCTGCACGGGTGTCCCTTCGTGGCATTCTGCAGAAGAAGGAGACTTCTGAATCTTCATCATAAGATTGAATCTCTTTTGTCATCATATTGACTTGAGCTTGCTCTGTAGCTGATGCATATTCTTCAAACTCTGAGTCTGATTCTGAACTGGATAGTATGATATCCTCTGAGTCTGATGGATAATCATTGATGAATTCAAATTCATCATCTTCAACACCTGCTTCGTGGGCAGCACGAACTTTTCCTCTACCCTTTTTCTTATTTCTGTCTAGACACTTGTTTGCAAAGTGTTCACCCTTGCAAATGTAGCAGGTAGGTTTCCATTTCTTGGAACCTTTTCTTTTCTTATCCCTTTTTTTGAAATATCCTTTTTTCTTCGGATACTTACTGAATTTCTTCTTTTTCTTCTTGTAAGATTTCTTTGACTTATCACAGTCATAACAAGAAGAGTTGCCCTTTTCTAGAAACTAATTTGAAGGGATTATCTGGTAGCATACAGAAGAAGATAACAAAGGTTGTACCTTTTTTATCTCTTTCTTTACTTTTCCTTCTTCACAGATTTCTTCATTGATCTACGTAAGGAATTAAACTAACTAGGGATATGTTAGTTCTTTCATTTCTATATTTTTTGTTACTAGATTTTCCAGAACTTTCTTGTGATAGAATTCTCCTATCACACTTCCAAAACTTTTAAGAAAAGTTGTGAACATAAAATCATGATTTTGTTCACTACCCGACTAATAAAAATTTTGATATTGAACCTCACAATATTTCTTGAAATACTTGAGATCTTTGCATTTACCTTTTCAGAATTTGTTGTAGGCCAACTTTTCTTTGGTGTCTATTCTTCCTATGAACAAATGAGTCAGCTGAGCATACACTTGATCTGTACCTCAGGCTATTAGACTTTCTCTGAAAGTGTCATCCAGTCTAACCCAGACACTTCTTGCAACACCTGTCATAGCATTGAGAGCCTGCTTGATTACTTGCGATTCATCAGTATTAGCATTAGTGGATAAATAATTTGTTATCCAGGCTCGCATGGCATCTATTCCTCTTGTATTTTCTATATCCTCAAAATTATCAAAATTCACAAGGGGAGGTGTGTCAGCTTTCAGAGTTTGGATATTATTGAATGGATCAACTGGGTTAGATCCATTGGGATTAGAACTATTACCATGAGCCATTTGGAACTTTCCTTTTGCTTGTTCCTCTGGAGTGGTTTCTCTTAGATTCCCTATTGAGGGATCATAGATTTTTTCTATCATAGGCTTCTTTACCTCAGTAGATAACTTAGGACCCTCATACTGAGCCTGTAGGTATCCCTTAGCACTAGAAGGGAAATTCATTGTCTTCACAGTATGATGTTGATGAACTGTCTGTACCACTGACTGAATAGTCGTGGACTCTTGATGTAGTTCAAACTGTATTGTTGTAGATTCCTCTCTTATGGAATCTCCTATTAGAAGTTGTGATTGTGTAATAGAATGAACTTCATCATAAACTTCATCTATTCTTTAGCCATTATGCTTTGTATGAATATTGGCTATATTCATTTGTGAAGCAAGCACATCACAATCTAATTTAACTTCACTTCTGACGTTTTGTAGAAGTTCTTTCTGTTGATCTAAAGACTGTTACTGAGCAACCCACCATGTTTTGGCTTGACTTTTGAACTCATTGTACTGGGTTTTGAGTTCTTGGAGGTCTTCGTTAACAGACGCCATCCACTGTTCGGTGAGATGCTTTTCCAGACGTTCAAGAGTGGAAATGAGAGAATGAAAATTCTCTTGAGCACTGAGACGTGCTTTTTCAGCCTTGACTACTTCGATCTGATGCCAGATCTTTCTATCCTCAGCAAGGAGTAGGGATTTCTATAGACATAGGTTAGACCAGTTGAGCAATTTAATTTGACTGGTTCCTTAGGAATTTTCTGCTACAAGAAATAAATGTAAAGGCTAGAAATCAGCTTTATAGGTACCGATATTGTCAAAAAGGATGAAATCCTTAAAGGGTGGAATTACCCTGAGTACTATGCAAGGACCTGCAGGAGTGGTTATGACCTTTTCATTGGTTTCATTAATATCTTATTTAGGTATGATGGCTTGCTTGGCTGACATCATTCAGAAATGGCCAGATCTAGGAGGATTGAAAACAAAAGAGCAGTCTTCACATCTATATAACCCATTATCTAATTCAGAAAATTTCTTATGGATATAGGAAGAGCTAGCAGGTGTGGCTGAGGTAGTAGAACTGCTAGGCTTAACTACAGAGGGAATTTTAAACAATTCTTCAAAATCCTTAGTGGGTTGTAACCTTGCGCTCTGAGTACGCGGCAACAAAATCACAGATGGACTAGGCTGGTTATAGTTAAAAACCCTTTCTCTTCTCATCGAAGGGCTACTGTGCAAGGCAGGCAGTTGGCTAGATGAGAATCAGATCACAGCTTGATCATCTATTTCTTCAATTGAGATGCCTCTCAATTGTGGTTGTTTCTCTTCTTTAGGTTGTTCACCTTGATCCCAAAGATCTAGTGCCCATTCTTTTGGTAACTTGATATCTTTATGATGGACAATCTTGGGTGCAGTTAACTGCGTACTGTTACTAGTAGATGTCCAGATTGTAGAAAGACCTTCTAGACCTTGTGCTCTTTTGGGGTTTATCATCAGGGGTAAAACCTTGTTGTATAACCTATAGTGAACCAAAAAATTAAGAGAATGGTCTACAGGATTCTTTTTCATAAAAAGGTTCATGGTCTTAAAGTTGGTATCAGAGCCGATGATATGTTCGTCTGTTGTTATCATTGTTGTCTAACCATAACGACTTAGTAGTGTTAATCTATTTATCTGTACTGCTCCTAATATTGCTCCTTGTATTGCTCATACAAATCAGATCCCTATTGTAAGTCCTCTCCGTGTAAGTCCTGTCTAAGCTTGTTACGTCTAGGGTAGATCTGAGGTAGTAATCTTGTATTTCGAGCACAGGTTTGAGCGTTGGTTTGAGCACAGAAATGGATAGAGCAAGCACGTCTGGATCGACTATGGCTGACATCGATCATATGGAAGATCGCAATATAGAAGTTAAGTTCACAAACTTTTTTGCTGATAATGAAAGTTCATTCTCTACTGGTGAAAGTAGTAGTAATATAATAGATGAAGTCTCTTCTAGTCAGTCTAATAACAAGGAATTTTGTGTGCCTAAGATTAAACCTTCTGAAATTTATAGAGATGTTCCCAATAGTCTAGTAGATATGTTTAATAAAAATAAAGGTTTGAAGAATTGGTTTGGATATAAAACATCTCAAAGATGTCATGTTGCAACCCTACAACATGTTGTTACTAGAGGTAACAAAGGTAAACTGAGAATATTCTCAAACTCCCAAGTCCAAGAATTTTAGAAAGAAGCCTTAGCTAGTCCTGATAACCCCCAATTCATGCATCTGTCCTATGTTAGGATAGGTATCTATGGACACCACCGTAAAGGCTTACCTATCATCATTATGATGATGCTGAAAGATGCAAGATTCTACAAGTTGTCTCATTCCTTGCTAGGTGCTACATGTGACTCCATGGCTAAAGGAGCACTTTATCTTGATTGCAATTTTAGACTTGCTTCAGATGACCCTCTCAGCAATTTCTCTGAAGATGTGATTGACAAAGCTATGAGAATGAAGGTTAAAATAGAAAAGTACAATGAGGTACTAAATAGCCAGAGGAATAAGTGGATAACCTTGCAAGATCAATTTAATTCCCAGGGGCATGCAACTAAAAAGGATAAGCTACTAGATGGAGGAGAAATAGAAAGAATAGTCCAAGCATATGGACTTATCTAAGGGAATATTAGTAAGCAGACAACAGATGACACATCTATAGACAAGGAGGAATGAGGGGAAATGTAGAGTGCATAAGCATGCTGGCCAAGTTAACATAATCTTGAAGAATATTCTAGAAGGATAGCTATACCCCACTAGATGGTTGCCAACTGGTAATCTGTGCCACGTATTTTTGTCTATTGACCGAGTCAATACAGTTTAAACCATTGATTATCATGGACGAATCCTAACCATAGGATATTTTGTAACCGCATCCCCTCTTTGTCCTATAAAAGGAGGTGGATTGCACCTTGTATGGATTATTCAAAGCTTAATTAAGATTGGATTGTTGAATGTCATGATCAATTCTCAAAGTCAATTGTAAATATAAACTCCTTTTGCATACTTAATGATGATGAAGACCTCTAATTACAACTAATCGTAAACTTTGAGTAATCTGTGGATAAATTCTGGACATGTTACTTTGATTTGTTGTTGTGTATAGGTAAAATTAAGCTTAGGAAAAATCAAAACAATGATAACAAACTCAATCCTATAACATCAAAAGATCTATCTAAGAGATAACCAAATCAATGAATATGCAAATAATAATCGAAAGCTATCACCTAGATTGTATAGATCTCTTGGTCGAATGTGGATTGCTCAATCAATTGCAAAACCATGTTTGCAACAAGTGGATGTAGATAGTATGCATACTCAAAAGTGCTCAATGTGCTCAACGATGCGATGTATGCTCAATGCGCTATAGGAATGCCTAAGAATAAATGATCAAAGAGGATTTGTGAAGAGATGAAGGGGGTATATATAGGTTCTAGGGTAAGATCGATCAATGGTTGAAATAAATCAATGAAATCAATGGATGAGATAAATCAAATAACTCATGATGAATATGCACACGACATGTGTCACTCCAAAAAGGTATTTTTATGAATTAATTATTTTTTGGCTAAAGACAGGATTTGATTTCATAAATTAGACTACTTTTTTCAATTTATGAGTTAATGATAAAAATAATAAAGATTAAAGCCAATTAACTCAACTTTAGATTTGTTTTTTGAAGTTCTAAAAATAAGACTGATTGTGCACATAGAGTTAAAATGATATTTTTAGAGGAATTGGAGGATAAAACAAATTAAATAAATAAATTTATTTAATTTAATTGTGCATGGAAGAATAAAAGATAAGATTAAAAGATTTAAATAAATTAGAAATATAAATTGATTTAATTTATTTTGAATGAAGAAAGAATATAAATAAAATATTAAATTTTATTTGTTTTCAAAAGATAATAAAAACTTAAATAAATTTAAATAATTTATTTAAATTTAGAGGAATAATTGACTAATTAAATAATTAAAAATTATTTAATTGTGGATAAGAGATATTTTAAGTGATGAATTAATTAAATATTTTATTTATTTAATTAATGTGAATTTAAAAATTGGGAGAATATAATTTAATTAAATAAAAATTATTAAATCTCAAGGAATAAAGAGAAAATTTATTGAAATTAATTAAATAAAGAGGGTTTACTTAATTAATGTTGAAATCAGGTGATTTAGAGGAAATTGATGAATTTAATTAAATAATTAGATTATTTAATTAACATTGAATGCATGTGATTTAGGAAGAATTGATAAATGCAAGTGATACAATATGAAGAGTCATTTTTGGGTGTCTACATTTTGCCTCTCTTTGAGATGGTGTTGCGAAGTAACACCATTTCAAAGAAATTTAAAACATAGTGCTTGATTTGGTAGAAGAAGATTGATTTATAAGAAATTGATTGGAAGAAAAAAAGATTGGATTAGAGATGGTGATGCCCCAGTCACTCAAAGCAAGGGTGAAAAGGAAAGATAATGGTAAATAAGATGAATGATGATGATGATGATTATTCAAAAACAAACAAGGTATTGCCCTTGTAAAGTTGTAAACCAATGATTAATTGATGATGATTGATATGGATAGTGTCTAGTTTCGTAAATGAAACACCTAATATAAGACTCCTGGTTTGGTTTTGAGAGTGACAATCTGTATAAGACAATTGATATGATTGATAGATTGGTTGATTGAGTAATTGATTGATTTACAACAAGATTAGGATTAAGACCAAGGATATGATTGGATAATTTTTATAGATTGATTAGCTAGATTGGTATGTGATTAGATTGAGGATATATTGATAAGATGAATGATGATGCCCCCTCAAGAGGACAATTGGGTTCAAAGAACGCAAGTGTGATCTCAAAAGAAAAGGAGAGATGAAGATACAAAGTTAGATGAAAGATGGAAGATAAATAGAAAAAAATAGAATAATTGATATCAGATTGATCGATCTTCATGAAAGCTATAGATTTTATTAGGATGTATGGGTGAGATGGATGGATGGGGTGAAATGATGATAGCTTATGTACCTGAGTACTGGATACTTCCTTCATATTCTAGACTACCTACATACCCATATCCATGAGATCAAGGTACCTTAAGATTGATATGAGATGATATGTAGTTCTAGAAGTAGGATGAGATGGGTGGGTGGAATGGATGGGGTGATGTTGCAACAACTACGCAAAATTTATAAAGAGCAATCCTTATTTTGATATATAGCATGTGGATGTTATGTACTAGGGTATACAAGACCAAGGTGATGATGTATCTAATGCAAGGACGTTGACTCTGCAAACAAACGGTTTGAACTTATATCTACTAGACATAATAGAACCTTGTGGGATATGTGAAAGGAAAATAGTCTTAGCATAGAATAGTCTTAATACACATAAGGCCTTTACAGAACCATAGATGCAAAAGATATTGATATGCAAGATGTTAATTCCAACACAAACAAGATATGTATTAGCTGTAGTAGGATAATAAGATCATCCCACAAATGCAGCATATGAAAGCAATGACTATGCCCTAATCCATAATGCATTGTAACATACCAAGATATAGAAATCAAGGCAGTCTTGACTAGGTATTTAGAAAGGAACAAAAGATAAACCAAAAAGAAAAAGAATGATTGACAAAGTAAATACACAGCCAACATATTCTCTTGCCAAAGTGGTTGCTCAGGGTGTTGCAAGTATGAGGATAATTGGTGTTGTCATTGATGTCAACATACTCATATTGCATTAACGAGGAGGATTGAATGAGCTGTGTGCTGAGGATATTGAGAGAATAAGTCTCAATCAGGAACAGTGAAGAACTGTGATGACAAGAAGGAAAAGGTCCTAAATAGGTTGAGGATTAGAGGATACGGTTTAAAGGGTTTGTAGATATGAGTCTTGAGATGTTCCAGTCAAGATTTTAGAGGTCCACATGAAGATCTGAAGAAGTTATGGTCGCTCTAGTAGAACCAGTTTCGGTAGGTGTTCAGAGGTGACAGAGGGTCACAGAAAGGTCCAGTGAGATCCAAAATTGCATGATCTCACTCTACGGATTGGAGGGAGGTTGAAGAAGTCTGTGTGAAGTGAAAAATAGATTTGTTCATGGTTTGGAGGTCCAAAAACACCTTTCTCATTGTGACAGTGATGACAGACTGTGTTCTTGAAGTTCCGGATGAAGAAGAGAAGAATTCCAGTAAGCTGAGAAAGTGCGGATGTTCTTGATATCTCAAAAAAAGGTTTTGGTAATCTTTGGATCGTATACAATTCTTATTGGTGGTCCACATTAAAGTTTGAGTTTGCATTTGAAGAATAACCACGGATATTGGTGTTCTTCCTAAAATAGGGCGATCAGATATATTACACATCTTGCAAATGATCTTATAGGTGTTTGCCGACTTAGATGATTGTTCCTAAGTCAATGCCTTGTATAAATAAGGGATTGTGAATTCATTTTGAAGTGTGTCTTAGTGTGGATGAGTGTGGCATAGCAAAGAAGAGCAAAAGGCAGAGCAGGAGTTTTTGGGCTTAAATGGAACTGATCCAGACATGGTAAAGATGGCAATCTCCAGTTCAAGTTTGTAATACTTGTTACTTTGTAGACAGTGTGTCTCTTGTAGGCAGTGTACCTCTTGTGAGTAGTGTGCTCAGGCAGTGAGCCCTAATTGGCATGTGCCATCTATTTTTCTTTTTCTTCTAATAGAGAATAATCCTTGGGTTAATCACCCCGTGATTTTTCCCTTGACCAGGTTTTCCACGTCAAAATCTTAGTGTTTCATGTGTTGATGTGTATCTGCTCTGGTGTTTATGCTTTATGCTTTCATGAGTGATTAATTGATATGCTATTAAATAACAAAAGGATTTAAGTGTTTGAATTGAAAGCAAGTTTTTGTACAACTGATTCACCCCCCCTCTCAGATGTGTGCCCTAGATCTAACAATTGGTATCAGAGCTAGGTTCCTCTAAAAGGAGCTTAACTATTTGAGGAGATCCAGGATGTCGTCATACAAGAAGGACGGTCTGAAGTTTGATGGAACCAACTTCACTCTTTGGAAAGGCCACATGAAATGTAACTTGGAGTGTATGGGAAAGGCGTACTTGTCCATGGTCACAAAAGCATATACACCTCCACAGGGTGGTCCAACAACTCTAAATGAAATCACAGATGCTAAAAACAATCTGCGGACCAAAGAGGCTTTTCTAAGTGCATTAACTGATTCAGAGCCTTCAAATGTTATTGACCTACCAACTGCCTATGAGATTTGGATTAAACTGGAACTTCTGCATGAAGGAGATGAGTATGTTAAGATTGCAAGGTTGCAGAGTCTCAAAGGGAAATTTGAAAGACTGAAAATGAGGGATGATGAAAATATTACTACCTTTATGCCAAGAGTAAATGAGCTGGTGTGTGGAATCAGGAATGCTGGTGGAGTTTTGGATGAAAATGAGATTGTTGGAAAAATTCTCAGATCTCTTCCTGTTGTCTACAAAATCAAGGTTGCTACCATTGATGAATTTAGAGCCCATACAACTGTCACCAGAGACCAATTAGCTAGCAAACTGGTTGCATTTGAAATGACTGAGTTTGGAGATGATCCCCCCAAGACTGAATCTACATTCAAAGCCAGTGCCTCTGTGAAAGGTAAACAAAGATCTGATCCGAGAGAAAACTCTTCAAGGAAGTTGTCATGGTATGATCAAACAAGAAGAGACATGGAAGTGGAAGAAGCAAAAATAGCTCAACTTGAAGCTCTCTTTGCAAAGAGATTGCCAAGAGGATCTGGTAAGTATGAAGGAAAATTACCCTTTAAGTGCTTCAACTGCAATAAGTTTGGTCATTTTGCCTCAAGATGTCTGGAAAGATCTACAAGGTCAAACTCTAACAGACAAAGGTTCCAAAAGAATTGTTATTATGTTCATGAAGAAGATGATAATGAAGGAGTAACAGATGATGAATCAGAGATAGGAAACAAATCCAGAAATGAATGGGTGTTTATTACCATCAAGGAAGAAGATCCAATATCCTCTGAATCTGTCAATCATAAGGTTATAGAAAGAGCTTTGGCTGCCTAAGTTGAAGACAAGGATGATTGGGTTATTGACAGTGGATGCTCTCACCATATGACAGGTGACAAGAACAAGTTCTTAGATTTGGAAAGGTATGAAGGAGGAGTGGTAAAATTTGGTGATAATTCTGCTGGTAGAATCAGAGGAAGAGGAACTATTTCTTTTAATGGAAGAAACAGAACTGGTAATGTACTATATGTTGAAGGCTTGAAGCACAATCTTCTCAGTGTTGGACAGTTGGTGGACAAAGGCTATGATCTCCGATTCAAGGATGGAAAATGCAAAATCCTTGAAAGATCCGAAACAAAGATTGCATCTAGTACTCAAACTAAAGGTAATATCTTCCACTTGCTTGGTTCTGATAAAAGTTGTCTGTTTGTTCAAATTGATTAGAGTTGGTTATGGCATAGAAGGATGTGTCATGTAAATTTTGATAACATCATCAAGATAAGCAATACTCAGGCTGTAAGAGATCTTCCAAAATTGGTAAAACCTACAAATAGCTTGTGCAAAGAATGTCAGCTAGGTAAACAGAGCAGAGTCTCATTCAAAAGAAAGGATCAGTCCTCTACCGGATTATTGGAGTTAGTTCATACTGATCTATGTGGTCCGACAAGAATCAAGAGTATACAAGGTGATAGATACTTCATGTTACTGATTGATGACCATTCCCAGATGATGTGGGTCACCTTTCTGAAAGAGAAATCAGAAGTGTTTGAGAAGTTCAAAATCTTCAAGGCTATGGTAGAGAATCAAACTGGATTAAAACTGAAATGTCTGAGGTCTGATAGAGGTGGTGAATTCACATCCAGTGAATTCATAGATTTTTGTGAGAAGCATGGTATAAAGAGATAGTTATCTGCTCCTAGGACTCCACAGCAGAATGGAGTAGTTGAGAGAAAGAACCGGACCATCCAGGAAGCATCTAGGACAATGATGATGGAAGCAAATGTTCCCCAGATGTTTTGGAAAGAAGTTGTCAGCACTGCAGTCTACACTCTCAATTGAGTTCAAATCAGAAGCAATACCGGTAAGACTCCTTATGAACTTTGGTTTGGCATCACTCCTATTGTGAGATATTTTAGAGTATTTGGTAGCAAGTGTTACATTAAAAGAGATGAAGATCTAGGAAAGTTTGATGCTAGAAGTGATGAAGGAATTTTCTTGGGTTACTCCACTCAAAGCAAAGCATACCGGTGTTACAATAAGAGACTGAGAAAGATGATAGAAAGTACAAATGTGAAGGTTGATGAAGCTATTGAGAAGCCCTCAAGATTTTATGAGTATGATGAAGATGATTAGAATGATGTTCTGGTTCAAGGAGCTCCATCCTCTCCTAAAAGTTAGATTCAGACTGATCTGGTAAATTAGGAAGAAGAGATAGGTCTGAATGAGCATGATCAAGAAGCAGAAGTGCAAGAAACTCCCAAAGTTCCAAGGTATGTAAGATTGAACCACTTTGAAGATCAAATCATAGGTGACAAAAACAAAGGTGTGCAAACTAGAAGGAATGGTGCTCAAAATTTAGATGAATGTTGTCTGATTTCAAAGATTGAACCTAAGACAATAAATGAAGCATGCAATGATTAAAATTGGACAAAAGCAATGGAAGAAGAATTAATGCAAATTGAGAAAAATCACACTTGGGATCTTGTTTCTAGACCTAGAAACAAGAATGTGATTGGAACCAAATGGGTCTTCCGGAACAAACTAAATGAAGTTGGTGAAGTAATCAGAAATAAGGTCAGATTAGTCTACAAAGGCTACTCTCAAATAGAAGGGATTGATTTTGAGGAAACCTTTGCTCCGGTGGCAAGAATTGAAGCAGTCAGACTATTTCTTGCATTTACTGCCTTCAAAGATTTCAAAGTGTATCAGATGGATGTCAAATCTATTTTCCTAAATGGTAACTTAGAAGAAGAGGTGTACATTGAACAATGGGATGGATTTCAGTTATCTGAGCATGGTGATATGGTTTGCAAATTAAAGAAAGCACTGTATGGTCTAAAGCAAGATCCAAGAGCATGGTATGAAAGGCTGGACAAACATCTTTTGAAGATTGGGTTCAACAAAGGTACTGCTAATAGTAACCTATATTTCAAAATTGATCATGAAAACATCTTGATTGTTGAAGTATTTGTTGATGATATCATCTTTGGAGGAAAAGACTATATGTGTAAAACCTTTGCAAATCAAATGAAAAGTGAGTTTGAAATGTCAATGCTCGGTGAAATGAATTTCTTCTTGGGTCTACAAATTACTCAGTCAAAGAAAGGAATCTTTATCTCTCAGACTAAATATGTGAAAGAATTATTGAGGAAATTTGGAATGGAAGATTCAAAGCCAATGAACACTCCCATGGCAACTGGATGTAAGTTGAGCAAAGATGTTGACTCTCCTAAGATAGATCAGACCGAGTACAGATCAATGATTGGAGGATTATTGCATCTCACTCAGACTAGACCAGATATAATGCAGGCTGTTGGTCTTGTGGCAAGATTCCAGGCTGATCCCAGGGAATCTTGAGTCATGGCAATCAAAAGAATTTTTAGGTACTTAAAAGGAATAGTTGAGTATGGTCTATGGTATCCTAGAGATCATAATTTTTCTCTTCATGCATACATAGATGCAGATTGGGCAGGAGATGTGGATGATAGGAAGAGTACAAGTGGAGGAGCATTCTTTTTGGGAAAAGGTTGGTTTCTTGGCTAAGCAAGAAACAAGAGGCAATATCCCTATCTACAACTAAAGTAGAATAGATTGCAGCAGTAGGTAGTTGCATTGAACTTTTGTGGATGAAGCAGATGCTAAGAGATATTCAAGTAGAATATGAGTAGCCTATCACAATTTTTTGTGATAATTCAAGTGCAATAAATATTTCTAAGAATCTAGTGTTGCATTCTAAGACTAAGCATATATCTATCAAGTTTCACTTTCTGAGAGAGCAAGTGAACAAGGGTGAAGTCAGATTGGAGTATGTGCCCTCCAAGGATCAGCTTGTAGATATTTTTACTAAACCTCTTCCCAAGGACTCTTTTGAGTATCTCAGGGAAAAGTTAGAGGTCATGGCCCCTCCAGTGATGAACTAGGATGCACTGATGTGCATTAGTCTAGTGGATATCACAGTCATATCTTGTGATCCGGATTGATGATGGGGAGCTGCTACTAAGGGGGAGCGGTTGATATGATTCTGATGTGTTAGAATTGCAAGTATGAGCCCTTTGCCATTGATGTCAAAGGGGGAGAGAAGATGTGTGAAAAACAAGAGGTTGATGATCAAAGGGGGAGCAGTAAAGGAAGAGAAGACATGTGAAGAGTTGTTGTTGATAGGGGGAGCTAAGACAGAAAGGAGAAGTTCTTGTCTTAATGGTTTTTCACATCATATGTTGCCATCAATGACAAAGGGAGAGATTGTTGCAAGTATGAGGATAACTGGTGTTGTCATTGATGTCAACATACTCATATTGCATTAATGAGGAGGATTGAATGAGTTGTGTGCTGAGGATATTGAGAGAATAAGTCTCAATCAAGAACAGTGAAGAACTCTAATGACAAGAAGGAAAAAGTCCTAATTAGGTTGAGGATTAGAGGATGTAATTTAAAGGGTTTGTAGATATGAGTCTTGAGATGTTCCAATCAAGATTTCAGAGGTCTGCATGAAGATCTAAAGAAGTTATGGTCGCTCCAATAGAACTAGTTTTGGCAGGTGTTCAGAGGTGACAGAGGGTCACAGAAAGGTCTGGTGAGCTCCAGAATTGCATGATCTCACTTTGCAGATTGGAGGGAGTGTTGAAGAAGTTTGTGTGAAGTGACAAATAGATTTGTTCATGGTTTGGAGATCTAGAAGCACCTTTCTCATTGTGACAGTGATGACAGACTGTGTTCTTGAAGTTCTGGATGAAGAAGAGAAGAATTCCAGTAAGCTGAGAAAGTGTGGATGTTCTTGATGTCTCAGGAAAGGTTTTGGTGATCTTTGGATCGTATACAATTCTTATTGGTGGTCCACATTAAAGTTTGAGTTTCCATTTGAAGAATAACTACAGATATTGGTGTTCTTCCTAAAATAGGCTGACCAGATGTATTACACGTCTTGTGAATGATCTTATAGGTGTTTGCCGACTTAGATGATTGTTCCTAAGTTGATGCCTTGTATAAATAAGGGATTGTAAATTCATTTTGAAGTGTGTCTTGGTGTGGATGAGTGTGGCATAGTGAAGAAGAGTGAAAGGCAGAGCAGGAGTTTTCAAGCTTAAATGGAAATGATCCAGACATGGTAAAGATGTCAATCTCTAGTTCAAGTTTGTAATACTTGTTACTTTGTAGATAGTGTGTCTCTTGTAGGTAGTGTGCCTCTTGTGAGCAGTGTGCTTGGGTAGTGAGCCCTAATTGGCATGTTCCATCTATTTTTCTTATTCTTCTAACAAAGAATAATCCTTGGGTTAATCACCCTGTGGTTTTTCCCTTGACTAGGTTTTCCAAGTCAAAATCTTGGTGTTTCATGTGTTGATGTGTATTTGCTCTGGTGTTTATGCTTTATGCTTTCATGAGTGATTAATTGATATGCTATTAAATAACAAGAGGATTTAAGTGTTTGAATTGAAAGCAAGTTTTTGTACAATTGATTCACCCCCCACCCTCTTAGTTGTGTGCCCTAGATCTAACACAGGGTTGATAGGGTAGATAAAGCCTTATTGTAGGAAAGATATATCTATTAAATGTTGTTGATCTGATCTAGGATAGATGGGTTGATGTAGTAGATGTGGAAAGCAGTATGTAGGATAACATATGGCTTCATGAGTAGTCATTTTGTTTCAGGTTTGGATAGGTACTTTAGCTTTCAAAGCATGCATAGTTCATTTTATGCTTGAGTTAGTCAAGTTGGGGTGATAAGCTAGATATTTTTTTTTGTTTTGGATTTTTGGAATGTTTTGATTTTTTAGATTTGTTTTCTAATTTTTTGAATGTTTTTGGGATTTTCTAGATTTTTGAATGTTTTGGGATGACATTGGATAACAATTTGGATAGCCTAAAAGCTAGATACCAATGACAAGGGAAAACCAGTTCTAGATGCAATGAGAAAGATGATGATTAGATAAGTGAACAAAAGGATGAGTGATAGAAAATGGGATGGAAGACTCATGATAGAAGGATGAATAAAATAATTTAGGATGTGATTACCAAAGACTATGTTTCATAGGAATAACATGGTTCATTCTAGGTATAATGCTTAGGATTTTACATGAAAAATCTTATGATGATAGGATTGAATGGATTGGTTGGAAAGGATGAGCTATATCAAGAGATTTTTCAAAGCTTGTTTCATCATTTTGCCTCTATCTTTATCAAGATCAAAAGGAGGAAAGGAGGATGAATTAGATCAAGGGGATAATTATGTGGATATAATGGATAAGGAAGATATAATAGGAAGGATAGGTAGAAGGAATGATAGGATGTGTAGATGAGACAACATGCCCCCAAGTGTGAGGTACATAGACAATCAACCTAAACATGATGCATGTTTGCCAAGTTTTCACCATTGGATGAAGGGATTTCTCTTTACTATTTTGATTTTTTTGTTTTTTTCTCTCTTTTCTTTTTTTTGACTTTTGACTTTTGACTTTGACTTTGACTTTGACTTTTTGGATGGGATGGAGGATAAGGACTCTAGCATCTGTTTCCAATAACAAGGTAGTATGCTAGCACTTTTAATGCATGTTTACATATGGAATATATCAAATAGCATTATGTGCATGGGTGGTGGTAGGCGTGGGAAGACAGAAATGGAAGGAATGGTGGATAATGGATTATGCAATGATGGATGAGAGATAGTGGATTATGGATGGAAGGATAGTGGATTATGATGGGAATGATAGATGGGTATGGAGGGATAAATGGATGATGGAGCAAAAACATGGACCATAGAGGTATGATGGGGGAAATATGAAGGATAATGGATATAATATGAGGGGATATAAGTATGTGAAAATGACATGGAATGGTGGGGAACCAAGACCAATGGTTGCACACATTCTGATAGATTTTGAAGCTTTTGACTAGGATGAGGAATCAGAAGTAATAGGATTTGGGATAAGGAATTTGGAAATTATTGATTTAGGATTTTAGGAACCCAAATGGACTTAGGAGCTACATGATTTTCTAATGGGGAACATGATTTTTAGAATTTGGGGATAGATTGAGATATGGATGCTTCTTTTAAGATAATTGCTTGTTGCTTTGGGACCCACACCTTTTTAATTTTTACTTCGAGGTGTGTGGGTGTATGCAACTTTTAAGGTAATTTCTTGTTGCTTGGGGACCCACACCATTTTCTTTTTTACTTTGAGGTGTGTGGGTGTATGTGGCTTTTGAGATGGATTTGGCTTCGCATTTGTGTATTGATGCCCTATGGCATGTTATTCTTGAGGCTTTTGTGGATATTCTTATTGAACACAGAGAATACTAAGAGGGGGGATGAATCAGTATTCTACAAAACCACTTAGCTTGTTGTTCCTTAATGCAATTACCAAATTCAATAACATGAAAGCATAATAAACATAAGAACAATGACCATAAAGACATAACACATAGACACCAAGATTTTTATGTGGAAAACCCAAAAAGGGAAAAACCATGGTGAGTGTTAACTTACAATATATTATGATAGAACAATACTGAATTACAAGAAGGCTCACTACCGTAGGGCTCACTACCCTATGTAGAAGTGCTCATTGCAGAAAGGTTCACTGTTAAGAGAAAAGAAGATAGAAGAAGGATTGGCTCACTGCCAGGAGATGATTTCTACAAATGCATCTACATAATGTTGAGGTGCAGTACCAATTAGTTCAATATACAGATTCAAAAGACTTCATACTATCTCCTCTACTTTTTATGCTTTGCTCTACATAAACTCTACTCTTATGCCCTTACTGTCTTCTTCTGGTCACAACTCTACTTTGGATCACACACACATTTAGTTTATACACATCACAATATAATATTATCATTTAACAATGAAATCTAACCCATATAAATATCTGCAATTTTGAATTCAATCTCAAAACTGAGTCGGCCTATCAAGCACAACACTTTATCAACTTACATTGACTCTGTTGGCCCAACACTTCCACTAAAATTCACATGGGACTCCAAGAACCACATCAACCATTCCTAATGCTTCATAGATCATATCTTATCAACTGCAGATCATGATGCCCTTAGGTGGTGAAATATGAAACTCGAAACTATCTCCTCTGTCTTGGGGAAATACTGGTAAACTAGCTGCTAGAACATGGAATTTTGTAAGAGATCTATTGGATCACTTTAGACTTTGTAACTCCTTAACTATATTCTTTTGACACCTATCCATATTGCCTCAAAACTACATACCAATACAATCACTTGTGGAGAAATACAGACCAAAATACCCATGCACTCTGCACTATTCCTAACTTAATTGTGTTCACCCAGACTTAGACAAATCACAACTTAACTTTTGGAGGAAGTTAGATCTTGATCATTAGAACATATCATCATAAAATAGCTATGAATAACATATCTAAACCTCATATAATGATCTTTTACTGTGGAGACATATTGATCCAATCTTTGTTACTTACTCTGTATACTGTCCATACTTAGTCATTTTAGCCTACTGGACTAGAATAATTTTGTCCCTTGTTGCCAAACAAAGTTACTCTTCTAGAGTAATGTCTCTTTGTCATACTAGTAGAATCCCTTTGCCTTGTTTCCATCAATGACAACATGCAATTCTTCATTAGAGTAGTGTCTCTTGCCAACAATCTCCCCATTTGGCATTAATAGCAACACTTAGTGAAAAATGCTTGTGTCTGCTCCCCCTTACTCTGTATTTCTTCTCTCCTTTAGATGTTTGCCCATTTTTCACTAGTCTTCTTGTCTCCCTTTGACATCAATGGCAAAGGTGTATGTACAAAAAGTCAAAATTGTGTCAAAACTACAAATCTGTCATACTCTGCCGCATATGTATGTTGGCAAGGGACACTGCTCTGGTATTGACTTATATGTTGTCATTGATGGAAACAAGGATTAGAGATCCTATCACCATGATAGGAAGAGATATCTCTAGAAGAACATATTAGATTCCAGGTCCGGTTAACAGAAAATGGCTAAGTATGGAAAGTGTGTAGAGTAGAGGACAGTAAGCTGGATAGTATGCCTTTGCAGATGATGATCTGGTAATGCAGTTTAGGTATGATGTTCTCAATTTTTTGATAGTGTTATTCCTTGAAGATTATTTCTTGACTTCCTTCAAAAGTCATTTTGGAGAAATGTCTAAGTCCGGGTAAGCAAAGGTATAGCAAGAACAGTGAATAGGTCATAGTGTAGTGGTCCGTATTCCTCTGTGGATAAGTATTTTCTGATGCAATCTTGAGGTATTGGAAAAACTTATATGGAGTATCTTATTCCAGAGTTAGGAGATCTGAAGTCCACCAGAATGTTAGTTGCATGCTGCTAAGTATCAGCATAGTGTTTGACAAAGTTCAATAGAGACGGAGTCTAAGTTTTGATGGTCCACATTTATCCGCAAGATGATATCATGACTTTCAGTTCTAAGGGTAATATTGGGAATGTGTAAAGAGCTTGATATGATTTGGAAGGTATTTTGTGATCCACAGTATAAGTTGTAAGTCAGTAGATGAACCTGTTAAGCATGCTCTTGAGGAATAGGCCGACTGGGGAGATAAATCACGATGTGGAGAAAGGATAGTGTGTGAAAGATCTATTCAAGTATTTGAATGATTAGAACCAACCTATGTGAACATTCTTGGGAGAAGATTTGGGTCCACGTGACACATAGTGCATTGGATTGAGCGACAAGGTACATATTTCTATGTACATGTCTCACTTCTTGGATGCCGACCTGATGATGGATTAAATCATGATGTAGATATATATAGGTGCAATGATCCTTAATTGAGATGTGTATGAAATAGAAGTGTGTGTGTGTGTGTGTGATGTGAGCATGTGATGCAGAGCATCTAGGACAGCAATAGCATGATCATAACTTCACATGCAAAGGTCTCTCAAGACAGCCTTCAACACCATCTCCAAATTACTCTTAACACACACACAATATGAAGGAGGACTCCAAGACACCTTCCAAGATGTCAATTCCATCTAACATCCCTTCAACTCCTCTATACAGGACTGCAGGACAGCAATCTCACAGACTAACATGGCATTGCTGTTCCATTGGAATAACAGTCACACAACCACCTTGGAATGGCCTCCCTCAACACAAACACATTATCATTGCCATTTATCAATCCTACAACATGCATTCAACATAATGCCTTCCTTTGCAAAGTAATGACATGTCAAAAATACCTCGTTGCTGCTGTCCTCTATTAGTTTCAGAAAAAACAGTTACAAAGCAGTTTTGGGAAAACATGCATATCTTCCTTATTATCCATTGCCAAGACTTCCAACCACTTGCAGATGAAATTTAACTCTCCACTCTAAACATGCATTATAAACATCAACTACTCCTCAGCCATACTAGTACGGATCAAGGCAGAAAATAGAAAATTTTTAACTGTGACAGCAATTCTGGAAAAAAAATAGTTTTTGGGAAATCGACCATATCTCCCACCTAGATCGTCATCAAGATCCAAAACTAGTCTCAAATTAAATGTACTTCAAAGTAATTTCCATCCATCACAAGTTTTTGCAATAAAAAATCCGTACAATCGCGGGTACTGTAGCAAAACAGTGAAGAAAACAGAAAAAAATAGTTTTTTGTAAAACAGAGATTCCTCCCTTCAAATTCAACATTAAGACCTCCAATAAGCTTTGGATCAAAGGTAATTCAGTCCCCTTTCATCCCATTCCAAATTCATGCCAAATTTATTCCGTATAGGTACGGATTTCTGAGAAACAATGATGGAAAAAATACAGAAAACAGTAAAACAGCAAAAAATAGTCTTCTTTCTATTCTTTTTTTCTAAACCTCCGAATGTCCTCCACAATACAATCTCTCTTGGATTAATACAAGCCTCAATAATGCTTGAAAAATGTTTTGCATTCTAAAACCATCGATTTCTCTTCCTTGTCTTTTTTTTCTGATTTGTAACTGCTGTCTTTTCACTGTTTTTAGAAACTGCCTTTTCTTTAGGACAGCAATGACTGTTTTTTTGATGACTAATCTTTGTTTTTTTTTTAACAAGGAGTTAACCTATGACAAGGTGTTACATCTTTCCACCATTTGACATGCCATTATAGGCTAATAAACATGGATAATTTAAAATGACTATCCTATACAAATATTAAAATTTAATGACTCCCTAAGACTACCTATGCAATATGACTGTCCTAACTAGGACTTGCAACAAGACAATAGTAGAGTCTATCTATTTGGACATAGTCCATTACAAGAATTACATTAAGCCTTATTACAACATGAAAAAGACCTTATTGAACAAAATAATACAACTTGAAAATCAATTAGAATCTCCACATCTTGGTGCTTCTGCACCATACTCCCCGGCATGATGAAAACTCTTGTCCCAAGAGTTAGGGGACCTGCTCCATCCAGTCTTCCATCTTGTTGGGATGTTCCTCTAACTGATGACAGGGAACATGAACTCTCCAAGAGTAATCTTCCTCCGTCTCCAACTTGCATGGCTCCTGTAAACAGTGTTAGTACCAGAAAACTTGTTTTGGTGTCCTTGTCTAGGACCTTGCTGCTGCACTGCTTCAGCTCTTCTCAACTGAAGGTTCTGATTCATTCCTTCTTGGACTCTCTGCTGTTTGTTTTCCTTCTTCTGGCTCCTTATAGGACACTCAATGTCTCCAACTTTGACATAACTCAAGTCCCAAGCCTGCTGCTCTCTAGGACTGTCATCCACCTTCTTGTGTTGCATCTGTGTCTGTTGTGTGCAATCACCCTGAACCTGCACATTCAACTTCAATTTCTCTCCAAAGCAAATTGTAACCTGTTCCTTCTTCTCCTCACAAGGTAAAGGAATCAATTGGAACTTCTTACCATCTTTGTGCACTACATAGGTATTAGTATACCCATCATGAATAGTTCTTCTCAAATACTGCCATGGTCTGCCCAAGATTACATGCCCACATGTCATAGGAATAACATCACACAAAACAGAGTCCTGATATGGGCCAATTGTGAAGTCAACATAAGCCTTCTTAGTGACCAATACCTGCTACTCTTGACTCACCCAAGTGACATGGTAAGGACTGGGATGATCAAAAGTCTTCAACCCCAACTTATTCACCATTTTCCAAGAAACTAAGTTATCATGAGAACCTGAATCTACAATCAACTTGCATATCTTGCCATGGCTCAAACAATTAGTTCTGAAAATAGATACCTGTGGTGGTTGCTGCATCTTACCTCTTTCCACCATGAGCATCTCGCCATCCATCATTGGAGAGGCTGACGACATTTCTGGTTCTTTTGGCTTCTCCTCCTCTTGTGCCAAGTGAACTCTTTTATCCTTGGTCTTGTCAACACCATCCTTCTTAGGACAGTTGAAAGATGTGTGTCCCACCTCATTGCAGTGATAACATCTACCTGTGAACACTCCTCTTCCTGATCCAAATCTACCTCCACCTCTATATCCACCTCTCTGTTCTGTAGAAATCTCCTTACCCTTCTCATTGCTGTTCTGAACTTCACTAGTAGGTTTGCCCCTACCTCTGTTTCCTCTTCCATAACCTCCTGGCCTTTCTTGCTTCCTCTTCACTCTCTCTTCAGCCCTGATGGCTAATTGAAAACACTCTCCAAGTGATTTTGGTACTGCCAACCCAATCTCATCCTGCAAGTTATACCTGAGCCCGTTAAGGTACCTTGCCACTTTCTCTTCTTCATCTTCTAGCCCACCTCTAATACTAAGCTTATGAAATTGCTCAGTATAGGACAAAACATCCATGTCCTTCTGTTTCAGATTCTGCCTCATCCTCTTTGTCTGAATGGAGTAATCAGATGGAAGAAACTGATCCTTCATCATGTCCTTCATCCTACTCCAAGAAGTGATTTTTGATGCACCTCTAGCCATTCTTTCTGTCTGCACACTACTCCACCAGGTAAGTGCTGTTCCTCTCAATTTTGTCTTTGCAAACTTGATCTTCTTTTCATCACTCATCTCCTCATACTCAAAAAAATTTTCCAGGGCATCTATCCACCCTAACACTTCTTCACTATCCATCTTCCCCTGATAGATAGGTAGCTCTATGTTTGCCTTAGTTCCACTTCCTTGGACTGCCTTCAGCAATCTTACTAACTTCTTTTCTTCAGCATCTAACTCATCCTCAGGAGGATTCTCATCTGCATCCTCATCTTCTTCTGACTCATTTTGTTCATCCTTTCTTGGATTCTTCTCTAATGCTTCCAATCTTGCCAAGATTGTTGCATTCTCCCTTCTCACTTGCCTCAACTCTCTGTCTCTAGCAGCATCTTGTTCTCTTCTGTCCCTTAGCTCTTTCTCTCTTGCCTCTAAGGCTTCTCTTAGCTCAGCATTCTCTCTTGCCATCTGGTTCTTTGGAGGCATCTTTACAAATTCTCACAAACCTTATCTTCTTCACAAGATCCACAACACCTTCAAGGATCTACTAGCTAGCTCTGATACCAAAAATGATGCAGAGCATCTAGGACAGCAATAGCATGATCATAACTTCACATGCAAAGGTCTCTCAAGACAGCCTTCAACACCATCTCCAACTTACTCTTAACACACACACAATATGGAGGAGGACTCCAAGACACCTTCCAAGATGTCAATTCCATCTAACATCCCTTCAACTCCTCTATACAGGACTGCAGGACAGCAATCTCACAGACTAACATGGCATTGCTGTTCCATTGGAATAACAGTCACACAACCACCTTGGAATGGCCTCCCTCAACACAAACACATTATCATTGCCATTTATCAATCCTACAACATGCATTCAACATAATGCCTTCCTTTGCAAAGTAATGACATGTCAAAAATACCTCGTTGCTGCTGTCCTCTATTAGTTTCAGAAAAAACAGTTACAAAGCAGTTTTGGGAAAACATGCATATCTTCCTTATTATCCACTGCCAAGACTTCCAACCACTTGCAGATGAAATTTAACTCTCCACTCTAAACATGCATTATAAACATCAACTACTCCTTAGCCATACTAGTATGGATCAAGGCAGAAAACAGAAAATTTTTAACTGTGACAGCAATTCTGGAAAAAAAATAGTTTTTGGGAAATCGACCATATCTCCCACCTAGATCATCATCAAGATCCAAAACTAGTCTCAAATTAAAGGTACTTCAAAGTAATTTCCATCCATCACAAGTTTTTGCAATAAAAAATCCGTACAATCGCAGGTACTATAGCAAAACAATGAAGAAAACAGAAAAAAATAGTTTTTTGTAAAACAGAGATTCCTCCCTTCAAATTCAACATTAAGACCTCCAATAAGCTTTGGATCAAAGGTAATTCAGTTCCCTTTCATCCCATTCCAAATTCATGCCAAATTTATTCTGTACAGGTACAGATTTCTGAGAAACAATGATGGAAAAAATACAGAAAACAGTAAAACAGCAAAAAATAGTCTTCTTTCTATTCTTTTTTTCTAAACCTCCGAATGTCCTCCACAATACAATCTCTCTTGGATTAATACAAGCCTCAATAATGCTTGAAAAATGTTTTGCATTCTAAAACCATCGATTTCTCTTCCTTGTCTTTTTTTTCTGATTTGTAACTGCTGTCTTTTCACTGTTTTTAGAAACTGCCTTTTCTTTAGGACAACAATGACTGTTTTTTTGATGACTAATCTTTGTTTTTTTTTTAACAAGGAGTTAACCTATGACAAGGTGTTACATCTTTCCACCATTTGACATGCCATTATAGGCTAATAAACATGGATAATTTAAAATGACTATCCTATACAAATATTAAAATTTAATGACTCCCTAAGACTACCTATGCAATATGACTGTCCTAACTAGGACTTGCAACAAGACAATAGTAGAGTCTATCTATTTGGACATAGTCCATTACAAGAATGGCATTAAGCCTTATTACAACATGAAAAAGACCTTATTGAACAAAATAATACAACTTGAAAATCAAGTAGAATCTCCACATCTTGGTGCTCCTGCACCAGCATGTGAATAGAAGAGCATAGTTAGAAGAGAAGCAGTGATGAAGACTTGGGATTTAGTAATCAGTTGCTAAATGACCACACCCTAGCATAGTGGCATATGCTTAAGCAGTATTCAATTTTCATGTGTGATCTGATTGGAAGTATGTTTTTGTCATCAAGGCAGTAAGCTAGCAATGAGCCTTCAATTGGGTTTAACAACCCTTATTGTTATCTTGCTAGGTTTAGGGTTGAGGCAGTGAGCCTACTAAATCTAGTTGTACTTCATGGCAGTAAGCCAGCATGTTCTAGGCCCGTGGAGTGACCAATCCTAAACATCATTTTTGTAAAGATTGCAATATATATTTGAGAGCTAATCCTCTCCGTGGTTTTTCCCTTTTGGGTTTTCCACGTAAAATCTGTTGATAACTGAGAGGGGGGGTGAATCAGTTATCCTAATTATTTCTATTTTCTAAACTTTATTAGTAATCAATGTAACATTAATTCAAATGAGCAAACATAACCATGAAATGGAAATACACATGACACAATATTTTTGACGTGGAAACCCTATTAAGGGAGAAAACCACAGGGTGATTAACCCAAGATTGTATTCTCTGTTAGAAGAATGGAAATACAAAATGGCACTTGCCAATTAGGGCTCACTGCCTGAGCACACTGCTCACAAGAAGGCACACTACCTACAAGAGACACACTGTCTACAAAAAGAGTGTTATACAATACTTGAACTAATTGGTAGCATCCACATATGCTGGAGTTCAGTTCTGGTTAGGCTCAGTACACTGATCTACTGCACTTCATCTTTCCTCTTCTCTTATACTGCTTTCCTTTCACATACCAGACCTTCCTTACTGCTTCTGCTCTGCTCTACCTTTATTCACATATCAATAACAACCACACACCATCTTACAACTAAAAACATCTTGTATATATATCCACAAAGGTGATTTCATCACCTTTCTAGTCAGCACCCGGAATAGTCAATCTTTTTACAAACTCTGATCTGTCAGCTGAATCCTTGCACATCAAGTAATGTGGATCATGCATATACTTGTATAAGTCATCAATCACGTCAGCCAAACATAACTTATGCCTTAAGAACCTTTTCCATCATCAGTAACACATTCAGAATAATGTTTGATGTTCTGCCAGTCAGTTCTTCCTCTGTTCACACTGTCACTTGGGAACCTAATACTCAAGCATTCATATCTCTTTGTCCTTTCCACACTGGAGGCTAAAACCTTGGAATCTATCAGTCAAGATACTCCTCTTGACTTCCCCAAATCTGCACTTCACTGAGATACTTCTGCTAAGAGATCTGGACCTATCTGTCAGACCTTACTGACTACTCTGTTCTTGCTTACCGGACCTCAACATTCTTCACTCTGACTTCTGGTAAAGACATACCATGTCCTACGGATGTGTGGGATGAACTTTGTTGCCATGAATAATAGCATTCATGAATCCATATAGTGTCTCTTGCCAACAATGTCCCCCTTTGGCATTGATGGCAACACTTAGTGAAAAATGACTAAGTGTTTACACTATGCTCCCCCTTGGCTGATGCTCTATTTTTATATACATTTTCCAGAGCTCCCCCTTAGTTGGATTCCTCATTTTTCACTGCTCTTCACTCCCCCTCTGCCATCAATGGCAAAGGGTATGATCCGCATACCAAAATTTTCAAAAATTTAACTATACTTAGCCGCATATACCATACTCACATAAACTAAAGAATGTCTGCAAAAGATGTCTTCAATTGGACGAGTTCTGCAGCCCAACTTTGCTTCATCCTATCCAAGATTGAGATGTGACCACTCAACAGGAACGTAAAAGCTTCTACCCTCTTAAGATCTGTCAGATCATTTGTCCAGGCGGTAGTCTGATCATCACTTATGGCCTCATGCATGGCCTCTAACTTAGGTATAATTCTAAGTTCACCCATCCGGCTAATTATGTTCTTCCTTTCCTTCTCAAAATTCTTTATTGCATTTGTGATTGCAATAGTCTGACACTCTTGATTTACTATGGAGGATGAGAGAGGATCAAAACTTTGAGACAAACATAGTAGTTTATCCTCTTGCTCTTTTATTTTATTCTTAATCTCCGCTATTGCTTTGGACCAAGAAATACAAAATTTGTATACTTCTTTGCCATCTTTAAGAGCATTTTCTAAGCTCTTTATCCCAATATTCATATTTCTCCTATCATTAATGATCAACCCTTGTACCTCTGAGAATCTCTCATCCAAAAACTCCTTTCGGACCTTTTCTTCAGCTAACTTCTCTAGAGAATTAAAATGTGTACTAACACCACTGACTAGAGTTTTGAGATTACCAAAAGAGGAGGCTGTGGGATCCTTTTGAAAAGATGGCATGATCTTTTCCAAAACTCTAGATGCTACCTCTATAAGCTCACAGTCTTCCATGTGAGATTTTAGTAGTTTCTCTTTGGCCTTCACATTTGCAAATGAAGCTATCTTCATTGTTTGCACTGGAGATAGAGAGTCAAAGTTTAGTGGCCCTTTTAATAGATCCAGTTCATCAATTTCCATAGTTACTTTTGTCAAAAAGTCCTTGACTAATTCTGCAGTGTCTCTTGCCAGAGACAGATTTTTCTTTTCTTCTGCAGTCACAGAACTATCTTTTGGAGCTTTTTCCCCTTCCAGAACCTTTGCACTGATATTTTCTTTTCCCTTCACCTCTGCTTCTTTCTCCTTTATGCTTTCTTCTCCTTTGGATCTGGAGTCAGCAGGGGAAATTAGAGGAGTGATGTTAGTCTGTTCATGAGCCACATCTTCCTTTTCTAGAACAGAGGATTCTTTATCCTTTTCTATATCGGTGTCCATTATTTCTTCTACCATTTTCTCAATGAACTCTTCTGTAATATTTGTGGCCGAGGGGTCAGCACCCAAGCCCTCTATGATAGGAAGATTGAATCTTTTGAAGGCTTTCCAGAGAATCTCTTTTGTGTCCTTGGCTACCTTGTCAGTCTAACCAAGCATGAGATGATTCATTCTGGCTTTGCTCCTGAACTCATCCTTGCAATCTTTAAAAATCATATTCATTTGCTTTGAATCAATTGAGGGATATAGCTGAATAGCTATCTGTTCCTGGATCTCAAGGTCTTTTGCCATGGCATTAGTCTTTCTAATTTCTAACTCCTTTTCTAGGCTCTTGGGAATAAGAGATATAATTTCAATAAAAGCCTTATTATATATGTTCAGATACTTGACTGTAGCTTCCTACAAGATCCTTTGGTCAGCCTCATTATAATCATCATAGAATTCACCCATTGGTTGAAGGTTTCCATCCATAGTGACTGATTTGATTACACTTTCTAAAGACAGGGTGGGCTTTTCAACAAATTCCTCTGACATTTCTTCCTTGTCTTGACCTGTGGAAGGTTCACCGGATCCTTTCTTCTTCTGCCTTTTTATTTCCTTTATCCCCTCATCAGATTCAGTTTCCTCATCATCCTTTAGGCTAACATAGGACCTTGTTGCCTTTTTCTTTGTTCTCTTTTCTCCTTTTTCGGATGTCTGGACTTCCAGTTTTGAGCTTCTTGAGCTTTTGGCTGAGACAGGTGCTGATCTCTTTGATGATCTTGTCTGGGTGGAAGATTCTACCAGAGCACTTTCCTTACTTCCCTTTTCTTTCTTCTCTTCCTCAACCCGTTGCCTCTTTTCTCTGTTGGCATCAAGTGCCTCCTTTGAGATGCCAAAGCCTTTGGCAACATCTTCTATCTCTTTTCTTACTTTCCTTTTGATCTCTGGCTATCTTAGCTCAGTATGAATTTTCACACTTTGTTCTTCAAAGGTTCCAAATCTTTCTGCTTTTGGGTCCTTTGGCTGATTGAGCATGTGTTGAACATGTAGCTCTACAATTTGTTCATCAACTTCATACCCCATAGGCATGATCCAGACTATCCTTGGCTCTACTGCCTCCATTAGGCATTGATCAATGTCTACCATGAAGCACACTGTATCCTTGTATTTCTCAACTACTGATTTGAAGATTCTTTCTCTGATTTGCATTGTATTTTGAAATTGCTTGAAGTAACCCCATAGAGCTGTATTCCTTGCCTTAGTATCCCCAAGTTCATGCAAGTAGTCTCTGATCTGAATTGCTACCGGTTTGTCATTTTGCCATACCCATCCATTTGATCCGGGCAGCTCATTCATGAAGTAGAAAAATAGAAATAGTATTAGTCCACCATATTTAAAGGAATTCTTCTTGTCCTTTTTTATTTTCTGTATGTTTTCCATTAATTAGCTCAAAAGAAGTTCACAGAGATCATATTCTGCATTCTTTCTCAGCATCTCATAGGCAGTATATACTGCAGTTTTGGATACTGAATTCTCCCTACTGGAGTGATATATCTTGTATCCTATTATCATCGATGCAAACTTGACATCCGGGTCAGTAATATCTTCAATGGTCATTGCCCTCTTATCAAATTTTGATCTGGTAGCCTCAGTTACAATGTTGTTTTTGATAGATTTGAGGACAGGTATCCCTTCGGAGGAGTATAAACTAGTTACTGCCCTAATTACCTCCTTTGTGATCTTGCAAGGTCTGTTCAACCATAGAAAGTTATCATGCACCCTACTCAATACATACCGGACCCATTCATCTTCTTCAAAATAGGGGAAATGAATGAACTAATCAAAATGTTTCTCCTGGATGCCCTTATATTTTGGTTTAAGCTCAAAAGTATCATCTATCAATTGTTTGTGATAGATGTCTCTTAGTTTGAATTCCCCAAACTCTTCAATATTTGCATGTATGTAAATCCTAATGTCTTCTGTGTGCAAAATGCCATGCGGAACACTAGAGAATGCTCCTAGGGGATCTACCTCCAATGATTTGTATGTATGTTTCTTGAATTCAGGGTGGGGCCTATCAGAGATCTTTACTATATTTGAAGTATGCATCTTTCAAAGATTTGTAGAGAGATATTGAGAACGGAAAATACCTTTTGCACCTTTCAGTTTCACGGAGTTGGCTGGATTGATTTCTGGATGAGTTGACTTCTACAAATGATCTTCGATGAACTTGTGGAATTTTGTTGTAGAGCTTCACTTTTTGTTTCTTCTTGAATGTAGAATGAACAAGTGATTAATGAGAAAAACCCTTATATTGCTCTGCAAACCCTAATGTCAGGTTGCAATAAATGCTTGACCTAAGTTATTTTGGTTTGCCTTATTCGGATGACTTGGAGAATTGGATCAATCCTGATCTTTAAACATCATGCGGATCTTCCAAATCTTTATCATAGTTTGTTTGGATGTTTCCCTTATGAACCCTTCAATCCGCAACTCTTCTTGTGCCAGTTCCGGCACCAATTGACTGGCTAGGGGAACAAGGTTTTCTTTGTGTCTCCCCCTGAGCTAGAGCTCACTTTTTAGTTTCTGGAAGGAATATCAGCACCAGAGTCTAGTGCGGATCCATCCTCTACATTCTCTATACTTTTCTTCACCCAAATCTTGTTCATCTAACTTTGAACTTCATCCACATTCACTTTTTGTTTTCCCTTATCTTGATTCTGATTATGATATACCGGACCTCTTTTGTTCTGAATCTTGCTTCTACAGAATTTTGCAATATGACCGGATCTATTGCAAATTTGGCAAACAACATTTCTTTGGATATTTGATTGATATCCTCTTGATTTGCATTAATTAGCCATATGACCTATTATATTGCATGTAAAGCATCTACCATTGAATGATTTGTTCATTTGCATATTTCTGCATTCATGAGATTTGTGACCATACCTTTTGCAGTTAAAACACTATCTAGAGAAGGATGAATTAGTTTGATTCATTCTCTTTCTGCACTGATTAGCTTTATGACCAAAGTTATTGCAATTGTGGTAGTATCTATTGAAGGATGGATATCTTTGAGCATTAGGCAGTCTTACCGGAGGTCTTCTAGGCCTGTTCCTTAGATTTTCTGATCCAAAATTCTTTTGACTGGATCTAGAACTTTCTCCTTTCTCATATCCCAAACCACACTTGTCATCTACCCTCTTTTGACTTCCAAGAAGAACTTCAAGTTGAGCAGAACTTATCTTGAATTTCTCTTTATATTCATTTGTTGTTTGAAGATCCCTTTTGAGAGAGACAATTTGATCCTCAAGTTTTTCTTCATTATCTTTAGCATCTTCAAGATTAGATTTAAGATGTCTGATAATTCTATCCATCTTGTGATAATCTTTTGATTTCTCTTGGAGGGATTGTCTTAGATTATCTTTAGTTTTTCTTTTCTCTTCAACTTCTTGGGTAAACTTCATAACTCCTGATTCCATTTCATGTCTTACCATAGTGATTTATTTTGATAACTTTTCACATAACTTGGTTTTCTCATTCAGCTCTTTATTTGCATCATTTGCTTCACTTTGTCTTGCCAATTGTTGAAGTAGCTCCTTTCTCTTTTTCATAGAGACTTAATTTGTCTTTTAGTTCTCTCATGAAATCATCAGCCTATTTGAGTCTTTCCTTTAATTCATTGACTTCAAAGTTTGATTGTTCAAGATCATCAAGGGAAGTCTTGAGTTGCTCCCTTAAACCATATGCATCCATTTGAATTCCTAGATCTTCCTCAAGCTGTTAGACTCTGTTAGGAGGAACTTGGCTCTAATATCAATTGTTGATAACTAAGAAGGGGGGGTGAATCAGTTATCCTAATTATTTCTACTTTCTAAACTTTATTAGTAATTAATGTAACATTAATTCAAATGAGCAAACATAACCATGAAATGGAAATACACATGACACAATATTTTTGACGTGGAAGCCCTGTTAAGGGAGAAAACCATGGGGTGATTAACCCAAGATTGTATTCTCTGTTAGAAGAATAGAAATACAAAATGGTACTTGCCAATTAGGGCTCACTACCCAAGCACACTGCTCACAAGAAGGCACACTGCCTACAAGAGACACATTGTCTACAAAAAGAGTGTTATACAATACTTGAACTAATTGGTAGTATCCACATATGCTAGAGTTTAGTTCTGATTAGGCTCAGCACACTGATCTGCTACACTTCATCTTTCCTCTTCTCTTATGCTGCTTTCCTTTCACATACCGAACCTTCCTTACTACTTCTACTCTGCTCTACTTTTATTCGCATATCAATAACAACCACACACCATCTTACAACTAAAAACATCTTGTATATATATCCGTAAAGGTGATTTCATCACCTTTCTAGTCGGCACCCAGAATAGTCAATCTTTTTACAAACTCTAATCTGTCAGCTGAATCCTTGCACATCAAGTAATGTGGATCATGCATATACTTGTATAAGTCATCAATCACATCGGCCAAACATAACTTATGCCTTAAGAACCTTTTCCATCATTAGTAACACATCCGGAATAATGTCTGATGTTCTACCAGTCAGTTCTTCCTCTATTCACACTATCACTTGGGAACCCGATACTCAAGCATTCATATCTCTTTGTCCTTTCCACACTGGAGGCTAAAACCTTGGAATCTATCAGTCAAGATACTCCTCTTGACTTCTCCAAATCTAGAATTCACTAAGATACTTCTACTGAGAGATCTGGACCTATCTGTCGGACCTTACTGACTGCTCTGTTCTTACTTACTAGACCTCAACATTCTTCACTCTGACTTCTGGTAAAGACATACCGTGTCCTGCAAATGTGTGGGATGAACTTTGTTTCCATCAATGACAACATTCATGAATCCATATAGTGTCTCTTGCCAACAAAATCTTGGTGTTATGTGTCATGCTTTTGTGTATGTTGTTCATTTGTATATTATTCTTCTATTTGATTAATTCCTTACAATGGTTGAAAGTGAAAGTGCAAGAAAAAGTTTATAGAACACTTATTCACCCCCCCTCTCAGTGTTCTTGACAATCAACAATTGGTATCAGAGCAAGGTTCCTTTGAAAAAGTTTTAACAGCTTGAGGAAGATGTGGGATAGTGTGATCATGGCAGCAAGAAGGTGTGGAAATTATGAGAGATACAATCAACTAGAAGAAACTCTTATAGATCTTGAAAATTCTGAAGCAGAGGTCAGAGATCTAAAGGAAAATCTGAAACAAGCTGATGAATGCATCTTAAAGCTAAAAGAGCAAGTTAAGAAATTCAAAGATAAATACAAAGAAGTTAGTGACCAATTGTTATCAGCAAATGAAGCCTTGAATGATTTGGAAGTAGAAGTTACAGAAAGAACAAGAGCAGAAGATGATCTAAATTTGATTGTGAAGAACAGATTAGAAGACTGTGCAAACTTGAAAAAGAAATTATAAGTTTAAAAATAGATCTGGAAAAAGGCCATAAGTTTTGAGGACAAATTCAAGATAAGTATTGAAAGCTTGATGAAATGATTGCTAGCCAGAGGAATGTTGATGACAAACATGGTTTAGGATTTGAGAAAGGAGAAAATTCAAACTCTGGGAAAATAAGCATTGAGTCAAGGTAAAACAAAGGATACCAATTCAAAAATCAAATAAGAAGACCTAAAAGACCTCTAATCAGACAACCAAATGCTCAAAGGTACCCATCTTTCAATGGTTATTGTAATTCATGCAATAAATTTGGTCATAAGGCTACTTAGTGTAGGAGCAGAATAAATCAAAATATTCTATCATTTTCTAGTTATTTCAATTGCAAGAAAATTGGTCATAGAGCAAATGAATGTAGAAATCAGATTAGGAAAAGTTTCAAAAATGGGAGGAATGAACAATCATTCAAAGGTAAATGCTTCACTTGCAATAGAATTGGTCATAAAGTTGTTGAATGCAGAAGTAAAGTGAGGTAGAATTCTATTAGGTGCAATGCATGCTATAAAATGGGACACAGATCAAATGAATGCATAAGTTCAATAAGAACTAATTTTCAAAATATTAGGAATAGTCAATCATTCAATGGAAAGTGTTTTGCATGCAATAGATTTGGACACATGGCTAATCAATGTAGATCAAATTCAATCAATAGAAGGATTCAAGGTCAAAAGAATGTGGTATGTTTTAATTAAAACAAATCTAGACATATTGCAAGGTTTTGTAGAAATAGGAATGTGAAGAGAAATTGTTATTCTAAAGAAAGGAAAACAGAGCAGAGAAATGATACAGGAAAATACAAAGTTAATCTGGTTGAAACCAAGAAAGAAATGAACAAGGTATGGATCAAGAAATAAGTAATTGAAGTTAGGGATCAATCCGCACTAGTATCTAGTGCAGATACTTCCTCTGGAAAGTAAATTAAGAGCTTTGGATTAGGGGGAGCAGTGTAGAAAATCCAAATCCCCCAACCAAAAAGTGGGTGCCAGAATTTGGCTCAAAGGCATATGATGGAATCTGATGTGACACAACTCTTAGAAGGAAGAACCGAAAGAAAAAGAGTTAACACGGCATATTGTGGAACAATACTAATCAACCATATTCTATAGTGAGGGGTTTTCAACAACCTTTTGGAATATGCATTTAATGGAGACTAAGTCAATCATGTGGAAGGTAAAAAGGAACTTGTTTTCACTTTGCATTCGGCACAACAATGTATCAATTTTCTCTATGAACTACAAGATTCTTCAACCTATGCCATGGAAATTCTTCTTTTCCATGCTCACATATAGAAGATCTTGGAAGGTTGTATTTGTAGTAGTTGTAAATCAAGGAAGGACTGTTGTAGATTTTGAGAATTCACTGCTGGAGGTAGCTGGTCGAACTAACACCCATGATGAAAAGTATAAGGAATTGAACTCCAACAAAGAGGAAGCAATCTGATTCTTTTTCAGATGATGGTAGCAATACCAATTCTGATAATGGGGATGATTCTAATAATAGGAAGACATCTAGGATAAGGATGCCTTAGAAGAAGAGATTTGATTCTTATGATGAGGGCCAGAGAGATGATTCAAACAGTGATGGATTATCACTTGGGAATTATTTGTACAAAGATGATGAAGATAGGGAACGACTTCAAAAGATGTCTGAACTAGATAGGGAGATGTTTTTGGCAAACAAAGTAGAGGCTAGAGATAAATTTTGGTACGGAAGAGGGCTGAAGCTCAACAAAATGAGACTAGGAATCAGAGGGAAAAGACATATGGCCACCATCTTTACGGATGTGCTCTTCTGTGAAATCTACTAGGACAATGAAAGAAAATCCCTTAAATGAATTAGTTGCAAGGAGATTTAGACGTACAGAGAAAGCCAAGGGACACTGTTGGGTCATCTAGAGGATGTGATTCTTTACCTGGTACATGAAAGCCTCATGATAGTTCTAGTGTTTGTATACACCTAAAACTGACATGACTCTATCTAAATAAATATTTTAAATATTTATTTCATTGTAATAATCCTCTATCAATAAATAAATAAATCAATTTATTTATTTGATTCATTTTCCTCCCATTAATTGAATAAATTAATTTCATCAATATCAATTTTATTCTTCTAAAGAATTAAATAATTTTAATTATTTAATTAAATCATTCATTCTTCCAAATTTAAATAAAATGCAAATTTATTTAAATTAAATCTCAGTGTCCAAAAATAAATATAATAAAATATTTTATTTATTCTTCTAAATATTGCACAATCAATTAAATAAATTTATTTATTTAATTTACTTTCTTATTGTCTAAAAAATCTTCAAAATCTTCTAAAAATAAATCTTCCTTGTCATGCAAAAGCAAAAGCTGAGTTAATTGATTTAAAGCAGCCTTGTTTTTATCAACAAAACTCTTAAATTAGAAAAATATATTCTAATTTATGAAATCAAAGCTCATCCTCATCAAGAAAGCAGTTAACTCAACAAAGCAACTTTTTGAATGACACGTGTCTTCTTTCTATTCACACACATTCTCTCAAACATCCTCTACCATTGATCTTCTTATTTCTTCTACACTGTTGATCTTCTCACACAAGGCTATAAATACCCCTCTATTCTTCTATTTTCATATCAAGAAGCTTTCAAGTAAGATTAGTCTATCGAATCCATAGCATGCCATTGGCACCCCCACTCTTGCTTTATTCATTATCCATCTCACATTGTATTGAAGATCATCTTCAATACAACAAGTATCCTAGCCATTTCTCCATCATCATCTTGAGGAAAGAAAGCAAGGAAGCAAGCTTCTTGAGGGCTACATTCATCACCAAAGATCAATCGAGAATAGGCAAATAATGGAAGCTGTGAGGTAACAAAGCTCTGTAAGTTTGTTTATTTGTTTTAATCTTTGTTATTTCAGTATTCCATTGAGTTATTGGGTTTATAATTCATTTTAATATTAACCAATTTTACCCATAACATTTCTGGCACCCACCATGGGGCCTTCACTCCAAATCTAATCTAAAAACTGAGTTCTTAAGTGACAAGTTCCATACAGACTCTGTGCAATCTTTGTATAGGTTCATTCGACGCATCTAAGAAATCCTGGCATGCATCTGATTATTGTTCCAGTGCATACGATCTTTCAGCGCATATATCCTCCAAGGTAGCACATATACCACCTATTTCAGCACATATGATCTTACTACACATCTTCCCTCAGATTCTACACATCTGGCATTTCATCTGACACTTTCGACTATCCTACGCATTCATTCTTTTTCTCTATGCTTATAACCTATTCTCCTGCACATTTGAAATTACTACGCTTTTGAGTACTATTTTCTGGGCATTCAATCTCTTAAGCTGCACATATGTCTTGAGGAGTAGTTTAGGGGTTTTCTTGTTGGCTTTCTAACACTGACACTTGTCTTGCAGGATTGATTTTTTGATTTTCATGTAGGGTTAAGAGCCAGATAGTTTCATTTTCTTAAAACACACATCATAGGATAGCTAGTAAGGAAAGTAAAAATATGCATGCAAATCTCACATAGTTCTTAACTAGGAGGGTAGTAATGAAATCATTGCTATCTTTGCCATATTTCTATCTCTTTAAAGTTAAGAATATTGCTATCTTGTAAAGGAAAGAACCATTGCTATCTTTAATCACTTCAAAGTTAGCAACCATGTGTGTGCCCAAGTAGAATAATGTATATAGTTTTTCTCATTTTAAAAAGGATAGGATAAACCACTATTTACTGTGTCTTTTGAATGATAATAAGCTTATGCTCTCCCCTTTATTGGGTGACCAAAATGCCAGACTTGTCATTTTTTCATGTATAACCTTTAGAGCAGCCTACCCTTGGATTCTCACCTATCCAAGTGGGAACAACCCTAAGTGGTAATAGGCTAAAACCAAGTCCTACCAATCCACTATAAATAAATTGTGCTTGAGGCATAAGCTTCCTACAACGAGTGTCGTTGTGTTATACCAAAAACCAACCTCCCCCAAAACCCTTCAAGGCCTAACCCTTGAAGGCTGGGAGACTCCATAATGGACAGTAGCACTACCGCATGTATAACCACTCGAACAGTTTCCTTGACTACTCAACCATTGTCTAGTATAATAAAAATCCTTCTATTTGTTGGCACAAAAGGTGGAACCTTTGAAGTGGCCCCGATTCATGTGCTTCTTAGTAGAGATAACATGGACAATCCTAAGGTTTGGTGGGGGGACGAGCCTAAGGAAACCTAGATCTTGGTATGCATGAGAAGTGAGTACTATGGAGGGGAGCCAGTACTACTAGATCCTAAAGCTATCCACTTTGAATATGCATAGCTAGGAGACTCAACAAATACTATCTTTTCCAGCCTAGGAGTGTAATTGTTCTTGTGTCAAAAAAGTCCACAAAAATACAAAAAAAATAATAAAAGATAAAAATCATGAAAACTTCTTTGAATTTGTTGTGTCTTTATCTGCCATAATTGAAAATCAAAAGCAAAAAAGACCAAGTTTTCAACCAAAAACAGAAATTTTTGAAAAACATGCCAAAAAACTTTGTAAAAACACTAGAAAACTAGAACTGCACATACATTGAGACTTGTTGCGCATTCATTGAGACTTGTTGCCCTTTTACCTACTGTTGTTGTGCATATAAACTTTACCAGATCTCCACATGTGCTTCGACCTACTGCACTTTTGCCTTCTTTTTCTATGCATTTACCTCTATGCATCCATTCTAGAGAGTTGTTTCCTACCTTTTTTTGAGAAAAAATTTCAACTTTTCAAACACCCATTTCAAACTTGTTTTAGTTTTACCAGATCTGATTAAAACTATGCAAGTCAGTCATCTCATTCTTTTCCACCACATAGCTACTTTTCCCACGCTTGCATCATCCAAAACTTTGTAAAATTATTCCAAAATCAAACCAAGTATCCCAAAAAAACTAGGTTAGTACCAAGCTATTCTTGATCACATCAACCTAAAACAAAACTAGTGAGTCTCCACTATCAAGGATCAATTATCCTTTTCTCTCAAAACTCCACTAGTGGCTTGTACAAAACTAGTTTATATCAAGTAACTAGATTTCTATCATCCTTACTTTTGACTATTGTTTTGTTCCAACCAACTTGTTTGACACCAACATATCTAAGGAAAACCTTGTTTAAACCTCGACACATTCAATCACCTCTTGTTCAAAACTTTCAAGCTCACTCCATCCCATCTCAAATCACCTTGCATGGTCTTAACAAGGTCCCAAAAACAAAAACAAGTCAAAATGGTAGACAAAACTATTCCATCCCCTCACGATAGTGATGAGGAAATTTCTCAGGAAGAGATTCTACAAACTCAGCAAGACTAAAGGTTTCAATGCATAATGTACAAGGTACTTGCCCAAGAATCTACTAGATTTTTTCTTCACTTAGCACAACAAGGAGTCAAGCTTTCTAAATATTTTGATGTGGAAGCATTAAAAGAACTTGAGGAAGAAAGAAACCCTGTGGGAAGCACATGAGAGGAAATGACCATAGACAAAAGTAAAGCAACCATTGATTCTACAAATGCCCTAAGCTTAATGACCCAATAGATCCAAGCTTTACAACAACAATTCATAGACATACAAACAGGAACATTAACTAAGCATTAGTCCCTAGAGGATATCTCACCATATCCTTTTGATAGGACCTTGATCATGATACCTTTCCCCTCTAAATTTAAGATACCAAAATTTGACAAATATCGTGGAAAGGGTGATCCAAGAGACCACATCAGGGAATTTAACACTGCATGCCTTGAAGTCACCCACAATGATACCTATCTTATGTGACTATTTCCAAGAAGCTTAGGAGGACAAGCCATGGAGTGGTTTTCTATACTACCTCCCAGCATTAGAACCTTTAACAAACTAGTGGACAAATTTGTCATGCAATTCTCCTACAATATTAAGCCTGACACCTCAATTTTAGATCTTTGTAACACCATGCAAAAAGGTGGAGAATCCTTCACCACCTTCATACAAAGATGGAGATAGTTGGCAAGTAAGTGCCCACATCAAATGCCCAAAAAACAAATGTTGGAGATGTTTGTCCATAACTTACAAACTGACTTAAGCTACCAGATACAAATCCAATGTCCTACTTCCTTTAGTAAGGTCATTGAGATGGGCCTAATCATCGAAAAGGCTTTAATATCCAAAGGTCAAATAAAGCTTTATAAGGACACTCCTAGTACCAATACCAACATAGATAAACCAAGATTCTGAACAAAGAACAAGAACATTGTGAATGATGGGGTGGTAGATGCCAAAAATGTGACACCAAAAAAACCAATCTTCAACTTTTCAAACCTGCAAAACAACCCCCCGCAAAATAAACCATGAAACACTAAATCACGGTTTACAAGCTATTAGCCTCAAAGGAAATTCACACCCCTAGGGGAAACATTGGAAACTACCTTATGGAAGTTGATCACAAATAAACTCATAACACTTCCAATAGTGCGGGAATATGAGCCAAAAGTTAAACCTCCTTAGTGGAATGACAATGATTTCTGCAAGTACCACCAAAATAGGAGGCACAAAACCAATGATTGCATTGTGTTCAAGCACACTATCCAAGATTTAATAGATCAAAAAAAAGTGTCACTTGATGGACATATCTCTAATAATGATCATTGGGCATTCAAGGATCCTCTTCCCAACTATGAGCAGGGAGGGTCTTCCAATAAAAACAATGGTGGAACTAACAACGCCAATCACACAAACGTGTCATTCGACTATGTTGTTAACCACATTTCGAAAAGTGATCCACACGTCAATGTGATCACTATAAACAAAGACTCGGATTGTAATGCTACCACTCATAGTAATAGAGTCACTCTTAGACGAGTCCAAGTCTCTCCGTCTAATAAGTACAATATCCTGGATCAACTCCATAAGACACCTGCACATATCTCCATCCTAGAACTTCTGTCTATCCTCATCCCATAGGGCCATACTTGACAAATCTCTTTCAAAAGCCTCCATTCCAATGAACCTTTCTGAAGAATAGTTTCAAACCATGGTAGGTCACATTACCTCACCTCACTCCCTATCATTCATTGAAAAGGATGATATGTCAATTACCCCACCTCATAAAATGTCTCTTCATATCGAAGCCTTCATCCACAAACACAAGATAAAAAGGGTTCTAATTGATGTAGGAGCCAGTTTGAATATTTATACCCTGAAGCTAATCCTTGCGTTGGGGTTTGCGGAGAAAGCCAATGATCAAAAAAAGAAAATCACTTCCAAGCTTATGATGAGGAGGAGTAAACTTCCAAGGGAATGGTTGTTTTACCAATCAGAGTTAGACCTCTAGTAAAAGATGTGACATGCCAAGTCCTTGACATGGAGCTAGCGTATAACATTCTTCTTGGGAGACCTTAGATACATGCTTTGAAAGCTATACCGTCAACATACCACCAGTGTATCAAATTCCCCTATGAAGGCCAAGAGATCACCATCCAAGGCAATCCCAACCCATTTCAATATTGCAACTCCATTCATTCTAAACCTGAAGTTGTGATTCCTCATAACCATGCTTCTACTTCATCCTCATCCTGGGTCAACCTAGCTTCACTTGCTTCCACATCAAAGGCTTCCCAACCTGACCTCAGACTCAAAGATAAGGGCCTGGGTGAGTACACAATCACCCAATCCTTCTGCTTGGCACAACTCCCTCTATCTCCCAGATCATATGAAAGGTCTTCCATGAGCAAATCCAAGGCAGTTGAAAATACCAAAGGTCCATTTATCAAATGGGGAAGCCTTGAAGATGAGATCGATGAAAAAGATATCCTTTAATGGTTATATAAGGATGAAGTCAATCTATCAACACAACAAGACCTTCACTCCAATATACAAACTGAGCAATATGGTCAAGGATTCCAAATGCTACAAAGAATGGGGTATGAAGGACACGGTCCCCTTGATTTGAGAAAGGATGGTATCAGTGAAACCATCCAACCTCATACATTGATAGCCTGAGACACTACAGGGCTAGGTTACACTGGCACAACAAGAACCAACAGAGCAAATAAGCATAAAGGGAAACAACTAGAAACATCTGCTACTAATCTAGTTGATTAAATTCACCGATTGCAAATGAAGAGTGAGACTGATTCTAATGAATATGAGTGGGATAGTCTCTCTGAGCTATCTTGCAACAAAAAGGATATCAATGTGGTCCATGAGTATGAGCCAACCCATGCAATTGAAGGACAAAGTTCAAGGGCTAGACCACTAGAGTCTGACCCACATAATAATGATAGTGAAAGTCATGAGGAAAGAATGATACCCCCCTTGATGGATAAACTAATGGAGAGTACCATCGCAAGCATTGTCCATGCTTATAATGACCACCATAACACCTCTATATTGACCATCAATGCCATCAAACTAGACCAACCTAATGACCCTTTACCATTATTACACCCAGAACTCATAGATTGGGACTTGCAAGACACTACCCCTAATCTCGATACCTTTCAAAATGATGAAGCCATCATAGACTATCTTGAGCTTAGAGATCATATACCCGTAGGGGACCACAGGACTGGCTATGCCATAGAACTCAATGAAAAGGCCTATTTTGGAGAGAGTACCAAGGCTTTTAGTCTCAAAAATGTCAAAATGAAAGAAAGATCTAATGGTGAAAACCACTCTACAATAGTGTTAGATCATGAAAAAAGTAAAAATATAGATGTATCCAACAGTGAAAACCTCTCTGAGGTGCCGAAGGATGGAAGGCTTGACCCTCTACCCAATCTTACACATCAGGAGAGATATTCAATCTTGATAGAACTAGTAGAGCCAATCAATGTCAACATAGGTGACAGTCCCAGAATGATTCACATGGCATAGTCTTTAACTGCACAAGAAAAGCCAACATTTACCGAATTCTTCAAAAGAAAACAAATCAACTTTGCTTGGACATATGCGGATATGCCAGGGCTAGATCCAAATCTCATAATGCATCACTTATCCTTAGCTCTAGGAGCTAAGATAGTAAAACAAAAACTCAGGAAGATGCGCCCGCATGTAGCCCTCATGGTGAAAGAAGAGCTAAAGAAACTATTAGATGTCAGATTCATCAGGCCAATAGACTATCCGGAGTGGATTTCAAACATAGTACCAATTACCAAACCAGATGGAAGAGTTTGAATATGTAATGACTTCAGGGAACTAAATAAAGCTTGTCCAAAAGATGATTTCCCCCTGCCAAACATTGACATTATTGTAGATCTCACGGTAGGGCACACCATGTTGTCACTAATGGATGGTTTCTCTAGATACAACTAGATCAAAATCACACTTGAAGATCAACACAAGACTACGTTCACATGTCCATGGGGCACCTATTGTTGGTGTGTCATGCCATTTGGTTTGAAAAATGCCAGTGCAACATATCAGAGAGCTATGACCACAATCTTCCATGACATGATGCACACTATAATGGAAGATTATGTTGATGACATCTTAGCAAACTCACTCACAAGAGAAGGACACTTGGTAGTATTGGACAATATCTTCATAACACTAGAATAGTTTAATGTGCGACTCAACCCAAATAAGAGTGTGTTTGGAGTTACATCAGGCAAGCTACTTGGATACATAGTGTCTGCTAATGGAATTGAAGTTGACCCAGCTAAAGTAAAGGCCATTATGGAAAGGTCACCTCCTAAGAATCTCACTCAACTAAGGTCTCTGCAGGGAAAACTGCAATCTATCAAAAGATTCAATTCTCAATTGGCAAACAAGTGCCACCCATTTTCCCACATCCTACATAAGAATGACCCTTTCGAATGGAATGATTCATGTGAACATGCATTTCAATAGTTAAAAGAGTATCTCATGAAACCACCTATATTGATGCCACTGATTCAGGGTAAGCCTCTGCTACTGCATATCTCAGCCACACCAACAGCTCTAGGAGCTCTCCTCGCACAACAAAATTATGAAGGGCAAGAACAAGTGATTTACTATATTAGCCAACAACTTGTTAGGTATGAACTACAATACATGCCAATTGCAAGAGCATGCCTCGCTATAGTCTTCGCCTCACAAAAGTGGAGACATTACATGTCACATTCTATCAAATTAGTAGAAAAGATTGATCCACTCAAGTATTTACTCAACAAAGCTGCCCTTACAGGTAGATTGTCCAAATGGGTCATGCTTCTCAGTGAGTTTGACATTGAATATGTAGACAGGAGGGCAATAAAAGGTCAAGTACTTGTAGATCAACTGGTAGATGCACCTCTAACAGATGATAGCCCTTTGAGATTCAAATTTCTAGATGAATCTATCTTTCACATAACCACAACAACTTGGAAAATGTACTTTGATGGCTCATACACTTAGCATGGGTCGGGAGTAGGTATCTTGTTGATCACCCCTAGTGGTGACACCATTCCTAAATCATATAGATTACTCTTTCCCTGCACTAACAACGTTGCAGAATATGAAGCCCTAGTCATTGACATCAAGCTAGTAGTTGAATGGAATATCAAAGAACTTCAAGTGTATGGTGACTCACAGCTGGTCATAAATCAAGTAAATGATGACTACCAGACAAAGGATGAGAAATTAATCCCTTACAAACAGATGGTAGATGATTTCAAGTAATACTTTGTTGAAATCTCTTTTAAACAGATACCAAGGATTGAGAACAAAGCTGCAGATGCCATGGCCACGGTTGCATCTCTCTGTTAGATCTAGGGCACACAACTGAGAGGGGGGGTGAATCAGTTGTACAAAACTTGCTTCTATTTCAAACACTTAAATCCTCTTTGTTATTTGATAGCATATCAATTAATCATTCATGAAAGCATAAAGCATAAACACCAGAGCAGATACACATCAACACATGAGACACCAAGATTTTGACGTGGAAAACCTGGTTAAGGGAAAAACCACGGGGTGATTAACCCAAGGATTATTCTCTATTAGAAAAATAAGAAAAATAGATGGCACATGCCAATTAGGGCTCATTGCCTGAGCACACTGCTCACAAGAGGCACACTGCCTACAAGAGACACACTGTCTACAAAGTAACAAGTATTACAAACATGAACTAGAGATTGACATCTTTACCATGTCTGGATTAGTTCTATTTAAGCTCGAAAAACTCCTGCTCTACCTTTCACTCTTCTTCGCTATGCCACACTCATCCACACCAAGACACACTTCAAAATGAATTCACAATCTCTTATTTATACAAGGCATTGACTTAGGAACAATCATCTAAGTTGGCAAACCTACAAGATCATTCGCAAAATGTGTAATACATCTGGTCGGCTAGTCTCAAGAAGAACACCAATATCCTTGGTTATTCTTCAAATGCACACTCTAACTTTAATGCGGATCACCATCATTAACTGGACATGATCCAATGATCATCATAACCTTCCCTGAATCACCAAACACATCCACACTTTATCAGCTTACTGGAATTCTTCTCTTCTTCATCTGAAACTTCAAGAACATAGTCTGTCATCACTGTCATAATGCAAAAGGTGCTTCCGGACCTCCAAACCATGAACAAATCTAGTTGTCACTTCACACAAACTTCTTCAACACTCTCTCCAATCTGTAGAATGAGTTAATGCAATTCTAGATCTCACTGGACCAATCTATGACTCTGTCACCACTGAACACCTGCCAGAACTGGTTCTACTTGAGCAATCATAACTTATTCAAATCTTCATGCAGACCTCTAAAATCTTGACTGCAGCATCTGAAGACTCATAACTACAAACCTTTTAAACTGCATCCTCTGATCCTCAACCTATTGAGGACTTTTGCTTTCTTGTCATCACTGTTCTTCACTGTTCCTGATTGAGACTTATTCTCTCAATATCCTTAGCACATAGCTCATCCAATCCTTCTCATTAATGCAATATGAGTATGTTTGCATCAATGACAACACTGGTTAACCTCATACTTGCAACAATCTCCCCCTTTGTCATTAATGGCAACATATGATGTGAAAAACCATCAAGACAAGAACTTCTCCTTTCTGTCATAGCTCCCCCTATCAGCAACAACTCTTCACGTCTTCTCTTTCTTTACTACTCCCCCTTTGATCATCAACCACTTGTTTTTCAGATGTCTTCTCTCCCCCTTTGACATCAATGGCAAAGGGTTTATAATTGCAACTCTAACACATCAGAATCATGCCAGCTGCTCCCCCTGAGTAGCAGCTCCCCATCACCAATCGGGATCACAAGATATGACTATGATATCCACTGGACTGATGCACATCAGTGCATCCTAGTTCATCATCAGAGGGGCCATGACCCCTAACTTCTCCCTGAGATACTCAAAAGAGTCCTTGGGAAGAGGTTTAGTAAAAATATCTGCAAGTTGATCCTTGGAGGGCACATACTCCAATCTGACTTCACCCTTGTTCACTTGCTCTCTCAGAAAGTGAAACTTGATAGATATATGCTTAGTTTTAGAATGCAACACCGGATTCTTAGAAATATTTATTGCACTTGAATTATCACAGAAAATTGTGATAGGCTCCTCATATTCTACTTGAATATCTCTTAGCATTTGCTTCATCCACAAAAGTTGAGTGCAATTACCTACTGCTGCAATGTATTCTGCTTCAGTTGTAGATAGGGAAATTGCCTCTTGTTTCTTGCTTAGCCAAGAAACCAACCTTTTTCTCAAAAAGAATGCTCCTCCACTTGTACTCTTTCTATCATCCACATCTCCTGCCCAATCTGCATCTGTATATGCATGAAGAGAAAAATTATGATTTCTAAGATACCATAGACCATACTCAATTGTTCCTCTTAAGTACCTAAAAATTCTTTTGATTGCCACGACATGAGATTCTCTGGGATTAGCCTGGAATCTTGCCACAAGACCAACTACCTATATTATATCTAGTCTAGTCTAAGTGAGATACAATAATCCTCCAATCATTGATCTGTACTTTGTCTGATCTGTCTTAGGAGAGCCATCATCTTTGCTTAACTTACATCCAATAGCCATGGGGGTGTTCATTGGCTTTGAGTCTTCCATTCCAAATTTTCTCAATAATTCTTTCACATATTTGGTCTGAGAAATAAAGATTCCTTTCTTTGTCTAAGTAATTTACATACCCAAGAAGAAATTCATTTCACCGAGCATTGACATTTCAAACTCACTTTTCATTTGATTTGCAAAGGTATTACACATACTGTCTCTTCCTCCAAAGATGATATCATCAACAAATACTTCAACAATCAAGATGTTTTCATGATCAATTTTGAAATATATGTTACTATCAGCAGTACCTTTGTTGAAACCAATCTTCAAAAGATGTTTGTCCAGCCTTTCATACCATGCTCTTAGAGCTTGCTTTAGACCATATAGTGCCTTTTTTAATTTGCAGGCCATATCACCATGCTCAGATAACTGAAATCCATCCAGTTGTTCAATGTACACTTCTTCCTCTAAGTCACCATTCAGGAAAGCGGATTTGATATCCATCTAATACACTTTGAAATCCTTGAAGGCAGCTGTAGACACCCAAAATTGTCCCAAATTTGTTCATGTCTAGCAACACCTTGTCAAAAACATTATCCTAGACATCTTGTAGCATTTTGTCCTAAATCCCACTCTTAACCCCACTTATCCCATTAAGCCAATTAATTAAATAAATTTTATTTATTTAATTAAAATCCCATTCAATCCCATCCTTATCCTACTTAGCCAATTAATTAAATAAATTTTATTTATTTAATTAATATCCAACTCATATCCCAACTAATTCAAATATTTTATTTGAATTAAGTTCTCACATTTCATTCTAAGCCGACTTTCCAATTAATTAAATAAATTTTATTTATTTAATTAATTTATCTTATCATTTAGCCGACATGTGTGCCTCTTTTATTTAAAAAGATAAGTGGTACTACAACATTTTATTTAATATCTTTCATATGTAGTACTTTTTATGTACACAAGCACACATGAGCGCTATTCTCCCTCCATTTGTCACATGACTACAACTCCCTTGAAGAGTGGGATAACCAAATCAATCCTAGCCGTCCACATCAATCAATTAGCTTTTTAATCTCAACCATCCATTTGAACCAAGCCTTTCCTCTAAATCAAACCCCTCATAAGCCATTAGCATGCATTGAGCCTCAAGTACCATTATTCTGCCAAATTTTCTAAAATGTATTGAGCTTCAAGTAACATTATTCTGCCAAATTATCATTAGTATGCATTGATCCTCAAGTATCCACATGTTGTTGAAATATCATTAGAGCCTTTGCATCCTTCATTCTAGCATCTTCATCTTAATGTTATGCTACGGAAGTGAGCACCCAACATTCTTCCAACAACAATCCTTCAAAATCTTGTATGCTCATGCGAGGTGGAGAAGAGAAATGGAGATAAATCGAGCATAGCGTGGAGATCAGTTTACATTTACATTTGTCATTTTGATTTTCATGTTGTCTTGTGCTTCATTGTGCATTGCTAGGGTTTTTATCATTGCTGTTTATTCATTTGCCCTGATTTGCAATTTTACCCTAACTACATTTGGCACGTGTATGTGGGACTCACTTCGCTTGATCTTTTTTTGCAGGTTTTTGTAGTAAAAATTTGCATTCATATAACCCCCATTGTTGAGTTTTGCAGGTTTAATTAACTTTTTGTTGCAGATCTGCTACTTTTTGGACAAAACCCTAGGTTTTAAAGATTTCATCATATCTTCCAAAAGGCTATGAATTTTTCTACAAGATTTTAGCAAAAGTTTTTCCATCATATAAGGAAGCTACAGCAGAAAAATTTCGAGTTTATCGTGATTTTTGCGGGATTTATCATGTTTTTATGTTTTTTCATAAAATCGTAATTCTGGGGGCAAATCAGTGAATTTTTCAAACAAATTTATATTTCTAGAAAGCTCTTGAAATTCTAATGGGGGTCTATTTTTTGCAGATTTAATTTGGAGGTCGTTTATAGTGCAAACATATCAGATCTTTGCCGACTATACCATTTCCATAAATCCGCATTTCTGGGCGCAAATCAGGGAATTTTTCTGATTTCTTTACATTTTCGGAAAGCTATCTAAAAATTAATGGGAGTCTCTTCTTTGATTTTTTAATTTTCAAACCAAAAATCTATCGAAATAATCAAATCTAATTCGGCTATGCATCTAAAATTATAATTTTCCTTGCCTGATGAGCCTATTTTTTATGCCTGCATTATAATATCATTTTTTTTTATGTTGTAGGTGATCATAAGGAGCTGGAGCAACATTGACATCAACATTTACAACAATTTGGATAGTGAATTAACCAGGTGCAATCATTTCATTTCTCATCTTCTAATCATTGTTTGCAAACACATTTGAATTTTGGGCATAAAATGAACAATTGTTTACAAATTCACATCAAAAAATTGGGCTAAAACAAACCATTGTCTTTCATCACATTTGGATTTAGGATTTAAAATAAATAAGTGCTTGCATTGTCTTCCACACATTGAATTTCTAAGGTTAATGAACCCCATGCGAGTGTGACCAAGTAAATGTGTATGCTCTATCCTCGCGTCCCAACACGAACTTGGAGATCAAAAACATTACTTGTGTTGCTTTTGTTTAGCCTTAGAGAGGCCTGCCTTGGTATCCACCCCAAGGGAACAACCTCAAGCGGTACTTTTATCTGGTCCGCTATAAAAATTAGAGGATAAGGCGAAAGCCAAGTCTAACCGGTATTAGCGCTCACCATACAGTGCTAACTCGAAAGGAGGTGTACCATTGTGTATATTAAAACTCCTAGTAGGGTTAGTTAAAGTCTTAAGTGGCTTGCTGGATGCTCGTAGGGTGCCGGTCTCCCAGATTTTCACTAGAACCTCCTTGTGATAGTGGCCTTGCCTTGACTAGGACTTGTTGAAGTGTCTTCATGTGCTTGCTTAACCATCATCACATTATTCCAAACTAAAACTTTCTTATGTGTCTTGTGTGAGTGATTCATGTGTGTATATGCATAATCATTTGTTTGAATATTGCCACATCAAGCTCTAAACACCCAAACACATAAAGACAAGTCATCCTACACATTCTTCCAATAACATTCAAACCCAATCACTTTCATCCCAAACATAGCCCAGTTATCATCCAACCCTTCATATTCACATCATCCAAACAATCCATATCATCATCCAAATCCCTAAACAAGCACTTGCTAAAAGGACTTAAGACAAACACTTGGTGACAACATGTCTACACTAGAGGACCTGGTGCAGGAGCACCTACCTGACAGCTGGCCTTCATGAGGCAGTTAGTAGTTTAGGTCTTGTTTGTGTTTCCAAGAAGGTCTGTTAGACCAAATGCATGTAATAAGGTCATGCTGATCAGGATAAGATCATGCTGACCAGGCTTTTGCTATTTTTAGCTAGTTAGTTATAACAGCTGTCATGATGTATGTTCGGTGGGATCTCCCAGCCGCCTGGAGAGTTCCCAGCCGCTTGGAGTTGGGTCAGTAGTACTCATAGGGAAATCTTTATAAGCATGAGATCGGTTGATTGTAGAGATCATCGATCGGCAGTGTAGTGTTGCATCCAGCAGAGGAGTTGAGTGTTCTGTGTGAGGAACATCATATTGTATTGCATCTTTGAATCAATAAAGATCCTGTTTCGTTTTCTGTTGATCTCCTTTGTATAATCGATCTGCTGGTTTGCGTGGCTGCATGGATTTCCTGATCCATTCCACCGGTTGATCTGTCTGATCGGTGGAATGGTAATGTACATTAGGGTAGGTAGTAATTTGTTTGTTTGCATGCAGGTGTGCAGGATCGTGGTCAAGAGATGTTGAAGACCCTAGCATCCTCATGTGCTAGGTTGAGTTGATAAGCTGACTGAATTGGAAGATCACCCTGAGTTGGATCGGGTCATCCCTGGTGGATCGGCGAAGAGAGATTTCGCTAAGTGCAGAAGTTCGTGAAGATGGCATCATCAGGATATTTCTGCAAATATCCTGCAGACAGTTCGGATATCGTCATCCGGATAAGTGGAGGAGATCGGCATGATGATGTCGATTGCATGAAGTGCAAGTTCGTCGGGGTGATCATCAGCAGGAGGAGCCGACGAGTGTATCGGCATCAGGATCATCATATCGGGAGTGCCAATCATCCGCATATCGCGAGTAGATGCGGAAGAGAAAGTTTGTGTTTTTGGCTAAGTGTTGAGAAGGTCATCAGGATATTGGGTGACGTCATCGTCATCAGGATATGACGTCATCGTCATCAGGATATTGAGATATCCCCCTATGCGAGTTCATCCTGCTGTCGTTAAGTATCGGCATCGGCAGAAAGTGTATTAGCGTCATCAGGAGGTTTCGAAGACAACCGGATAAAGTAGATCATGATGCTGTTGCTTGTGTCGTCGGGTAGCGGAGCATCGAAGGTAAGCTGCTGAAGGTGAACGTCATCAGGATATTTGGAGCAACCGGATGTTGAATATCCTACTGACGAAGGTAGAGTCGGAGATCATGATGATGATGATGGAGTCTGGCGCCCGATGAACAGTGCAACCGGAGGATGTGTGCGCCCGCTGAACATCATGATGATGATGTTAGGAGGAAAGCGGAGGAGGTGAATAGTAGTCGGCAGGAGGATGATTGCGAGTGTCCGCAATATGATGATGCTGTTGGTTTTCGGAAACATGATGCTGACAGAGTAAAGCCGAAATATGATGATGTTGGTAGTTTTAGGGAATATGATGATGATGGCGAAGATGATGATGATGAGGTTGGTCTGCAGACATTCATGCTATATGCGAATGTTATAGTCTGGATGCCTCTGCATCATAGTGGTATCAGAGCTCAGCAAAAGGTCTGGGCTGTTGTGTGTTGATTCTGTCACCGAAAGGGCAGAGGTAAGAGATAGAGTTGATTGTGTTGTGATTGAGAGGTTGACAAAATGCCTCCTAAAGGTAGTGGTACTGCAAGGGAATTGCAGGAACTGAAGGAGAAACATGCTAGAGAGATGAGGAAGATGAAGGAGCTTGCTGAAGCACTTCAAGCCAGGCTGACAGCCCTGGAAAAGAACAAAAAGAGGGAAGTGGAAGACAGTGAGTCTGAAGAAGATGCAGATACTGTTGAAGAGTATGAAGAGGTAGCTGAAGATCTGGATGCTGAAGACCAGAGGTTGGCAAAACTGTTAAAGGCAGTGCAGAGTGAAAAACCTAAGGTAAAGGTTGATGTTTCAAAATATACTGGAAGCTTGAATGAAGATGAGTTGTTGGACTGGATTGCTGCACTGGATAATCACTTTGAATGTGAAGATGTTGCTGAGGATCAGAAGGTAAAAATTGCAAAGACCAAGTTAGGAGGTCATGCTTTGGTATGGTGGGATTATGTACAATCTGAGAGAAGGAAACAAGGGAAGTCTAAGATCACTTCATGGGATAAGATGGTAGCAAGGATCAAGGGGAAATTCTTGCCAAGGGATTATGAAATCCAGATGTTTAAGAAGCTGCAATTTTTAAAGCAGAAAGACAGGGATGTGAAATCATATACTGAGGAATTTTATCTGTTAAGTATGAGATCTGGTCATCATGAGAATGAGGTAGAAAAGGTGGCTAGATATTTGGCTGGTTTGAGGTTTAACATACAGGATGAGTTAGTGTTAGCTAACCCTAAGAATGTGGAGGATTGTTATCAAATGGCAATCAGGATTGAAGAAAAGCTGAATAGAGGACATGATAAGTCCATGAGAGGAAAAGGAAACAATAGGGGAAGAGGAACAGCCCCTGCACAAAAGCAAATCAATGAGAGTCAAGAAGACACTGGTAAAGGACAGGGACAGTCTGATTTCAGAGGTGGATGGAAAGGTAATAGAGGAAGATTTGGAGGTGGTAGAGGTTCTACTACATTTTCAGGAAAGTGTTACACCTGTGGAGAGTTTGGTCATCCATCTTTCAAATGTCCAGAAAACAAAGGTTCATCATCCAGAAATGATAGAACAAGTGACAAGAGGGTACAACTGGTACAAGAAGAGAAAGAAGAAGAAAGTGCACAGAGTTCAAACAGAGGTCCTGAGAATTTTGGCTATCCAGAGAGTGGAGAATCATTGATGTTAAGGAGAATTAGTTGGCAGGCATCAAAGGATATGATGCAAAGAAGAGCTCTTTTCAAAACCACATGTAAGAGCAAAGGTAAGGTATGTAAGGTTGTCATTGATACTGGTTCAACAGACAACATGGTATCTCAGGAGATGGTTGATAAACTGAAGCTGGAAAGGATTCCACATCCACACCCTTACAAGGCATCTTGGGTGAGTGATAGGCAATCACTTTTTGTCTCTGAGCAGGCATATGTGGATTTCCAGATTGGACCATATCAGGATAGAATTTTGTGTGATATATTGCCTATGGAATGTTGTCACCTACTGTTGGGTAGACCATGGCAATTTGACAGAAGGGTACTGTATGATGGGTATGCTAATACCTACACCATCAAGAAGGATGGGAAGATTATTAAGTTGATGCCATTGCAGGCAAAAGCTGCAGCACAGAAGGCAGCTCAAATCATTTTAATGGGAAAGAAGGAATTTGTGCAGATGCCTAGAGGAGCAGGCATGAAGGCAGTTCAGGACACTGCAGAGAAAGGAGTTGTTACAGACAACAAGCTGAAGACAGTTTCAGTTGTGACTGATAGAGGTCAGCAGCAGGTTCAGAAACAGGGGTGCAACCAACCATCAGTTGAAAGGAATGACAAGGATGTTGTCATAGTTGGGACTATTGTTTGTCCTATAAGAGTTGAAAGGAAGATAGACTTGAACACTTCAGAAGTTCAAGAGGTAGTTCAGCCAGAGGTTCTGGTTAGGCAACCTGACAAACACAGGGTATGTGAGAAGAAGGCCTACATCAACAAGCATGATGATTTACTTGCCAGAAAGCAAGTTACAGTGCAGAAGTCTTGGAGCAGCCAAGAGACCGCAGCAGACAAAGCTGGAGCAGGTCAGAAGACTGACAAAGCAAAGTGTAACGGTGGAGGACTTCCCCATACTAAACTCATGGGACATGAGTTCTTTTCTGTTGGGGAGTATGGTGCAGGAGCACCTACCTGACAGCTGGCCTTCATGAGGCAGTTAGTAGTTTAGGTCTTGTTTGTGTTTCCAAGAAGGTCTGTTAGACCAAATGCATGTAATAAGGTCATGCTGATCAGGATAAGATCATGCTGACCAGGCTTTTGCTATTTTTAGCTAGTTAGTTATAACAGCTGTCATGATGTATGTTCGGTGGGATCTCCTAGCCGCCTGGAGAGTTCCCAGCCGCTTGGAGTTGGGTCAGTAGTACTCATAGGGAAATCTTTATAAGCATGAGATCGGTTGATTGTAGAGATCATCGATCGGCAGTGTAGTGTTGCATCCAGCAGAGGAGTTGAGTGTTCTGTGTGAGGAACATCATATTGTATTGCATCTTTGAATCAATAAAGATCCTGTTTCATTTTCTGTTGATCTCCTTTGTATAATCGATCTGCTGGTTTGCGTGGCTGCATGGATTTCCTGATCCATTCCACCGGTTGATCTGTCTGATCGGTGGAATGGTAATGTACATTAGGGTAGGTAGTAATTTGTTTGTTTGCATGCAGGTGTGCAGGATCGCGGTCAAGAGATGTTGAAGACCCTAGCATCCTCATGTGCTAGGTCGAGTTGATAAGCTGACTGAATTGGAAGATCACCCTGAGTTGGATCGGGTCATCCCTGGTGGATCGGCGAAGAGAGATTTCGCTAAGTGCAGAAGTTCGTGAAGACGGCATCATCAGGATATTTCTGCAAATATCCTGCAGACAGTTCGGATATCGTCATCCGAATAAGTGGAGGAGATCGGCATGATGATGTCGATTGCATGAAGTGCAAGTTCGTCGGGGTGATCATCAGCAGGAGGAGCCGACGAGTGTATCGGCATCAGGATCATCATATCGGGAGTGCCAATCATCCGCATATCGCGAGTAGATGCGGAAGAGAAAGTTCGTGTTTTTGGCTAAGTGTTGAGAAGGTCATCAGGATATTGGGTGACGTCATCGTCATCAAGATATGACGTCATCGTCATCAGGATATTGAGATATCCCCCTATGCGAGTTCATCCTGCTGTCGTTAAGTATCGGCATCGGCAGAAAGTGTATTAGCGTCATCAGGAGGTTTCGAAGACAACCGGATAAAGTAGATCATGATGCTGTTGCTTGTGTCGTCGGGTAGCAGAGCATCGAAGGTAAGCTGCTGAAGGTGAACGTCATCAGGATATTTGGAGCAACCGGATGTTGAATATCCTGCTGACGAAGGTAGAGTCGGAGATCATGATGATGATGATGGAGTCTGGCGCCCGATGAACAGTGCAACCGGAGGATGTGTGCGCCCGCTGAACATCATGATGATGATGTTAGGAGGAAAGCGGAGGAGGTGAATAGTAGTCGGCAGGAGGATGATTGCGAGTGTCCGCAATATGATGATGCTGTTGGTTTTCGGAAACATGATGCTGACAGAGTAAAGCCGAAATATGATGATGTTGGTAGTTTTAGGGAATATGATGATGATGGCGAAGATGATGATGATGAGGTTGGTCTGCAGACATTCATGCTATATGCGAATGTTATAGTCTGGATGCCTCTGCATCAGGACCTAGAAATCAAATTCCAAAGATTCCTCCAAAATCTTTATCAAGGATCACAACCCCTAAACTAAGATGCCATTGAAATATTACAATTCTTCCTCCAAAGAGCTCAACCCCACACAAGCCAATCACCTCAACTACAACACTTCATAACCCAAGCCCAACACCTTTTAGCCACTAGTCAATCTCAACAAGTACAACAAACCTTAGCCACTCCATACCAACCTAATCCACCTTATAGCCACATGTCATATCCATCCACTTCCTATCAACTTAATCCACCTTATAGCCACATGCCATATCCATCCACTTCCTATCAACTTAATCCACCTTATAGCCACATGCCATATCCATCCACTTCCTATCAACCTAATCCACCTATCCACCAAGTCAATGCCACATCAACCTATGAACATCCACCTCAAGCTTATCCAATCCCTCATGCCACTATGCCAATGCACTACCAAGCCCATCGACAAAGCAATCAAGTGATATTAGAAGAACAACATCCAAGTCCCAATGGCTCTTTGTACATAAATCAAGTAAGTCCAAGTACACCTTTTCAACAAGACCATCAAGCACCATTGATAGACCTAAGTCCACCTCTCCAACAAGAAGCACATCCAAGTTCAAGTGGTCCCTTGTACATAAACCAAATGAGTCCAAGTTATCCTACGCAAGATCTAATAACCTTTGACAAGGGAGATACCAATCTAGAGTGGCCACCACCATCCAATCACATGCTGACACATGAGCCAACAAGTCCTATCCCAATGCCACCATGTGATCCCAATCATAGTCCATTAATCCCTCTACCTTCCAAACCACCAAGCCCTCCATTACCTTCATCACCATGTCATTCTAATCCTTCACCAAAGGATGCAGCTGAGATAGTTTTACAAAGGATGCTTGAAGCAAAACTCATTGAACTTCCCCCCATCAACCCATGTGAAGAAAGTCCATATGATGAACATGATTATTGTGCATACCATAGGAGCAAAGGCCATAATACAAATCAATGCCCAATATTTGTCTCAATTGTTTACAAGGTGTACATACCTATAATGGGAAATCGTGCCACATCATCCCCATCCTATGTGTCACCCCCATCTAGTCCAAATCCTAATCCATCCAACCTAATTAGCCCTCAACCTAGTCCTAATCATAAGCCTACAACATCATCCGCTATTATTGCTCATCCATTATATTGCCCATCCACTCATACCCTTGCGAAGGATGTGATCCATTGGCTACTAGCTAGGAATAAACTACCTCCATGTCAAACACCCATTTATGAGCCTACCAAAGAACTTCCAAAGGTCATGTTCAATCCTATAATCCCATCATATGGTCCACCTATCCTTAAGCCTATCCAAGAGCCCTCAATTAACATACCTAGCCCTTCAAGCCCATCATATGACCTACAAGCCATCAAGCCTATTTGTGAACCTTCTATCATTAATCCAAGTCAAGAGTCATCATGTTCTCATGTTGTTGACCAAGAACCCATCCAAGAGCCTTCGACTTCCATTCAAACAACCCAAGAGGTATGTCAAATATTTAATCCTAAGCATGTGGAAACATTAAGCCCTAGTCCAACTCAAGATCAAAACACTTTTATGCAACCCATCCATAAGATGTATCTTTTCCATGATCAAGATTATAGCCATAATGATGCATCTATCCACGAGCCACTTGATCCTATCCATCTCCCAACAACTATTCATAAGAAAGCTATCCAAATTCAACCCATCCATGACATTTACCTTCTCTATGATCAAGATGATACCTATGAAGAAGCTATCCATGAGCACCTTGATCCTATCCATAATCCTATATCTATCCATGAGCAAGATGTCCACATTGCTCCTAGTCATCTGCCATCTAGCCCTATCCATAATGAGCAAACATCCACTTGTCATAACAAGACATGTGCCTCTCAAGAACACATAAGCATAGAAGATCAAACAAATAGCTTGGATCTTAGTGAACACAATGCTAATCAAGATCCTAATGATCCTCCTTCCACATCCACCATCGATCCCATTTCAAATCCATCATGTCCTATTGGTCTTACCACCCTTATACATGAGTGTTCTTCCTTAGGACAATAATGACCTTTATCCACTTCAGTTTCTCCATCCAATAAAGAGCTCAAGTCTAATGTTCAAATCACACCCAGTCCCATTGTCAATCACATCCTTCAAAACATGAACTACCAAGGTAAAGGCCTAGGCCTTTATAAACAAGGTATTTTGGAGCCAAACCATGTCAAGATTCCTCCATGCTCATATGGCCTTGGATACACACCCCAAGGTAAACAAGGCCAAGATGTTGGTAATCCCTTCATGCATCCTAAGTCTACCACTTTGCATCACACCCCCCATCTACCCAAAACATATGTTGTCATTCCAACTCCATCATCCTATAAATGTCAAAAGCATGTGACCGTACACCTTCTGCCATCTACTTTGCCTCCACTTTTACCAACTCCAAATATCCCTCCATTCACCTTGCCACCATTGCTTCCAACACCTAACATACATATCATTCATAAGTATCCTTACATCCCTAATCATGACCAACAAAATCACACATCGTTTAAGCATAAAGCTTCCAATCATTCCATCCACTCCACCCACCCCATGGGATTCAAAAGAAAAAATTTTGATGCCTCTACTTATAAAGCTAAAAATCCAACTAAAACTCCTAAGGACCCTCATGCCTTAGGGCATCAATGTGAAAAGTCTCTAAATCATGCATCTTCTAAGCAAAGTACATTCACAAAGCTATCCAAGCCCACACCTCCAAAATCAAAGCCCAAAAGCAAAATGGTTTGGGTTCCTAAGCAAATAGCTAGCAAAGCAAAGGAGGCATCCTCATCCACATCTCAAGAATCCCAATCACCTATCTCCATCCAAAAGCCTACTTCCATCTAAAACTTCCATTCCCTTCAAAAATCTCACAAGCAAAACAAAAGCACTAAAAATACCAAATCTATGTGGGTTCTTAAATCACTTCCTCAACCATCTCATAAGCAAACATTTCCATTGCTTCCTACACCACCATCTCACCAAAAACTTCAATGTTTATCACGGTGTGTGCAACCATTGGTCATGGTTCCCTTCCATTCCAAAACATTTCCACATGCCTCCATCTCCCCATCCTTCATCCATTATCCTACATATCTCCTCAATCACCTTCCTATGGTCCATGCTTTTGCTCAAGCATTTTATCCATCTATCCTTGCATGAACCTTCCATAATCCACATCATAATCTATTATCCACCTAATCCATCTCCCTTCCATGCAATCCCTTATCAACATCTATGAGTATAATGACATGGTCCATGCGAAGACATCATCAATCTCTAAAGGGACACTATCAACCTTCATAGCACTAGCCACTTGAGTCCCTCCTATCCATTACCATGGTGAAAACTTGGCAAACAGGTGCCATGTGTAATTTTCATCCCATCTAAGAAAAAAAAAGCAAAAAAGCAAAAAGTAAAAAGAAAAAAAGAAAAAGAAATCAAAACAGTAAAGAGAAATCCCTTCGTCCAACGGTGAAAACCCGGTAAACAGGCACCTTGGATAAGTACCATGATGAAAACTTGGCAAACATGCGTCATGTGTAGGTTGAGCTTCTATGTCACTTACACTTGGGGGCACATTGTCCATTTCCAAACTATCTATCCCATCATACCATTACCACACCATCCTACCATCCTTAGCCATTACATAAATATGCCTATCCTATTGAGTCCATTTATCCATCCTCGTGCCTTTTGATTTTGATGAAGACATAGGGGTAAAATGTTGAAACATGTTTGGATATTTCTTGACATACCTTCTTTCCAAACCAAGTCCTATCCACTGACAATTCATCCATCCCATTCAAACCAATCTATCATGTCATCCCTTGGTCATGAACTTTTTCATGTAAAAATCCTAAGCATTACTACCTAGAATGGGGCAAGTTCTTCTTATGCAACATAGCCTTTAAGGATCACATCCTAGCTCCCTTATGATCCATCCACTATGGCATATCCTTATCATGAGCTTTCCATCTTATAGCTTATCCCCATCTATTTATCTTGAGCTTTACACTCTAGCCTACCTATCTATTTATCATGAGCCTTCCATCCCTTGTTGCCCAACCTTTTATCCATTCATCTTACATCCATCCTTACACCTGGACTTGGTTTTCTCCCTTGTCATTGGTATCAAGCACAAAGGCTACCCAATTGTAAATCCATTGACATCCCAAAAACATACAAAAAAACAAAATATTCCAAAAAAAAAATCAAAATATCCCAAAAACACAAAAAAATTAAATATCCAACAAAAAAACCAAGCAATAAAACCAATCACATCATCCAAAACAATCCACTCCATCAACATTCAATCAAAATCAAATCATCATCATCATCATTGATTCTTCCTATCAATAACATTCATTTCAATCAATCACTTCTTCCAATTATATCACTCAAATCAATCTATGCAATGATCTTAAATCCAAGTCACATTAATCTGTATCAAGCAAGCCAATCAATCAAGGAACATTATCCTATCAAATCAACAAGTTTTTGATCCTAATCTTGTCATGTGCCAATCAATCATTATCAATCATCATCAATGGGATATAGCGTTCCCACATCCTTATGTTGATCTAGGGATATAGCTTTCCCCACAATGACAACACTATCTATCATTATCAAAAATCAATCAATCATTGGTTAATGACTTGACAAGGGCAATACCTTGTTTATTTTACATCCTTTGAGCATACTGAGAACACTTGCTTATGCTTAGATTGAGTGGACACTCTAATCATCACACCATCACTATCATCATTCAAAACAATCCAATCATCAAAACTGATGCAGAGGAAACGCAACAGAAGCTTACAAATAGGATGGAAAAGCCATTAATCCACTATGATGCAGAAGCATCCACACTAAAACCTTCGACCTTTTGCCTGTCAGCAACATCATCATATTCAGCTATTAGCAGCATCATCACATTCAGCAAGCGCAAACACCCTCCTGATGTTCACTGTTCATCTTACCGCCAAACGCTTTCTGCAGCATCATGATGTTCAACATCATGTTCATCAGCAGGATATAAAATATCCGGTTCCCTCCTATATCCTGATGACGACACTTCACGCACCTTTCCTTCAATGCTTACGTCACCCCGATATCCGACTACTTAAACAACAGCATCAGGATATGACTTATCCAGTCATATTGAAACATCCTGATGATGATACTCAACTTTATACTGATGACGAATATTCTGCCGAATATTCCTCTCATGATCCACTTAACTTCTTAATGCCTTTTGCCGATACCAAAACACTTATGGTCAGTAGGATAAACCTTTATCGGGTGATATTTCGGAATGTCCTAATGACGATTATCCTGATGACGATGACGTCATATGCAGTTCCCTCAATATCCTGCTGTCGGCCAAACTTAACATTATCGGCCCGCGATGGAATTGTCAACCTGATCTTCTACCTTATGCCGATATGCTCTTCCTCGGCAACACCTTGCGATCATCACCCCAATGTGCATTCACCTTATGCAAACTACTGCATCATGCTCACCTCCATCTACTCAGATGACACCCGAAGTAACTACAGGATATACACAGAAATATCCTAATGATGTCGTTGCGATGGATTTTCCAACCTTAGCAAATTTTGATCCGCCGAACCTCCTGAGGTGACCCGATCTACTTCCTGGACAACTTTCCAGACTCTAACAACTAGCACGACCTAGCACATACCCATGCTAGGGTTCTCAACACCTCTCGACTGCGATCCTGCAAACATACATGTGAACAAATAGAAAATGCAAACTAAATCCTAAACTATTGTACATAGCCATTCCACCGATTCGATGAATCAACCGGTGGAATGGATCAGTGAATCCATGTAACCACCAGAACAGCAACTCGATTACACAATGGAATCCAAACAGAAAATTGACACAAACAGGATCTCTTTATTGATTTCAAAAGATGCAAATACAGTACTCTGTCTCACTCTGAAATCTAACTCCTCAATCTGTATCTACCTCTCTATCTGTCTATCTGTCTATCTATCCTAAGACCAACCGATCCTACTACATAAATAGGAACTGCTTGCGAGTACTACCACTCGATTCCCAGCGGCTGGGAGCTTCCAAGCGGCTGGGAGGATCCAACTGAACTAACAAACTATACAGCTGTCATAACAAACTACCTAAAAATAGAAAAGCACGGTCAACTTGGACCTTATTACATGCATTGGTCTTATAAGACCTTCTTGGAAACATTAACAAGACCTAAAACAAACTAACTGCCTCATGGAGGCCAGCTGTCAGGTAGGTGCTCCTGCACCATACTCCCCAACAGAAAAGAACTCATGTCCCATGAGTTAGGTTGTGGAAGTCCTCCACCTTTATACTTTGCCTTTGCAGTGTCTTGACCTGTTCCAGCTTTATCCTCTGCTGTCTCTTGGCTGCTCCAAGATGTCTGAACTGTAACTTGCTGTCTTGCAAGTAAACCCTCAGGCCTGGCAATGTAGGCCCTTCTCACACATACCTTGTGTTTGTCAAGTTGTCTTACCAGAACCTCTGTCTGAATACCTGGTTGAATAACCTTAGGAATTGCCTCTTGAACTTCTGCAATGTTCAATTCTGTCTTCCTTTCAACCTTTATAGGACAAACAATAGTCCCAACTATGACAACATCCTTGTCATTCCTCTCAACTGGTTGCTATTTGCAAACATGTTTCTGAACCTGCTGCTGACCTCTGTCAGTCACAACTGAAACTGTCTTCAAACTGTTGTCCTTAACAACTCCTTTCCCTGTAGTGTCCTCAACTGCCTTTATGCCTGCTCCTATAGGCATATGCACAAATTCCTTCCTTCCCACTAAAATGATTTTTGCTACCTTTTGTACTACAGCTTCTTCCTGTAATGGCATCAACATAATAGTTTTCCCATCTTTCTTGATGGTGTAGGTATTAGCATACCCATCATACAGTACCCTCCTATCAAATTGCCATGGTCTACCCAACAGTAGGTGACAACATTCCATGGGCAAAATGTCACACAAAACTCTATCCTGATATGCTCCAATCTGAAAATCCACATATGCCTGTTCATATACAAAAAGTGATTGACTATCACTCACCCAAGATGCCTTGTAAGGGTGTTGGTGTGGAATCCTTTCCAAATTCAGTTTATCCACCATTTCCTGAGATACCATGTTGTCTGTTGAACCAGTATCAATGACAACCTTACATACCTTACCTTTGCTCTTGCATGTGGTCTTGAAAAGAGCTCTTCTTTGCATCATATCCTTTGATGCCTGCAAACTAATTCTCCTAAGCATCAATGCTTCTCCCTCCTCAGGATATCCATAATTGTCAGGAACTCTATCTTGATAAGTGTTTAAACTTTGCACACTTTGCTCTACTTTCTCTTCTTGCACAAGTTGTACTCTCTTGTCATTCGTTCTGTCATTTCTAGATGATGAACCTTTGCTTTCTAGACATTTGAAAAATGGATGACCAAACTCACCACAGGTGTAACACTTTCCTGAAAATGTAGTAGAACCTCTACCACTTCCAAATCTGCCTCTATTACCTTTCCATCCACCTCTGAAATCAAACTGTCCCTGTCCTTTACTAGTGTCTTCTTGACCCTCATTGGTTTGCCTTGTTGTAGGGGCTGATCCTCTTCCCCTCATATTGTTTCCTCTTCCTCTATTATGTTGTTCTTGTTTTCTCTTTAACTTCTCTTCCACTTTCAATGCCAACTGAAAGCATTTCTGAACTGTATCTGGATTATGTAGACTTAAATCTTCCTGAATATTGAACCTCAATCCATTAAGGTATCTGGCTACCTTCTCTTCTTCACTTTCCTTTACCTTTATTTTCACACAAAGTTTCATGAATTCTTCTGTATATGAGCTGACATCTAGCTCCTTCTGCTTCAGGTTTTGCTTCCTCTTGTGTAATTGGATACTATAATCCAATGGGACATAAGCTTCCTTTACTAATGCCATCATTTTCTTCCATGTAGTGACTCTACGCTTTCCTTCCTGTACTCTATCATCTTGGATGAAATTCCACCATGTTAAGGCAGCTTCTTTCATTTTTGACTGGGCTATTTTCACCCTCTGTTGTTCTGGTATCTCCTCTGTTTCAAAGAAATTGTTCAAGGAGTCTATCCACTCCATCACTAAATCAGGTTCCATCTTTCCTGTAAACACTGGCAAATCCAATTTCACATCCATGGTTCTCCTCTCCATGGCTTTGAGGGCGTTCAACAGTGGTCTCTGGTCTGCAGGAACGACCTCCTCGTTCCAACTAGGGATCTCTTCTTCTTCCCTATCTTCTTCTCTACCAGAACCTACTCCGCTCCTCAACTTCTCTAACTCATCCTTCAATTCCTGATTCTGAGCCTTCACGGCCTTGCTCTCTCCAATCTGTTTCTTTACCAGAACTGCCAACTCAATGTTGGTCATCCTTGCCGGAATCTCAGATGTTCCTTCTTCATCTGACATCCTGCTATATCCTGATCTTTTCCAGAAGATCCTTCCTTTGCTCTGATACCACTATGATGCAGAGGAAACGCAACAGAAGCTTACAAATATGATGGAAAAGCCATTAATCCACTATGATGCAGAGGCATCCACACTAAAACCTTCGACCTTTCAGCTATCAGCAGCATCATCACATTCGGCAAGCGCAAACACCCTCCTGATGTTCACTGTTCATCTTACCGCCAAATGCTTTCTGCAGCATCATGATGTTCAACATCATGTTCATCAGCAGGATATAAAATATCCGGTTCCCTCCATATATCCTGATGACGACCCTTCACGCACCTTTCCTTCGATGCTTACGTCACCCCGATATCCGACTACTTAAACAATAGCATCAGGATATGACTTATCTGGTCATATTGAAACATCCTGATGATGATACTCAACTTTATACTGATGACGAATATTCTACCGAATATTCCTCTCACGATCCACTTAACTTCTCAATGCCTTTTGCCGATACCAAAACACTTATGGTCAGCAGCATAAACCTTTATCGGGTGATATTTCAGAATGTCCTAATGACGATTATCCTGATGACGATGACATCATATGCAGTTCCCTCAATATCCTGCTATTGGCCAAACTTAACATTATCGGCCCGCGATGGAATTGTCAACCCGATCTTCTACCTTATGCCGATATGCTCTTCCTCGGCAACACCTTGCGATCATCACCCCAATGCGCATTCACCTTATGCAAACTACTGCATCATGCTCACCTCCATCTACTCAGATGACACCCGAAGTAACTACAGGATATACACAGAAATATCTTGATGATGCCATTGTGATGGATTTTCCAACCTTAGCAAATTTTGATCCGCCGAACCTCCTGAGGTGACCTGATCTGCTTCTTGGACAACTTTCTAGACTCTAACAACCAGCACGACCTAGCACATGCCCATGCTAGGGTTCTCAACACCTCTCGACTGCGATCCTGCAAACATACATGTGAACAAACAGAAAATGCAAACTAAATCCTAAACTATTGTACATAGCCATTCCACCGATTCGATGAATCAACCGGTGGAATGGATTAGTGAATCCATGTAACCACCAGAATAGCAACTCGATTACACAATGGAATCCAAATAGAAAATTGACACAAACAGGATCTCTTTATTGATTTCAAAAGATGTAAATACAGTACTCTGTCTCACTCTGAAATCTAACTCCTCAATCTGTATCTACCTCTCTATCTGTCTATCTGTCTATCTGTCCTAAGACCAACCAATCCTACTACATAAATAGGAACTGCTTGCAAGTACTACCACTCGATTCCCAGCGGCTGGGAGCTTCCAAGCGGCTGGGAGGATCCAACTGAACTAACAAACTATACAGTTGTCATCAGCTGTCATAACAAACTACCTAAAAATAGAAAAGCACGGTCAACTTGGACCTTATTACATGCATTGGTCTTATAAGACCTTCTTGGAAACATTAACCAGACCTAAAACAAACTAACTGCCTCATGGAGGCCAACTGTCAGGTAGGTGCTCCTGCACCAAAAACAATCAGCCTAGCAATAGCAAACATCATAACCAAAGCACATCAAGCCAACTATCAAAACAAATCCTATCAATCATCACCATCAACACCAAAGCAAATCAACTCAATCACATCAAATCCAATCGAAACAAATCTAATCACTTCAGCAAATCAAAAGTAGCTCAATCCACCACATATCATCCCATCATCAACATTTCATCAAATCAATCCAAAGAATCCAAGCAATGATCCAAATGCAAGCCCATCCTTAATCCATACCAATCAAGTTAATCAATCAAACTAAGTTATCCAAACGCAATCTATGGTCTTGATCCTAGCCTTGTTGTAAGCTAAATCAATCAGCCAATTAGCCAACCAACTCAGCAAACAACCTTGTGTTGATCTAGGGATATAGCTTTCCTTGCAATGACAACACTCTCAACTATCATCAATTGACAACCAATCATTGGTTTATAGCTTGACAAGGGGGCAATACCTTGTTTGTTTTTGAATCATTTGCACATGCTTGCTTGCTTGTGTGTGTTATCATTTTAACTTGCATTTGTATCCAATCCATATCAATCCAACTAATATTCATATCTTGTATCCAGACAAGGTTGTATTATGCTGGGGCACAAGACACATCGTCACCCTGGTCCTTATACCTTGGTGCATAAAGTCTAGTGCTATATCAAACATCATGGTTGCTCACCTTCCATTACAGCATAACGCATCTCTATTTCTTCTATCTATCCTCTCATCTTTCTTTTGCAGCCAAGCCATTTCATTTCGAGAGCATACCCATGTTTGCCCAACCCGCCTATCCTCTCGAGGGGGCATCATCATCATATCTTTCCATCATCATTGTCCCTATCTATTATCCATACTTTAACTTCTTTGAAATGATGTTACTCGACATAAAGCTTATCATCCTGAACATCATCTCAAAGAGGGGCAAAATGTAGACACCCAAAATTGTCCCAAATTTGTTCATGTCTAGCAACACCTTGTCAAAAACCTTATCCTAGACATCTTGTAGCATTTTGTCCTAAATCCCACTCTTAACCCCACTTATCCCATTAAGCCAATTAATTAAATAAATTTTATTTATTTAATTAAAATCCCATTCAATCCCATCCTTATCCTACTTAGCCAATTAATTAAATAAATTTTAGTTATTTAATTAATTTCCCAATCATATCCTAATCCCACTTTCCAATTAATTAAATAAATTTTATTTATTTAATTAATATCCAACTCATATCCCAACTAATTCAAATATTTTATTTGAATTAAGTTCTCACATTTCATTCTAAGCCGACTTTCCAATTAATTAAATAAATTTTATTTATTTAATTAATTTATCTTATCATTTAGCCGACATGTGTGCCTCTTTTATTTAAAAAGATAAGTGGTACTACAGCATTTTATTTAATATCTTTCATATGTAGTACTTTTTATGTACACAAGCACACATGAGCCCTATTCTCCCTCCACTTGTCACATGACTACAACTCCCTTGAAGAGTGGGATAACCGAATCAATCCTAGCCGTCCACATTAATCAATTAGCTTTTTAATCTCAACCATCCATTTGAACCAAGCCTTTCCTATAAATCAAACCCCTCATAAGCCATTAGCATGCATTGAGCCTCAAGTACCATTATTCTGCCAAATTTTCTAAAATGCATTGAGCTTCAAGTAACATTATTCTGCCAAATTATCATTAGCATGCATTGATCCTCAAGTATCCACATGCTGTTGAAATATCATTAGAGCCTTTGCATCCTTCATTCTAGCATCTTCATCTTAATGTTATGCTGCAGAAGTGAGCACCCAACATTCTTCGAACAACAATCCTTCAAAATCTTGTATGCTCATGCGAGGTGGAGAAGAGCAATGGAGATAAATCGAGCATAGCGTGGAGATCAGTTTGCATTTACATTTGTTATTTTGATTTTCATGTTGTCTTGTGCTTCATTGTGCATTGCTAGGGTTTTTATCATTGCTATTTATTCATTTGCCCTGATTTGCAATTTTACCCTAACTACAGCAGCAAATACAAGAAATAGTCTGACTGCTTCAATTCTTTCCACTGGAGCAAAGGTTTCCTCAAAATAAATCCCTTCTATTTGAGAGTAGCCTTTGCAGACTAATCTAGCTTTATATTTGATTACTTCACCAGCTTCATTTAGTTTGTTCTAGAAGACCCATTTGGTTCCAATCACATTCTTGTTTCTAGGTCTAGAAACAAGATCCCAAGTGTGATTTTTCTCAATTTGCATCAACTCTTCCTCCATTGCTTTTGTCCAATTTTCATCATTGCAGGCTTCATTTATTGTCTTAGGTTCAATCTTTGAAATCAGACAACATTCATCTGAATTTTGAGCAACATTCCTTCTAGTTTGCACACCTTTGCTTTTGTCACCTATGATCTGATCTTTAGATTGGTTCAGTCTTACATATCTTGGAACTTTGGGAGTTTCTTGCACTTTTGCTTCTTGATCATGCTCATTCAGACCTGTCTCTTCTTCCTGATTTACCGGATTAGTCTGAATCTAACTTTCAGGAGAGGATGGAGCTTCTTGAACTAGAACATCATTCTGATCATCTTCATCATACTCATAAAATCTTGAGGGCTTCTCAATACCTTCATCAACCTTCACATTTGTACTTTCTATCATCTTTCTCAGTCTCTTATTGTAACACCGGTATGCTTTGCTTTGAGTGGAGTAACCCAAGAAAATTCCTTCATCACTTCTAGCATCAAACTTTCCTAGATCTTCATCTCTTTTAATGTAACACTTTTTACCAAATACTCTGAAATATCTCATAGTAGGAGTGATGCCAAACCAAAGTTCATAAGGAGTCTTACCAGTATTGCTTTTGATTTGAACTCGATTGAGAGTGTAGACTGCAGTGCTGACAACTTCTTTCCAAAACATCTGGGGAACATTTGCTTCCATCATCATTGTCCTGGATGCTTCTTGGATGGTCTAGTTCTTTCTCTCAACTACTCCATTCTGCTATGGAGTCCTAGGGGCAGATAATTGTCTCTTTATACCATGCTTCTCACAAAAATCTATGAATTCACCGGATGTGAATTCACCACCTCTATTAGACCTCAGACATTTCAGTTTTAATCCGGTTTGATTCTCTACCATAGCCTTGAAGATTTTGAACTTCTCAAATTCTTCTGATTTCTCTTTCAGAAAGGTAACCCACATCATCTGGGAATGGTCATCAATCAGTAACATGAAGTATCTATCACCTTGCATACTCTTGATTCTTGTCGGACCACATAGATCAGTATGAATTAACTCCAATAATCTGGTAGAGGACTGATCCTTTCTTTTGAATGAGACTCTACTCTGTTTACCTAGCTGACATTCTTTGCACAAACTATTTGTAGGTTTTATCAATTTTGGAAGATCTCTTACAGCCTGAGTATTGCTTATCTTGATGATGTTATCAAAATTTACATGACACATCCTTCTATGCCATAACCAACTCTGATCAACTTGAACAAACAGACAACTTTTATCAGAACCAACCAAGTGGAAGATATTACCTTTAGTTTGAGTACTGGATGCAATCTCTATTCCGGATCTTTCAAGGATTTTGCATTTTCCATCCTTGAATCAGAGATCATAGCCTTTGTCCACAAACTGTCCAACACTGAGAAGATTGTGCTTCAAGCCTTCAACATATAGCACATTACCAGTTTTTCTTTCTTCCATTAAAAGAAATAGTTCCTCTTCCTCTAATTGTACCATCAGAATTATCACCAAACTTTACCACTTCTCCTTCATACCTTTCCAAATCTAAGAACTTGTTCTTGTCACCTGTCATATGGTGAGAGCATCCACTGTCAATAACCCAATCATCCTTTTCTTCAACTTGGGCAGCCAAAGCTCTTTCTACAACCTTATGATTGACAGATTCATAGGATATTAGATCTTCTTCCTTGATGGAAATAAACACCCATTCATTTCTAGATTTGTTTCCTATCTCTGATTCATCATCTGTTACTCCTTCATTATAATCTTCTTCATGAACATAATAACAATTCTTTTGGAACCTTTGTCTGTTAGAATTTGACCTTGTAGATATTTCCAGACATCTTGAGGCAAAATGACCAATCTTATTGTAGTTGAAGCACTTAAAGGGTAATTTTCCTTCATACTTACTAGATCCTCTTGGCAGTCTCTTTGCAAAGAGGGCTTCAAGTTGAGTTGTTTCTGCTTCTTCCACTTCCATGTCTCTTCTTGTTTGATCATACCATGACAGCTTCCTTGAAGAGTTTTCTCCTGAATCAAATCTTTGTTTACCTTTCACAGAGGCATTGGCTTTGAATGTAGATTCAGTCTTGGGGGGATCATCTCCAAACTCAGTCATTTCAAATGCAGCCAATTGGTCTCTTGTGATAGTTGTATGGGCTCTGAATTCATCAATGGTAGCAACCTTGATTTTGTAGACAGCAGGAAGGGCTCTAAGAATTTTGCCAACAATCTCATTTTCATCCAAAACTCCACCAGCATTCATGATTCCACACACCAGCTCATTTACGCTTGGCACAAAGGTAGTAATATTTTCATCATCTCTCATTTTTAGTCTTTTAAATTTCCCTTTGAGACTCTACAACCTTGCACTCTTAACATACTCATCTCCTTCATGCAGAAGTTCCAGTTTAATCCAGATCTCATAGGTAGTTGGTAGGTTAATAATATTTGAAAGCTCTGAGTCATTTAATGCACTTAGAAGAGCCTTTTTCGTCTATAGATTATTTTCAGCATCTGTGATTTCATTTAGAGTTGTCGGACCACCCTGTGGAGGTGTATATGCTTTTGTGACCATGGACAAGTACACCTTTCCCATACACTCCAAGTGACATTTCATGCGGCCTTTCCAAAGAGTGATGTTGGTTCCATCAAACTTTAGACTGTCCTTCTTGTATGATGACATCCTAGATCTCCTCAAGTGGTTAAGCTCTTTTTAGAGGAACTTAGCTCTGATGCCAATTATTAGATCTAGGGCACACAACTAAGAGGGGGGGTGAATCAGTTGTACAAAACTTGCTTCTATTTCAAACACTTAAATCCTCTTTGTTATTTGATAGCACATCAATTAATCATTCATGAAAGCATAAAGCATAAACACCAGAGCAGATACACATCAACACATGAGACACCAAGATTTTGACATGGAAAACCCGGTTAAGGGAAAAACCACAAGGTGATTAACCCAAGGATTATTCTCTGTTAGAAGAATAAGAAAAATAGATGGCACATGCCAATTAGGGCTCATTGCCTGAGCACACTACTCACAAGAGGCACAGTACCTACAAGAGACACACTGTCTACAAAGTAACAAGTATTACAAACTTGAACTAGAGATTGACATCTTTACCATGTCTGGATCAGTGCCATTTAAGCCCGAAAAACTCCTGCTCTACCTTTCGCTCTTCTTCGCTATGCCACACTCATCCACACCAAGACACACTTCAAAATGAATTCACAATCCCTTATTTATACAAGGCATCGACTTAGGAACAATCATCTAAGTCGGCAAACAACTACAAGATCATTCACAAAATGTGTAATACATCCAGTTGGCCAGTCTCAAGAAGAACACCAATATCCTTGGTTATTCTTCAAATGCACACTCTAACTTTAATGCAAATCACCATCATTAATTGGACATGATCCAATGATCATCATAACCTTCCCTAAATCACCAAACACATCCGCACTTTATTAGCTTACTGGAATTCTTCTCTTCTTCATCTGGAACTTCAAGAACACAGTCTGTCATCACTGTCATAATGTAAAAGGTGCTTCTAGATGTCCAAACCATGAAAACATCTAGTTGTCACTTCACACAAATTTCTTCAACACTCTCTCCAGTCCGTAGAATGAGATAATGCAATTCCAGATCTCACTGGACCAATCTGTGACACTTTGTCACCATTGAACACCTGCCAGAACTGGTTCTACTTGAGCGATCATAACTTATTTAGATCTTCTTGCAAACCTCTGAAATCTTGACTGGAGCATCTGAAGACTCATATCTACAAACCCTTTAAACTGCATCCTCTGATCCTCAACCTATTGAGGACTTTTGCCTTCTTGTCATCACTGCTCTTCACTATTATTGATTGAGACTTATTCTCTTAATATCCTTAGCACACAAATCATCCAATCCTTCTCATTAATGCAATATGAGTATGTTGCCATCAATGACAACACTAGTTAACCTCATACTTGCAACACTCTCCTTGATATTCCAAATAATCAATCACGTTATGAGGTCTTAGTAGAGCCAATGTCCCTTCATGCATATGACACTCCTGAATCCCGTATCATTTTGCCACATTGTTAGAACTGATTCCCCCTCTATGGAAAAATATTTTCCTAGCTTAAAGAGAATACCCTCCCACTTGATCTCTCCAGCAACCAAAAATGAACCTTCATTCATCAAGCATCCTAGTATGCCATTGTTGCCAATACCCTATATCGTAGAGGTCTCGATGGTACTCTCCTTAGGTGTCTCGATAGTGAGGAATATCAAACTGCCATGAATGAAGTGCATGACGGTATATGCGGGACCCACTCTAGTGGCCCTACCCTAGCCAAGAAACTCATATGCATGGGATACTACTAGCCAACTATGGAACAAGATTCTTATAATTTTGTAAAGAAGTGCGAGAAGTGCCAAATCCATGGGAACCTGATACATACACCAGCATAGGAGCTGCAACCATTAACAACTCCTTGGCCTTTCTGTCAGTGGCGACTCAACTTAGTGGGCAAGATCCACCCTCCATCTAGCGGCCATTAATTCATAATCACTGCCACTGAGTACTTTACGAAGTGGAATGAAGCCGTGCCCTTAGCCAATATCATAGGCAAGCAGATTGCCTCCTTTATCTTGAACTATATCATTTGTCGCTATGGTATCCCTTCGTCCATTATCACGGATAATGGAGAACCATTCAAAAATTAGGATGTTAGGGAACTATGTGACAAATTCCATATCCAACGCCACTTTCTACCCCATATTACCCCCAAGGCAATGGCCAGGTGGAGGCATCAAATAAAACTATCTTGAAAATCTTGAAAAAGACTGTCAATGATACCGGCTATGATTGGCATATCCAATTAAATCCAGCATTGTGGGCCTATCATATGAGTATCCGCACACCCACAGGTGTAACGTCATACTCCCTAGTCTATGGATCTAAAGCCATCTTGCCCATTGAAGTCGAGATCCCATCCTTGCGAGTTTCATTAAAAGGCCTCATATCTGAGGAAGAGTACAAAGTGTCTAGACTTCAAGAGTTAGAGCTGCTTGAAGAGAGAAGGCAACAGGCCTTTAACCATCTCAAAGCTTACCAACAACAAATGTCCAGAAGTTACAACCACAGATAAAGCCCAGAATATTCCAAGTTGGTGACCTAGTTCTTAGAGAAAATCCCAAAAATTAGCAAGATCGAGAGAACAAAGGCAAGTTGGAACCCAACTAGCTAGGTCCCTATGTCATCATCATGGCATATAGGTCAAGAGCTATCAATTGGCTACATCTAAAGGTGAATTGTTTGATGATCCTATAAACAACATGCATCTTCGCAAGTTCTATACCTAAAACCCCAATGCAAGGGAGTCCAAAAAAATAACAAAAAAAGAAAAAGTGATCAAAAACAAAAAAAAAATTGAAAAATAACAAAAAAATCATCCTCTGGTGAAAACCTGGGAAACAGGCACTTGGGATAGATACCATGATGAAACCTAGCAAATAGGCATCATGTGTATTTTTCGCTATTGTGCAAATAAAAGCAAGTGGTGAAAACTTGGTAAATAGGCGCTATCTGTGGCAAACCGCTTCCTCCATCTGTTGCGACCGAATTTCTCTTGTGTCCATCATATCATTCATCTTGAACCAATCCATTAAACCATTGTTGAACTATGTCACCTCTGAGTTATCACGTAGGTAAGGCCATTCCCAATGCACCCCTGAGGCTCCGCTCTGCTTCTTTCCTATTTATTCCATCAAGTGTTGTCTGTCCTACTATCCATACCGATTCTGCATCGTGGCCATCGCCTAGGTCCTAGGTCCATTAGGTTCACCCCAAACTACATTACCTCTGTGTTGTCACGGAGGTAAGGCCATTTAGCAATGAACCCCCAAGGCACTAGGTTAGTCCCTTAGGGTCCATCTCTCTATGTCTGTTTGATGAGACACCCATAATAAGTCAATCCTTTGTCTAAACTAGGGGCAACTCATCGACCTAGTTGCACATTTGGATTCTTGAATGCCACATGTTCTAAGAGGATACCAATAAGGATTGTGATACCTTTCACTAGACAAGCACACGTAGGAAAGCAAGCATCCCAAAACAAAAAATCTTGGCACAAAACAACAATTAGTCCAAAATCAAAGCAAAACATATACCAAAACACCCAAACTGATTCTATATCAATTATGGCAAGAAGACACATCTAAATGGAAGAATGTTTTGTGCTTTATGAACTAGTTAACTTACAAGGTCTTGAATTTTTGTCATTATGTCTTTCTATTCTACTCAAGGATACCAAAATCTAGAGATGCTATGATGGGGGCATAATCATTTTCTTTATGTGTTGTTTGTGGATCAAACTTTAGTAATATGATGACTTTTATCTAACGACATGATCAACAAAAGATCTTCGAGGACTTCAGAGGTCTGAACATGAAAAGGGGCAATCCTTGTCTGTTGAAATGCAAGAGGTACTCAGGTCATCTAGCTTCAAGTTTGACTAGATGCTTGTATCAACTTGCTATATCAAAATCCATGTAAGAAATACTTAGGTCATCTCTTTTTAATTATACCTAGATGCTTGTATTTTCTTACAACATTTCGAAAAGAGAAAAGAAACAAAAAGGGCCCAATGATGAAAGAAAAGTACTTGCACTCTAATGATGAAAAATATCCGCATCCATTTCATATCTAGAAATTCATATCATCCTTTCAATAAACAAAACCTATAGAGTATCAGTGTTTACAAATGAAAGCCTGTGATCCTTTCATTCATCTTCTTCCACCTATCACTATGTCATCTCTATGTCGATTGAGTACATTTGGACATACCAAAAACATAGAACAAAAATTGCATATCATATCACATGAGATAGTCATTCACATGATTAAATCATTTGCATACGTAATAAGTGCATTAGGTCATCCATATACATTCACATCAGTACATCATATCAACAACAAAATCAAAAAACATAGACAAGTACATATAGATCATCTCGCAAGCTGCATAATCGTATCAATAACATTTACATTTGTATTTGCATATCTGATCATCATAAATCCATCTAAGACTGCATCAACATCATATTAAACATAATCAAAATGTGCATAACATGTGAAAACATCATAAGATAGATTACATCCATGGCATATAAACATAGAATAAGTGCATGTAGAACATCAATAGCGCCATCATCATATAAGCATAAAACATGTCCAAATGTACAATATATCCAAATATCTATCCATCTCTTGAAGTGATGTCATGAAATATATACAATGTACAAAAAGATAATAATACATGTCTCAGGGCAAAATAATACAAATATATACATATCAGGCCATCTGAGCCATCAAAAATGTGTATACATAAAGTCAAAAAATAGTACAAATGTCAAGAACTGGCTAGCCCTACTGCCGTGGAGCACTGCTCCCTACACTATCCTCTCCTCTGTCACCCCCTAACTACTGGGGGCCTCTCACTGATGCTCTAGATTGGGATCCACCTGCCCTCTGTGAAACCATAGACTGGCTCCTATAGCTAGGTGTGCGCTAGTCTACCGGCACGACCCCATGATATAGTCCTCTATAGTACTATGTCTGAGCCTGTGCTCTAGCGAGCTCACCCTATACCTGTGCCAGCTGCCCCTATACCTGTACAAGCTATGCCTGTGTCTATGTTTGTGCAAGTTGTGCCTATGCCTGCTGCACCTGTGTAACTAAAAAGCTTGTGGTACCATATGTACTTAGGGCTGTCACTACCGCATCTCTCTCTACTCCAATGGCCTGCACCCTCGCCAAGGCTGAGTCTCACTCTCTAGAGATCTCTAATATGTGTCCTACATTTGTTTCTCTTCAAGACTCTAATGCTCTCAGCTGTACCCTCAGCTACCTCACCTGACCCTGTAGCACAGTCATGGCATGTTGCTGTAAGTTAGGCTACAGAGCTTGCTCTCCCTGTCCCTACACCTGCTACTGGGCCACCTACTGTGTTGGCGGTATCTATCTCTACTATACTTCCTACTACACCTAAACCTATCCTATAGCCTGTGGTTGCACAACATGTTGTTGTCCCAAGGGTCCCTCGCCAGACCTCCTCCTCTGTCTAGGTCTGCCTCCATCTCCTCCTCCTCCTCCTCCTCCGCTGTCCCCACCATCATCTCCCTCTCCCTACCCCCCTCTACCCCTCCTCTGTCTCCTCTTGCCAGCCCCATCCTTGTTGTCTGAATCCTCCTCGTTTATGCAAGGAACCAACTCTCCAGGTCCTAAATATCTAGGAAATGGATGAGCTGCAAACCACTCCTCATAGTCTGGAGTCATCCTCGCATCTACTACCTCTCTCCTCATTGGCTAGGATGCATATGGGATCTACCAAAAGTCTGCTAGTGCCTCCTCATAAGATGCCACTAGACCCCACCTTAGCCTCTCTGCATGGGTCCTCACAAATCGAGCCTACCCCTGTGGCCTGCCTTATACTCTATCAAACTGCCTCTACACTCTGCTGACAATTTGATGCTCTAGTATGTATCATGTCTTGCCAATGAGCCACCGAGTCCAGAAACAATATGGTAACTCATCATCCTCCTCATCCCATACCTCGCAGTCTAGGTATGGGCACCAGATAACTACATCTAAATTATCTAGCACATGTCTCCAGTACTTGAGTTTTCCTAGCTTGTGATGGGAAATAACTCCTGCATAACCATAATTGTATGGCTCTCCCCGCTATCTCACAAAAACATAGATCAACTGTGTGATCGCTATGTGCTCCCAAAACCAAAACTGCAAAAGAGACACACCTACTAACAAGCTATCCCCCCTATGGTACACAACCTGGTGCATGTCCCTATACAAGTGTACAAGTATGCACACACCCCATGCATATCAAGTCTCGTCAATGATCATCCTCTCCATCACCCTCCCCCAGCCAATCAGGAACCCGTGTGATCTCCTATCGGGGCATACTACACCACCAATCAATCCTGCCACTATCCTTGGGAAGTAGTCATAACAGTCATGTATGTCCTACCATGAAATCACCTGCTCATCTAGTTCTGGTTCATCAAAAATGTGTTTGTACTCTACCAAACCTGCATCACATTGCGGATCATACTCTACCAACTCTCCCTGAATAGGAAGATGCAAAATCCTGTAAGCATCCTCTAAAGTGATCATCATCTCCCCAGTCAGTAGATGGAAAGTCCCGTCCTCGATGTGGAATCACTCCACTGCCGCAATCAATAGACTGAGGTTTGTGTGAACCTCAGGCATGAAGCAAATGTAATCTAGACCCATAGCACCAAGAGCCTTGTGGTCCATCTCTATAAGCATGTACCACTACAACAATGGTAAAGGGAACTACTCCCATGACATCAGAGTATCGTGAATGTCCTCCTGTAACCAAGCAAAGCCTAAAGTCAGACAAAAAACCCATATCCAAACAAACCTACACAAAGCAATCAAACTATCTATCACTGACTTACCATATCAAAATTAATCAAAACAACATATCATCTCTTGACTAGATTCCTGACAATCTCAGAGATCGCTTATCAATTGATGCATCGTTCAAGATGCCAATTGGGTTAAGTTTGTTAAGATAGCTAACCAGGTAGCTAATGCGCCGAATAATATTAGATGCACCGCTTCACCATGAATGCACCGTTCCTTGACATGTATGCACCATTCTGGCATATGCGCCGCTTCTTTTGTCACATGCACGGTTCTGTAGTGGATGCATCGATTCCTAGCTTATATGCACATATTTATCATATGCACTGAAAGATCACTCACATGCGCAGTTTCCTGGCATATGCGTCGTTTCGGGGCACATATATGCCGAACTGCAGTTTGATGCATCTATCCTAACTAAGTTTTCCCTAGTATTTATTGCACTAATAAATGATTTTAAACAAGTTTTGTCGAACTAAATACCGGTGGTCCTTCCTTGGGTGGCCAATCAAACCGTCAAACTCGCTCAAAATGGTGCTCCTCGCATAGAATATCCATATCTCTGTTGACTTCTCTAGCTCCTCTACTCTGCTAAGCTCTCAAGGACAAATCAACTAAAGACAAGTGTGTAAATGAATAGGACTTGTGGAACTAGCTCCTATATATAGCATGTAAACCATAGCTGACTGTGTGACTACTTCCCATGCCTATTTCTCGAAACCATGTCCTGTTTTCTTCAATCTAACCTGTTTTTCACCTTCTTCTTCATGAGATTGTCTATCTCACACCTTCTACCTTCTTCCCATCTAATCTCCTGAGGCAACATCCTATCGTTGTTAAACCTATACTAGGGGCAAACTGGGGCATGTATCATTGTCAAAAATTCTTATTCTTTGAAACAACGTGATAAAACACATTGCATCAAAAAGGGGAAAAATGTACACACCTAAAAATGACATGACTATCTAAATAAATATTTATTTCATAATAATATTCCTCTATCAATAAATAAATAAATCAATTTATTTATTTGATTCATTTTCCTCCCATTAATTGAATAAATTACATTTATTTAATTAATTTCATCAATATCAATTTTATTCTTCTAAACAATTAAATAATTTTAATTATTTAATTAAATCATTCATTCTTCCAAATTTAAATAAAATGCAAATTTATTTAAATTAAATCTCAGTCTCCAAAAATAAAATATAATCAAAGATTTTATTTATTCTTCTAAATCTTGCACAATCAATTAAATAAATTTATTTATTTAATTTTCTTTCTTATCTTCTAAAAAATCTTCAAAATCTTCTAAAAACAAATCTTCCTTTTCATGCAAAAGCAAAAGTTGAGTTCACTGATTTAAAGTAGCATTGTTTCTATCGACAAAACTCTTAAATTAGAAAACTATATTCTAATTTATGAAATCAAAGCTCATCCTAATCAAGAAAGCAGTTAACTCAACAAAGCAGCTTTTTGAATGACACATGTCTTCTTTCTATTCACGCACATTCTCTCAAACATCCTTTACCATTGATCTTCTTATTTCTTCTACACCATTTATCTTCTCACACAAGGCTATAAATACCTTGCTATTCTTCTATTTTCATATCAAGAAGCTTTCAAGTAAGATTACTCTATCAAATCCATAGTGTGCCATTGGTACCCCCACTCTCACATTATTTATTATCCATCTCACATTGTATTGAAGCTCATCTTCAATACAATTGTGATCCTATTTTTTTCCTTTGTTCAAAGCCAAATAGTCCACCTGGTATTTTCCTTGAAAATCCCTCTTTAAGGTCCCTATAAAGCAAAAGTACCAAATTTTCTAAGAAGCCATGCCTAAAGAACCTTACCATTGGAAAGAGCTTGAAAAAATAGGCAAGTTTGCTTTTTATAGAACCCTGAAATTTGGCTAAACAAAGAAGTTATTCATGGTCAAAAGTTTGGGTCAACATACAGTTCAAATGTTCATTTGGTGGGCTTGCAAATCTCCATCGGCCTTAGAAGATGTTGAAAAAATTAGGTTTTATGCATTTTCTGAATGTATATCGGGCCAAGGAGAGACATATACATTTTGGGAATCTCCCGTAGGTCCCTGGGAATATTCCCGATTTGTATATCGGCGATATGCAAGTGAGACATACAAGGTATATTGTGCATCTATCACATTTTTCTTCAAGTTTCCCCTTTTGTATGTTTGGAAGGTTTGTATGTTTGCCTTTGTAATTTCAACATACACGCAAATATACATTCACTGGAAGGATACAAGGGTAGATACAAGGATGGAATATACATCGCAAATCCTCGAAATATTTGCTAAATGTATATTGGGTCTGCATGTATATTTGGCTCATACAATGGAGATATACAAGGAAAGAAATATACAAAGCAGGAGATGCATTACAGTGGATGCATTGCAGGAATATTCCCTCTTGTATATCGGGTTTCAAGTGCATTTTGTGTTATATGTTTGCACATGCAACGAAAGGGTACAAGGTTTTCAAACATGCAGGTGCATCTGCTACAGTGGAATGCACATTTGGCCTTGTATGTTTCTTTGTATATTTCACTTGTATGTTTTGAATATACATGTGAAACATACAGAGAAACATACAAAGGCCGAATGTGCAAGAGGTGGGGCCCGCGCGCATGCAAGGCCGATTATATATCAGAGATAGAAGGGACCTTTGCCAGAGATACATTTTCTACAGTGGCTTGTATATTTTTCTTTGTATGTTTTCACATACAAAGTTGATATACAAATGTTTATATACAAGCCAGACCCGATTGCATTTTTAACTTGTTTTATTAAAATTTTCGGGTCCGCCTTGTATATGGGTGATTGTATATTGCGATATACAAGTTAGTGATATACAAAGATCAGAGATACAAGCTAGACCTAGCAGAGTAGTCAAATATAGTTAATGGTTAGTTTGGGGTCCATGGCTTGTATGTTTGCAGATACAAAGGAGGTTAGATACAACCCAGATTTCAAAATATTTCCCATATGCTTTTTAGGAGTTTGAAGTTCGTAACTTGTATATACAAGGGCAATTGTATGCATATGCGAGTCACGATTACAAAGGGCAAAATACATATTTGCATGTGCTAGTTGTTTGTATATTTGCTTGTATATTTGCATATACAAGCCGATATGCAAGGGAGTTTTCAGCCAGACATGATGCATCGGCAACTTATTTTTGGGTCTTTTCGAAGGTCAATGGAGGGTGCAGTTCTTTAGTGATGGGTCCTGGCTTTGGTACAGTGGCAAATCAAGAGGTGCCACATGGTAGCGGTGAATGCATATACAAAGCAATTTCAAATGCATCTTTCTAGAGCGATTGCAGAGGCCTTTTGGCGCCAAAGAGCAGAGATACATACAAAGGGGTTTGTACATGTAAAGTCAGATTCAGAGCTATCTTCAGAAGCCAATATACATGCAGATGCAGAAGCAATATATATAGGTAATTGACCAGATCTTTGACCACCTATATCTTACCCATTTTAGCAAATTTTGACATGCTGTAGGAGGCAAAAGTACATATTTTTGCCTCCTCTTTCATTTGAGTAGGTTTTTGGGGGGATTTTCCAGTTTTCATTTTTTAGATCTGGCTTTGCATGTTTTGGCTAGCGTGACATTTAGTATTCAAATGCAGATATTTATTGCATTATTGCTACAAATCGATGACTATGCAGCTTGCATTGAAGACCTGGAAAATATCTTCTATTTGCCCAGTTTTAGATCTTTTTGTGCCATAACTTCTTGCAGGTGGATGTCCTTTCAAGCAGAGATATTTTCTAATACACAGCCCATCAACAAAATTGATGGGAAGTTGCTGAGGCCAAAATGAAATGATATATATACATGTAAAACTAGATGTATAGGGTTGGTTGTTCTTCTGGGCTATTCTTTGTAATGGCTATTTGGCCTCTATGATCAATATAAACTGGTATTTTTGCCTCTCTTATTATTTTTTGGCATGTGTCTGCTCTTCTAGACCTCTCTAAAATTAATATGGGTATGTGTAATGTCTTTCCAGCTATGGGATTATTACTGTGTCTATTCAGTTGCAGCCAAACACATTTAAATCTGGTGTATCACTTAGTTTATTTCAGCATTTCTTTTCAGCATTCCTACTAACCCTTTTCCCAGCAAGCATTAGCACTAGGTTTAGATGAATTTCTTTGAGCATTAGGCTTAGAGAGAGGAAGCCCGCCTTCTTCGGAGGTCTAATCTCATTTAGCAAAGTCCCACACTTAGAGATCAGTCCCATGTTACTCCAGTTTATAGAGGTTTCACAGCTGTATGGAAGGGTGTAAAACTGAGTGATAACAACTTTGGCACACCCGGTGGGACCAGTTTGATGAACTTCTCATCAAGATACTAAGAGATTTTTGGTGTTTCTCCTAGTATTACCAGCCTTTGGAGGTGATACAAACAACACTATGGTGACTCTACTGAATGAATCAGCTAGATTCAGTAGCCCAAGTACCTAAACAATTTTTAAAGATTAGGATTTTGGTGGTTTTCCTGGCCTATTCAGCTTCAAGAAGCATTGTAATCACCTGGTGACTCCCTCTCTAGTTTGTATCTAGTCTTTTCTGGGTTGTAGCCCTATTTTTCTCTAATTCTGACATGTTTATGAATATCTAGCATTTAAAGGCCATAAAATGTCACAATTTTATGGGAGTCATGGCTATTGCCCTACCCCTAATCCAAATTCTAGCTATTGGCCCCCAATGCCTCTGAATTTGCTCCAAACAACCCCTCTCCTGATTGCAGTCAACAGTACCAGCAAGAGCATTTTCAAACCACTCTGGTCCATCCTTGTTTGTAGCCTGTCCATTCCTATAGTCAGCCTTGTGAAACCCTTTATGCTCAAAATCAAGCCTACAATCTCCCTAGTCAATCTTAAAATGCTGATTTGGGTAGCATTAAAGGTTGGTTATTAGATTTCAAAAGGCAAATGTTAGAAATAGATAGAGAAGCACAGTATAATGAGCAGTAGGAGGAAATTGCCTACCAGGTTTTTTTGCACCAGCAGGAGGCAAAAAATAGAAGAGTGCATGAAGAGGAACGCTTGAACATGCAAATAGAAAGTTTCTCTCCTATTCCTAGCTTCAAGAAGGTCCATCCCCCAAACCAAGGTGAATCTATGAATGTGGCTCAGGCTTCTATGTTATGGCAGCCTTGTTGGGCCAATCATCCTAGTTATAAAATGCCAAATCTTGTGAAGGCCAATTCTCTCATGCCAGTTCAAAATCAAGAAGAGGAAAGGGTTGTAGAATCCAGGCCTATCATAATCCCAAGTTTCAGACACCCCTCTACCTTGAAGGTTCCAAGTTGGAAAGGGCCATCTCTTCCACCCTCAAAAACCCTTCACCAAACATACAAATGGAAAATTGCTCTGGCATTCAGCCACAAAAGAAGAGCAAAATAGGGTTTTGTTGGCTCCATGTCAAAGGTTGGAAACTCAGCCAGCCCTCACTCTTCCAAATCCATTCTTTGAGGAGCAGATTCCTAACTTCAGAATACCAAGCTTCAAGCATGATGAGTCTCCTAAATTGAATAGTCCAAGCTCTAGAGGGTCTCATCCACTGAAGGAACCTATACTTAAACAAGAGTACCCTAGACTCCATAAGTTTCCAGGCTTCAACGCCTATATCCCTTCACAGGCCCCTATTCCTATGCAAACTCAAGCTATCACTCCCCACGAACAAATTTATATAGAACCCTCTCCCTTCCTAGAAATTATAGAAGATATTCAGGCCTCTTTCCCTAATGCTATTTCAATAAAAAAGGGTGGGCAAGTTGTCTACCAAGATTTTTGGAAAGATGAGCCAAAAGAGGAGGTGGAAGAAGATAAAACTAATGAGGAGTAGTTTGTTCCTGCACTCACAAGGATGGAATTGTTTGAACCTATTGCACCTGTGAGTATTGTTAATGTCACATTAGAAATGGATGATGCTGCCCTACTTCATGAGCTACCCAACTATGTTGAAGATGAAGAATATGTGCAGCTGGTTGTGAACAGGCAGCAACAAGAAAATGTAGAAAATCATAACAAATTGCTGTAGTTTGGGGCTGAGCATGACAGTGAGGTTCCAAACCATAAAGAAGGCCAAACTTGTTGCCCTATGATAGATGGTACAGAGGCTAATTATGCTGATGTGCTTGAGGATCTCCCATGCTTTATTGAAAATAATGAAGGGACTAAACATGGACAAGAGCAAATTGAAGATTTGTTCTTTGTTATCTAACAGGGATATCAACTTCTTGGTGGGGAAGTTTTCTCTTTTGAACATGTACAATGCTCATTTTTTGAGCCTAAATCAAAAAATCATGAACATCTTGTTCATAAGGTATAGGTAGCCATATTTATAATGGAATCACAGGAGTTAGAGTTTTCAGACCAGTAAGAAGAGGAAGATTGCAGCCATGATGACATTATGTCAGCTTTCTTGGATTCTTTAAGGGATGAGGGAAAAAACCATGAGGTCTCAAATCATCTGTTTCGCACACAAGAGCAACATGATAGAAGGGTGGAGGTCACCAGCATACCAAATGAAGAGCAAGAAGAGAAAAAATTAGAGCATTCAAGGGGATGCCCAATCAGGCATCTAGCCCAGCTAGAGACATATCAAGAGGAGTCACCACTTGTCATCCTTACCTCTAAGCATGAAGTTGAGCATCGAAATGGGTGAGATCAACCCATTTATTCACCACAAGTTAGCAACATCAACAATCAGTCCAGGTGGATAGGTGAGTTTATCTCCATTTTGTGGGGGGTGTTTTGTCAATTTGTCATATGTACATTTTCCCCTTATCTCTTTTTAACTGCCCACAAGAATGGGAAACATTGTAAATTGTTAAGGAGGGGCAGTTATTTTCAAGAACCAATTAATGGCTTTGTTTAAGGTCATGTCTGACTGGTTAATTTAGAGTTAGAAGTAGGTTTCATTTCTGTTGTAGTTTTCCCTTTCCATAAGTGCTTCTACACAGGCTGCATTGTCATTAGGAGAATGCATGCCCCTTCCCCTTTTTGTATTTTGGAGGTAGGTTCCAGTTTTCCAACATGTTTTTGGTGTGACTCCATGCCCAATAGATGCAATAAGGCCACTAATCTTATGTTTAGCAGGCAAACATCCCATAGAGGTCACCAAGAATGTTATCCTATTTTTTTCCTCTATTTAGAGCTAAATAGTCCACCTGGTATTTTGCTTGAAAATCCCTCTTTAAGGTCCCTATAAAGCAAAAGTGCCAAATTTCCTAAGATGCCTTGCCTAAAGAACCTTACCATTGGAAAGAGCTTGAAAAAATAGGTAGGTTTGCTTTTTACAACACCCTAAAATTTGGCCAAATAAAGAAGTTATTCATGGTCAAAAGTTTGGGTCAACATATAGTTCAAATGTTCATTTGGCGGGCTTGCAGATCTCCATCGGCCTTAGAAGATGTTGAAAAAATTAGGTTTTATGCATTTTCTGAATGTATATCAGGCCAAGGAGAGACATATACATTTTGGGAATCTCCCGCAGGTCCCTGGGAATATTCCCAGTTTGTATATCAGCAATATGCAAGTGAGACATACAAGGTATATTGTGCATCTATCGCATTTTTCTTCAAGTTTCCCCTTTTGTATGTTTGGAAGGTTTGTATGTTTGCCTTTGTAATTTCAACATACAAGCAAATATACATTCGCTGGAAGGATGCAAGGGCAGACACAAGGATGGAATATACATCGCAGATCCCTGGAATATTCACTGAATGTATATTGGGTCTACATGTATATTTGGTTCATACAATGGAGATATATAAGGAAAGAAATATACAAAGCAGGAGATGCATTGCAGCGGATGCATTGTAGGAATATTCCCTATTATATATCAGGTTTCAAGTGCATTTTGTGTTGTATGTTTGCACATGCAACAAAAGGGTACAATGTTTTCAAACATGCAAGTGCATCCGCTATAGTGGAATACACATTTGGCCTTGTATGTTTCTTTGTATATTTCATTTGTATGTTTTGAATATACATGTGAAACATACAGAGAAACATACAAAGGCCAAATGTACAAGAGGTGGGGCCCGCATGCATGCAAGGCCGATTGTATATCAGAGATACAAGGGACCTTCGCCAAAGATACATTTGCTACAGTTGCTTGTATATTTTGCTTTGTATGTTTTCACATACAAATCTGATATACAAACATTTATATACAAGCTGGACCCGATTGCATTTTTAACTTGTTTTATTAAAATTTTTGGGTCCGCCTTGTATATGGATGATTGTATATTGCGATATACAAGTTAGTGATATATGAAGATCAAAGATACATGCCAGACCCGACAGAGCAATCAAATACAGTTAATGGTTAGTTTGGAGTCCGCGGCTTGTATGTTTGCAGATACAAAGGAGGTTAGATACAACCCAGATTTCAAAATGTTTCCCATCTGCTTTTTAGGAGTTTGAAGTCCGTGACTTGTATATACAAAGGAGATTGTATGCATATGCGAGTCGCGATTACAAAGGGCAAAATGCACGTTTGCATGTGCTAGTTGTTTGTATATTTGCTTGTATATTTGCATATAAAAGCCAATATGCAAGGGAGTTTTCAGCTAGACATGATGCATCAATAGCTTATTTTTGGGTCTTTTTAAAGGCCGATGGAGGGTGCAGTTCTTTAGTGATGGGTCCTGGCTTTGGTACAGTGGTAAATCAGGAGGTACCATGTGGCAGTGGTGAATGCATATACAAAGGCTCTTGCATATACAAAGCAATTTCAAATGCATCTTTCTAGAGCGATTGCAGAGGCCTTTTGGCACCAAAGAGCAGAGATACATACAAAGGGGTTTGTACATGTAAAGTTAGATTTAGAGCTATCTTCAGAAGCCGATATACATGCAGATGCAGAAGCGATATATACAGGTAGTTGACTAGATCTTTGATCGCTTGTATCTTTCCCATTTCAGCGAATTTTGACATGCTGTAGGAGGCAAAAGTACATATTTTTGCCTCCTCTTTCATTTGAGTAGGTTTTTGGGGGGATTTTTCAATTTTCATTTTTCAGATCTAGCTTTGCATGTTTTGGCCAGCGTGACATTTGATATTCAAACGCAGATATTTGTTGCATTTATTGCTACAAATCGATGACTATGCAGCTTGCATTGGAGACCTGGAAAATATCTTCTATCTGCCCAATTTCAGATCTTTTTGTGCCATAACTTCTTATAGGTGGACGTCCCTTCAGGCAGAGATATTTTCTAATACACAGCCCATTGGCGAAATTGATGGGAAGGGGCTGAGGCCAAAATGAAATGATATATATACATGTAAAACCAGATGTATAGGGGTTGGTTGTTCTTCTGGGCTATTCTTTGTAATGGCTATTTGGCCTCTATGATCAATATAAACTAGTATTTTTGCCTCTTTCTTATTATTTTTTGGCTTGTGTCTACTCTTCTGGACCTCTCTAAAATTAATATGGGTCTGTGTAATGTCTTTCCAGCTATGAGATTATTACTGTGTCTATTCAGTTGCAGCCAAACACATTTAAATCTGGTGTATCACTTAGTTTATTTTAGCATTCCTTCTAACCCTTTTCCCAGCAAGCATTAGCACTAGGTTTAGATGAATTTCTATGAGCATTAGGCTTAGAGAGAGGAAGTCGGCCTTCTCCGGAGGTCTGATCTCATTTAGCAAAGTCCCACACTTAGAGATGTTAGGGATAGCCGGCAGAAGATATCAATTAAATGCAAATAAAGATTAAACAGAGAAATGGAAATACATAGAATTAATAACAGTGAAGACAAGATTTAACGTGGTTCACCCAAACTCGGGCTACATCCACCAAATAGAGAGTCCAATATTATTATCCAGTAAATCAAATCGATTACAATCAGCAATCCTTGCAACTCAATACCGCTGTAAATGCTACAACACAATACTCAAACCCTAACCCTTGGCTGCTTTTTATCAAGCCTTTTTGTTAGTTACAAAAAAATTAGGGTTTTCTTATGTCGGTCATAAAAAATAGGTTGTGTACATGGATAGTGTATAGTACTTTCCTGATCAGTCACCACCTACCAACAATCTCCCACTTGGAGACTGATCAGGCTCCACACCAAATAATCTCCCACTTGGAGACTGATCTTGGACGACACCGCTGCGCATGCAACTCCCACTGGAAATAAGCACCCTAGACTCTACTGTTCAATTTTTATTGTTTTCAGTCTAGAAGACCAATCGAAGCTGAAGAGGAGCTCAACTTCTCCCTTGTCACTGCCTTTGTAAACATATCCACTGGATTTTCATCTGTATGTATCTTTTCCAGCCTTAACTGTCCATTATCCAACACCGACCGAATAAAGTGATACCTCAATTGTATGTTTTTGGTCTTTGAATGCAAGGTAGAATTCTTTGCAAGATGTATGGCACTCTGACTGTCTATATACAAAGAACTGTTAGCCTGTTGTTTACCCAATTCTTCCATGAAAGATTGCAGCCATATCATCTCCTTGCTTGCCTCTGTTGCAGTGACATATTCTGCCTCTGTGGTGGATAAAGCAACCACCTTTTGCAACCTAGAAATACAACTCACCGATGTTCCACCTACAGTAAAGACATAACCTATAGTACTCTGCCTGGTATCAATATCCCCTGCCAAATCTGAGTCTACATAACCTGCTAAATCAGTATTAGAGCCCCCAAAACATAAGTGTTTATTAGATGTACCTCTCAAATATCAGAGAATCCATTTGACCGCATTCCAATGCTCAAATCTAGGATGACTCATATACCTGCTAACGACTCTGACAGCATGTGCAATATCCAGTCTCATGCATACCATGGCATACATTAAACTTCCTACAGCTGAAGCATAGGGTACCTTGGACATTTTTTCTTCCTCCTCTTGTGTCTTTGGACACATCTCCTTAGTCAATTTCAAATGACTAGGCAATGGTGTGCTGACAGCTTTTGCATTCTCCATATGGAATCTCTACAACACCTTTTCAACATAAGCAGCCTGAGATAGAGTCAATTTTCTGTTCTTCCTATCTCTGCAAATTTTCATACCAAGGATTTGTTTTGCTGCCCCTAAATCCTTCATATCAAATGACCGTGCTAACTAATGTTTTAACTCTCTGATGTGATCCATGTTAGACCCAGCTACAAGCATGTCATCAACATATAAACATAAAATAATGTAGCTGTCATTATCCAACCTCTTAAAATAAACACAATGGTCAGAATTACACCTACTATAGCCTTGCTCAGCCATAAAACTATCAAATTTCAAATACCATTGCCGAGGTGCTTGTTTCAGGCCATATAAGCTCTTCTTCAATCTGCACACTTGTTTCTCCTTACCTTTGACCTCAAATCCCTGTGGTTGTGCCATGTATATCTCCTCCTCCAAATCACCATGGAGGAAGGCAGTTTTCACATCTAGCTGTTCCAAATGCAAATCTTCAGCAGCCACAATACTTAAAACAGTACGAATAGAAGTCATCTTGACAACCGAAGAAAATATCTCATCAAAATCAATGCCTTGTTTCTGTGCAAATCCTTTTACAACTAACCTGGCCTTATCCTCTTTCAGCCTATAAACCCATTTGTTTGGTAAAGCCTTTTTACCTACAGGTAACTTACATAATTCCCAAGTCTGATTTTTCAGCAAGGAGTCCATTTCTTCTTGCATGGCAAGCTCCCACTGAACTTGTGTATTCACCTGCATAGCTTCATCATACCCTTCTGGTTCACCAGCATCTATTAACAAAATAGAATACAAAGAGGGAGAAAACCTTTCAGGAGGTCTACTTATCTTTGTTGACCGTCTAACATTCACTGGAGTTTGTGGTATTTCTGGTTGTTGTTGCGGAGCATGAGGAGCCACTGGAACATCACTATTTGGAGTATCATCCAGCACCACATAATCCTTTTCTTTCTTCTCATGCTACTACAACTGATCTTTGTACAACACCTTCTCATGGAATATAACATCCCTGCTTCTCACAATTTTCTGATTTTCAAAATCCCAAAGCCTATAATCAAATTCATCAATGCCATATCCAACGAAGGTACATTTTTTTGATTTCGCATCCAGCTTGGTTCTATTTTCAGAATCTATATGTGCAAATGCTTCACAGCCGAAGGTTTTCAGAAAAGAATAACTCACCTTCTTGCCAGTCCATGCTTCCTCTAGAATACCACAGCCCAAAGGAACTGAAGGACCTCTGTTAATTAAATATACAGCAGTGTTGATAGCCTCTGCCCATATATTTAAAGGCAGTCCAGCATGCAATCTCATGGTCCTTGCACACTCCATTATTGTCCTATTCATGCATTCAGCCACTCCATTTTCCTATGGAGTCCCTAGAACCATTTTCTACCTACAAATTCCATTAAAGGAACAATAATCTTCAAATTCTTTACTGCAATAATCACCGCCATTATCAGATCTGAGACATTTTAATCTTTTACCTGTCTCATTTTCAACCAAGCTTCTCCATTTCTTAAATGTTTCAAATACATTAGATTTCTGTCTAAGGAAATAAATCCAGACCTTCCTAGTTGCATCATCTATGAATGTAACATAATACCGAGAGCCACCGAAAGAAGATACCTGAGCTAGTCCCCATACATCTGTATGCACAAGCTCCAACTTTTCATTTTTCTTTTGCTTCCCATCTCTGAGAAAACTGACTCTCTTTTGTTTTCCATACACACAACTTTCACAAAAATCCATATTAATACATTTCAGACCTGGTAAAACTTTCTTAGAATGAAGTACCTTCATACCTTTTTCACTCATATGCCCAAGTTTGTTATGCCACAGTGTTGTTTCAGAACCTACAGCAACTTTTCCAGTCTCTTCCTGCAAACCTGCAGCAACTGTTCCTAAACCTGTTTGTTTTTCCTCTATAACATCTAAAGTAGAAGGAACAGTATGACCTATACAAAGATATAAGGTGCCTACTTTTACACCTTTTGCTACTACTAAGGCACCTTTTGAAACCTTCCAATTTTTATCAGTAAATGTAATAGTGCAACCTTGTTCAGTTAGCTGCCCTGCTAAAATTAAATTCCTACTGAGCCTTGGAACATGCCTCACCTCTTGTAGTAGCCAATGATTCCCATTCTGTAACTTAATCTTGATACTTCCCTTTCCAACAATCTGACAGGGTTCGTTATCTCCCAAATAAACCAGCCCAAAATCCCCTTGGACATAATTAAGAAAATAACTTCTATGGGGCGTAGCATGAAATAAGGCCCCTGAATCTAAAACCCATGAATCATCAGCATTATCTAGGGAAAGAATCAAAGCATCATCTTCAGATTTATTACTTACCACATTTGCTTCCTTATTGCCTTCTTGTTTGTCTCCTTTATTTTTCTGAGACCAGCAATCTTTCTTTAGATGACCTAGTTTTCCACAGTACCAGCAATCCTTCTGTCCTCTAGTTTGGGATCTTTTGTCCTTTGATTTTCCTCGTGACTTCCCATGACCTCCAGAACCTTTTCCTCTCTCCTTTGATCTACCCCTGCTTTCTGCATTCAAAACACTGCCTGATTTGGATCCACCTGAGCTTTTCTTACGAATTTCCTCACTCAGAATAACACCAACAACATCATCAAATTTTAGGGTATTTGAACCAGAAATAGAGTTACTAACCGCCATTACCAAACTATCCCAGCTTTCAGGCAATGAACATAATATCAAGAGAGCTCTAACTTCTTCATCAAATTTTACATTTACAGAAGTCAATTGACTGACAATCGTATTAAATTCATTTAAATGACCTGTCACAGATCCACCTTCAACCATTTTCAAATTAAACAACTGCTTCATGAGAAATACCTTATTTGAGGCTGAGGGTTTTTCATACAATTTAGCCAAAGCTTTCATCAGACCATCTGTTGTCTTCACTTCCATTATATTGAATGCCACTGATGGTGCCAGGCACAACCGAATGGTTCCCAGTGCCTTTCTGTCAAGAAGATTCTAATCCTCATCAGACATTATTGCCAGTTTCTTGGCTACTCCTTCCAACGGCCTCCATAAATCCTTTTGATAGAGGTAATCCTCCATCTGCATCTTCCATAACCGATAGTTTTTCCCATTGAATTTATCAACCTTCATTTTACCCTCATCCGCCATTGCTCCCACTCAACCGTGAGACTTTCCTGCAGACGATAATCAAATACAACCCGCTCTGATACCACTTGTTAGGGATAGCTGGCAGAAGATATCAATTAAATGCAAATAAAGATTAAACAGAGAAATGGAAATACATAGAATTAATAACAGCGAGAGACAAGATTTAACGTGGTTCACCCAAACTCGGGCTACATCCACTAAATAGAGAGTCCAATATTATTATCCAGTAAATCAAACCGATTACAATCAGCAATCCCTGCAACTCAATACCACTGCAAATGCTACAACACAATACTCAAACCCTAACCCTTGGCCGCTTTTTATCAAGCCTTTTTGTCGGTTACAAAAAATTAGGGTTTTCTTATGTCAGTCATAAAAAATAGGATTTTTTAAGTTGGCCCTAAAAAAAATGGCTAGTGTACAGTACTTTCCTAATCAGTCGCCACCTACCAACAAGAGATTAGTCCCATGTTACTCCAGTTTGCAGAGGTTTCACAGTTGTATGCAAGGGTGCAAAACTGAGTGATAACAACAAGTATCCTATCCATTTCTCCATCATCATCTTGAGGAAACAAAGCATAGAAGCAAGCTTCTTGAGGGCTACATTCATCACTAAAGATCGATCAAGAATAGGTGAACAATGGAAGCCGTGAGGTAACAAAGCTCTGTAAGTTTGTTTATTTGTTTTAATCTTTGTTATTTGCATATTCCATTGAGTTATTGGGTTTATAATTCATTTTAATATTATTCAATTTTCCCCATAACAATGTTTAGTCCATGATCCTCTAGTAACAAGGATCAAAAGTGATGCTCCTTCTTTTAAAGATATTAAGAGTATAACAATCTAGAGATCAATGCTTAACAAGAGGCTCATGGAGTCATTCTTTGAAAAGATCATTGTGGATTATTTTGTGAGATTTGGAATTGGTATGTCAAGGTCAGGATAGCGTATATACCATCTTTGCATGGTCATAAATGTAAACATAACCAATGCTGGAAAACATTACAAATTTGAGAATAACATTATCCACAAGTACTTGGATTGTGCTTGAGGCAATAATGATAGTGTAGCTATGGCATTTGGAGAGGGTGTCTAATTTGCCACCTCTTGAAAAAGAGTTTAAGGAATGAGAATGGGAAGTAGAGTGTACTAAGGGCTAAATTATTGGTAGAACTGATGTGGAAGTGGAGAAAAATGCATTGAAGGAAATAAATAATTTTATCTATTCTGTAGAAATTGTAAAGCAGATGCTGCAGGAAAAGAAGATGACTTCTGTAAGACCATCAAATTTGGCTATTGAGAGGGATGGGCTGAGGAAGGAGATGAAGCTTGTAGAGAGAAAACATGATTATTTAGAAGTAGACAAGATCAAAACAAGGTTGAAAGAATTAGAAGTCCTTTCACTTCAAAGAAGAGGCAAGGATGCAAAAGTCATAATGCGTATAGAAATGAAAAAGAAAAACAAATTGAAATTTTTAAGAATGCTTCAATGATCAAGCCTACCAACTTTAATCTCAAAGAAGGTGAGACTGGGTGTGATTCTTTCTCTCGTCACTGGACTAGATCACAAAATTATTACAGTGCAAAGAGTGGTGCTACAGAAGCAATATAGGTAGAAACAAATCTATCTCTTGAGTATCAAGCTAAGGGTGTAGAAAATAGGGAATAGTTAAGGAGCCCTACACCAAAACAAAATGTGGATATAAATCCTTCAGAACAAAGTTGAGAAGAAAATATATGAGAGAGCAAGAGACACTACAAACGTCTTAGTTAGTGCTAGAAGGGAACAAGTTTCAGATAAAGCCATGAAATTACTTGCACTAATTAACACACCATCAGATGTACAGAGGGCAGAAAAGCTAGTTTTTCTAAATGTCCATATTCATATCCTAGAAAGTGCAAGGAATAGGTTGAATGAATAAAAAGCTCTGATAAAGACTATCTATAATGACATTTTTCCTTCAGTCACAAATTGAGATGAAGATTACATTTGTAAATATGTGACAGGTAAACACATTTTTGAAGTTTTTGAATTTTTTTTTATTATGCGCTACACCCTTTGCCATTGATGTCAAAGGAGGAGAAGTAGATCAGTGAAAAATGGATAATCATCTCAGGGGAAGCAAGAAAATAAAGTGTATATAGTAAGGGGGAGCAGTTAAGCATTTTTCACTAAGTGTTTCCATCAATGCCAAAGGGGGAGATTGTTGGGAAGAAACACTACTCTGGTATTGACTTGTATGTTTTCATTGATGAAAATAAGGCTCAAAGATCCTATCACCATGACAGGAAGAGATATCTTTGAAAGAACATATTAGATTCTAGGTCTAGTTGATAGAAAATGGCTAAGTATGGAAAGTACGCAGAGTAGAGGACAATAAGCTGGACAATATGCCTCCGTAGATGATGATCCAATAATGTGGTTTAGGTATGATGTTCTCAATTGTTTAGTAGTGTTATGCCTTAGAGATTATGCCCTAACTTCCTCTAGAAGTCATTTTGGAGAAATGTCTAAGTCTGGGTAAGCAAAGGTATAATAGGAACAGTGAACAAGGCATAGTGCAATGGTCCGCATTCCTCTTAAGATAAGTATTTTGTGATACGGTGTTGAGGTGTTGTAAACACTTATATGAAGTATCTTAATCTAGATTTAGGAGATCTGAAGTCCACCAGAAGGTTAGCTGCAAGATGTTAAGTATCAACATAGTGTTTGATAGAATTTGACAGAGATAGAGTCTGAGTTCTGATGGTCTGCATTTCTCTGCAAGATGATATCATGCCTTGTGGTTCTAAGGGTAAGATTGGGAATGTGTAAAGAGTCTTTGATATGATTTGGAAGGTGTTTTGTGATCCACATTATAAGTTGTAAGTCAGCAAATGAACCTGTTAAGCATGCTCTTGAAGAATAGGCTGACTGGGGAAATAAATCATGATGCCGAGAAAGGATAGTGCATGAAAGATCTATTCAAGTATTTGAATGATTAGAGCCGACCTATGTGAACACACTTGGGAGAAGATTTTGGTCCACGCGACACATAGTGCATTGGATTGAGTGACAAGGTACATCTTTCTATGTACACATTTCACTTCTTGGATGCTGACCTAATGATGGATTAAATCATGATGCGGATATATATAAGTGCGATGATCCTTGATTGAGATGTGTGTGAAATAGAAGTGTGTGTGTGTGTGTGTGTGTGTGTGTGATGTGAGTATGTGAATAGAAGAGCAGAGTTAGAAGAGAAGTAGCGATGAAGACTTGGGATTCAGAATTTAGTTGCTAAATGACTGCACCTTGGCACAGTGGTAGATGCTTAAGCAGCATTTAGTTATCATGTGTGATCTGATTGGAAGTAAGTTATTGCCATCAAGGCAGTAAGCTGGAAGTAAGCCTTCAATAAGGTTTAACAGCCCTTATTGTAATCTAGCTAGGTTTAGGGTTGAGGCAATGAGCCTGCTAAATCTAGTTGTACTTCATGGCAGTAAGCCAGCATGTTCTAGGCCCATGGAGTGACCAAGCCTAAACATCATTTTTGTAAAGATTGCAATATATATTTGAGAGCTAATCCTCTCTGTGGTTTTTCCCTTTTTGATTTTCCACGTAAAATCTTGGTGTTATGTGTCATGCTTTTTTGGATGCTATTCATTTGTATATTATGCTTCTATTTGATTAATTCCTTGAAATGGTTGAAAGTGAAAGTGCAAGAAAAAGTTTATAGAACACTGATTCACCCCTCCCCTCTTAGTGTTCCTGACAATCAACAATGTACACATACAATCTTCAACTCAATTAGTTGTAGGTGATAGGATATCCTTGTACACAATCTTTAATTGTGTAATCGCTTCATCCGATCATTTCTTAGCTCTTTCTAAAATTTGAATGTGACCATTTATCAAAAAGACTAATTCTTCTACCTTTTGCACATTAGAAGGTGTGTCAATTTGTGAAGCTACCTATGCTTCTGCTGCAATAATAATCATTGAATCTAACTTGGGACTAATTAGTCCTCTTAATTGACACATTTTATTTTTCATTTAATCCCTTTTATTCACAAGATTACTTAACCCATCATGAATATTAATTACTTGTAATTCTTTGATGCTCACTAAATTAGCTACTAGGTCAAATGATTTAGAAATATTTATCAATTTTAGTTTCAGATCCTTTATCTTTTCTTCTAGCTCTTTTGTGGCTTCTATCCAAGATAAACAAAATTTGTAAAGGTCACTTTCTTCTTTGATAGAACTCTGTATGCCTTTCATTCTATTGTCTAGCAAAGCTTTGTCATTTACTATCATAGTCTTCAACTCACTAAATTTTTTCTCATCAAACTCTTGTCTCACTTTTGTCACAACAGATTTCTCAAAAAATTCAAAATGCTCACTTATAGAATTTATAAGTCCTTTTAGTTGACTTATTGAAGACAAAGAAGTGTCCTTCTGATATGATGGCATCAGCTTCTCCAAAATGTTGGATGCCTCACCAATCAGTTCATTGTCCTGTATGAGTGACTTCAAAATTTCTTCCTGTGCCTTTACTTGCACAATTGATACCAATTTAAATTTTAGTAGAGGGGACATTGAGTCTAGGTTTATTGGTCCCTACAAAAGTTTAGGCTCATCCAAGACTTGTTTCTCTTTCTCCAAAAATTCTTTGATTGATTCAGCAGTGTCTCTTGCTATACCGAAGACTTCTTCTTCTTGGTTTAGTTCTGGAGGATCTAAATCCATGACCTCATCATTCTTTTGTTTCGAAGAGGAATTTTCTTTAGCTTGTTCCTCTTTAAGATATTCATCTTCGTTTAGTTCCTCACACTTCTCTTTGTCAGCTTGATCATCAGTTTGTTGTTCTAGAGGAATACTTATTTTGGATTTAACTGCAATATGAGTAGTAGAGACTGGATCATCTTTCTCTTTCATCCCTTCAGCACTTTTGTCTAATCCTTGATCCAATTTTTTCTCAAGAATAGATGTACTAATCCCAACATTTGTTTCTTCTTTATCATATATAATTGGGAGATGATGATCCCTTAACACTTTCAAGGTGATTTCCTCTATATCCTTTGCTACTTTCTCAATGTCATCTGACATGAGAGTGTTCATCCTTTTCTTTGTTCTGAATTCCTTTTGCAACACTTTGGAGACTTTTGTTCTATCTTCTGATGTAATCTTCAAACATAACTTTATCAGTGTATATTCTCTAAGCTCCACATCCTTATCCATAGAAGCCTCTTTCTTGCAGTCATTATATTGCCCAAGCTATTTGGGAGATCAATAATAATCTCAATAAGGGCTTTGTTGTAGATGTCCAAATATCTGACAACAGCAGTCTCAATAATTCTTTTATCTGGATCATTATACTCATCATACAATTGGACTATGGGCTTTAAGTTTCCATCAATAGTTATATCTTTTAGGACATCCTCAAGATTTATAGTGGCTTCTCCTATTTGGGATGCATCTGGCCTTGACTTTTTCTCAAATTTTCCCTTACCAGAAGGTTTCTTCTTGCTGCTCCTGGAGGCTTTGGTGGCCTTAGTTTTCATTTTCTTTACTTCCTCATCTGACTCAGTCTCTTCCTCATCTGCTCCTATACTAGCATACATTCTATGTCCTTTGGTTTTCTATCTCTTGTGGCTTGTTGTATAGGTTTCCACACTTGCAGAGGGTGTGGGACTAGAGGACATAGATGGAGTTCCTGCAGAAGTAGAACCTCTAGTTCTTCTTTTTGTTACTATTGGGTTTTTTGGTTGCTTCTTAGTCTCTTCTAGAGCATTAACTGGTTCACTTTCCTTCCTCTCTTTTGCTTCTCTCTCTTCTTGTGCCTTTTCTCTTGTTTCTTTGATTTATGTTTTGGTGAAACCCCTTTTTAAGGCATAATCTTCTACCATCTTTTGGGCTTTTCTTGAAACTTCATGTTTTCTCACCTCAACATGTATTTTTGTAGACAGTTCCTCATAAGTCCCAAATCTTTTTTCTTTGGGATCCCTTGGTCTTCTTAGCATATGTTGGGCATAATTGTCTAGAACTCTTCCATCAACTTCAGATCCCATTGGCATAACCCAAACTATTCTGGGCTCAACAGCCTCCATCAAGCATTAGTCTTTTATCACAATAAAGCATATGGTGTCCTTGTATTTTTCAACAACTAATTTGGGGATCCTTTCCCTAGATTGCATTAACCTATGGAAACTTTTAAAATAGCCCCATAGGGTTGCGTTTTGTGCCTCAATATTTCCTATGTTGCTCAAATGGTTTCTAATCTGTACTACAAGTTTAACTCCAATCCAAAATAGATTCTTCATGCCTAGTAATTCTTGCATAAAGTAGAAAAATAAGCACAAAATCAATGTACCAAACTTGAAGGGATATTTGGTTTCTTTTGTCTTCTTCAGGTTCTCCATTAACTTTTGTTGGAGTAGTTCACATAGGTCATACTCTATATTTTCCTTAACCATTTGATAGGTAGTATATATGGCAGTACCAGAGACAGAGTTCTCCCAGTTTGAGAAGTAGACCTTATAGTTGATTACCATGGATGCAAATCTAAGTGCATGATCTTCAACGTCACTAACTGTCAATGCTCTTTTATCAAATTTTTTTCTGGTGGCTTTCATCACTGTATCATTTTTCACAACTTTTAATACAGGCACTGTTCCGGTAGAGTTCTATGACTGCCTTTATGGCAACTTTAGTGATCTTGAATGTGGAATTAAGCCACATAAATTCATCATGAATTCAGCTTAAGACATACTAAACCCATTCATCTTCTGCAAAAACTCAAAAATCTATGTATTGGATAAATTTCTTCTCTTTCAATACCATATATTCTTCCTTCAAATCAAATCCATCTCCACTTAAATGTTTTATATATAGATCTAAGAACTGTCTATCTCCATGTTCTTCTAGAGCAACATGAATATAGGCCCTAACATCTTTTGCATGCATCACATCGAATGAAATCTCTAAAAATGAACCATTTGGATTGACCTCTATTGATTTGAATAGATACTTCTTGAATTTTGGTCATGCTCTTTCAGTTATATCAATCACATGTGGTGTTTCTATTTTTGCAAAAGTTCAAATAAATTCACAATAGGGTTTCAAATTTGAAAAATACCTCTTTTTGCCAAATTAGGGTTTTCTTTGTTCTTGACTTAATTTTCTTTGGAAATCACTAAGTCGCTTGGAATTTTGCTTTAATTTTCCTTAGACACTTGATAGTTTTAATGCAGAATGAATTTTCCATTGAATGGGCCCCTTTTTAATTCTTGACTTCATCGCCATAAATGCTCCTATTAAAAAGCTATCAAACACATCTCTACAGAATGTAGTCTATTAGGATTGCTCCACAATGCTTCGTGTTGGATCCTTTTCTTCTAAAATTTCATTCAAAATATCTATCATATGGATCTTTACAACATATCTTCATGTTGGATCTTAGCACTGACAATCTGGCTAGGGGATTAAGATTTACATTGTAGCTCCCCCTGAGCTAGAGCTCACCATCTACTTCCCTCAGGAGGTATCTACACTGGAAACATGTGTGGATTCATTCCTAACCTCATTTATATCATTCTTAATCTAGATCATGCTCATTTCCTTCTTGATTTCCACTGGATCAATCTTGTTCTTGCCTTTATCTTCTGTCTGCTCTGTTTTCCTCTTCTCTGTAGGATACTCTCTCTTATCATTCTTGTTTCTGTAGAATCTTGCAACATGTCCAAACTTGTTGCAATTGTAGCATATCACATTCCTTTGTCCTTGATTCCTTCTATTGATTGGATTTGTTCTTGATCTGTATTGATTAGCCATATGTCCAAATCTATTGCATGAAAAACACTTTCCATTGAATGATTGAGTATTTCTTGTATTGTAAAAATCATTCCTTACTAGACTTATGCATTTATTTGATCTATGACCAATTTTCTTGTAATTGAAACATTGACCAGAAAATGATGGAATATTTTGATTCATTCTACTCCTACACCGAGTAGCCTTATGACCAAACTTATTGCAATTAAAACAATGGCCATTGAAAGATGGGTACCTTTGAGCATTTGACTACCTAACCAGAGGTCTTCTAGGGCTTCTTCTTTTATTTCTGAATTGGTTGCCTTTGTTTTGCTTCAACTGAAAGTTTTCTTGACCTGATTTTGAACTTTCTCCTTTCTCAAATCCCAAGCCTTGCTTGTCATCTAAACTCTTCTGACTTGCAATTAACTCCTCAAGCTTTGTAGAGCTTATCTTAAACTTTTCTTCATAACTCTTAGCTTTCTCCAAATCTAATTTCAGGCTTACAACTTCTTTTTCAAGTTTATTGCATTCTTCTAATTTTCTTTTAATCAACATATTTAGATCATCTTCTACTTTAGCTCTTTCTACAACTTCCACTTTTAAATCATCCAGGGTTTCATTGGCTACTATCAATTGTCCACTAACCTCTTTGTACTTTTCTCTAAACTTCTTGACCTGCACTTTTAGCTTTAGAATGCATTCATCAACTTCTTGAATGTTATCCTTCAGATCCTTGATTTCTACTTTAGATTTTTCAAGATCCATAAGAGCAGCTTCCAGTTCAATATTGTTTTCATATGAATAATTTCCAAGTCCTCTGGCTGCCATGAGTGAACTCTCCCAGATCTTTCTCAAGTTGTTAGGCTTCTTCCAAGGAACCTTACTCTGATACCAATTGTTGAACACAAAGAAAACTGAGAGGGGAGTGTTGTGTGGTTACACAACACGTCCCATCTTGACTTGACAAAATAGGGACCCAACTTTTTGCTGCTTTGGCTTGTGTTATTTTTCTGCTCTTCAGTAGTCTGGTAAAAGTAAGTCATGTAGGTGACTTTGCATAAGGGAAGTGGGTAAGTCATCATGATGAGGTCAGTTAGTCAAAGTTAATATTTCATATCAATAAACCTCATGGTTGAAAAGAGTATAAAATTTCATGCAGGTTTGCCTTTTGGATCACCTTGATATTCCTTAGGCAACGAAAGTTATGACAAGTCAAAGTCCTGGTCAAACCTGATATTCCTGGGGGGGTCATATTCCTTAACATCAATCACCTTATGTTAGATCACCCTGATGCTAGTTTATCACCCGATAATCATTTGGTCCACAAACTCTGGACGTCAATTTTAGGTAATAATTGTATTTGCCCATCAAACTTCATATATTTTGCGGGGGTCATATTTCAAATATCACCCGATCTTGCGAATATCACCCAATATTTCAAATATCACCCTACCATAGAATATCACCCCAATGCTAATATGTCAATGACGTCATCCAATCCTAATGAACAAAGAAATTAGGAAATCACCCTGATGATGATGTCATCATCCTTTTTACCTCGTAGAGGTACGTATCCAATGATCACCCTTTTAAATAACATGACGGTGGCATCATCCTGATCTTCTAAAAGGGGGTCACATTTGTTAATATGACTCATCTTCATTAACATGATGATGATGTCAACTTATCCCATTCCACAAGGGACCTGATATGATGATGACATCATCAATCAGCTTGAACTTCGAAGGTCATCTAATTCTCTAACATCCATCATCTTTTCTAATATGACTGATCTTTCCTAACATGACAGTGATGTCATTCTGACCTGATATATAAAAAGGTTGACATGACCGTGACGTCATCTTATTCGGAGGGTGATATTCCTCAATATCAGGGTCATATTTCTTAACATCACCTGATTTCCTTCAGTATGACCATGACGTCAGCCTTTCACATTTTAACGAAGCCCGTCCATGATGATGACATCATCATCATATCCTGATCTATGAAGAGAGTCATATTAGTTAATATCCCTCATATTAACTAATGTGCATACTTGGACCCTCTTGACCACCTATGGACATTTAATTACATGAATTTTCATAGATGCTCAATATTCAGAACCCGATATATATAGGTTTGCACATTCACAGCCTGATAAAATATAAATTTTTATTTTCCTGCTAGTTTATAGAATGATGATGCTTAATTCTTGTCTGTTTGTTGCAGGAGGTTGAAGCTGTTTGGAGTTTGGCTAAAAATTGCAGAGTTGCGGACGCAGAGGCAACATGAACCTTAGATGAGGAGGATATTGTCAAATGAGTTGTTTGCTAGTTGGAGGATGGACTAGGCCGAAGATGTTGGAATATTCTGTCCCAGCTGTGTAATTGCCAACTGGCAAGCATGTGCTGTTCATCTGGACCGTTGAATGTTATGAGAAGGATCCTAATCCTTAAATCATTGTAATTATTTTCTAGCCTTTGTTCTATAAAAGGGCTAGAACTTGTCCAAATAAAGGGAGGAGTCCTATAGAGAGAATATATAGTAAAATAAGGCCAATTACTGTAGAGTTAAGAAGATATCGAATTACTCGGACTAATGAGGACTGAATTGTTGAAATGTCATGGTTCTTTCTTCAGATCATTGTAAATGTACATGTTCTTAAGCATACTAAATGGAGATGAAGCTTCAGATTACATCCTGATTGTAAACTTTATGTAATCTTCAAGTTGATTTTTGGGTATGTAATGGTGGATGTTGTGTTCAACTGGAAGCACTTTCATTTTATTGCATGTTGTTGTCAACTTTTCCTTTGAAGATTTGCATTGGATCATGTGGATTTGTGGAATGTCCTGGTGAAGTATGATTCTAATTTTCTTCTCTTCATTGTTGTATGGGAACATGTATGTGGATCAGTGATCTCAGTCAAGTAATTTTGGGAATCTCATTCTTCTAACCCTTTTTCTCATTTTAATTTCATAGAAATCACTTCCATAACTGCAAATCATGATAAATAATAAGCAGAACAGAGAAATATGCTGACATCTCATAAATAACTGAATATCTGTAGCATATTTGAGCTAGATGCATGAAGTGTTGAAAATATCATGCAAAGAATTACAAATAATGGTAGAAATCATGCAAATATTAACCTATAGGCACATTGTTTAAGTGAATTCATAGTGCAGAGGTAGAATTGTTGGAGATTTATGCAGGGCAGACATAAAGGACAAGATATTTGGAGGAATACTGATGAACTTTGCAGAAATTACTAAAGAACATAAGGCCCTGAATGATTAACAGCAACACACATCGACCACTAAGTAACGTCAGTAGATTAAGAACTAATCAACGGAGACTTGGGATCATGAATTGTTTCAATTCATCATATCTTTCAAGATGAGTAAAGGTTGTTGTATAACTTTTATTCTATGTTTGCTTATGACTAACATCATCATCAACATAAATTAGTGCTAGAAGGAGGGCCTGAGCAAGGAATTTCTGGATTTTTGCAAATATTACATAAATATTTCATCATTTGATCCTTAATGTCTACAAATATCTCTTATCTAAGGGGTTTTGATTGTATCTTTGTAAATATCTAGCTCAAAGCTTCAAAGATTTTTTTGATTTTTTGAGCGTTCAAGTTTTATTCTGAGATATGATAGATCTCATTAAAATTTCAAAACCCTAAAAATTGAAAATAGAATCTCATTTTGATGGACGTATATGAAGATAACTGTCAAGTTAACATTTCTTTATTTCAAGAAACTTTGAATAAGTAGCTCTATCCTCAAAGTTTATATAACTTTGGTTTATCCAGTTGTTGCAAGATAAACAAGTCTATGGAGCACAGTGAAATTAATTGTCTAACTTTCCTCACAAGGTTGGATCTATATTTGAAAGGACTAATATTTTTTATAGATGTGTTCAGAGCTGAAGTCTGGCAGGAAAATGAAGAAATTCTAGAGCAACAAGCAAATACATCACTAGAAGTTATTAGTTGTCTAGACACTAAAGTGGACCGCTCTAAGGATTTTGAATTATACTTGTCTAGAAATATACAGTGTAGTCAAATATTAGGTTTATACACTGATGATGTCTTGATTGAAAGTTGGTGCAGATTACATGACAAAGAGCATTCAGAAAGTGATTGTGATGCTTGCTTGGTCATATTGATCAAAGTGCAGGTATGAATCATTCAAAATTTATAGAGAAGAAATCACTTGTCAGGATAAAGTCTTTGATTCTGATCCTATTACTTTTGATAGGGATAGTGAAACGTCTTTCCTTGAGTCATTCTATGGTAAAAAGAAATGTAGATAGGTGGAAGAATTTAAATGCACTATTGCTGAAGAAGTTCCTACTATAGCAACTAATGGAGTCATAGAAAAGAAAGAAAATCCTAATTTGTTAGTTGACTTCTTTAAGTTGAATGATCAAATGCAAGATTGTTACAGGTTAATGGAACTAGACTCTCTACTGGATGGAAAATGTGAAGTATTTGATGAACAATTTGTGAAAGTTGAAGATGCAGTAGGTTTTGGAGTTGTTGTGCATGATCAGATGTCAGTCCAATGTCATTTTAAAAATGAAATAGGGGAGTATTCCTATCAGTCGAATGTTAATTCACATTTACAGTCAAATGATTTAGAAATGATAAATTTCTGTATATCAGGTTATGATAATAAGGATACTCATTTAGATGCTGCTGTGCAGGGATTTAATGAAAACATTGAGGTGCTTCTTGAAGTCAAGAATCAGATATACATCCAGAATGAAGAGATAGAGCTAGATAAAGATGAAGAAATAATCCACCAAGACTCATACATCCTTCAATTTGAAGTGAGACTTAAAGTTGAGCTAAACAACAAAAATGCAAAGTTAAATGGAGGACCAGTTGTCAATGAATCAACATGTCCTGTAGAACCAGAAATACACCAGGTTGTATTTTTCCTCTCCATAGTGAATGATGTTGATTATTATTTTGATTATGGAAATTTGGGAGATAAAACATGCATATGGATTAGTCATGAACATGATGAGCTTCCTCAGTTGCTGATAATCAATGATTATTCTGTTAAATATAGTGAATTTAGAATACAAGAATATTTTTCAGAATACAAAGACAAATTTGCTAGGATTAGAACCATAACTAGTGCCCTGATGCTCCTGCACAATCTAAGGAGGTATGCAAATACATGTGTCTTTGGGTCTTATCATGGGTTTTATTTTCCTTGTAGTGTCTTATGTATAGTTTGGTAGAGTAGTTGTTTTGTTTCTTTTCTTTGCTTTCTTGTTTTGTTTTTTTTGTTGTTTCCCTTTTGTAGTTAGTTGTTTGTACAATTTGCTTAGTGTGTTTGTTTTGTTTTGTTTTCTTGTTGAGTTCTGTTTTGGTTAGTCAAGATGATGCAGCTCATCACCCTAAGAAAATAACCAAATTGTTAAGATTCAAGTGATGAGAACAAATTCATATTTAGGTTATGACTCATTTTGAGAAGTACTGGTGATCAGGTCTGTGATATCTTTTCATTAGGGTGCCCTTTCTTGACCAAAGTGACTTTTTCACAATGACTCACCTAATAGCCTTAGGTTTGTTGAACACACAAGTATAAATGTTAAGTGAAAAATCTAAAGGGACTCCCTTGCTACCAATGCAATCTCCAACCCAAATCAGCAAGTGACCATACCTTGCATACTAAGCTTACATGACGACATCAAATGCATAGAATATAAATTTTGAAAATCTAAAAGAAAATAAAATTAGGCCATCTAAGTAACTCTATCAGGGCTATAGATGCCTGCTAGCAGTGGGGCTCTACTTAGGGGGATTATATAGATAACCTTGTCGGGGCTATGGACGCCTGTTGGCAGTAAGGCCCTATCCAGGTTGGCTATGAGGGATGCTCCCAAACTATATAGCTTAACATTAGTTACTCATGCTTTCAACTTGCTTTCAAGATGAGGATAATTAATCATTTGCACACACCTGATCCTTTGTTATCATTGTTGCCATGATGAAAACTTTGTCATTCGAAAAGATTATGATGCTTATACTTGGAAAGAGTTAGAATACTATATATGAATGTGATAACCTCACTTGAATCATTGAAATTTGGTTGTTTTCTTTGGTGGCAAGTTGTTGTGTGGTTACACAACATGCCCCATTTTGACTTGACAAAATAGGGACCCAACTTTTTGCTGCTTTGGCTTGTGTTGTTTTTCTCCTCTTCAGCGGTCTGGTAAAAGTAACTCATGCAGGTGACTCTGTATAAGGGAAGTGGGTAAGTCATCATGATGAGGTTAGTTAGTCAAAGTTAATATTTCATATCAATAACCTCATGGTTGAAAAGAGTATAAAATTTCATGTAGGTTTGCCTTTTGGATCACCCTGATATTCCTTAGGGAACGAAAGTTATGACAAGTCAAAGTCCTGGTCAAACCTGATATTCCTGGGGGGGTCATATTCCTTAACATCAGTCACCTTACGTTAGATCAGCTTGATCCTAGTTTATCACCCGATAATCATTTGGTCCGCAAACTCCGGATGTCAATTTTAGGTAATAATTGTAGTTGCCCATCAAACAGCTTCATATATTTTGTGGGGGTCATATTTCAAATATCACCCGATCTTGCGAATATCACCCGATATTTCAAATATCACCTTACCGCAAAATATCACCCCAGTGCCAATATGTCGATGACATCATCCAATCTTGATGAACAAAGAAATTAGGAAATCACCCTGACGATGACGTCATCATCCTTTTTACCTCGTGGAGGTACGTATCCAACGATCACCCTTTTAAATAACATGACGGTGGCATCATCCTAATCTTTCAAAAGGGGGTCACATTCATTAATATGACTCATCTTCATTAACATGCTGATGATGTCAGCTTATCCCATTTCACAAGGGACCTGATATGACGATGACATCATCAATCAACTTGAACTCCGAAGGTCATCTAATTCTTTAACATCCATCATCTTTTCTAATATGACTAATCTTTCCTAACATGATAGTGACGTCATTCTGACCCAATCTATAAAAAGGTTGACGTGACCATGACATCATCTTATTCAGAGGATGATATTCCTCAATATCAGGGTCATATTTCTTAACATCACCTAATTTCCTTCAGTATGACCATGACGTCAGCCTTTCACATTTTAAGGAAGCCCGTCCATGATGATGACATCATCATCATATCCTGATCTATGAAGAGAGTCATATTAGTTAATATCCCTCATATTAACTAATGTGCATACCCAGACCCTCTTGACCACCTATGGACATTTAATTACAGGAATTTTCATAGATGCTTAATATTCATAACCCGATATATATAGGTTTGCACATTCACAACCTGATAAAATATAAATGTTTATTTTCCTACTAGTTTATAGAATGATGATGCTTAATTCTTGTCTATTTGTTGCAGGAGGTTGAAGTTGTTTGGAGTTTGGTTGAAAATTGCAGAGTTGCAGATGCAGAGGCAACATGAACCTGAGCTGAGGAGGATATTGTCAAATGCATTGTTTGCTAGTTGGAGGATGGACTAGGCCAAAGATGCTGGAATATTCTATCCCAGCTGTGTAATTGCCAACTGGCAGGCGCGTGTTGTTAATCTCGACTATTGAATGTTATGAGAAGGATCCTAATCCTTGGATCATTGTAATTATTTTCTAGCCTTTGTTCTATAAAAGGGCCAAAACTTGTCTAAATAAAGGGAGGAGTCCTATAGAGAGAATATATGGCAAAATAAGGCCAATTAATGTAGAGTTAAGAAGAGATCGGATTACTGAGACTAATGAGGACTGAATTGTTGAAATGTCAAGGTTCTTTCTTCAGATCATTGTAAATGTACATGTTCTTAAGCATACTGAATGGAGATGAAGCTTCAGATTACATCCTGATTGTAAACTTTATGTAATCTTCAAGTTGATTTTTGGGTATGTAATGGTGGATGTTGTGTTCAACTGGAAGCACTTTCATTTTATTGCATGTTGTTGTCAACTTTTCCTTTGAAGATTTGCATTGGATCATGTGGATTTGTGGAATGTCCTGGTGAAGTATGATTCTAATTTTCTTCTCTTCATTGTTGTATGGGAACATGTATGTGGATCAGTGATCTCAGTCAAGTAATTTTGGGAATCTCATTCTTCTAACCCTTTTTCTCATTTTAATTTCATAGAAATCACTTCCATAACTGCAAATCATGATAAATAATAAGCAGAACAGAGAAATATGCTGACATCTCATAAATAATTGAATATCTATAGCATATTTGAGCTAGATGCATGAAGTGTTGAAAATATCATGTAAAGAATTACAAATAATGGTAGAAATCATGGAAATATTAACCTATAGACACATTATTTAAGTGAATTCATAGTGCAGATGTAGAATTGTTGGAGATTTATGCAAGGCAAACATAAAGGACAAGATATTTGGAGGAATAGTGATGAACTTTGTAGGAATTACTAAAGAACATGAGGCCCTTGAATGATTAACAACAACACATCAACCACTGAGTAACGTCAATAAATTAAGAACTAATCAACGGAGACTTGGGATCATGAATTCTTTGAATTCATTGTATCTTTCAAGATGAGTAAAGGTTGTTGTATAACTTTTATTCTATGTTTGCTTATGACTAACATCATCATCAATAGGGGGATGAATCAGTATTCTACAAAACCACTTAGTTTGTTGTTTCTTAATCCTATTACCAAATTCAATAAAAGGAAAGTAGAATAAACATAAGAACAACAACCATAAAGACATAACACAGACACCATGATTTTTAAAAAAGGAAAAGCAACAGTGAGTGTTAGCTCACAATAGATTATGATAGCACAATACTGAATTACAAGAAGGCTCAATTCCTTAGGGCTCACTGCCCTATGAAGAAGTGCTCACTACACAAAGGTTCACTACCAAGAGAAAAGAAGATAGAAGAAGGATTAGCTCATTTCCAGGAGATGACTGCTACAAATGCATCTATAGAATATTGAGGTACAATACCAATTAGTTCAATATACAGATTCAAAAGACTTCATACTGTCTGCTCTGCTTTTTCTTCTCTTCTCTATATAAACTCTACTTTGTATCACACACACATTTAGTTTATACACATTGCAATACAATCTTATCATTTAACACCAAAATCAAACCCATATAAATATCCACAATTTTGAATTTAATCTCAAAACTGAGTTGGCCTATCAAGCACCACACTTAATCAACTTACATTGACTCTGTCGGCCCAACACTTCCACTAAAATTCACATGGGACTCCAAGAACCACATCAACCATTCCTAATTCTTCACAGATCATATCTTATCAACTGTATATCATGATTCCCTTATGTAGTGAAATGTAGAACTCAGAACTATCTCCTCTACTTTGGTGAAATATTGGCAAACTAGTTATCGAAACTTGGAGTTTTGTAGGCAATCTTCTAGATCACTTCAGAATTTGTAACTCCTCAACTAGATTCTTTTGACACCTATCCATTCTGCCTCAAAACTGCATACCAATACAATCACTTGCGGAGAAATGAGGACCAAAATCCCCATGCACTCTGCACTATTCCTAACTTAACTGTGTTCACCCAGACTTAGATAAATCACAACTTAACTTCTAGAGGAAGTCGGATCTTGATCATTGGAACATATCATCATCAAATATCTATGAACAACATATTTGAACTACATATAATAATCTTCTACTATGGAGGCATATTTACCCAATCTCTGACACTTACTCTATATACTATCCATACTTAGTCATTTTAGCCTACCATGCCAGAATACTTTTGTGCCTTGTTGCCAATCCAAGTTGATCTTCTGGAGTAATGTCTCTTTGTCATACCAATAGAATCCCTTTGCCTTGTTACCATCAATGATAACATGTAATTCTTCATCAGACCAATGTCTCTTGCCAACAATTTTGTTATATGTGTTAAAGCATCTAGATTTTTATTTTTGAATCTCATCAGATTGGGAATAGTTTCATATGTGGCTGATATGTGCTTTTATTGGCCATGATTAGGAAGGATAGGGGATATAAGGGGATGAGATGTGGGGATGGAGGAATGCGAGTATTGATGGATGAAAAGATTAGTTGATGGAAGGATAGGAATATTCAGAGTTGGAAGGATTTGAGGAAGAGTAGATGGAGGGAGATGTATGGTCACATGCTTTTGCAAATGGTATTTAGATGGAGGATGGATGGTGACATAGAAGTGAGAGGTGTGATAAGGTGCACCAAGATATGGAGTGGAAGAAGTAGCTGGAGGAGGGGTTGGGGTGGTACCAACATCTTTGGATTGTTTTGCTTGGGATGAAAAACTAAGACCATGTGCTCAAGGATGGATTGCAACATGGAGGGGATCTAAGATACCTTGTTCATGAAGGTCTAAACCTTTACCTTGATAGTTCATGTTTTGGAACATATGATATGTAATGGGATGTTTGTTTTGGAAACAATACGCAAGTCCATTATTTGATTGAGAGAGTGAAGTAGTGGATAGTGGTTGTTGTTCTCCTAAGGAAGAACATTCATGGATGAAGGTGGTAGGACCAAAAGGATAGGATAATGGATTTGGAGTTGGATCGATGGGAGATGGTGGAGGATCAACATGAGTTAATGGAGGACCCACAAGAGACAATGAGGGATCATGTAATGGATGGCTTGGGGTTCTTGGATCATGAATAACATTATGCTTAGTAGGAGATGAAGGGATAGGAGATGAAAAACATATCTACAGATGAGGAGGAATGAGGAGAAATGCAGAGTGCATAAGCATGCTGGCCAAGTTAACATAATCTTGAAGAATATTCTAGAAGGATAGTTGTACCCCACTAGATGGTTTCCAGCTGTCAATCTGTGCCACATATTTTTGTCTATTGACCAAGTCAATATAGTGTAAATTGTTGATTATCATGGATGAATCCTGACCATAGGATCTTTTGTAACTGCATCCCCTCTTTGTCCTATAAAAGGAAGTGGATTGCACCTTGTATTGATTATTTGAAGCTTAATTGAGATTGGATTGTTGAATGTCATTACCAATTCTCAAAGTCAATTGTAAATATATACTCCTTTTGCATATTTATTAATGATGAAGACCTCTAATTACACCTAATCATAAACTTTGAGTAATCTGTGGATGAATTCTAGACATGTTTCTTTAATTTTCCATGTCCCTTGGAGTGCATCTTACTTTGTGCATGTTGTCTTCATTCCTTACCTTTGAAGTTAGCATCAATCATATCTAGCTGTAGAATCACCTGGTGAAAATATGGTTGGATTTCCTTCTCTTCATGACAGTATCAAGGATATATGTGCATCAATGACTGAAGATTCATTCATTTTAGTAAATTTAGAAAGCTTTAGTTCAAATTTCTTTAATTTCATCGAAATCATCATCGTAACTGCAAATACATAGAAAATAATAAGTAGATCATCATAAAATATGTAGATTCTGATAAATACATGAAGATCTTAGGCATATTTAGACAAAGTGCATATTAAATAGCAAATATCATGCAAATGAACACAAATAATGATAGAAATCATGGAAATAGATGCTTACAAGAACATTATTTAAACAAATTTACAGTGCAGAAGTGGAATTAAGAAGAGATTAGTTCAAGATAAGTGAATTGAAGATAGTTTCAAAAGAAATAATTAAAATCATCATGAATCCTTTTAACAAGAATGATATACAAAAGAATTGATCAAACTTACATAAATATATGTATGATTTGGTTAAATTGTTGCAAGTATGTGCCTAATTGGTGTTGTCATTGATGTCAACATATCATTGTTGTCATGGGTATCAATTGTATCTTATTCTATTAATGTTTAGAGGACTTCTATGTTGAGGATATTGAGAAAATTAGCCTCTCTAGAAGGAACAAGTGAGTTACAGAGAAGTGCAGTATAGACAGTGAGTTGTATGTTGAAGAATAGTTTGGTAAACTGCTTGACATTTATTTTTTCTTGAAGATTGTGGTCTGCGGATTGGAAGTAAGCTAGAGGTATGACTAAGGATGCCACATTCTAGGTTTGAGCCCTCTGCATGAAGATATGAGTGAGTTCTGTTCACCAGAGTGAAACCTACTTTTTCTGTAAGTTCAGTTGGGATAGGAAGAAAGTATTATGCTCTGCATTCCTCCACAACAAAGTATTTTTCTCTGTGGTTCTAGAAGGAAGTTTGGGATGATGATAAGTGCCTACAATTGTAATGGTTCATGGTTTGGTGGTCCACAAGCTATCTTTCTTTTATAACAGTTGAAGACAGTGAAGTTCATGTGTTCTAGTGAGAAGATTCCCATGGATAAAGTGGTTAAGGTTCGTGTGGTTGGTCCTAATGATTATAACCTGCTTGTAGATGTCTCCTAATCATGTTCCTATCTGGACTTTGGTCTGTGTTAAGAAATTGAGATTGTGTCTAAAGATTGTTCCCAGATAATGTAGCGTGTAACTAGTCTTGGCCGACCTGGTTAATCCCAGTGATTGTAGAGATCTCTAGAAGATTGTGGAAGCATGTTGTGGCATGGAAGATCATGTTTGAGTCCTAGCTAAGGTATGGCATGATCCGTATTTCATTTCCTTTACACAATTTGTAATAGGTCAGGACCTATCTTGTAAATGTTTGTAATACCCACCTTGGAGATTGTTCCAATGGTTGATGATTGTGATGCCGACCTTGATGATCATTCCAAGGTTGATGTAGTGTATAAATACTTGTAGTTGAGTTGTGGAAAAAGTGTCCTTGAGTGAAAATGGAAAGACAGTAAGAAAGGTCCAAAAGGCATAGCAAAGAAGAGGTAGAGGGAAGATGAGGAAAAGCAAAGCAGGGGAAGAGTAGAGTAGAGGAATTATTGTACTTTAGAAAAGTGTTGATCGTGGAAGTGAATCTAGCAGTAAGCCATCAATAGGATTTAACAGCCCTTATTGTAATCTTTCTAGGTTTAGGGTTGAGGCAGTGAGCCTACTAGACCTAGTTGTTGTTCATGGAAGTAAGCCAGTATGTTTAGGCCCATGGAGTGACCAAGCCTGAACATCACTATTTCAAGATTGCAATATATATTGAGAGCTAATCCTCTCCATGGTTTTTCCCCACCTTGGGGTTTTCCATATAAAATCTGGTGTAGATCTTGTGTTTGATGTTGTATCTATGGTTAAGTTTCTAATTTCATGCACTCATGGTTAAATCATAATAATTACAAATAAGTGATGAATGTTTAATTGCATAAAGTGTTTAAGTTTTTGTGACAACTGATTCAGCCCCCCTCTCAGTTGTTTGGCACATATCAACAATTGGTATCAGAGCCAAGTTCCTCTAAAGAAAGTTTAACAGCTTGAAGAAGATCCAAATGTCTTACAAGAAGGAAGTGCCACATTTTGATGGAACAAATTATGTTCTCTAGAAGGCCCAGATGAAAAGCCATCTTCTTTCTCTTGGTTACAAAGTATGGAAAGCCGCAAAAACAGAATACACCATACCTCCAAATGCTCTGACGACTAAAGATGAAATCAAAGAATATGAGATAGATATCAAGGAAAAGGATGCTTTTCTAAGCTCATTATCTAACTCAATATTGATGAAAGTTGCGACTCTTGAAACTGTGAATAAGGTATGGGAAAAGTTGAAAAATTTGTATGAAGGAGATGATTCTGTGAAGGAAACCAAGTTATGAAGTCTGAAAGTGAAATATGAAAGTTTGAAGATGAATGATTATGAAAACATATTAGCCTTTATGCAAAGAGTTGATGAACTTTTTACAGGGATAAAAGCCATAGGTGGAACTCTCAATGAAAAGGAAGTTGTTATGAAAATTCTTAGATCTCTGCCTAAGTCCTACTATCACAAGGTAGCTACAATTGAAGAATTCATGCAATTAAAAATGGTTGATAGGGATCAGCTACTTGGTAAGCTTACTACTTTTGAAATGAGAGAGTTTGGTGATGTTCTGCCAAAAGTTGAGATGGCCTTCCAAGCTAGTACTCCTAGAAGTACTTCCAGATTAGAAAAGTACAAGGTAGAATCTGATAATGAGTTTGATGAAGTTGAAGCCAACTTCGTGGATAGACTGCAAAGAGGATCCAGTAAGTATAAAGGCAAATTACCTTTCAAATATTTTTCTTGTGGTAAAGTAGGTCATTTTGCTTCTAGATGTCCTGAAAGAATTGAAAGAAATAGAAGAAGATATGAGAATAGGCCTAGGACCCAAAAGAAGTGTTATTATGTTGAAGATTTTGATGATGATAAAGGAGTATCAGATAATGGTGAACCAAATAATGCTAGTTCCTTTGTAAATGAATGCTTGTTCATTCCTATTAAGGAAGATATCATGTCTACTAATTCTTCTAGTTGTGTGAATGAAGAAAAACTAGTGGAAAGTGATTTGGCTGCTCAGGTCATTAAGGATAAGGATGAATGGGTTATTGATAGTGGCTTCTCTCACCACATGACTAGTGACAAAAGTAATTTTGTGAGTTTAGAAAGATATGATGGTGGACTGGTTAGGTTTGGAGATGATACAGCTGGTAGGATTTGTGTGAAAGGATCTATTTCTTTTGATGGCAAGTATAATATTGAAGATGTCTTGTATGTGAAAGGATTAAAACACAATATTTTGAGTATGGGTCAGATGTGTGACAAGGGCTATGATTTAAGCTTCAAGGGCAATGGATGCAAGATCAGGGAAAGCTTCAAAACAGTGACTGCAACTGGTAAGAAGACCAGAGGTAATATCTATCACTTGAAAGGAACCAAGAACTATTGCTTGTTGACTCATACTAATGAGAGTTGGTTATGGCATAGAATGTTGTGTCACATAAATTTTGATAATATTATGAAGATAAGCACTGCACAGATTGTTATAGATTTGCCTAAGCTTGTGAAGCCTGCTAATCCTATTTGCAAGGAGTGTCAATTTGGGAAACAAACAAGAACAAGTTTTAAAAGCAAGGACCAATCGGTTGGAGGACTACTTGAGCTAGTGCATACAGATTTGTGTGGACCTACCAGAGTAAGAAGTTTGCAAGGAGACATGTATTTCATATTGCTCATTGATGATTATTCTAAAATGACGTGGGTCAGCTTTTTGAAAGAGAAAGCTAAAGCTCTAGATAAATTCAAGGCATTTAGGGCAATAGTTGAAAATGAGATGGATTTGACAATCAAATGCTTGAGGTCTAATAGAGGAGGAGAGTTCACATCAAATGAGTTCAATTTCTTTTGTGAAGTACATGGAATAAAGAGACAGCTATCTGTGCCCATAACTCCACAACAAAATGGAGTTGTTGAAAGGAAAAATAGAATAGTTCAAGAAGCTGCTAGAACCATGATGAAGGAAGCTCATCTTTCAGAAGAATATTGGAGAGAGGCAATTCACACCATTGTATATATCCTAAACAGAGTTTAAGTAAAAGGCAACAATTCAAAGAATCCTTATGAATTGTGGCATGGTAGAGTTCCTACTGTGAAATATTTCAAAGTTTTTGGTAGAAAATGTTATATCAAAAGAGAAGAACATTTAGGCAAGTTTGATGCTAGATGTGATGAAGGAATCTTCCTTGGTTACTCCACCAAGAGCAAGGCCTACAAGTGCTATAATAAGAGGCTGAATAAGATCATTGAAAGTATAAATGTTAAAGTTCATGAACATAAGGAAAGGTCTTTAGAATCAAGTGGATTTGAGTCAGATGGTCCAGATGTTTTAGAAGTGGTGCAACATATAGACAACCTAGATGAAGAAGAACAAGCTTTGGTAAGTGCTACCAAAACTCCAAGATATGTAAGAATCATTCATCCTGAAGATCAAATCATAGGAGATAAGAGAAAATGGATCTTAACCAAAAGAAAAGATACAGAGGAAGAAGTAAATTTTTGTCTGATTTCCAAGATTGAACCTAAAATTGTGGATGAGGCTTGCAAAGATGAGAATTGGATAAAGGCTATGGAAGAGGAATTGATGCAGACTTGGGATCTTGTTCCTAGACCAGTAGACAAGAATGTAATCGGTACAAAGTGGGTCTATAGAAACAAGATGAATAAGAATGGTGAAGTGGTAAGAAACAAAGCAAGGTTGGTATGCAAAGGATATGCTCAAGTTGAAGGAATAGACTTTGAAGAAACCTTTCCTCTAGCGGCAAGGATTGAAGCAATAAGAATGTTTTTGGCTTTTGCAGCATGCAAAGATTTTAGGGTTTATCAAATGGATGTGAAGTCTACTTTCTTAAATGGAGAGTTGGAAGAGGAAGTCTATATAGAACAACTGGAAGGATTTCAGTCATCAGATCAGGGTGACATGGTATGCAGATTGAAGAAATCTTTGTATGGATTAAAACAAGCTCACAGAGCATGGTATGCACGGTTGGACAGGTACCTAATATAGATAGGGTTCAGTAAAGGTACTACATATAGAAATCTCTACTTCAATATCAATGATGAATAAACCCTGAATGTTGTAGTTTTTGTTGATGATATTATTTTTGGAGGCAATGAAGGTATGTGCTTAGTTGTTGCTGGAGAAATGGAAAGTGAATTTGAAATGTCTATGTTTGGAGAGATAACTTATTTTTAGGTCTACAAATAAGTTAATCTGACTGGTGTGTATCCTATTATTCACCTAGCTCTAAATTAAAATGATAAAATGATTGATTATTATATAATATGGTTGCCAGATGGATATAGTAGTGATTGGTTATAAATCCTCATTAATATGTTTAATTTGCTTCGGCTATGATATGTATATGTGGAATTAACATTGAGATTGAGTGTGCAGGTATTTCTAACAAAACCACAGATACTGGAGATCATTTTGAACCTTATGTTGTAATCCCTTGTGAAGCTGATCTAGTTCCACAAGGAACCAAGATCAACTCTGTGTTTGGTGCAATGTTGTAATATTGTAATATTGTCTTGCATGAGGTTGAATGGGTTAGGTCTACCCTTTTGTAAAATTGAATTATGATTTGTGTTGTAAGAATTGTAGTTGAATTTTATTTTTTTAATTTAAATTTTTGAGACCCTTTTCTTGTGTCTTAACTTGACCTTGGGTGTCCTAACTAAGTTTAAATTGACCCTGGGTTATACCCCATGGGTCTAGGGTCACTTTTGACTTGGGTAACCCTTGGTTAACCTCCGTATGGTCACCTTAACTTCACATTGAAGTTAAGTGACGAATTTGGAGGCATGGGAAGGATAGGATGAGTGGGACCAACACTCAAGCTCATCCTTTCTCCATTTTCAAGGCTTGAAATGACTCCATGGTCCACCAATAATGGAGGGGCTTATCTTCTTGTTCCCTCACTTTTGGTGAGAGTCCCCATGAAGTGGTGTGGTCCTTCATGAGTGGGGTTATTTTTTAATCCCACTTGGGATAGTGGGGATTTTTTTTATTCCACTTAGGATAGTGGGGATATTTTATTAATTCCACTTGGGATAGTGGGGATATTTTTTTTAATTCCACTTGGGATAGTGGGGTTATTTAAATATTACAATCTTAAAAAAATGAATTTTTAATTCATCCACTATGAATTCAAAATTCACAAATAATGAGAGCCCTTGATCTCAACTTCTGATCTTCACCCTCCATCATCTTTTCAAAAATCTATAAATAAGACCCTTCTCTAAGCAATTAGAGGAGACTAGATTTTGTAGGGGAACTTGATTGTTGTAGGGGAACTTCATTCTTGTAGGGGGACTTCATTCTTGCATTCTTATCATGCCTAATTTCCTCTAGGAAATCTTCTTCTGGCATCCTCATAATGCCCAATTCCTTCTCTATTCTCCTCTTCATAGCCTCATAATGCCAAAATTATTCTAGCCATCCTATATCCTCCATTCATTATCTCTTTCTTGTGATCATAGAGAGATTGTTTTTTTTGAGAAGGGAGATTTGGAGAGGAGGCTAGAGAGGAACTCTACATCAACTTCATCCATTAAAGGGCTTATTAAGGTTGTATTCAAGGCCTCTCCTTTGCATTTTCTATTTCTTGTATGATGGATTTGTGAAATGAAATTTGATTTGTTGTGTTGTAAATTATGTAATTGTGGGGAAATTTATTTGGGTGTTGACAGAGCTTCTTCCACTTGGGAGAAATGCTCATCAAGTGTGGGGTAGGGGAGGAGTGATCCTCCTTGAGTACATGCCTTATTTCTTTTGAGATGATGAAAGCCTTGAGGACATTTGTGTGACTTTGGGAAATGTGGGCTGACATTTGGTATCAGAGCCCATGTTTCAACATTGGGAGCTTTGGGGTTTGCATGTTGTTTGGACCGACATGGAGTGGGTTGCACATGGTTTTACCCTTGTCCTACTACATGTAGCTGTGAGAGAGTGAGGTTGTGGTTTGTCGACTAACCTTCACCTTGGAGGAATACCCATCCTCTTGTTTTATCATCGTGATGGCCTTGTCACATGATTATTGAAGTCTTCTGCTTGTGTTTTGTGGTGGTTGTGATCCTCTTGGTCGATTGTTCTCTCGATTCAGTTGGTCTAGGTGGTGAGGGTTGTGTTGGAACCTTCCTCACCCTTGTGTATTTTTGTGGAGAGTAGTGACATCTTAATGCCCATTTGATTTATTCTTGTCTTGTGAACTTGACGTGTGTTTATCATAAGGTTGAATGGCATAATCTTTTGAATCCCTAACCTTTGTTATCATTAGAAATTGGTATTGTTTCCTTTGGATTGATAACTAGAAAAGATTGCATAAAGTGTATCTTGCTTTAAATTTTATGAGTGCAAGTTCTAACATGTGTGATTGCATTAGATTACCTTGTAAAAATACTAAGAAAGAAAGAGGTGAAAATTAGTTTTATGCATGGCAAATTGTTAAGAATTAACATATGTCCTTAAATTCTTCAAAGAGGAATTTGTGTGCTTGGCGACCTTTTTTGTAAAGTACTTCTACAAAATAAAATTTTGCATTTTATAACCTTGTTTTTGTGTCAAATTGATATCATGTTATGCATACCTTGTGTGGAAAAGATGTTTAGGCTCCATATAGTAGAATAGTAAAATTAGAGACATGATCTTGCTATTAGATTCTTCTTGTGATATGCCTCTACTTTATGAACCTTGTGTTAGATAAATGTGTGGTAGTTTCGTAGTGCATATGTAGTGTTATATGGGATATCGTTAACTCTATGATATGTGATGTGTTGTGAGTCACCATCTTGTGAGTTGAAATAATGTTGTTTGGGTTCGATTATGATCTATCAAGCATAGCTAGTAAATTGGTGTACTTACTTGAGGGTGTTGCCTTATCTCTCAATGTGAAGTCATGGTTGGATTCCAATATGCTCTAGATGGATTAATTTGAGTTGATGTTTGAGTAAATTTCTTAGAGAACCTTTATGGTAATTATTATGTGACTTTGGGGTATGAAAGTTGTCCTTCTTCACTAAGTAATGAACATTAAAAGAGAATTGTGTTATGTGTTACCTTGTGGATGTAAATACCTTTTATGAACATGTTTGCTATGTGTTGTGATTATCCCGTACATGCTTAGTGTACTCATGAGCTTGCGATACTGGGAATCCATCCATGGGTTGAGTGTATAACTACAAGTATGATGGACTCATGCTTGTGTGGCTATTTGTATGTACACCCTGTAAGGTTCAATCTTGGAGTTGGAGACCTTCCATATGTGGAGTTAAGTAGTGGAGAGGAAGAACTTATGAAGCTATGACGACGTGTTGTGGCATGGGTTTGGGATTACCCAACCAACTATACCTTCCTATGCGAGAGTACCCCCTACTTCTCCTTAGTGAATGGACCTTTGAGAGGCCCATAGTGTTATCCTATCATGCTCTTTTTCCTTGATGGTACTATTGACATCTAACATGGGATTTGGGTTATGTTTTGGTATGGGTATGTGATTTGCTTGAGGCAATGCTACTTGTGCAGGTTTATTCTTACCTTGGTATCTTATTTGAGTGGATGTGTAGTATCCTAGAGACATTTACATTCTAATGATGACATGTACCTTTGAGAAGGGTACGCCATACTATATTCATGACTTGTACCTTTGAGAAGGGCATGATGTACTATATTGATGATGTGTTACCCTTGAGAAGGGCACGATTCCACGTAAGAGTACGTTAAGGTGCATTGATAATACTTACCTACATGATGTTATTGCATTGGTTGTGTTTGCATAACACAGGTAGTGACCGTGTTTCCCTCCTTCATTATTGGTGACGTAATGTTAGTCACATAGTGATGTAATGTGCACTTTCTTGGATTGCGATTATTTCTTTCAGTTGTTTGGTGACCTTTTTGTATCTTGGTTGTGTGGACCAGCCATGTTATTTTATCTTGTCTAAAAGTAGCTTAGCCACAACCTTTGATTCTTCCTTTTTCGCGTGACTCCTATGGTTACGTTGTTTTAATATTGAAATTGCACGCATTTATTCATTTATTTATTTATTCTAAATTGGGTTTTGGAGACTTCTCCTCTTGGCTTTAAGGAATACTTGTGTTGGCTAAGCTAGTTTTTTTTTTGTTTTTCTAGTGTTAGTCTTGTGTTGTGATGTTCTTCTCACCATGTCGATGGAGCAACCTCTAGTGGAGTGTATATAAGGAAGCAGACGTGGGAAACTTATGAGGATGGGGGTAAGTGTGGACTAGTATGGGCTGGTCATTATCCACTTACCTTCCTAGTGATCTTATTCTTATGTTGGCTATCTCTTGGAGGCTAAACCCCTTATACAAACAAGAGGTAGGCCATTGTGGGAATGTATGGCAAGGCCCCTAGGTGCATGGCCCTGAGACCATCATTCTACCTAGTTCTTGGATCTTTGGTTACTTGGCACTGGTTATTGGTTACTTGATTCTATGAGGAGACTATGACATTCCCCTAAACCTTTATCTGAGCCTTGTGAAGTTAATTCCTGTAATGTGGATGAATGAAAATGTTTGTTTGTGTAAGATCTGTATTTGATGTAATTGCATATGAATTGGTATTTTCTCTATAAACTTGTAATGTGATGTGTGAAGATTCTCTATACATGTGTATAGAAGATTGATTATCCTGAGATTAGATGTGCTAAATTTCAACCCATAGAGTGTATTTTGTGAAAGCAAATTAAGCCTTTATAACATTTAGTTACCATGCTTTATTTTCTTGAGAAGAGTTTTTTATTGCATATGTTATCTTCTATACTTACCTTGTTTGGTGCAAAGAATTTCAGGAAAATACTTCCAACCTCCTCTTGATGACTTCCAGGAGTAAGTCATTTCATAGGGGGTAGTATGTAAGGCCCGCCCTTGTCCGATTGGTGTGTATCCTATTATTCACCTAGCTCTAGATTAAAATGATAAAATGATTGATTATTATATAATATGGTTGCCAAATAGATATATGTAGTGATTGGTTATACATCCTCATTAATATGTTTAATTTGCTTCAGCTATGATATGTATATGTGGAATTAACTTTGAGATTGAGTGTGCAGGTATTTCTAACAAAACCACAGATACTAGAGATCATTCTGCACCTTATGTTGTAATCCCTTGTGAAGCCGATCTAGTTCCACGAGGAACCAAGATCAACTCTATGTTTGGTGCAATGTTGTAATGTTGTAATATTGTCTTGCATGAGGTTGAATGGGTTAGGTCTACTCTTTTGTAAAATTGAATTATGATTTTTGTTGTAAGAATTGTATTTGAATTTTATTTTTTTAATTTAAATTTTTGAGACCCTTTTCTTGTGTCTTAACTTGACCCTGGGTGTCCTAACTAAGTTTAAATTGACCCTGGGTTATACCCCATGGGTCTAAGGTCACTTTTGACTTGGGTAACCCTTGGTTAACCTCCGTATGGTCACCTTAACTTCACAGTGAAGTTAAGTGACGAATTTGGAGGCATGGGAAGGATAGGATGAGTGAGACCAACACTCAAGCCCATCCTTTCTCTATTTTCAAGGCTTGAAATGACTCCATGGTCCATCAATAATGGAGGGGCTTATCTTCTTGTTCCCTCACTTTTGGTGAGTCCCCATGAAGTGGTGTGGTCCTTCATGAGTGGGGTTATTTTTTAATCCCACTTGGGATAGTGGGGATATTTTTTAATTCCACTTAGGATAGTGGAGATATTTTATTAATTCCACTTGGGATAGTGGGGATATTTTTTTTTATTCCACTTGGGATAGTGGGGTTATTTAAATATTACAATCTTAAAAAAATGAATTTTTAATTCATCCACTATGAATTTAAAATTTACAAATAATGAGAGCCCTTGATCTCAACTTTTGATCTTCACCCTCCATCATCTTTTCAAAAATCTATAAATAAGACCCTTCTCTAAGCAATTAGAGGAGACTGGATTTTGCAGGGGAACTTGATTCTTGCAGGGGAACTTCATTCTTGCAGGGGGACTTCATTCTTGCATTCTTATCATGCCTAATTTCCTCTAGGAAATCTTCTTCTGGCATCCTCATAATGCCCAATTCCTTCTCTATTCTCCTCTTCATAGCCTCATAATGCCAAAATTATTCTAGCCATCCTATATCCTCCATTCATTATCCCTTGCTTGTGATCATATAGAGATTGTTTTTTTTGAGAAGGGAGATTTGGAGAGGAGGCTGGAGAGGAACTCTACATCAACTTCATCCATTAAAGGGCTTTTTAAGGTTGTATTTCAAGGCCTCTCCTTTGTATTTTCTTTTTCTTGTATGATGGATTTGTGAAATAAAATTTGATTTGTTGTGTTGTAAATTATGTAATTGTGGGGAAATTTATTTGGGTGTTGATAGAGCTTCTTCCACTTGGGAGAAATGCTCATCAAGTGTGGGGTACGGGAGGAGTGATCCTCCTTGAGTACATGCCTTGTTTCTTTTGAGATGTTGAAAGCCTTGAGGACATTTGTGTGACTTTGGGAAATGTGGGCATGACATCTAATAAAGGTATCTTCATTTCTTAGTCTAAGTATGTGAAAGAGTTGATAAAGAAATTTGGGATGGAAGACTCTAAACTAGTATGCACACTTATGATAATTGGTTGTAAGTTAAGAAAATATGATAACTCACCCATGGCAGACTAGAAAAAGGTATAGATCTATGATTGGAGGATTACTTTATCCTCAAACTAGACCCGACATAATGCATGCAGTATGTCTTGTGGCAAGATTTTAGGCAGAACCCAAGTAATCACATGTGATGGTAGCCAAGAGAATTCTGAGATATTTAAAAGTTACAATAGATTATGGTTTGTGGTACCCTAAGGACTGTGACTTTACTCTCAGTGCATATACTGATGCAGATTGGGCTAGAGATGTTGATGATAGAAAAAGTACAAGTGGAGGTGCATTCTTCTTGGGAAAAAGATTAGTATCTTGGTTGACCAAGAAACAAGATTGAATATCCCTATCTACTGCAGAAGCAAAATACATTGCAGCAGCATGTAATTGCACTAAAGTGTTATGGATGAAGCAAACTTTGAAGGACATCAAAATTGTGTATGGAGATCCCATTGTAATCTTTTGTGATAACACAAGTACCATAAACATATCAAAGAATCTAGTGATGCATTCAAGGACAAAGCACATATTCATTAGGTAACATTTTTTAGAGAAAAGGTAACAGAGAATGAAGTCAAGTTGGAGTATGTTTCTACCAAGGATCAGATTGTAGACATTTTTACCAAGCCTCTACCTAAGGATACTTTTGATTATCTCAGAGAAAAGTTAGCGGTTATCACCCCTCCTGCTTTAAACTAAGTTGCTAGTAGTGCATCAATTCGGAGGTGCTCAGAGGTCTGGATTGATGCTTTTTAGGGATACCTCTCAGGGGGAGTAGTTAGAGAGTTTAGAAGAGAGATTAGATTAGAGAAGATGAGTGCAAGTATGTGCCCTTTGCCATTGATGTCAAAGGAAGAGAGAAGTCATGTGAAAAACTTAGAGTGCAGATGTGTAAGAGAAAGGGGGAGAATTTTGGAGAAAGAAAGAGTGCAGGTGTGTAAAGAGAGAGAGGGAGAATCTTGTCTTGATGGTTGTTGCAGTTTTTCACATCATATGTTGCCATTAATGACAAAGGGGGAGATTGTTGTAAGTATGTGCCTAATTGGTGTTGTCATTGATGTCAACATATCCTTGTTGTCATTGGTGTCAACTGTATCTTATTCTATTACTTGTTTACAGGACTTGTATGTTGAGGATATTAAAAAAATTAGCCTCTCCGGAACGAACAAGTGAGTTACAGAGAAGTGCAGTACAGACAGTGACTTGTATGCTGAAGAACAATATGGTAAACTGCTCCGCATTTATTTCTACTTGAAGATCATGGTCTGTGGATTGGAAGTAAGTTAGAGGTATAACTAAGGATGCTACATTCTAGGTATGACTAAGGATTGGAAGTAAGTTAGAGTGAAACCTTCTTTTTCTGTAAGTTCATTTGGGACAGGAAGAAAGTATTCTTCTCTGCATTCCTCCGCAACAAAGTATTTTTCTCTATGGTTCTAAAAGGATGCTTGGGATGATGATAAGTGCCTACAATTGCAATGGTTCATGGTTTTGTGGTCCACAAGCTATCTTTCTTTTATGACATTTGAAGACAATGAAGTTCATGTGTTCCGGTGAGAAGATTCCTATGGATAAAGTGGTTAAGGTTCATGCAGTTGCTTCTAATGATTATAACATGCTTGTGGATATCTCCTAATCATGTTCCTATCTGGACTTTGGTCCACATTAAGAAATTGAGATTGTGTTTGAAGATTGTTAGTAGATAATGTAGCATGTAACCATTCTTGGTCGACCTGGTTAATCCCAGTGATTGTGGAGATCTCAGGAAGATTGTGGAAGCATGTTGTGGCATGGAAGATCATGTTTGAGTCCTAGCTAAGATATGGTGTGATCCACATTTTATTTCCTTTACACAATTTGTAATAGGTCAGGACCTATCTTGTAAATGTTTGTAATACTGACCTTAGAGATTGTTCTAATGGTTGATGATTGTGATGCCGACCTTGATGATTATTCCAAGGTTGATGTAGTGTATAAATACTTGTACTTGAGAGAAAATGGAAAGATAATAAGAAAGGTCCAAAAGGTAGAGCAGAGAAGAGGTGGAGGGAAGAAGATGAAGAGAAGAGCAGAGCAAAGGAATTATTGTACTTCAGAAAAATGTTGATCATGGTAGTGAATCTGGTAGTAAGCTATTAGTAGGGTTTAACAGCTCTCAAGGTTTAACAACCCTTATTGTAATCTTAATAGGTTTAGGGTTGAGGCAATGAGCCTGCTAGACCTAGTTGTTCTTCATGGCAGTAAGCCAGTATGTTTAGGCCCGTGAAGTCACCAAGCCTGAACATCATTATTTCAAGGTTGCAATATATATTGAGAGCTAATCCTCTCCATGGTTTTTCCCCACCTTGGGGTTTCCCACTTAAAATCTGGTGTCTCTTGTGTTTGATGTTGTATCTATGGTTAAGTTTATAATTTCATGCCTTCATGGTTAAATTATAATAATTGTGGATAAGTGATGAATATTTAATTACAGAAAGTGTTTAAGCTTTTGTGACAAATGATTCACCCCCCTCTCAGTTGTCTGATGCATATCAACATAAATATAGTAGGATTTAACCTCGTTTGTTGAGAATTCACATAAAGTAGGAGAAACAAAACATATATGGATACAAATCACTTCAAAACTATACGTAAGGCCCCTAGTGGAAAACAACAATTCACATCAAACTAAGAGATTATCAGAAGGTCAAGTCTTGACTAACAGAGACTTGGAGTTATCAATTTATCCTAAGTTGATCATACTTTTTAAGATGATAAAGTTTTGTTTTGTGAATTCTTTATCTATGTTATTATGACTAACATCATGATTAACAAGCTTTTGTAGCTGAAAAATGTTGTTGTTCAGAGGACCTAAATTCATTATGCATATTTTCATTGTTTTGGGGATTTGAAAACCCTTTTTGGCTGGACTAATTATTCCCCTTTTTCTTATACACCATTTTTAGTTGTTCTTGGAACAAGGGGTTTTGTAGGGATCTTCTTCCTTGCATACAAATTGTAATGTTATAGGCTCGGAGATAAATTCAGAGTTGCCACCCACAAATGTGATTCCAGGTTAGATATGGGGTTCTTTATAATCAATTCCCAAGTAGAGTCACCAATTTGTTGGTGTTCCCAACTGATGGTCTTAGTTTCACTAAAAATTAGCCAGCTTTTATGCTCAGGATTCTCAGGTTAGTGGCTAACGAATAGGAGACAACTATGTGTTCTCCTCTATACTTTAGGCTCTGCTTGACCTAGGGGGTGTTCCATTGATTCAATATCTATATGACAAATCCTTATTTCACCAGATATTGACAATTAAAGAAAATATGTTCTCCTTTATGTAAACCAAAAATGTATAATCACTTCAAAGTTGGCTAGCTCTGGTGATTACTTCACTGAATGGCTCAGAGAACATGAAACTAAACCCTACTCCTAATAACTAACAAGTTGATTTTTTCTTCTTTTAATGTATGTGATTGTCTAATTGTGGTTAATTTTGTGAAAATAAGCCCAACTCTGATCAGTGCCAATCTTAGGGTTTGGAGTCAATTCCTTACAAATGCATATTATTTCTTATAAGCATGACAAATATGTAGATTCAAAGGATTTACTATGTTCCTATCTTACAAAAAACAATCCAAAAATGGGTATTTCCAACAATTTTTCTTATAAATATCCTGATTGAAAAACACACCTCCCCATATCTAATTCAAAGCATTTTAATCTATTCCTTGAATAGAAGCAACAAACCAGACATGCAATATAGAAAATGTATATTTAAGAATTTAGAAACCCTTAGCTTCCTTATTCAAAAGAGAAATGTAAACAACACATGAGATAATTTCTGAAAACACGTACTCACAGGCATTTCTCATATAAGCGCAATCTAAAACTGATAAAATGCTTATAAAGAACATGCATTCAACCATGCAATAAACTATGCTTACAACTTAGAAATATGGACAACCTCCCAGAATTGCTCTATATTTTTATTATCAAAGTTTCCCAAATCTTTCAACAACCACTACAAAGTAGTACAACATGCTCTTTTATAGACACAAGAGCATTTGCCCAAAAACTTGTTACCATATGTCATTTACAGAATCTTACAATGCAAGCCACTACCCATAGGCATTGGGAAACTAATTCAAATTACATATGAAAGAAAAAAGACAAAAATACAATTTATCTTGGAGATGACAAAAATGTTTGGAGGTACTTTGTTCCAATGATGAAGAGAAGTTATCACATGATTGGACACATTTATCCATATTTCTCCACCCAGGTTGCACATGACTTCTCCGATGGCCATTGAAAAGGAATCAATTTTTCTATCTTTTCATTATGCATTGTATACCTTGCATCCAATAAAATCTTTATTTTCTTGCAAAATATCTCAAAATTCAATTCTAGCACACGCAACTTATCAAGTGTAGAACTTAAATTTTTCATGCTTGGGTCACCGTCTATACAACGTGATGATATAAGTTGGTTAGTTATACTCTCATAGTTAGCCTTCCATTTATCTAAACTCTTGATTTGTCCATCATCCTCCAATATACTTGGCATAAGCCTTTTATCTATATTCTCTATTGATTGCCTTTTCTCATTCAAAACATTATCCAACTTTAGCTGAAAGGCCACCACCTCTTCTAAGAAAATCAACATATCTAGAGTTAGATTTATTTCTAGTGGGGCATCGGTGGCCTACCTAGAACATCTGTGGACTTCACTTATCTCTCAGTTCTTGGCAACCACACTCTACACATCTCCTTCAGGCTTTCCTTGTCCTTTTCATGTTTATCTAGAGTTGTCTTCAGATTTGAATAAGGCATCCATGTATCATCAACTCTGGCTATGATCTTGGATAACCTGTGATTGATCAGATTAGTAGCCATTTCTTTGATAGTGCTCTTTTACTCACCCTTTAGCTTTTTCACCTCTTCTTTCAACTCCTTGATTTTTGAGAGTAGTGCCTCCTTGTTTATTGGAAATGCTTCTACAATTTGTACAAGAGTATGAACACTCTGAGCTAAAGTACTTGGAGCCAACAACAATTTCTCCTTACATTTATTCAATTCTAACATGGCTTGCCCATACTTCAAAAGAAGCTCATCATAATCTTTTTGCAATTTATTTGTAACAGCCTCAACAAATTGGGTTGTTTGAACATTCAAGCTTGCAGATTGAGGGGCTAGAGTGCTTGACACTCTCTTTATTATTACATCACAAGTTAATTCTCTTAGACCAACCCTTGGCTTATTATTGTTTGGGGCTGTATACACCTAAAATTGGCATGACTCTACTTAAATAAATATTTTAAATATTTATTTCATCATTCACATTCTTCTATCAATAAATAAATAAATTCATTTATTTATCTAATTCATTTCCTCTCATTTATTAAATAAACAACATTTATTTAATTAATTAAATTCATATACATCACCTTCATTCTGCTAAATAATTAAATAATTTTAATTATTTAATTAAAACCTTTTATTCTTCCAAATTTAAATAAAATCTAAATTATCCACTAAATAAAATATACTTTTATATTTTATTTTATTCTTCAAAAATATCCACAAAATAAAATATATTTTTATATTTTATTTATTCCTCTCAATTATCTACAAAATAATTAAATAAAATCTCTTTATTTAATTATGTATTTCTTATCTTCAAAAATCATTCTTATCTTCTAAAAATACTTTCCTCTTGTCATACAAAAGCAAAAGCAGTTTTAAAGCATCTTTAAAGCAAACTTTCGCTTAAATTAGAAAAATAAATTCTAATTTAAGAAAATCAAATCTCATCCTCATAAAGAGAGGAGTTAACTTCACAAAGCTACTTTCCGAATGACACATGTCTTTCTTCCATTTGTTGCATGTTCCTCAACAATCCTCCTCCGTTGATCTTCCCTTTTATCTTCAACCATTGATCTTCTTCTACACATCTCTATAAATACAACACTATTCTTCCTCATTTCATGATCCATACCTTGAGCAAACTTATGCTACAGAAATACAAGCACGCATTTGGCACTTCATAGCACTTCATAGCACTTCATATTCATCCTCTCGCATTTGTGTTTGAAACTCATCTTCAAATACAAATAAGTATCTCAGCAATTCTACTCTTGTCATCTTCAACAAGCAAGGGAGCACACGCTTCTGAGGGCTTCACATTTATCAAGATCAAGAGCTGATAGGTGAATAATGGAAGATGCAAGGTAATGGTGTGAGTATCATTTATTTGTTGTTTAAATCTCATTTTTCCTTCAGTTTTCATTAATGTATTGGGTTTATTATTCTTAATAGATTAATCTATTTTCCCCTTCACAGGGGCCAATGCCCATATTGCAAGGGTCTAAAATCTAGGATTAAATCATGCACAAGAGAGTGTGATGCAGAGTGAAACGCAACGGGAGCTTACTAACAGGAAGGAGGAGCCAACAATACAAACAGCATGATAAAAATCCCTATCAGCTCAGCATCATCATCATATTTCCTAAAAACACCAACAGCATCATCATATTTCGGATGAGCAGAATTATCCTCCTGCCGACTACTGTTCACCTCCTCCGCCTGTCGCCTATCATCATCATCATGATACTCAACGAGCGCAAACATCCTCCAGTTGTACTGTTCATCGGGAGCCAAACACTATCGGCATCATCATGATATTCAACACTCTCTTCGTCAGCAGGATATCAAATATCCGGTTGCTCCAAATATCCTGATGACGACAACTTCAGCAGCTTCCCTTCGATGCCCCGATAGCTGACGATACAAGCAATAGCATCATGATATGATTTATCCGGTTCTCTCGAAACCTCCTGATGATGTTAACACAACCTTCTGCCGAGGACTTACGCCGATACCTAAGCACTTAACGACAGCAGGATAAACTTGCATAAGGGGATATCTCAATATCCTGATGACGATGACGTCATATCCTGATGACGATGACGTCACCCAATATCCTGATGACCTCTTCAACACTTAGTCAAAAAAATGAACTTTCACTCCCGCATCTGCTAGCGATACGTGGATGATGGGCATACCCAGAAGATGATCCTGACGGTGATATATTCACGGAGTATATATCTGACTTACAACATCCTGATGCACTTGCAACATGCAAACTTCAATAGTTTCATGACCCGATCTTCTACCTGATGCCGATGCACTCCTCTCCGGTAACTCCTGATGATGATCACCCCGACGCACATTCACTTCATGCACTCAACTGCATCATGTTCATCTTCACTTATCCGGATGACAACGTCCAAAGCGACTGCAGGATATAAACTAAAATATCCTGATGAAGTCGTTTTGACGAACTCCCAACCTTAGCGAAATTTCACTTCGCCGATCCTCCAGGGATGACCCGATCCACTCTCAGGGTGATCTTCCAACTCAAACTTATCAACTCGACCTAGCACATACCCATGCTAGGGTCTTCAACATCTGTCGACCGCGATCCTGCACACCTGCATGCAAACAGAAAACAAACTACCTCCTAATCCACTGTACACAACCATTCCACCGATTCAACGAATCAACCGGTGGAATGGATCAGCATATCCATGAAACCACCAGATCAGCAAAATGATTAAACAATGGAATCCAACCAGAGAAAGAACACAAACAGGATCTCTTTATTGATTTCAAAGATGCAATTACAATGACCAGTCTCTCTCTCTGTGCAACCTAGCTTGATCGATGATATCTCTATCTGTATGTAATATCAACCGATCCTCATGCTTAAATAGATTTTCCTACGAGTACTACTGACCCGACTCCAAGCGGCTGGGAACTCTCCAGGCGGCTGGGAGATCCAACCGATCCTATAGCATGACAGCTGTTCTAACAAACTAACTAAAAATAGTAAAAGCATGGTCAGCGTGATCTTATCATGATCAACATGACCTTATTACATGCATTTGGTCTTATCAGACCTTCTTGAAAACATAACCAAGACTCAAACTAACTAACTGCCTCAAGGAGGCCAGCTGTCAGGTAGGTGCTTCTGCACCAGAGTGTCTTCTCCACTTGATCATTAGACACATCTGTGTCATTCCTTGTGATAGTGTCAAAAGCAATTGCATCTGCTAAAGTCTAATGTGGAAGCAACAGTAGGACACTCTTCTCTACCAAAGATCTTCCCTCATTAGGGGTCATCCTGCTGATATCTTGACTTACTTCATTCAGCACCCTCTGAGTTATTTCTTCATACTTTTCAAGATCTACTCCTCTCTTGGCTTCCTCTACTTTCTTCTAAAATTCCTCATTCCTAACCTTTAATACATATCCCTTGAATTTAGGGGTGTTAATAAAGGAATCATCTTCCTTCAATTGGGAGCAAGCAAGGACTCTGATATCCTTTGTATCTATTTGGTGAGCAGGGATTGTCCTTGCCAATCTATTATCAAGAGGGGCATAGGGTCTTATTCTTATAGGTGAATTCACCTGTTGGCAGATTTCTTGTTCTTGTTCATTTATTTCCTCCTCCAAATCAATTAGTTCTATCTTTTCTTCATGCTCCAAATCAATGATATTTACCTTCTTGGATGGAGGTGAATCAGGTGATTCACTTCTTCTATATGCCCTGCCTGAACTGCTTGGGTCATAGGCAGGTCTCTCCTCCCCTGTTGGAGCACTTTTAGTCAAGTCATCTGCATTATCAAAAATCTTCTGGATCCTTGTTATTGGATCACTCTCTTCTGCAAATGCTCCTAGATATACAGAGTTTAAATTCTTTCTCATTCTCTCCCCCTCTATTATTGTTTCCCACTTTTTCCTCAAAAAGGGAACTTCTTCCATTGTATCAAATTTTCTCACTATATCTTTATCAAATGAAACTTAGTGGGTCAATTGTAGCCTCTTAATGCCAAGTCTCACCTTGTTAATCAATTCTTTAGGTTCGAACACTCTTGGCTGCTCGAACCCCATCTAGTTTTTATCTGCAAGGGCTCAGAATTTCAACACTCCATCAACCAAATGCTTGTTGCATGCTGAAATTGTCTTCATGTTTGTGAAAATGATAAGAAAACCCTTTCTCTCTACTTTTATCAAACCTTCAAATTAAGGCCGAATGCATTCATGTGTCTTTTCTACCATTATTGTGATCTCATGATATAGGGGTAATTTCCAACATCTAGGCAAAAAATTTGAATTCAGACCAGTGATGAACCCTTCAAATTGTGCAATCAATAGTTGTGATTGACCCACCAGATTTGAAAATCTAAGTATTTGCGTAACAAAATCACCAACCAATCATATTACTCCATGTTAGATGTCACTTTTTCTGACCTTTCCACCTCTTTTGTCCTATGCGGCCATGGGGCTTCATTTCGCGGCCACGCAATAGCAAGTGGGCCACCTGCTCTTGGCTCTGCGGTAGTGCGCTAAGCCCTCCATGTGGCTCCCCTTTCATAAACCTTTTAATTCTTGTCAAGAACAAGACATGTGTCCTCATCTCGCAGCTGCATAGAGGATCTTCCCTTCTGACAAGATTCTTCTGCAACATTACACTACCATCTGATCCTTATTAGACCCACTTCTCCATTCAGCCTTTGACACTTGGCCTGATTAGCTTCATCCAACTGAATCTTTGATATTATGGCCATATGCCAGATACACTATACACCTGTCATCATTTCAAAGCCCCGTGATAGGAGCATGACATCACCTTCAATGGTTTATAGGCTCGTGATTATTAAAATACACCAAACAACTAAGAGGGGGGTGAATCAGTTATCTTTAAAACTTTAATGACTTATTAGCACATCAAATGCTCAATTACTATTATTAAGATTTAACTATAAAAATATGAAACAAGAAGTTCAACACAATAACACATGAGACACATGAGACACTAGATTTTTTACATGGAAAACCCTATAAGGAAAAAACCACGATGGGTGTTAGCCCACAGATATAAATATATTATAGCAATATTGAGAAACAAAGGCTCACTACCTTAGGACTCATTACCTAATATGGTCACTGTAAATGTTAGAGCTCATTGCTAAGATTAGTTCACTGCCAAGAGGTGGCTCACTGCCAAGAGGTTGGTGAACTAATTTGATAGCATCTACTCCATGGTTGGGTTCAGTTCCATTGAAGCATAATATAACTCCTCTACTCTACTCTTCTTACACCATCGCACTTATCTTTTCATTTTTTCTCAAAGACATCTTTTTTATAACTACATTACATGTTTTTATACACTTCATCAACCTTGGAATGTATATCAAGGTCGGCATTACATTTCTCAACCATTGTGTTGATGATGATGTTACTCACACACAAACATGAAATAAAATTTACACAACAACCTTTATTTATCTTGAAAGATACAATGAATTCAAAGAATTCATGATCCCAAGTCTCCGATGATTAGTTCATAATCTATTGACATTACTTAGTGGTTGATGTGTGTTGCTATTTTCCATTTCAAGGGGCCTTACGTTCTTCAGTAATTTTTGCAAAGCTCATTAGTATTTCTCCAAATATCTTGTTCTTTATATCTGTTCTGCATAAATCTCTAATAATTCTACCTCTGCACTATGAATTTACTCAAATAATGTGCCTACAGGTTGATATTTGCATGATTTCTACCATTATTTGTAATTCTTTGCATGGTATTTTCAACACTACATAAATTTAGCTCAAATATGCTAATGATATTCAGTTATCTACGAGATGTTAGCATATTTCTCTGTTTTGCTTATTATTTATCATGATTTGAAATTATGGAAGTGATTTCAATGAAATTAAAATGAGAAAAAGGGTTAGAGAATGAGATTCCAAAAATTACTTGACTGAGATCACTGATCCACATACATGTTCCGATACAGCAATGAAGAGAAGAAAACTAGAATCATACTTCACCAGGACATTCCACAAATCTGCATGATCCAGTACAAATCTTCAAAGGAAAAGTTGACAACAACATGCAATAAAATGAAAGCGCTTCTATTTGAACACAACATTCACCATTACATATCTAGAAATCAACTTGAAGATTACATAAAGTTTACAATAAGGATGTAATCTGGAGCTTCATCTCCATTCAATATGCTTTAGAACAAGTACATTTACAATTATCTGAAAAAAGAACCTTGACATTTCAACAATTTAGTCCTCATTAGTCTCAATAATCTAATCTCCTATGTGAAATTGTTTTGGTCAGATTTTTTATTGATTGACCTCCCATTTTTACAAAGTAAAGGGGCTCAATATATGGCTCTGATTATCCCCAATACAGCTCCAAAACCCTAGTTAATCAACGGTCTGCATCTCAAGTGCAGCATCAAATGGTGGAAAACAAATCCTGCCAAAAAACTCTGAGAGTAAGGATGCCCTTTGGAAACCCTAACAGTCACCAAAATAACTGTTTCTCCTTTTAATAATGTTTCTTTCACCTGAAAACCTTTACTCCTCTTGCTCCTCTATGATCTTTTGTGATCTGATCCACCTCTAGTGATGTCACGCCATCAAAGCTTCACCTGCATATTACTTCTCATCACCATCCTTATCTCTTTTTGCTTCCTTGGAGATCTGATCCACTCTTCATGATGTCATCATCATTAAGTTCCACCTTCTTCTACCTGCATGCCTGCAAATAGACAAGAATTAAGCCTCATCATTTAATAAACTAGCAAGAAGATAAAAATTACATTAAATCAGGCTAAAAGTGCAAACACAGCTATTAGATTATGAAACTATGAAAATTTGTGTATCCAAAAGCATATACAATGTTAAGAATGGTTAGGTCAACCACCGTGGTTGACCAAAAACATGCTATCAGGCTCCAAATTGATTCAAAATCCTCCGCTTTTCTTTCCCACCTTTTTCCTTGTATCTCACGAATGCATATCCTTCCTTTGTATATTAGCTTGTACATTATAAACATACAAGTGCTAAATATACAAAGACTTTTCTGTTTTTAATTTTCTGTTCACATCCGACTTGTATCTCTCCCTTACATACAAGGCCCAATACATACAAATGCTTTTGTATGTCCTGTCGGACTTCAACTCTTCATTAACCACATTTTACTTACTTGTCAGATCCGTGATGTATACAATGCAATGCATCTTCTAATATACATTTGGGTATGATGCATCCTTTATATCGGGCCTTAATTTCCTTTGAATTCCGGCTTGTATGTATCAAGCAATGTATGTTTCAAAACATACATACAAAGCATGGAATATACAACGATAAAACTAACCTTAATACTCTTTCAAATCTGGGCCCTGTATAAGCGCAATGTATATTTACTTTGTATGTAAGATACATACAAAGCACAAAACATACGACTTAACCAACTTTAATAACCTTTCGGTTCTGCGACTTGCATCTGCCCTTGTAACTCACCTTTGTATGTTCCCTACACCTAACATACAAACATGAAATATACATCCACCGGACTTAAAACCTTTACTCATTCAAACTATAAACATGTCGGGTCTACGACTTGCATGTATAAATAGAACATTAACACAATGCATACAAGTAAAACAAACAACCCGATATACAAACCACTTTGTATATGTATGACCCAATATACAAAAGACTTTGTATATGAGAGACTTGTATGTAAACAACCTTGTATATGCAACCTGATATGTATATGAATGACTTTGCATATACAAACAACTTTGTATATGCAACATACAAACCTGATTGTACATTTTACCAAAACACTCATAACTTGCAAAATACAGGGAATTTTAAAATGGTTCAAAAAGCAACCCTCACTCATTTTTGACAAGGAATTCACCCATATTTAGCTATGGTAGTTAATGTTTATTTTTCTCTATTTTCAACAAGGTTTGTAAATTTCACTCTCTTTTTCTCTTTACCACTAAGCAGAATAGCACACACAAGCAAAAGCAAAAGCCACAACAGGGGTCCTCATTTTTCTAAGGACTAAAAATGGGGCGTGTTGTGAACATCACAACAACTAGCAACCAAACAAAACAATTAAATTCAAAAAACTATCAAAGAAAACTAAATGAAATAAATTCATAACTTCCAACTATCTTTTCTGCAAATTATCATTTAACTTGAAACTCAATGTATTCAATAAGGTGCATGAATCTTCCTTTCAGTTTAAGTGGGTGCACGTGATTAATAATCCTCATCTTGAAAATCAGTTAAACAAACCAGTGACTGACATTAGACTACATAGTTGATGTCATTCCCTCATAGCCAACCGGATACAGCCTTTCTACCAGCAGGCATCCATAGCCTCGACAAGGTTAGCTTTATAATTCTCCTACGTAGAGCCCCACTACCAGTGAATGTCTATAGCCCCGGTAGAGTTACTTAGATGGCTTAATCTAGATTTTCAGTAAAATCTATTTTATTATTTTATATTTTTTTTTGTATTTGATAGAGATTTCATAAGATATTACAGTTGCAACTTCATGATGCAAGGAACAAACACTTGCTGAAATTAAGCTAAGAATTGTAATGGTAGCAAGGGTGACCTCTGATTTTTCACCTAATATCTACACTGGTATGTTCAACAAACCCAAGGATTTTAGGTGTGTCCTTGTGAGAAACATTCCTTGAATACTCAACCCACATTTATTGAATACAAATTTTCACAAGTCAAACAACTTTCTACAATCATGATAGTCACAACAAGTTATGCATAAATTTCAAATAATTAATCTGAATGATCTAAATTTTCCATTATTTTCAGTGGTTGTTAATCTGCCCCTTCATACTCTAAATCAAAATAAAGATCCCAGCACACACAAACAACAAAGCAAACAAACAAAACAAGCAGACTGTACAAACAACTAACCTACCAAACTACACAAAACCCTACAAGGCAAATAAAACCCAGGAAAAGACCCAAAGACACCTGCATTTGCATACTTAGATTTTGCAGGAGCATCAGGGCATTAGTTATGGTTCTGATCCTAGCAAATTTATCTTTGTATTCTAAAAAATACTCATTTATTCTACATTCATTGTGTTTAACAGAATAATCTCTGATAATCAGTAACTGAGGAAGCTCATCATGTTCATGATTAATCCATATGCATGTCTTGTCTCTTGAATTTCCATAATCAAAACAATAATCAATATTATTCACTATGGAAAGGAAAGATACAACCTGGTGCATCTCTAGCTCTGTAAGACATGCTTGTTTATTGACAGCTGGTCCTCCATTTAACTCTGTAGTTTCATTGCTTGGCTCAACATCTAGTCTCACTTCAAATTGAAGGATGTATGGCTCTTGATGGACTATTTCTTCATCTTTATCCAGCTTTGTTCCTTCATTCTAGATGTTCAGTTTATCCTCAAGTTCAGGAAATGTCTCAATGTTCTCTTCAATTCTTTGCACATCAGCATTTACATGAGTATCTTTATAATCATAATATGATATACAGAAATTTATCATTTCTAAATCATTTGACTATAAAGGTGAAACAACTTTCGACTGATAGGAATACTCCCCTGTTTCATTTTCAAAATGACATTGGATTGGCATCTAATCATGCACAACAACTCCAAAGCTTTCTGCATCTTCAACTTTCACGAATTGTTCATCAAATAATTCACATTTTCCATCTAGTAGAGTGTTTTGTTCCATTGTCCTGCAATATTCTTGCATTTGATCATTTAATTTAAAGGAGTCAAATAGTAAATCAACATCTATTTTCTTTTCTACAACTTCCTAGGTTACTATCATAGGAACTTCATCAGCAGCAGTGCATTTAAATTGTTCCACCACTTGTTTACACTTATTTATCAACTCATCTCTATCAAAACTACTAAACTCAGATCTAGAAACATCATCCTGACAAGCGTTTAATAATTCAATATATTTGTCTAGTGTATCAAGATCAATTTCACATTTATCTTCCCCCTCATCAAATCTTTCTTGTTGATTGTCTGATGACGTGAAACAAGAAGCACTTTCTTCTATAGGATTTTCAAAAGATTCATACCTGCACTCTGCCTCACCCTTATTATAAAGAAGAGAATTCCAATTCTCACCATAAAATGACTCAAGGAAAGATGTTTCCCTATCCTTATCAACAATATTAGGATCAGAATCAAAGGCTTTATCATGACAATTGGTTTCTTCTCTACAAATTTTGAAAGATTTATACTTGCATTCTACCTCACCTTTATTAGGAAGTAGAGAACTTCTATCAATCTCACCATAAAATGACTAAAGGAAATATGTTTTACTATCATTTCCTTCTAGAACTGATTTAGCTATTGTATTTTCTAACCAACCAATATTTTCTAGTCCTGTATCTACTTGTTGCTCCAGAAGTTCTTCATTTTCCTGCCAGACTTCAACCCTGAATACCTCTGGGAAAAGAATTAGTCCTCTTAAATATGAATCTATCCTAGTGAGGAAATTTAAACAATTAATTTCACTGTGTTCCACAGACTTGTGTATCCTGCAACAACTGGATAAACCAAAGTTAGATAAACTTTGAGGATAAAGCTGCCTATTCAGAGTTTCTTGAAATAAATGAATGTTAACTTGACAATTGTCCTCATATGCATCCATCAAAATGAGACTCTATTTTCAATTTTTCTTTTTGAATTTTTCAATGAGATCTGTCATATCTTAGAATAAAACTTGAAAGCTTAGAAAATCAACAAATCTTTGAAGCTTTGAGCAAGATCCTAGCAAAGATGCAACCAAAACCTCTCATATAAGAGATATTTGTAGACATTAACCTCAAATGATGAAATATTTATGTAATATTTGCATAAATCCACAGATTCCTTTTTCATCCCTCCTTCTAGCGCCAATTTTATGTTGATTGCGTTAGAAGCGAGGGGCCTGCATAAAATGAATAATGACTGAAGCAATGTGTTCTTTCCCGTTCTGCCCTCCTTCTAGCACCAATTCTATGTTGATGATGATGTTACTCACACACAAACATGAAATAAAAGTTACACAACAACCTTTATTTATCTTGAAAGATACGATGAATTCAAAGAATTCATGATCCCAAGTCTCTGTTGATTAGTTCATAATCTACTGACGTTACTCAGTGGTTGATGTGTGTTGTTGTTTTCCATTTTAAGGGGCCTTAGGTTTTCAGTAATTTCTACAAAGTTCTGTTGATAACTGAGAGGGGGGTGAATCAGTTATCCTAATCATTTCTGCTTTCTGAACTTTCTTAATAATCAATGCAGCATAAATTCAAATAAGAAATCATAACCATGAAATGGAAATACACATGACAAAATATTTTTGATGTGATAACCCTATTAAGGGAAAAAACCATGGGGTGATTAACCCAAGATTGTATTCTCTGTTAGAAGAATGGAAATACAAAATGGCACTTGCCAATTGGGGCTCACTGCCTAAGCACACTGCTCGCAAGAGGCACACTGCCTACAAGAGACACACTGTCTACAATTTATAAAGAGTGTAATACAATACTTGAACTAATAAGGAGCATCAACATATGCTGGAGTTCAGCTCCAGTTAGGCTCAATACACTAATCTGCTGCACTTCATCTTTCCTCTTCTTTTGTGCTGCTCTCCTTTCACATACTGGACCTTCCTTTCTACTTTTATTCAGCTCTACTGCTTTTCTTCGCACATCACCAAAAACCATGACACACCTCACAACTAAATCAATCTTGTATATATATACGCACAAGTGATTTCATCACCTTTTTAGTTGGCATCCGGAATAGTCAATATTTTCTATGAACTCTGATCTATCAGCTGAATCCTTACTTACTATGATGTGGATCAAGGATATACTTGTAGAAGTCATCAATCATGTCAGCCAATTATAACTTATGCCTTAAGAATCTTTACCATCATCAGTAACGCATTCGGAATCATGTCTGATGTTCTGCCAGTCAGTTCTTCCTCTAACCACACTGCCAATCAGGAACTCGACACTCAAGTATTCATAACTTTTTCTTCATCTATCACCGGAGGCTAAATCCTTGGAATCTATCAGTCAAGGTAGTCCTCTTGACTTCCTTAAATCCGCACTTCACCAAGATACTTCCTCTGAGAGATCCGGACCTAACTGTCAAACCTTTCCACATACTTTGTTCTTGCTTACCGAACCACAACATTCTTCAATCTGACTTCTGGTAGAGACACACCATATCCTGTGGATGTGTGGGATGAACTTTGTTGCCATCAATGACAACATTCATGAATCCATATAGTGTCTCTTGCCAACAATCTCCCCCTTTGGCATTGATGGCAACACTTAGTGAAAAATGACTAAGTGTTTACACTATGCTCCCCCTTGGCTGATGCTCTATTTTTCGTAGCTCCCCCTTAGTTGGATACAACATTTTTCACTACTCTTCACTCCCCCTTTAACATCAATGGTAAAGGGTGGGAACCATGCATCAAATTTTCAAAAATTTAACTATACTTAGTTGTATATAACATACTCACATAAACTAAAGAATGTTTGCAAAAGTTATCTTCAATTGGACGAATTTTGTTGCCTAACTTTGCTTCATTCTATCCAAAATTGATATATGACCACTCAACAGGAATACAAAAACTTCAGCCTTCTTAAGATCTGTCAGATCATTTGTCTTGGCAGTGGTTTGAGCATCACTTAGGGCCTCATGCATGGCCTCCAACTTAGGAATGATTATTCTTCTAAGTTCATTTAACCTGCCGATTTTGTTTTTGTTTTCTTTCTCTAGCTTCTTAATTTTATCCAAGATTGCAATGGTCTAACATTCTTGATTTAGTATGGATGAGGTAAATGGATCAAAATTTTGAGAAAGTTTTGTTAGTTGGATCTCCTGTTCTTTCATTTTCTTCTCAATCTCCATTGTTGCTTTGGACCATGATAGACAAAATTTATATATTTCCCTGCCATCATTAAGAGCATTTTCTAAGCTCTTTATCCTTATATCCATAATTCTTTTATCATTGGATATTAGACTTAGTACTTTAGAGAATCTTTTATCTAAAAACTCTTTCCAGACCTTTTCCTCGGCTGATTTTTCTAAGGACTCACAATGAGTGCTGACTGAACTAACAAGAGCTTTAAGATTACCTAATGAGGAGGCTGAGTGATCCTTCAGAAAAGATGGCATGATCTTTTCTAAAATGTTGGATGTAGCTTCTATTAGCTCACAATCTTCCATGTGAGACTTCAGGAGTTTTTCTTTTGCCTTTGCATTGGCAAATGAAGTTATCTTCATTGTTTGAACTGGGGAGAGAGAGTCAAAGTTAAATGGACCTTGAAGTAACTCCGGTTCATCAATCTCCAACATTTCTTTTGTCAAGAAGTCCTTGACAGTTTCTGTAGTGTCTCTTGCCGAAGACAGAGATTTCTTCTCTTTTGCACTGTCACTTATGTTCTCATCTTGACTTTCTTCTCTTCCTTTCATTTCTTCTTTCTCCTCTATTCTTTCTTCTCCTTTAGATCCAAAGACTGTAGGGGAAACTGGAGGAGAGATTATTTTTTGTTCATGAGCCACCTCTTCCAGAGTAGAGGATTCTAAGCCCTTGTCTTTACCTTCACCGGAGTCCATTACTTCTTCTGTCATTACATCAGTAGATTCCTCTCCAACACTTGTGGCCAAGGGATCAGCACCCAAGTCCTCTATGATAGGAAGATTGAATCTTTTGAAGACATTTTAGAGGATCTCTTATGTTTCCTTGGCTACCTTATCAGTCTCACCAAGCATGAGCTGATTCATTCTGGCTTTGCTCTGGAATTCATCCTTACAATCTTTGAAGATCATACTAATCTGCTTTGGGGTGATTGAAGGATATAGCTAAATAGCTATCTACTCTCGGATCTCCATATCCTTCTCTTTAGCATTACTCTTCCTCAATTCAAGTTCCTTCTCAAGGCTTTTAGGAATTAAAGATACAATCTCAATGAAAGCCTTGTTGTAAATATTTAGATACTTAACTGTGGCATCCTACAAACTCTTCTTATTAGCTTCACTATATTTATAATAAAATTCTGTTAATGGCTTCAGATTTCCATCCACAGTGATTGCCTTAACTATATCATCTAAGGACAGGGTGGCTCTTTCAACAAACTATTCTGCTTCTGCCTCCTTGGTTTCACTGGATATCTTCTTCTTTTTCCTTATTTTCTTCACTTCCTCATCTGATTCAGTTTCTTCATCATCCTTTTGACTGACATAAGACTTTGTGGCCTTTGTTTTAGTTCTTTTCTCTCCTCTGCCAGATGATTTTGCTTCCAGTTTTGATGTCCTTGAGCTTTTAGCAGTGACAGGTGCTGATCTCTTTGATGATCTTGTCCGGGTGGAAGATTCTACCAGAGCACTTTCCTTGCTTCCCTTTTCTACCTCTTTCTTCTCTTCCTCAGCCCTTTCCATCTTTTCCCTATTGGCATCAAGTGCCTCCTTTGAGATGCCTAAGCCTTTGGCAATTTCTTGAACTTCTTTTCTCACTTTCCTTTTTTATTTCTGGTTGTCTGAGTTCCACATGAACTTTTACACTTAGCTCTTCAAAGGTTCCAAACCTTTCTACCTTTGGATCCTTTGGCTGACTTAGCATGTGTTGAACATGCAGCTCCACAATTTGTTCATCAAATTCATACCCCATAGGCATGATCCATACAGTTCTTGGTTCTACTACCTCCATTAGGCATTGATTAGTCTCTACCATAAAGCATATTCTGTCTTTGTATTTCTCAACAAGAGACTGGGGAATTCTCTCTCTTGCTTGCATCATGTTCTAAAAATTCTTGAAATATCCCCAAAGAGCTATATTCTGTGCCTTGGCATCACCAATCCCATGTATATAATCTCTAACCTGAATGGCTACTGGCCTATCATTCTGCAATACCCAACCACTGGATCTGGGAAGCTCATTCATGTAATAAAAGAAAAGGCAAAGTATCAAACCACCATATTTGAAGGAGTTCTTCTTATCCTTCTTTATCTTCTATAGATTCTCCAATAGTTGGTTCAGAAGGAGCTCACAAAGATCATAGTCTACATTCTTCATCAACATTTCATAAGCAGTGTATATAGCAGTTCTGGAAATAGAATTCTCCTTGTTGGAGTGATATATCTTATATCCAATTATCATTGATGCAAATTTGATATCTGGATCTGTGATATCCTCAATAGTCATAGCTCTTTTATCAAACTTTGATTTGGTAGCCTCACTGACGATTTGGTTCTTGACAGATTTGGGCGTAGGTATTTCACCGATTGAGTGTAATCTAGTTATAGCCCTAATGGCATCCTTAGTGATCTTAAATGGCCTGTTCAACCACATGAAGTTTTCATGTATTCTGCTCAGGATATACCAGACCCATTCATCTTCCAGAAAACAGGGGAAATGAATGCACTGTGCAAACTGCTTATCCCGGATGGCTTTATACTTAGGTTTGATCTCAAAAGAATCATCTATTAACTGCTTGTGATAGATATCCATTAATTTGGACTCTCCAAATTCTTTAATTTTTGCATGAATGTAAACCCTAATATCTTTTGTATGCAAGACACCATGCAGAACACTGGAAAAAGCTCCTAGGGGATCTACTTCCAAGGATTTGTATGGATGTTTCTTGAATTTGGGGTGAGGCCTATTCGAGATCTTCACAATATTTGGAGTACCCATCATTCAAGGATTTATAGAGAGATATTTGATGAAGGAGAATACCTTTTGCGCCTTTTCATTTCACAGAGTTAGCCGAATCGATTTCTGGATAAATTGACTTCTACAAATGATCTTGGATGAGCTTGAGGAATTTTGTTACAAAGCCTCTCTTTTCATTTCTTCTTGAATACAGAATGAGAAAATGCTTAGTGAGAAAACCCTTATATTGCTCTGCAAATTCTAATGTTAAGTTGCAATAAATGCTCGACCTAAGTCATTCCAGTTTGCCTTATTTGGATGACTTGAAGAACTGGATCAATCTTGATTTTAAACATCTTGCAGATCTTCCAAATCTTAACCATAGTTTATTTGGATGTTTCTCTTAAGAACCTTTTAATCCGTAACTCGTCTTGTGCCAGTTCTGGCACCAATTGACTAGCTGGGGGAACAAGGTTTTCTTTGTGTCTCCCCCTGAGCCAGAGCTTACTTTTTAATTTCTAGAAGGAATATCAGCATCAGAGTCTGGTGTGGATCCATCCTCTACATTCTCTGTACTTTTCTTCACCCAAATCTTGTTCATCTCACTTTGAACTTCATCCACATTCACTTTTTGTTTTCCCTTATCTTGATTCTGATTATGATATACCAGACCTCTTTTGTCCTGATTCTTGCTTCTACAGAATTTTGTAATATGATTGGATCTATTACAAATTTGGCAAACATTACTTCTTTGCATATTTGATTGATATCCTCTTGATCTGCATTGATTAGCCATATGACCTATTATATTGCATGCAAAGCATCTACCATTGAATGAATTGTTTATTTGCATATTTCTGCATTCATGAGATTTGTGACCATACCCTTTGCAATTGAAACACTATCTGGAGAAGGATGTATTAGTCTGATTCATTCTCTTTCTGCACTGATTAGCTTTATGACCAAAGTTATTGCAGTTGTGGTAGTATCCATTGACGGATGGATATCTTTGAGCATTAGGCTGCCTTATCGGAGGTCTTCTAGACCTGTTCCTTGGATTTTCTGATCTAAAATTCTTCTGACCGGATCCAGAGCTTTCTCCTTTCTCATATCCTAAACCACACTTGTCATCTACCCTCTTTTAACTTTCAAGAAGAACTTCAAGTTGAGCAGAACTTATCTTGAATTTCTCTTTATATTCATTTGCTATTTGAAGATTCCTTTTGAGAGAGACAATTTGATCCTCAAGTTTTTCTTCATTATCTTTAGCATCTTCAAGATTAGATTCAGGATGTCTAATAATTCTATCCATCTTGTGGCAATCTTCTGATTTCTCCTTGAGAGATTGTCTTAGATTATCTTTAGTTTTTCTTTTCTCTTCAACCTCTTGGGTAAACTTCATAACTCCTGATTCCATTTCATGTCTTACCATAATGATTTCTTTTGATAACTTTTCACATAACTTGGTTTTCTCCTTTAGATCTTCATTTGTATCATTGGCTTCACCTTGACTAGCCAATTGCTGAAGTAGCTCCTTTCTCTTTTTCATAGAGAGACTTAATTTATCTTTTAGTTCTCTCATGAAATCATCAGCCTGTTTGAGTCTTTCCTTTAATTCATTGACTTCAGAGTTTGACTGCTCAAGATCATCAAGGGCAGTCTTGAGTTGCTCCCTTAAACCATATACATCCATTTGAATTCCCAGATCTTCCTCAAGCTGTTAGACTTTATTAGGAGGAACTTGGCTCTGATACCAATTGTTGATAACTTAGAGGGGGGGTGAATCAGTTATCCTAATTATTTCTGCTTTCTAAACTTTCTTAATAATCAATGCAGCATAAATTCAAATAAGCAAACATAACCATGAAATAGAAATACACATGACACAATATTTTTGACATGGAAACCCTGTTAAGGGAAAAAACTATGGGGTGATTAACCCAAGATTATATTCTCTGTTAGAAGAATGGAAATACAAAATGGCACTTGCCAATTGGGGCTCACTGCCCAAGCACACTACTCACAAGAGGCACACTGCCTACAAGAGACACACTGTCTACAATTTATAAAGAGTGTAATACAATACTTGAACTGATAAGGAGCATCAACATATGCTAGAGTTCAGTTCCAGTTAGGATCAGTACACTGATCTGCTACACTTCATCTTTCCTCTTCTTTTGTACTGCTCTCCTTTCACATACTAGACCTTCATTTCTACTTTTATTTAGCTCTACTGCTTTTCTTCACACATCACCAAAAACCACGACACACCTCACAACTAAATCCATCTTGTATATATATATACGCACAAGTGATTTCATCACCTTTCTAGTTGGCATCCAGAATAGTCAATATTTTTAATGAACTCTGATCTATCAGCTGAATCCTTGCTTACCGTGATGCGGATCAAGGATATACTTGTAGAAGTCATCAATCATGTCAGCCAATTATAACTTATGTCTTAAGAATCTTTACCATCATCAGTAATGCACCCAGAATCATGTCTGATGTTCTGCCAGTTAGTTCTTCCTCTGACCACACTGCCAATCAGGAACCCGACACTCAAGTATTCATAACTTTTTCTTCATCTATCACCGGAGGCTAAATCCTTGGAATCTATCAGTTAATGTATTCCTCTTGACTTCCTCAAATCCACACTTCACCAAGATACTACCTTTGAGAGATTCGGACCTGATTGTTGAACCTTTCCACATACTCTGTCCTTGCTTACCGGACCACAACATTCTTCAATCTGACTTCCGGTAGAGACACACAATGTCCTATGGATGTGTGGGATGAAATTTGTTGCCATTAATGACAACATTCATGAATCCATATAGTGCCTCTTGCCAACAAGTTCATCAGTATTTCTCCAAATATCCTATTCTTTGTATCTGTTCTACATAAATATCTAATAATTCTACCTCTGCACTATGAATTTACTCAAATAATGTGCGTACAGGTTGATATTTGCATGATTTCTACCATTATTTGTAATTCTTTGCATGGTATTTTCAACACTACATGCATTTAGCTCAAATATGCTAATGATATTTAGTTATCTATGAGATGTCAGCATATTTCTCTCTTATGCTTATTATTTATCATGATTTTCAGTTATGGAAGTGATTTCAATGAAATTAAAATGAGAAAAAGGGTTAGAGAATGAGATTCCCAAAATTACTTGACTGAGATCATTGATCCACATACATGTTCTAATACTACAATGAAGAGAAGAAAACTAGAATCCTACTTCACTAGGACATTCCACAAATCTGCATGATCTAGTGCAAATTTTCAAAGGAAAATTTAACAACATGCAATAAAATGAAAGCACTTCTATTTGAACACAGCATTCACCATTACATATCCAGAAATCAACTTGAAGATTATGTAAAGTTTACAATTAGGATGTAATCTAGAGCTTCATCTCCATTCAGTATGCTTTAGAACAAGTACATTTACAATAATCTGAAAAAAGGACCTTGACATTTCAACAATTTAGTCCTCATTAGTCTTAGTAATCTGATCTCCTATGTGAAATTGTTTCAGTCAAATTTTTTATTGATTGACCTCCCATTTTTTACAACGTAAAGGGGCTCAATATATGGCTCTGATTATCCCCAATATAGCTCCAAAACCCTAGTTAATCAATAGTCTGCATCTCAAGTGCAGCATCAAATGGTGGAAAACAAATCCTGCCAAAAAACTTTGAGCAGCACCCATACTAAGCATAAGGATGCCCTTTGAAAACCCTAACAGTCACCAGAATAACTATTGCTCCTTTTAATAATGTTTCTTTCACTTGCATTTTCCTCTGCATTGAAAGCCTTTACTCCTCTTTCTCCTCTACAATCTTTTGTGATTCAATTTGCCTCCCGTGATGTCATCACCATCAAAGCTTCACCTACATATTACTTCTCATCGCCATCCTTATCTCTTTTCACTTCCTTGGAGATCTGATCTGCTCTTTGTGATGTCATTGTCATTAAGTTCCACCTTCTTCTACCTGCATGCCTGCAAACAGACAAGAATTAAGCCTCATCATTTAATAAACTAGCAGGAAGATAAAAATTACATTAAATCAGGCTAAAAGTGCAAACACAGATATCAGGTTATGAAACTATGAAAATTTGTGTATCTAAAAGCATATACAATGTTAAGAATGGTCGGGTCAACCACCGTTGACGAAAAACATGCTATCGGGCTCCAAAATGGATTCAAAATCCTCCACTTTGCTTTCCCGCCTTTTTCCTTGTACCTCACCAATGCATATTGTTCCTTTGTATATTAGCTTGTACATTATAAACATACAAGCACTAAATAGACAAAGACTTTTCTATTTTTAATTTTCTCTTCGCATCTAGCTTGTATCTCTGCCTTGCATACAAGGCCCAATACATACAAATGCCTTTGTATGTCCTTGTTAGACTTCAACTGTTCATTAACCACAGTTTACTTATCTGTTAGATCCATGATGTATATAGCACAATGCATCTTCTGATATACATTTGGGTGTGATGCATCCTTTATATCAAGCCTTAATTTCCTTGAATTTTGGCTTATATGTATCAAGCAATGTATGTTTCGAAACATACATACAAAGTGCGGAATATACAATGATAAAACCAACCTTAATACTCTTTCAAATCCAGGCAATGTATAAGCGCAATGTATATTCACTTTGTATGTAAGATACATACAAAGCAAAAAACATACAATGACTTAACCAACTTTAATAACCTTTCAGTTCTATGACTTGCATCTACCCTTGTAACTCACCTTTGTATGTTCCCTGCGCCTAACATACAAACATGAAATATACATCCGCCGGACTTAAAACCTTTACTCATTCAAACTGTAAACCTGTCGGGTCCGCGACTTGCATGTATAAATAGAACATTAACACAATGCATAAAATTAAAACAAACGACCCTATATACAACGCTTTGTATATGTATGACCTGATATACAAAAGACTTTATATATGAGAGACTTGTATGTAAACAACCTTATATATGCACCCTGATATTTATATGAATGACTTTGTATATACAAACAACTTTGTATATACAACATACAAACTTGATTGTACATTTTACCAAAACACTCATAACTTGTAAACTATAGGGAATTTTAAAATGGTTCAAAAAGCAACCCTCACTCATTTTTGACAAAGAGTTCACCCATATTTAGCTCTGGTACTTAATGTTTATTTTTCTCTATTTTCAACAAGGTTTGTACCTTTCACTCTCTTTTTCCTTTTACCACCAAGTAGAACAGCACACACAAGCAAAAGAAAAAGCCACATCAGAGGTCCTCATTTTGCTAAGGAGTAAAAATGGGGTGTGTTGTGTACATCACAACACATTGGAACAATCTCCAAGGTTGGCATTACAAACATACATAGAAATAGGTCTGGACCTAAATAAAATTTACTAAGGTAAAGATGTATGTAGATCATGTTATGACTTAGCTGGGACTCAAGTGCAATCTTCCATGCCACAACACGCTTCCACAATCTTTGATGTATCTCGGTAAGTAGTGAAGTCAACCAAGTCGGCCAAGACTGGTGTTAACATTAAGTCTTCTAAGAACAATCTTCATCCACAATCCAAATTTCTCTTTGCAGACTAATCCAAAGGTAGGAACATGATCAGGAGATATCCACAAGCACATTATAATCATTAGGAACAACCACACAATCTCTAACCACTACCAAAAAGATTCTTCAAACAAGAGCACATCAACAACACAGTCAGCTTCTGTCATAAAGAAAGATCACTTGCGGACCACCAAATCATGAACCACTGGAGTTGAAGGTACTTATCATCATTACAAACATGATTCTAGAATCGCAGACGGAAATACTTAAATGCAGAGGAATGCAGAGCATAATATATTCTCCCTGTCACCACCAAATATACAAAAAATGCAATTTTTACTCGAGTGAACATAACTCACTCAAATCTTCATACCGAAGGCTCAAACTTGGAACGTAGCATCTTCAGACATGTCTCTAACTAACTTCCAATCCACAAACAAAGATATTCATTCTACACGAAATATGGAGCGATCTACTAGACTATTCTGTTGTATTAGGAATGCTTATTATCTTCAACACTTAACTCATTACAAGCAAGCATCAAACCAAGAGCACAGTTGACACCAATGACAACACTAATATTTTGACATCAATGAAAACACCAGTTAGGTACATACTTACAACTATTGAAGTTTATGATAAAGCTAAAACACCAAAATCTTCTACAAGGTAAAGATTAACCTTCTACAAAGAAAAAAAAGCACAAGAGAGCAATTTGCACAATAAATGGATGTAATTAATGAAAAATATTTATTACATGTGATAACTTTATTTTATATTTGCAAGTTAAATAAAAACCCTAATTTGACTTAATAATAACATAAGACTAAAATTAGCCCTAAGTAAACTTATTAAAGTGTAATTAAATATTTAATTACACCAACATGTCCCCCCAACAAGTGCAACATAGGGAAAAATGAAAACCATGCAACTAGTGCAAGCATGGGTCCTAACTATAAGGCCATCTTAGGTACCCATGAACAACAAGAATCTCTCATAAGGTGGAGAAAAGGAGAAAAACCATGTGGGAAAAAACCCTCTCCAAAAGAGAAAAAATAAGTACATGAACATGTGATGGAAGAAGGACTAATACTAAGACCCCCAAGAACTAAATCCATCACAAAAGTACAATCATGAATGCCCCCCATAAGAGAGAGTGAAAAGAGAATATGAATCCCCTCCAAGAAGAAGCTCCAGAACCAATGAAGAGATCTTGAAGACAAAATCCAATCCACTGCCTACAAACAACATTTCTCCCTTTTGGAAGAAATAGATCCACTGGTGAATGTAGAAGCCATTCCCACATCTTAGATGAATAGGGAATCCATATCAAAATGTGTGCCTTTGAATGCAACTCAAGTGACCTCATACTAGGAAAATATGTCTTCTCCAAAACAAAAACGGTTTGCCCAATCAGAGAAGAAGAACCAAGAGAGGATATGATATGAATTGCATCTGGAAACATAGAAGATGAAGGTGGTGATGCAAAGCCACCTGAGATAGCATCAAACAAGAGAGATAAACCCTCAAATGTGTCCTCCAAATCAGCAATGTGAGACTCCACAAGCAGAGATGATATGTCTGCAAGATAGGAATCCCAATGAGGTGGATCAAGAAGACTAATATTGACCTACTGTACAGAATCACTAGAAGCCAATGATGATGCAACACTAAACTCTGAAGTAGTAGTAGGTGATGGTGGTGCAATGATCTCATCAGGTGGAGAAGTGATCAAAGCAAGCAATTCAAAAAAATGATGTGAGAAATGAGGACACATCTTTCTCATGTTGATTACTTCCACAATATCTACAATTAGATTTACGTTGATGGTAGAATCCCATCTCCTTAGATGATTAGAGATCAAAACTTGCAAATAAATTTATGTTGATAACAGAAGCCTATTAAAGAAAATGGAACCTTTCTAGGAGGCAACATGTCCAGGATATCCAACAAACACCATAAAATTGACAAATTGATTAAAATATACCTAGGGTTGAATCTAAAAAAATTATATAGTTGGTTGTGTAGAGCTCACTGAAACCTTTCCAATGCCTATTCATTTTCAAAAAATGGAGATTCTGGGCGCAAGAATGGAGCTTGAAAGCCAAGAAAGATGCCTTGACTTCAAATAGCAAAAACAGGTGCCAAAAAACAAAATCAGAAAAAATTGATCATACCATCAGAAATTTTGTAGAACTAGCTTTCCAGCAATATTTTGTTTGCAAAAAACTAACTTCGAATGTGAAAATTATGACAATTTTTGTGAAATTGCTCCATTAGGGTTTGGAGAAGAGAGCAAGATGGATGATTGTTGGATAAAATGATACACCCTATAGAAGCACCCTTCAGACCACTAGATAAAATGATGCACCCTACGGAAGCACCCTTTGGACTGCTGGATAAAAGGACATGGAAGCACCCTTCAAACTGCTGGATAAAATGATGCACCCTATAGAAGCACCCTTCAAACCGCTGGATAAAAGGATGCAGAAGCACCCTTCGGACCACTGGATAAAAATGATGCACCCTACGGAAGCACCCTTCGGACTACTGGATAAAAGGACATGGAAGCACCTTTCAGACCGCTCGATAAAAGGATGCACCCTAAAAAAATCACAAAGAATTTTTAGTCTCAAATTTTTGTGAATGAACAGGTGATTCTAGGGTTTTTGGCCCTTCTAAGCACATTGGTGATGATTATTTTAGCCACAAATGCTCTGAAACTACTATTCCCCTCTAGATCTAAAAAAAACACTCTTGAAACCTTCATAGATCTGGCTTCCCTAGGCCAAATTCAGCCAAACAAAAGACAAATCCACCTTTTCTAACTTCTCTGGATCCAATGAGAATGACGATTTTACTCAAAAAAGCACCCAACAAAAGACACGATGCAAAATTTTCTTGGATTTGAGAAGGAGGTTTTAGATCCACTCTGATACCATGTTAAAGTTTATGATAAACCTGAAACACCAGAATCTTCTACAAGCCAAAGATTAACCTTCTACAAAGAAATAAAGTACAAGAGAGCAATTTACACAATAAAAGTATGCAATTAATGAAAAAGATTTAGAATTACATGTGACAACTTGATTTTATATTTGCAAGTTAAATAAAAATCCTAATATGACTTAATAATAACCTAAGACTAAAATTATCCCTAAGTAAACTTATTAAAGTGTAATTAAATATTTAATTACACCAATAGAAACAATCTCCCCCTTTGCCATTCATGGCAACATATGATGTGAAAAACTGTAAAGACCATCAAGACAAGATACTCCCCCTTTCTTTTTATACATCTGCACTCTTTCTCCTTCTAATTTTTTCACATAATTTCTCTCCCCCTTTGACATCAATAGAAAAGGGCACATACTTGCATTATGTTTCTCTGATCAAATCATCAATATTGTAACACTTACTGCTTTTTATCAAGAACACATATTAGAAACACTTGCTACTCCCCCTGAGAGGTAGCTCTCAAAACATCAATCTAGATCAAAGAATGAAGCTTTAGACACCATTGAACTGATGCATTCTTATGCATCTTAGTTCAGAGCAGGAGGGTTAATAACCCCTAATTTCTCTCTGAGATACTCAAAGGTATCCTTAGGTAGAGGCTTAGTGAAAATATCTACTATCTAATCCTTTTTGGACAAATATTCCATCTTTACTTCATTCTCTATCACCTTTTCTCTTAAAACTTGATACCTTATTGATATATGCTTTGTTCTTGAGTGCATCACTGGATTCTTTGAAATGTATATAGAACTTGTATTGTCACAAAAGATTGCAATTGGATCTTCATACACAACTCTTATTTCCTTTAAAGTCTACTTCATTCATAACACTTGAGTGCAACAACATGCTCCTACATATACTCTGCTTTTGGAATAGACAAGGAGATTGAATCTTGCTTCTTGCTCAGCCATGAAATCAATCTATTTCCTACGAAGAAAGCACCTCCACTTGTACTTTTTATGTCATCAACATCTCCAGCCCAATTTGCATCTATATAAGCATTAAGAGTGAAATCATTATCCTTTGGATACCATAAGCCATGATCTGATGTGCTTTTCAAATACCTCAAAATTCTCTTAACTGCCATCACATGCGACTCTCTAGGATCTTCTTGAAATCTTGTCACAAGCCATACTGCATGCATTATATTAGGTCTAGTTTGAGTTAGATAAAGTAATCCTCCAATCATAGATCTGTACCTTTTCTAATTAGTCTTAGGTGATTCATCAGTTTTATTCAACTTGTAGCTAGTCACCATGGGAGTGCATATTGGTTTGGAGTCCTCCATCCCAAACTTCTTCAATAACTCTTTCACATACTTAGAATGAGAAATGAAGATTCCTTTATTTGATTGAGTAATTTGTAGACCTAGAAAGAAATTCATTTCACCAAACATAGACATCTCAAATTCATTTTGCATTTCTCCTAAAAACTTCATGTACATACCTTCATTTCCTCCAAAGATAATGTCATCAACAAAGACTACAACAATTTGGATTTGATTATCATTGATTTTGAAATAGAGATTGATGTCAGTAGTGCATTTACTGAATCCTAATTCAACAAATACTTGTCTAACCTTACATACCAGGCTCTAAGGGCCTGCTTCAGTCCATACAATGCCTTCTTCAATCTGTACACCATATCATCTTAATTTGATAACTGAAATCTTTCCTATTTCTCAATGTAAACTTCCTCTTCCAACCCACCATTTAAGAATGTAGACTTCACATCCATCTGATACACTTTGAAATCTTTGTAAGCTGTAAATACCAAAAATATTTTGATTGGTTCAATCCTAGCCACTGGAGCAAAATTCTCTTCAAAATCTATTCCTTCAATTTGTGAATATCCTTTGCACACAAGCCTTGCTTTGTTTCTTACAACTTCTCCATTTTCATTCAGCTTGTTCCTGAAAACCCATTTAGTTCCAATGGCATTTTTATCAGCAGGTCTAGGAACCAATTCCCAAGTTTGATTCTTCTCTATCTACATCAACTCTTCTTCCATGACTTTTAGCCAATTTTCATCATTGCAAGCTTCATTTACAATTTTTGGTTCAACCTTTGAAAGTAAATAGTAATTCACTTGTTCTTCTATATCTCTTTTCCTTGTGAGTGCACCCTTGCTTTTGTCACCTATAATTTGATCTTTAGAATGATTAATCCTTACATACCTGGGAGTCTTATAAACATTTGCCAGAGCCTCTTCTTCATCTTGACCATCTTCTTGTTCAAAATTTTCTTCATTCACTACAGCCATAGGTACATTTGATTCATAGCCACTTGTTGATCATGAGGTTGATCATGCCCTCCTTCTAGCGCCAATTTATGTTGAGCATGAGGTTGATCATGCCCTCCTTCTAGCGCCAATTTATGTTGGTCATGATGTTAGTCATTCACAAACATAGAATAAAAGTTACACAACAACCTTTACTCATCTTGAAAGATACAATGAATTCAGAGAATTCATGATCCCAAGTCTCTGTTGATTAGGTCTTAATCTACTAACGTTACTCAGTGGTTGATGTGTGTTGTTGTTTTCCATTCAGGGGCCTTACGTATTTCTGCAAAGTTCATCATCATTCCTTCAAATATCCTGCTCTGTATGTCTGCTCTACATAAATCTCCAATAATTCTACCTCTGCACTGTGAATTTAGTCAAATAATATGCCTACAGGCTGATATTTGCATGATTTCTACCATTATTTGCAATTCTTTGCATGATATTTTCAATACTGCATGCATTTAACTCAAATATGCTAATGATTTTCAGTTACCTATGGGATTTCAGCATATTTCTCTATTTCTGCTTATTATTTGTCATGACTTGTAGTTATGGTGATGAATTTATGAAATTAAAATAAAGGAAAAGGGTTAAAGAATGAGATTCCCAAAACTACTTGACTTAGATCACTGATCCACATACAAGCTCCCATACATGCAATGAAAAGAAGGAAACTAGAATCATACTTCACTAGGACATTCCACAAATCCGCATGATCTAGTGCAAATCTTCAAAGGAAAAGTTGATAACAACATGTAATGAAATGAAAGCGCTTCCAGTTGAACACAGCATTCACCAGTACATATCCAGAAATCAACATGAAGATTACGTAAAATTTACAATCAGGATGTAATCTGAAACTTCATATCCATTCATTATGCTCAAGAACAGGTACATTTACAGTGATCTGAAGAAAGAACCTTGACATTTCAACAATTCTATCCTCATTAGTCTCAGTAATCTGATCTCCTAATTGATTCTACAGCAATCGGCCTTAATGCGCCCAATGTGTCAATGTCTATTAATGTATATATATATCCTTTTACAGCTCAGGATCTGGCTCTTATATAGAACAAATGCCAGAAAACAGTTACAATGATCCAAGGATTAGGATCCTCTCATAACAATCGACAGTCCAGATGAAAAGCACATGCTTCGCCAGTTGGCAAATGTACAGCTGGCATAGAATATTCCAGCATCTTTGATTTGATTCGGTCTCCAGCTGGCAAACAGCATATTTGACAATATCCTCCTCATTTCTAGTTCATGTTGCCTCCATGTGCAACTTTGTAATTATCAGCAACAGCTCTAACAGCATCATGACTTCCTGCAAATAAACAGACAAACATTAAGTTCATCATCATGTGGATAAACAACAGGAAGTTAAACATTTTATTAACCAGGCCTCCAAAATGTGCAGCTACAGGCAATCGGGCTCCAAATTTATATCGCTCTGTTTTCCCGCCCATTTTCTTGTATATCGGGTTCAAATTATGATCATGCATCGCAACGTATACAAGGAAAAAACTACCTTTAACCTTCCTTCGAATCCAGCTCTGTATATGATGCATGTATGTATTGGCGTGACTACACACTGTTGGAATGACAATTTTACATTAGGCCGACAGCTAAACTTATACCGACGCCAAAAATCATGATGATGTCCTTCCATCGGGAAGACATGTTCTATCGGCATGATAACTCAAGATAAGGCTGACAGCAAGACTTAAAACTTTTGTCTGCATGATATTTTGGAAATATGATGCTCCCCCTTCCGAATGTCCGGATGACGTCACCGTCATGTTTCGCTTCTGTATATTGGGGAAAAGAATGACATCATCATCATCATCATGTCGAAGGAAAATAGGATATGAAATATGATCCTGCTGCTGAGGAAAGGAATATGATGGTGACATCATCGTCATATCTGGGCTTCATTAAAATGCAAAAGATGATGTCACCGTCATGTTTAGTTAAGATCAGGGGGTAAATGCAATATCGGGTCACCTAAGGAACATGATCAGGTGGTGAATGTAATATGACCCCTTTGCGGCCAAGGTAACCCTCTCAAAAGATCAGAATGATGATGATCATCAGGATATCCGGGACTTTTGTTTAAACTTAGAACATGACGTCATCGTCATATTCGCGAACTAGATCATGTTTTGGAAAATATCTTGCCGAAGGGAAATGTGATGATGATGTCCTCCTAATATTTGCTTCTTCGTTTTTCAGGTTAGGATGATGTCATCAGGATATTAGCAAAAGGTCATATTTCTCGGCAGGAGGACATTACGAAATATCGGGTAGACAAACAAGATCATGATGATCTTGACAACATGACAGGATAAAAATATGATGATCCTCCTCATCGAATATCATGATGACGTAACCATCATATTCCGTCTTCGGAGCATGAGGATGAGTTGAGGTCATCATCAGGCTAGCGCTAGGGTGATATTTAAAATATGATCATGCTAAGGAGACCAGGAGGATATGATGACGTCATCATCATATTAGCGAATACCAGCAAATATGACCCTCCCTTGAAAGATCAGGATGATGATCCTCCGATCTGATTTTGACATGCGCACGCAAATTATGCAGATGGTGGACTTTCTAAGCAGGGGGATATTATAATATCAGCATGATATTATAATATCAGGTGATGTAATAATAGCATGACGCTCGTATAATTTGAAATATCGGGTTACACTCAAAACATTATGCCCACAATGCGCCTAAGGTCATTTGACGGGTAACACACACTATCACCTAAGATTGACGTCCGGATTTTTCGACTGCATGATTTTATCAGGTGATAGACCAAGATCATGATGATCTTGACAACATGACTGAGGATATAAAAAATATGATGATCACTTGCGAATATCAGGTTTGACCAAAAGTTTGACTGCTCATAACTCCCTCATATGGACGAATTTTCAGGTGATGTAAAAGGGAAACCTGCATAGAATTTCAAGCTCTTTCTAAATATGAGGTCATATAAACAAAATATGAACTTTGACAAACTGACCTCATGATGATGACCCACCTCATCGAATATCATGATGATGATGCACCTGACTCATTTTTACCAAACCGCCAGAAAACAGACAACACAAGCCAAGCCAAAAGTTGGGTCCTTGTTTTGACAAGTTAAAATGGGGCGTGTTGTGTAACCACACAACACCACTTAAATATGATATTCTTTCCTTGTCTTCATCTACCTTCACATTAGCACTTTTAATGATCTTTTTCAATCTCTTGTTGTAGCATCGGTAGACCTTACTCTTGGTAGAGTAACCAAGAAAAATCCCTTCATCACATCTAGTATCAAACTTGCCTAGTTCTTCTTCTCTTCTAATATAACATTTTCTACCAAAAACTTTAAAATACTTCACTGTAGGAACACTTCCATACCATAATTCAAAAGGAATTTTAGAGCTATTACCTTTGACTTGAACTCTATTTAGGATGTACACAACTATATGTATGCCTTCTCTCTAGTATATTTCTTGTAGGTCAATTTCCTTTAACATATTCCTAATAGCCTCTTGAATTGTCATGTTCTTTCCTTCGACAACTCCATTCCACTGAGGAGTCCTAGGTGTAGAAAATTGTCTCTTTATCCCTTGTTCTTCATAGAAAATATTGAATTCATTTTATGTGAACTCACCTCCTCTATCAAACCTTAAGCATTTGATCCTCAACTCTAACTCATTCTCAACCATTGCCTTGAAAACTTTGAACTTGTCTAGGGATTCATATTTTTCTTTTAGAAAAGTAACCCAAGTCATTCTAAAGTAATCATTAATAAGCAACATAAAATACATATCACCTTGCAGACTTCTTATTCTTGTGGGACCACACAAATCTATATGTATTAGTGTTGGCAAGAGACACTATATGGATTCATGATTGTTGTCATTGATGGCAACAAAGTTCATCCCACACATCCGCAGGACATGGTATGTCTCTACTGGAAGTTAGAGTGAAGAATGTTTTGGTCCAATAAAGAAGAACAGAGCATGTGGCGAGGTCTGACAGACAGGTCTGGATCTCTCAGAGGAAGTATCTTGGTGAAGTGCAGATTTGGGGAAGTCAAGAGGACTATCTTGACTGATAGATTCCAAGGTTTGAGCCTCTAGTGTGGAAAGGATAAAGAGATATGAATGCTTGAGTGTCAGGTTCCCAATTGACAGTATGAATAGAGGAAGAACTGACTAGCAAAACATTAGACATTATTCCGGATGTGTTTCTAATGTTGGTAAAGGTTATGAAGGCATGAATTATGTTTGGCCAACATGATTAATGATTTCCACAAGTATATCATTGATCTGCATTACTTGGTGTGCAAGGATTCAGCCAATAGATCAGAGCTTGTGAAAAGATTGACTATTCTAGGTGCTGACTAGAAATGTGATAAAATCACTTGTGCGGATATATATACATGATGGATTTAGTTGTGAGAGGTGTCATGGTTGTTATTGATGTGCAAATAAAAGCAGAGCAAAGCAGAAGCAGTAAGGAAGGTCCAGTATATGAAAGGAAAGCAACATAAGAGAAGAGGAAAGATGAAGTGTAGCAGGTCAGTGTACTGAGCCTAACCAGAACTGACTCTAGCATATGTGGATGCTACCAATCAGTTCAAGTATTGTATAACACTCTTTTTGTAGGTAGTGTGTCTCTTGTAGGCAATGTGCCTCTTGTGAGTAGTATGTTCGGGCAGTGAGCCCTAATTGGCAAGTGCCATTTTGTATTTCCATTCTTCTAACAGAGAATACAATCTTGGGTTAATCACCCCGTGGTTTTCTCCCTTAATAGGGTTTCCATGTCAAAAATATTGTGTCATGTGTATTTCCATTTCATGGTTATGTTTGCTCATTTGAATTAATGTTACATTGATTACTAATAAAATTTAGAAAGCAGAAATAATTAGGATAACTGATTCACCCCCCCTCTCAGTTATTAACAATTGGTATCAGAGCCAAGTTCCTCCTAACAGATTCTAACAGCTTGAGGAAGATCTAGGAATTCAAATGGATGCATATGGTTTAAGGGAGCAACTCAAGACTGCCCTTGATGATCTTGAACAGTCAAACTTTGAAGTCAATGAATTAAAGGAAAGACTCAACTAGGTTGATGATTTCATGAGAGAACTAAAAGACAAATTAAGTCTCTCTATGAAAAAGAGAAAGGAGCTGCTTCAGCAATTGGTAAGACAAAGTGAAGCAAATAATGCAAATGAAGAGCTGAATGAGAAAACCAAGTTATGTGAAAAGCTATCAAAAGAAATCATTATGGTAAGACATGAAATGGAATCAGGAGTTATAAAGTTTACCCAAGAGATTGAAGAGAAAAGAAAAACTAAAGATAATCTAAGATAATCTCCCAAGGAGAAATCAAAAGATTGTCACAAGATGGATAGAATTATTAGTCATCTTGAATCTGATCTTAAAGATGCTAAAGATAATGAAGAAAAACTTGAGGATCAAATTGTCTCTCTCAAAAGAGATCTTTGAACAGCAAATGAGTATAAAGAGAAATTCAAGATAAGTTCTACTCAACTTGAAGTTCTTCTTGGAAGTCAAAAGAGGGTAGATGACAAGTGTGGTTTGGGTTATGAGAAAGGTGGAAGCTCCGGATCTGGTCAGAAGAATTTTGGATTAGAAAATCTAAGGAACAGGCCTAGAAGACCTCTGGTAAGGCAGCCTAATGCTCAAAGATATCTGTCCTTCAATGGATACTGCCACAACTGCAATAACTTTGGTCATAAAGCTAATCAGTGCAGAAGGAGAATGAATCAGACTAATACATCTTTCTTCGAATAGTGCTTCGACTGCAAAAGGTATGGTCACAAATCTCATGAATACAGAAATATGCAAATGAACAATTCATTCAATGGTAGATGCTTTGCATGCAATAGAAATTGGTCATATGGCTAATTAATGCAGATCAAGAGGGTATCAATCAAATATGCAAAGAAATGTTGTTTGTCAAATTTGCAATAGATCCGGTCACATTGCAAAATTCTGTAGAAGCAAGATTCAGGACAAAAGAGGTCCAGTATATCATAATCAAAATCAAGATAAGGGAAAACAAAAAGTGAATGTGGATGAAGTTCAAAGTGAGATGAACAAGATTTGGGTGAAGAAAACTACAGAGAATGTAGAGGATGGATCCACACCAGACTCTGGTGTTGATATTCCTTCCAGAAATTAAAAAGTGAGCTCTAGCTCAGGGGGAGACTCAAAGAAAACCTTGTTCCCCTAGCCAGTCAATTGGTGCTGGAACTGGCACAAGAAGAGTTGCAGATTAAAGGGCTCATAAGGGAAACATCCAAACAAACTATGGTTATGATTTGGAAGATCTGCATGATGTTTAAAGATCAGGAATGATCCGGTTCTTCAAGTCATCCGAATAAGGCCAACCGGAATAACTTAGGTTGAGCATTTATTGCAACCTAACATTAGGGTTTGCAGAGCAATATAAGGGTTTTCTCATTAATCACTTGTTCATTTTGCATTCAAGAAGAAGAGAGAAATGGAGCTCTGCAACTACTTCTCCCAAAGATCAAGGCAATTCTTCATACAGCTCAATCCAGATTTCATCATGTGTGCCCTAAACAATGTAAAAGGTATTCTTTGTTCTTGATATCTCTCAGTAAGATTCTTTGATGATGGCTACTCTAAATATAGTAAAGATTTCTGATAGACCTCACCCCATATTTAAGAAGCATCCATACAAATCCTTGGAGGTAGATCCCCTAGAAGCCTTCTCTAGTGTTCTGCATGGTGTTTTGCACATTGAAGATATTAGGGTTTACATACATGCAAATGTTGAAGAGTTTGGGGAATTCAAACTAAGAGATATCTATCACAAACAATTGTTAGATGATTCATTTGATCTCAAACCCCAATACAAGGGGCTCCGGAATAAGCACTCTGCACAATACATACATTTCCCCTATTTTACTGAGGATGAATGGGTCAGGTATATTTTGAGCAGAATACATGACAACTTCATGTGGTTAAACAGACCATTCAAAATCACAAAAGATGCCATCAGAGTAGTTACCAGATTACACTCATCCGGTGGGATTCCTATTCTTAAATCTGTGAAGAATTAAACTATGAGTGAGGCTACTTGATCCAAGTTTGACAAAAGAGCGATGACAGTAGATGACATCTCTGATCCGGATGTCAAGTATGCCTCCATGATCATTGGGTATAAAATATATCATTCTAGCAGGGAAAATTTGGTACCTAGAATGGCCATCTACACCACTTATGAAATGCTAAGAAAGGATACAGACTATGATCTTTGTCAGCTTCTCTTGACCCAACTCTTGGAGAATCTACAGAAAATAAAGAAAGATAAAAAGAATTCATTCAAGTATGGTGGATTAATATTGTGCTTATTCTTCTACTTTATGAATGAGCTTCCCAGATCTAATGGCTGGGTGTGGGAGAATGATAGACCAGTAGCTATCCAAATTAGAGATTATTTGCATGGACTTGGTAATGACAAAGCACAAAATACAACCCTGTGGGGATACTTCAAGAATTTCTAGAACATGATGTAAGCAAGAGAAAGGATTCCCCAGTCTCTTGTTGAGAAATACAAAGACACAGTATGTTTCATGGTTGAGATTGCTCAGTGCCTAATGGAGGCAGTAGAACCAAAAACTGTATGGATCGTGCCTGTGGGGTATGAAGTTGATGAACAAATTGTAGAGCTGCATGTTCAACACATGCTAAGTCAGCCAAAGGATCCAAAGGCATAAAGGTTTGGAACCTTTGAGGAGCTGAGTGTAAAAATTCATGTGGAACTCAGAGAACCAGAGATCAAGAGGAAGGTGAGAAAAGAAGTAGAAAATATTGCCAAAGGCCTTGGCATCTCAAAGGAGGTACTTGATGCCCACAGGAAGAAGACAGAAAGGGCTGAGGAAGAGAAGAAAGCAAAGGGAAGTAAGGAAAGTGGTCCAGTAGAATCTTCCACCTAGACAAGATCATCAAAGAGATCAGCACCTATCTCAGCTAAAAGCTCAAGAAGCTCAAAACTAGAAGTCCAAGCATCCATAAAAGGAGAAAAGAGAACAAAGAAAAAGGCAACAAGGTCCTATGTTAGCCTAAAGGATGATGAGGAAATTGAATCTGATGAGGGGATAAAGGAAATAAAAAGGCAGAAGAAGAAAGGATCTAGTGAACCTTCCACAGGTCAAGACAAGGAAGAAATGTCAGAAGAATTTGTTGAAAAGCCCACCCTATCTTTAGAATGTGTAATCAAATCAGTCACTGTGGATGGAAACCTTCAACCAATGACCGAATTCTATGATGATTATAATGAGGCTGACCAAAAGATCTTGCAGGAAGCTATAGTTAAGTATCTGAACATACATAATAAGGCTTTTATTGAAATTATATCTCTTATTCCCAAGAGCCTAGAAAAGGAGTTAGAAATGAGAAAGACTAATGCCATGGCAAAAGACCTAGAAATCTGGGAATAGATAGCAATTTAGCTATATCCTTCAATCAACCCCAAGACAATGAATATGATATTCAAATATTGTAAGCATGAATTCAAAAGCAAAGCAAGGATGAATCAACTAATGCTTAGTGAGACTGACAAGGTAGCCAAGGACACAGAAGAGATCCTCTAGAAGGCCTTCAAAAGATTTAATCTTCCTATTATAAAGGACTTGGGTACTGACCCCGCGACCACTAGTGTTGCAGAAGAATCTACTAAGAAAATGACAGAAGAGGTGGGCCCTAAACAGACTAACATTTCTCCTCCAGTTTCACCTACAGTTTCTAGATCTAAAGGAGAAGAAAGAATATAGGAGAAAGAAGTAGAGGTGAAGGAAAAAGAGGTTGATAGTACCAAGGCTGTAGAAGGAGAGAAGATTTCAACAAAGAAGACCACAACTGCTAGTGGTAAGGTTGTGGAAGGAGAGAAAGCTCCAAAAGACAGTTATGTGACTGCAGAAGAAAAGAAAAATCTGTCTCTGGCAAGAGACACTGCAAAAATTGTCCAACAATTCTTGAATAAAGAAACAATGGAAATTGATGAACCAGAGCTTCTACAAGGACCATTTAATTTTGATTCTCTCTCTCCGGTACAGACTATGAAGATAGCTTCATTCGCTAATGCAAAGGTTAAAGAAAAACTCCTAAAGTCTCACAAGGAAGACTATGAGTTGATAGAAGCTGCTTCCGGAGTGCTTGAAAAGATTATGCCATCGTTTTAGAAAGATCCCACAACCTCCACATCCGGTAATCTCAAAACTCTAGTCAACAGTGTTAGCACACATTTTGGTTCTCTAGAGAAGTCAGCTGAAGAAAAGGTCCGAAAGGAGTTTTTGGATAAGAGATTCTCCAAAGTGCAGGGTCTGATAACATATGACAGGAAAGTCATGGATATTGGGATAAAGAGCTTGGAAAATGTTCTTAAAGATGGCAGTGAAGTATACAAATTTTGTATTTCCTGGTCCAAAGCAACAGTGGAGATTGAGAAGAAAATGAAAGAACAGGAGGACAAACTGATAAAACTTTCTCAAAATTTTGATCCACTTACTACATCAATAATAAATCAAGAATGTCAAACAATTACAGTTTTGAATGAGATTAAGAAGCTTGAAAAAGAAAAGAAAAATAGAATAAGCAGGTTAAGTGAGCTCAGAGGGATAATTGTTGCTAAGTTAGAGGCCATGCATGAGGCCATAAAAGAAGCTCAAATCACAGCCTAGATAAATGATCCAACAGATCTCAAAAGGGCAGATGCATTTGTATTTCTATTGAGTGGTCATATATCAATTTTGGACAGAATGAAGTAAAGTTGGGCTACAGAATTCATTCAACTGAAAATAACTTTTGCAGACATACTACAGTATATGTAAGTATTCCATATGTATATACTTATGCGGCTAAGTATAGTAAAATTTTTGAAAATTTTGGAATGCGGACCCTACCCTTTGCCATTGATGTCAAAGGGGGAGTGAGGAACAGTGAAAAATGAGGAATCCAACTAAGGGGGAGCTCTGAAAAATGTATATAAAAATAGAGCATCAGCCAAGGGGGAGCATAGTGTAAACACTTAGTCATTTTTCACTAAGTGTTGCCATCAATGCCAAAGGGGGAGATTGTTGGCAAGAGACATTATATGGATTCATGATTGTTGTCACTGATGGCAACAAATTTCATCCCACACATCTGGAGGACATGGTATGTCTCTACTAGAAGTCAGAGTGAAGAATGTTGTGGTTCGGTAAACAGGAACAGAGCATGTGGTGAGGTCCGACAGATAGGTCCAGATCTCTCAGAGGAAGTATCTTGGTGAAGTGCATATTTGGGGAAGTCAAGAGGACTATCTTGACTGATAGATTCCAAGGTTTGAGCCTCTGGTGTGGAAAGGATAAAGAGATATGAATGCTTGAGTGTCAGGTTCCCAAGTGACAGTATGAAGAGAGGAAGAACTGACTGGCAGAACATCAGACATTATTTTGGATGTGTTTCTGATGTTGGTAAAGGTTATGAAGGCATGAATTATGTTTGGCCGACATGATTAATGATTTCCACAAGTATATCATTGATCTGCATTACTTGGTGTGCAAGGATTCAGCTGACAGATCAGAGCTTGTGAAAAGATTGACTATTCCAGGTGCCGACCAAAAAGGTGATGAAATCACTTGTGTGGATATATATACATAATGGATTTAGTTGTGAGAGGTGTCATGGTTGTTATTGATGTGCGAATAAAAGTAGAGCAGAAGCAGTAAGGAAGGTCTCGTATGTGAAAGGAAAGCAACATAAGAGAAGAGGAAAGATGAAGTGCAACAGGTCAGTGTACTGAGCCTAACTGGAACTGAACTCTAGCATATGTGGATGCTACCAATCAGTTCAAGTATTGTATAACACTCTTTTTGTAGACAGTGTTTCTCTTGTAGGTAGTGTGCCTCTTGTGAGTAGTGTGCTCGGGTAGTGAGCCCTAATTGGCAAGTGTCATTTTGTATTTCCATTCTTCTAACAGAAAATACAATCTTGGGTTAATCACCACGTGGTTTTCTCCCTTAACAGGGTTTCCACGTCAAAAATATTGTGTCATGTGTATTTCTATTTCATGGTTATGTTTGCTCATTTGAATTAATGTTACATTGATTACTAATAAAGTTTAGAAAGCAGAAATAATTAGGATAACTGATTCACCCCCCCTCTCAGTTATCAACAATTAGCTCCAGCAATCTAGCAAAGAATTGTTCTTTTCTTTTGAAACTTGTTCTTGATTGTTTCCCAAATTGACACTTATTGCAAATGGTGCTGGTAGGCTTCACAAGATTAGGAAGATCTCTTATAGCCTATGTAGAACTTATTTACACGAAATTTTCAAAATTGATATGACACATCCTTCTATGCCACAACCAAATCTCATATGTCTAAGCCAATAAATAATAATTATTAGTTCCTCTCAATTGGTAAATGTTACCTCTCATCTTCTTACCAGTAGCAATCATTGTTCTAGAGCTTTACATGATCTTGCACCCATTATCTTTGAATCTTGGATCATAACCTTTGTCACACATCTAACCAACACTCAAAAGAGTATGCTTTAAACCCTTCACATATAGGACATTATTAGTGTTGTGCTTTCCATCAAAAGAAATAGATCCTTTTCCACAAATCTTACTAGTTGCATAATCTCCAAACCTAACCAGTCCTCCATCATACTCTTCCAAACTCACAAACTTACTTTTGTTACGAGTAATGTGATGTGAGCATCCACTATCAATAATCGATTCATCCTTATCTTTCTCAACCTGAACAGCCAAAGCACTCTCTTCCAATAGATTTTCTTCCTTCACATAGCTACTAGGATTAGTAGACACAGGTTCTTTAATTGCAATAAACAAGAATTAATTTGCACTAGTACTAGCATCATCAGATTCATCATCTATCACTCCTTCATCATCAAGATCTTTGACATAGTAACATTTCTTTGGAACCCTATGTCTATTTTCAAATCTTTTCCTATTCATTTCAATTCTCTCAGGACACCTAGAAGCATGGTGACCAACCTTAACACATGTAAAACATTTGAAAGGTAATTTGACTTTGAACTTACTAAAACCTCTTTGTAGTCTGTCAACAAAGTTGGCTTCAATTTCATCAAGCTCATCATCAGGTTCCACCTTGTACTTCTCATCTTTGGAGATCTTCTTTGAAGTACTAGCTTTGAAAGCAGTCTCAACCTTCACCAGAGCATCACCAAACTCTCTCATCTAAAAGGCTGTAAGCTTTCCAAGCAATTGATCCTTATCAGCATCTTTTATAGTCATTACTTCTTCAATTACAGCTACCTTGTGACTGTAGGACATAGGTAATGACCTAAGAATTTTCATCACAACTTCCTTCTCATTAATAGTTCCTCCCATACCTTTTATTCCATTGACAAGTTCATCAATCTTTTGCATGTAGGTTGTTATGTTTTCATCTTTGCTATCTTTAAGCCCTCATATTTTGCTTTCAAGCCCTAAAATTTGGCTCTTTTTATAGAATCATCTCCTTCATACAGATTTTTCAGCTTTTCCTAGACTTCATTAGAAAATTCTAGATCCATGACCTTTACCAGCTTAGTGTCAGACAATGCACTTAACAGAGCATCTCTAACTTTTATATTTAACTCATATTTTTTGATTTCATCTTCAATTGTTAAACCATTTTGAGGCATTGTATATTTCATCTCTATCACTTTCCATACTCTATAACCAAGACAAATAAGATGGATTTTCATTCATACCTTCCATAAATCATAATTTGTCCCATCAAACTATGGATCTTCCTTTTTATAAGACATCCTAGATTGACCTCAAGCTATTAGGCTTACTTCCAAGGAACCAGCTCTGATACCAATTGTTCAAATGCTCCAGACAACTGAGAGGGAGGGGTGAATCAATTATCTTTAAAACTTTAATCACTTATCAACACATCAAATGCTAAATTACTATTATTAATATTTAACCATAAAAACATGAAATAAGAAGCTCAACACAATAACACATTCAACACATGAGACACCTAATTTTTCACGTGGAAAAACCTATAAGGGAAAAACCACAGTGGGTGTTAGCCCATAGATATAAATATGTTATAGCAATACCAAAAAATAGAGGCTTACTGCAAATGTTAGGGCTCACTACCAAGAGGTGGCTCACTGTCAAGAGGTTGGTGAACTAATTTGATAACATCTACTCCATGCTTGGGTTGAGTTCCATTGAAGCATAGTATAACTCTGCTGCTCTTCTCTTCTTACACCTTCACACTTATCTTTTCATTTTCACTCAAAGACATCTTTTTCACAACTACATTACATGTTTTTATACACTTCATCAACCTTGGAATGTATATCAAGGTCAGCATTACAAACATACATAGAAATAGGTCTGGACCTAAACAAAATTTGCTAAGGTAAAGATGTATGCAGATCAATATGTTATGCCTTAGCTGGGACTCAAGTGAAATCTTCCATGCCATGACACACTTCCACAATCTTTGATGTATCTCTGCATGTAGTGAAATCAACCAAGTCTACCAAGACTGGTGTTAACATTAAGTATTCTAAGAACAATTTTCATTCACAATCCAAATTTCTCTTTGCGGACCAATCCAAAGGTAGGAACATGATTAGGAGACATCCACAAGCACATTATAATCACCAAGAACAACCACACAATCTCCAACCACTCTGCCAAGAAGATTCTTCAAACTGGAGCACATAAACAACATTGTCAACTACTGTCATAAAGGAAAGATCACTTGCAGACCACCAAATCATGAACCATTGGAGTTGAAGGAACTTATCTATTGCAAGTATATACCTAATCAGTGTTGTCATTGATGTCAACATATTTGTGTTATCATTGGTGTCAACTGTGCTTCTATCTTGTTGTTTTCTTGTAATAAGTAAGATGCTTTGTATTTACTCATGTAAGTAATCTTGATGTTGACGATATTGAGAAAATTAGCTTCTCGCATAGAAACAGTGAGTTGCAGTGGAAATAATGTATTGCATAAAGTAGAAAAGTCTAGAAGAATGCTCTGCATTTTCTGTAGAATGAGTATCTTTGTTTATAGATTGGAAGTTATTTAGAAGTTCATCTGAAGATGCTATGTTTTGAGTTTGAGCCTCTGGTATGAAGAATTGAGTGAGTTATGTTCTAGATATAAGTCTAAGATAATGTTAAGTTCCTTCAACTCCAATGGTTTGTGATTTGGTAGTCCACAAGCTATCCTTTGATTATGACAGTAGCTAATAGTGTTGTTCTTGTGCTCTGATTTGAAGAATCTTCTTGACAGAGTGGTTAGAGATCATGCAGTTGTTCCTGATGATTACAATGTGCTTGTGGATATCTCCTGATCATGTTCCTATGTTTGGATTGATCTGCAAAGAGAAGTGTGGATTGTGAAAGAAGGATGTTCTTAGAAAACCTAGTGTTAACTCTAGTCTTGGCTGACTTGGTTGTTTTTGGTTGTTTTCACTATTTGTAGAGATGCATTGAAGATTGTAGAAGCATGTTGTGGTGTGGAGGATTGAATTTGAGTCCCAGCTAAGGTGTGGCGTGTTCATCATACTTCTCTACGTCTTTCCTTAGATAAATTTTGTAATAGGTCTAGACCTATTTTTGTGTATATTTTGTAATGTTGACCTTGGAGAATGTTCCAATGGTTCATGAATGTAATGTCGACCTTGATGTACATTCCAAGGTTGATGAATTGTATAAAAGCATTTAATAGAGTTGCAAAATAGAAAGTGTGTGTACAAATATGAAGAGATAAGTGCGAAGGTGTGAAAGAACAGAGTAGAGAAGTTATATTGTGCTTCAATGGAACTAAATCATGGCATGGAGTAGATGCTACTTAATTAGTTCACCCCTTTGGTAGTGAGCCACCTCTTGGCAGTGAGCCATCCTTAGGCAATGATCCATTCTTTGTAGTGAGCAATTTGGTCAGTAAGCCCTATAGGAAGTGAGCATCTATTTTTCAGTATTGTTATAACTCATATATTTCTATGGGCTAACACCCACCGTGGTTTTTCCCTTTTAGAGTTTTCCACATAAAAAATTTGGTGCCTACTATGTTGGATGTTTGTTTGTGATTGAGTTTATGGTTTCATGCTTTCATGGTTAAATCTGATTATAAGAAATTAAGTTGTTGATGGTTTGATGTTCATATGAAGCTAAGTTTTTGTGACAACTGATTCACCCCCCCTCTCACTTTTTCAGTGTATTTCAACATTATCATAATTACAAACTTGATTCCAGAACCGCAGACTAAAATACTTGCAGAGGAATGTGGAGCATAATACATTCTCCCTGTCACCACCAAATATACAGTAAAAGCAATTTTTACTCTGGTGAACATAACTCACTCAAATCTTCATACCGGAGGCTCAAACTTGAAACATAGTATCTTTAGACATGTCTCTAACTAACTTCTAATCCACAGACAAAGATATTCATTCTACAAGAAATGTGGAGCAATCTACTGGACTATTTTTCTATATCAGGAATGCTTATTATCTTCAACACTTAACTCATTACAAGAAAGCATTAAAATAAGAGCACAATTGACACTAATGACCACATTGATATGTTGACATCAATGACAACACTGGTTAGGCACATACTTACAATAATGATATCCTACCATGTGGCATTTATGGGCCCCTAAAAAGACCTAGGAGTTAAGACTTTACAAAGGATATGATATTTAACAGGTAATAATAGGTAAACATTAGGACTCAGGGTTGGTCACTTTATGATAATAAAGACTCAAGGTTACAACTTAAGCGACTGGTAACCGAGGATAAATAGTCAACAAAGGATAATAACATAAAGTAAAACAATGACTGTAAGACTTAGGGCTTTAAGGGGAAATAAGGAAAACACTTGATAAACTAACTTAAAACCCTAGACCGTATGTAGGTACCACCACCTTGTAAGGATGACAGAGAAGGAACCTTAATAAATATCCCCTTAGCTTGCGGTCTCAGGATTTCTTGTAATGTAGGTTTTTCTTTATTTGTTGTTTATTGAATAGGGGGTCTAACCATCTTTGATAGTAATTGTGCTTTGTAATGTCGATATCCAAAGAAAGTTTGATCTATTCGTGGTTCAGGTTCTCTAGTAGGTTCGGGCCAAAAGTAATCAAGGATGATGTTTTTCCACATAACCATAGGTTGGCATCGACTATGGTGAATAGTTTGTATAGACCCATGGTGAGGAAATTTTAAGCATTGGTGAAGGGTTGAAGGGATAACTTTCATAGCCTTGAGCCATGGATGGCCTAGTTTTATATGGAAGAGGTCAAATGTAGGAATGATATCAAATGACTTTTCTAAAACTTTGTCAAGCACTTAGATCATTAAAGTAATCTTCCCTCTAGCCAAGAGGAAAGCTCCATTATGTGTTTTTGTCATCATGTCTGTAGGCTCATAAGTTTCTTGTATCAATTTATCTGAGTAAAGTAAGTCTTCCGTAGCAATGTTAGTCATGCAATTTGGATCAACAAGGGCTCCTATTACCAAAGTCTCCATTATGTTAAAGGTAATATAAAGGGGACCTTTAATGTCTCCCATTGTTTTATCTTATGGTGTAAATGTTATTCCTAGTTCAAGGGTCTTCCTTTTCTTATCAAATTGAGAAGAGACCATAACATTGTTTTTATGATGAGAAGCCATAGATGTGAGACTATTTCACACTAATGCACTTGTTTGAGGGAAATGCATACTAAAAGACACACAAAGTCCACAACAAACATAGTGGATAGAGGAAAAAGTACTACACAACAAGGCAAAGTAAGTGATTTTAAGTGTTTTGATCAAGTAAATGGAAATAAGATGCATAAACACTTAGTGTTGTGTTGGTCATGATGTTAGTCATAAACAAGCATAGAATAAAAGTTACACAACAACCTTTACTCATCTTGAAAGATATGATGAATTCAAAGAATTCATGATCCCAAGTCTCTAGTGATTAGGTCTTAATTGTCTGATGTTACTCAGAGGTTGATGTTTGTTGCTGTTTCCATTTTGAGGCCTTATGTGCAATTCATCATCATGACATTGTTTCTGCAAAGATTCTTCACAGAGAGGTTATTTTATACAGTTGCTTAATCAAATGATGTAGTTGTACTCAAATATTTGCATGATATTTACCAATTATACATGCTTTAGCTTCAAATATGCTAAATATTTTCAATTATCTACGAGATGTCCACATATTTGCAATATTTGCTTAAGATTATTAGTTATTTGCAATTATGATGGTGAAATGCTCTAAAATTTAAAAGAAATTGAAAGAAATGCTTCAAATTAATGTTGAACCTTTAGCTATTGAACCACATGTACATTAGACACAGTCATGAAGAGAAGAAAACCAAACCATATGTTCACCAGGACATTCCACAACTAGATACAGTTGATGCTAACTTCAAAGGAATTGTATGAAAACAACATATGCAAGTAGACATGCACTCCAAGGGATGCAGCAAATCATAGCATATATCTAGAATTCACACATTTATTACTCAAGATTTACTATGAATTGTAATCAACACAGTCTTCTCATTCACTAAGTATGCAAAGATATAGATGTATACAAAAAGCTTTGAAATGAGCCCTGAATATTTTAGCAAATGGATTTCAATTAAGTTTCGAATAATAGAAATGAGGCATTCTAGAACCTTTTATAGAACAAGGTGAGGAAACCGTTACAAAAAGATCTTAGATCTTGATTTGTCTATGAATATCTATGGTCAGTATTTCTCTTTGACTTAGTCAACTTTATCAAAATGGCACAAGTTACCAGCTGGCAACTATCTGAGATACTTATTTTCGCTAAGTATCAGATGCTAATATCTGCTTTATGCTGCATCTTTATCTACTTCATCAGACTCATGTGCTCCATCATCAGGTGCATCACTTCTTGAACCTTCATCATCCTGATGATGATGACCCTGCATATGAGGCTACATGATGGTCCGGACCTATTCATACAACCGCACGATTTTATCTATTTCTCCACCATCCTATGTCTTCGCCTTGACAATGGCATGTTTATGTGCCTGGTATTTATTCCTGACGCTGTCCAGCTTATTCTTTTTGTTGTACAGCATCTCATTATATTGTTCCCTTTTCATCCTAGTCCTCACCAGTCTATCCATGATTTCCTCCATCAGTTGGCCTAGTGGATCATCTGCAACAAATTGGAAGTTATTATGTAGAGCTTGAATTGCAAACTCTTCATCTTGATTATCTATCTTCCCTTCCACTTTTCCTTCTAAGGTCTCCAAAATTTATGCCTCAAAAGACATCATGTCATGTAATTTTATGCTGATCTCCCTTAGCTTATTGTTACATCTTTTGAGGACATCACATTCAAATTAAATGTCCTTATACCATATATCAACCAATAACGCAATGTTATTATTCAGTACCTTCTTGTTGATAAGCAGTTGAGGATTTATCCTCCTTATTTCTCCTAGGATATCTAATGTCTTATTCAATTGGAAAGACCTTTTACCTGCTTGCATCTTCAACTTGTCTACTTTTGTCCTGGAGTCACTAAGAGTACCCCACCTCTTCAAAGAGGCCTTTACCACTTCTTCTGCAGTATCAAATGTGGAATACATCCACTTTCTTAGTATGGAGGACTCATATTTCATGAGATCCAACTTATTCACCTCCTCTTGGGAAATAGCAGTCAATGGGACTGCATGATCAATGGAACTATCCTCAGGATTAGTCAACCTGCCTATATATGCATGCAACTAAGTAATGTGCTCTTTGTGTTTCTTATTTTTCTCTTTTCCCTTCTTAACTTTCTGAATTAAAGAATCTATGATGTCTTTACCTTCCTGAGCCTCTTGGTCTTCATTTGCAAACCCCAGGTCAACTGTATTAATCTGGAATTCCTCCAGAGTAATTTTACCTTTCTCTTTCTCTACAATAGGGATTGCAATTTGTGTAGTCCTCCTTCCAGTTGTGGGATCCCTTTTAATGGCCGATGTCATTCTGGCCTTCCTCTTTGGTTTCATTATATTTTCAGAAAATAAAGTAGATATGTCAAATTCTTGAATCGCAAAATCTACTTCTATGTTTACCTCTTTTTCTAACCATGAAGGTACCTGATCATGTTTCCCAACATCATCATGATGTTCACCTTGATCTCCTGTATCTATCAGCATATGTGATGGAGAAGGTGATTTCCTCGTTTCTTCTTCATGATGCTCACTTTGATGGAGATCCTGTGGTACATCCTCCTACTGAGGAACTTCTTTTTCTGAAGGAGCATCATCTTGAGGTGGAGGATCTTGTGATGTGTCCATATGATGATCATGATGATCATGATCCTTCTCCATTATCACCTCATCTACTTTTGACTTTTCCTCCTGTTGAGGCATATTTATAGCGGTGGATATTGTGGAATCCTCTTTAGGTGCTGGTGTTTGTTCTGAAACCACTATCTATTCTACACCTGTGTTACTTACTCCCTGAACATTGGAAGCAGGATCTTCTACTACATCCTTCTCCTCAGCCTTCTTTTCCTGAACCTCTACTATAGCAGGCTTCACTGATGCATCTTGTTGGCTTTGTTGACTTATTTCTAAAGCATGGCCTTTTGGTTCTGCCATCTTCATTTCTTCTATATGTTGCCCTTTGTCAGGTGTACCTTCTGGATTTTCATGACTTACATCCTGTTTACCTGTCAAATCTACCACTACAGGACTTGTCACCTATGCAATTAGTGTATCTAGCCCTATTTCTTGGGCTACCTTCTCTGGGCTCTTTTCTTTTTCTGTTTCCACTTGCTTTATCTCCTCCAGTATTGTTTGAACTACTGGAGTCTTGTGAGGGGTCATGTGTGTACCTGCAGCAAGGGTCTCCATCTTTTGTGAAGCTACTTCCTCAACAACCTCATCCTCAGATAGATTAACTGTCTCCTCTAATGAGATATGACCTCCTTCATATGCCTTGGAGGTTTCTTTCATCTACTCTTCAGCAAGTTTAGTTTTGAACTTCACAATGGTAGGAAGTGGAACATTGTGCTGAAATGCCTTGTGCACAACTTCACTACCTGCCCCTTTCACTAGTGTAGGGGATTGCTTTATTTCACCCCTCATGGAGGTTCTTGGTCTCTTAGGTGGGGTAGCTACCACCACCTGTGGGGCTCTTCTCTTCCTTCTGAACATCATGGGGGCCTCCTCTTCTTCAGGCTGTTCCTCCATAAGGGTATCATCTTCTTCTGTTGGTTTCCATGAGGATTGACCCTCTTCTTGGGTCTCAGTAACTATTGCCCCTGCTGGCCGATCTTTCTTGGACTTCTGTTTCCTTGTCTATGGAGGTGATGCTGATCCTGATCTTGATCCTGATGCTGCTGCCTCCTCAGCTGGAAATACTACCCTTTCAATGATCACCCCCTTGGGCTCATTACCAACTTTCTTACCCCTAGGGGGTCTTTTACTTTGTTGTTGTTGTGGAGGCAGTTTGTCTCCTTTTGATTTTCTCTTTTCAGTTATAAAATCATCATATTCCTCATCAAGAATATCTTGCCCTTTCTTCTTGTTGTCTATAGTAATGGAAACACCTTTCTTCTTCAATGCCTCAATCTGTTCATCAACCCAAGCTTGGGTTAGCTGTAGTGTCCTAGCAATGAAAGGATCCAAGGATATATCTTCTTGCATGGTCAAGTCAGGTGCAAATATTGTATCATTATATATTTTCTTCTCCTCATGTTCATCTACTATTATCCTGCCATCATCCTTTTTCAACTGTTGAGGAATGGGGATACAATCAAAGGTTCTGATTTGATTCAAAGTTAGCCTCCGGTATCTTCTTCTTCTGGCTTCTGCTTCATCTTCACAATCCACCCAGAAGTCTTCCAAGTGCCTCTGATGAATAGGCTTCCCTATTATTTTCTATATCCTTCCATAAGGATCATATGGTCTTATCAGTGGGAATGGCTGCAAGTGCATTTTATTTAAGCTGACCATCACCTTCTTGATGCTTTCTGAATATGGGCACATATACCAACCAATAGTGACTGGAAATAAAATGGGTGGTAGCTTATGAGCATCCTTGTATGTTTTCAGCATTGTGGAGCTCTGCCTTATGAATTCCATTAGTATCACTGCATCAGTGGGGTATCTTGGTAGCATGAGGGGATGTCCTTCAAAACCCTCAATCCTCATGTAGGAAAATGTGGCAAATTGAATGTACCAGGCTCCATGCCTATAGATTATTTCTTGAGCCTCCATGCTCAATCTCTTCGTCCTATCCTCCTCCATGGTTCGCACTAGGTGCATAGAGAATGCATCATTTACCAGTTTGTAATCTTGGAGGTAGTTAGTTCTTTGTAATTGGGGATGATGATCCCAAATATGCACCGCATTGATGGTGCCTATAACTTTTCCATCTATAACTAGTGCATCAAATTTGCCTTTGTAAGCACAGGAGTAGAGGATGTACGATGTCATGAAAAAGGCACAATTTGAACCTCCTAGGTTCATCAACTGCTCATGTAGAGTATCACTTATCAACTGGCCCCATAATGGCTTGATGTCTGCATATATACACATCATGATTACACCATACATCCAATCCTTGAATCTACCAGCATTAGGCTGGCCTGTCACCCTACTAATCAATGCAATCATGTATTGATATTCATCATCAAAATCATACTTATACAGGTGCACAGGAAGTTTGGCAACTACCAGATATGTGCTATTCTTGGCCCTCCATTGATACATGTTCTTCTTGGCCTGTTTCTTATTATTTTCATATTCAACTTCTGATTTCTTCAGGTCCACACTGTTAACCTTTTTGCCCAATGGCAGTCCAAATGTCTTGGAAAGACCCTTGATAGACAGGTTTGCATAGATTCTTCCATGTTTCACCACCTGTCTGGTCTCTAGATTATAGTTCTGTGCACACTCAATCATCAGCTTAGGAGACTCCATGGAGTACGGAAAACCGGCCGCATTCCACAATCTAGACATGAACACTGCATCCAGCAAGGGGCTTCTATTCTTCTCATAGTTCATTTTGGCGGACCATGCCTCTAAATTAGTGCTTCCTTGATGTGTATCAGTAATTGCACCATATTTGAACAAGATGCCTCTTGGAGATGACAACATGGGCCTACTGAATTCAGCCTCACACTTTGCTAACCTCTTGTCAGCCATGGAATTCTACAATTAACAAAATTTGGTCTTACAACGGGTATTCACATGCATGCAGATAACATTTTATCTTTACTAATCATCATGCATATTGTATTCATTCAGTATTTTCTATCATGGGATGCATAAACTAGAACTTCACATCATCATACCTGACTATGCAGAAGCAACAGGATGAGGGTTTCAATTACTTACCTGGTTATGCAGAAGCAATAGGATGAGGGTTTCAATTACTTATCTAGTTATGCAGATCCCTTTATACTAGTGGTTTTCTAGAAATGCTCTTAATTCTGCTAATAATCACGTGCTTCTTCCTGCCTGTAAGCTCTATTCGTACAAGTATTGCCTGTATGGGGTTTGGAAGCTGATGCTCTGTAAAAAGTGATTTTCTTGCAAGGTAAGTTTGAAATGGTAGTGGATTTACCTTTTAACCTTGCAATTAGGGTAAAATTAGGGCAAATCCTGACAGATTAGATTTTATTCGTTGATCTTTAGCACAGAAACTCAGGATTTTGCCAAGTGTTTCATCAGGTTTTGTGGTCGGTGGGAACTACATACCACCTTTGCGTGCATTAAATGTTAATGGCGGCAATGGGAGCAGGATGATACTCGTATGATAGGATGATATTCAAATGACAGGATGATATTCAAATATCAGCCCGAGTGCAATGTGATCATCCTCCCCTATAGGAAAAACTATTTTTGACAAGATCAGGTGATGAACTCACCCTTAGGTCATGTTTTATACATCAAGACGATATTTCAATATATTAGGTGATGTTACGAAATGATGATGACCAGATAAAACATAACTTCTCTCAGAATATTGGGGTGATGTCATCCAGATATTCACTCATGTATCGCCAAGGCATCATGACGTCATCGTCATGTTATAGGAGCAAGATCATTTTTATGAAATATGCCGCTGAGAAGTAAATGTGATGGTGACGTCATCGTCATGTTCATTTCATTGTTTATCAAACTCAAATGACACCATCAGGATAATGTATTAGGGGGATATTTTGCATCAGGAGGATATTGAGAAATATTGGGTTATATTGAGAAATATGATCCTCGCAGGAAACACAAGGCTATTGACGTGTAAAGGTCACTATCACCTAAAATTGATGTCTGGATATTTCAATTGCATGAATTATCAGGTGATAAATTAGATCGGGGTGATCTTTTGAAAGATGACTGATATTAAGAAATATGATCCTCCCCCTTATGAATATCAGGTTTGACCAGGACTTTGACTATTCATAACTTTCACATCCTGACGAATATGAGGGTGATGCAAAAGGCAAACCTGCATGAAATTTGATACTCTATCCAAATATGAGGTTATTGGAATAAAATATGAATTTTGACAAACTAAGCTCATGATGATGACTTACCCAGCCTTTCCATGCATGCTGATTTGCCTAACTTACTTTTACCAAACTGCCAGGAAACACAAAACAAGCCAAGCAAAAAGTTGGGTCCCTATTTTGCCAAGTCAAAATGGGGTGTGTTGTGTAACCACACAACAACTTTCCACTAAAGAAAACAAACAAATTCCAATGATTCAAGTGATGTGATCACATTCATCCATAGTATTCTAATTCTTTCTAAGCATAAGCATCATGATCTTCTGAATGATAAAATTTCATCATGGTAACAATACTAACAAAGGATCATGTGTGTGCAAATGATTATTATCCTCATCTTGAAAGCAAGTTGAAAACATAAGTAACTGGTGTTAAACTACATAGTTGGAGATCATCCCTCATAGCCAACCTAGATAGAGCCTTGCTACTAGTAGGCATCTATAGCCCCGACAAGGTTATCTATACAATCTCCCTAAGTAGAGCCCCATTTCCAACAGGCATTCATAGCCCCGGTAGAGTTACTTAGATGGCCTAATTTTATTTCTTTCCTGATTTTCTTTAAAATTTGTATCTGATATCATCATGTCAGCTCATTTGTACAAGGTACAGTCACTTACAACTTTAGGTTGGAGATTGTATTGGTAGCAGGGGAGTCCCTTTAGATTTTTCACTTAACACCTATACTTGTGTGTTCAACAAACCCAAGGCTGTTAGGTGTTTCATTGTGATTGATTCACTTTGATAAAAAAAAGGCACCCTGATGAAAGGATATCACAGACCTGATCATGAATACTTCTTAGAATAAATCATAACCTATGTCTAAATATAATCTCATCACTTGAATCCTAAAAATTTAGTTATTTTCTGTGGTGATGAAGTGCATCATTTTGACTAACCAAAAAAAAACTCAACAAACAAACAAGACAAGACAAACAAAAATAAAACTGTACAAGCCACTATACAAATGTACATTATGATACACATGGCTATCATGAAGTCACTCAAGCTTGGAAATAATGTTTGAGGAATTGTCCATTGACTGGCAATGGGACATCCTCACCTGTCAGGTTCTTAAGCCTATAAGTGTTGTCTCCTAGTATCTCAAAAATTTGAAAGGGACCTATCCATTATCTGTCAAACTTACCATGGTCTCCTTTCTTCTCATGGGCGTTATCCCACATTAGGACTAAATCAGATATCCTAAAGGCTTTGACTTTGGCTCTCTTGTCAAACCAATGTTTGACAACAGCCTGATGTTTTACAAATTGGTCAATTGCTTGACTTCTTTTCTCTTCCAGGTGCATCAACTGAAGCAACCTGACTTTTTGTCTATTATCAATGCCTAGGTACTCTTGGGCAAACTGTAAGGTAGGAATTTTCAAGTTAACAGGGAGGATATGGTCTACCCCATATACTAGTTGGAAGGGTGAGTTTCCTAATGCAGTTTTCATTCTGGTTCTGTCTACCCATAAGGCATATTTCAAAAATAAATTCCTTTCCCTAGGGTTCTTCTCTATTAATTTTTTTATGATATTTAGCAAATTCTTGTTGGTGGATTCTGCTAATCCATTCCCTTGGGGATAATAGTTGGATGAGAACTTGAGTATGATCCCATGATCAAAAGCCCAATTGACAATTTGGTTGAAGTGAAGGCAGAACCATTATCACTTACCAAAGCATAAGGAGTCCCATGCCTGGTAACAATGTTGCTTTCCAGAAATTTAATAACATCATCTGTAGTACAAGCCTTGTTGCTGATAGGTTTAGTCCATCCGGTACAATAATCAGTAATTGTTAAGACATACCTATGGCCTGATGATGATGGAGGATTGATTGGTCCTATGAAGTCCATGCCCCATTGTGCAAATGGGCGCTCTTCCATCACTGGCTGCAAGGGTTGTGTAGCATATTTCTCTCTGTTGGCAGCAACCTGACATACATGACAACATTTAAAATGATTGGCTATATCTTTAAAAACTATGGGCCAATAATATCCTGCTCTGAGGATTGCATGTGTTGTGGCCAGGGCTGATCCATGTGATGTTCTGAACTTGTCATGTAACTCTGATAAAGCCTTATTTACTTCTGGCTTTTCTAAGCATCTTAGGTATATTCCTTCATAATTCTTCTTGAATAAGGCTCCTCCCTTCATCATATATTTTTGTGACCTTATCTTCAAGGCTCTTCTTTGTGAAGCTTGCAGTCTTGGAGGACATCTTCCGGTAATCAGGATGTGCCTGATATCTGAATACCACTCTTTATTGTCCTTATCATTGATAACATACTGCTGACTTGTGATGTTTGGGTCAATCTTTGATATCATTTGACTCAAAGCCTACCCTCTTACCAACTTCATTGGTGTAATTTCCATGTCATACTCTTGTAATACTGTGATCCATTTGGCTCTTTTCTCACTAGGCTCACTCTGCATTAGCAGCATCTTCACTACTGCATCAGGCCCTACTGCAATCACTTTGCTTCTTAGTATGTAATGTCTAAATTTCTTTACTACCCTGACCAATGCAAGTTCTTGTCTTTCAACATCCACATATCTCAATTCAACATCTTTGAAGGGACAGCTCATGAAGGCCATTGGTTTCTCTTCTTTTTCTTCATTCCTTTGAGTCAATACTGCTGTAGAGGTATGTTCTGAGGCAAATGAATAGATGTAGAAGTCCTTTGTGTAATCTGGACTGATGAGGACAGGAGCATCTGATATGGCTTTCTTTATGTCTTCAAAAGCAGCTTTAGCCTATGCTGTCCACTCAATCTTGGCATCTTTTTTTAGCATAGCATTTAATGGTCTGACTATTTCTGCAAAACTAGTGATGAATTTCCTTACAAAGTTAATCTTACCAAAGTAAGACTTAAGTTCTTTCTTGCATCCAGGGAGTTGTAATTTCATGATAGACTCCACCCTGTTAGGATCAATGATAATTCCATCTTTAGTTATCAAATGGACTAATAATTTGCCTATTGTTACCCCAAATATGCATTTCTTGGGGTTCAAGGATATTCCATACTCTTCACATTTCTTCAGCACATTTCTAAGATCTATTACATGATTTGTTCTCTCTTTGGAGAACACTATGAGGTCATCTATATAGATGACTATACATTTTCCTATTAAGCCTCTGAAGGCTATGTCCATTGCTCACTGGAACGTAGCTCCAACATTAATCAGCCCAAATGGCATATGTCTATAAGCAAAGATCCCCCACTTGGTGGTGAAGGTAGTCTTCAGCCTATCAATCTTATCAACCATCACTTGGTTGTATCCTGAAAAGCCATCCAAGAAGGACATCATTTTGGCTCCATTTACAATCTACAGAACTTCATCTAGTGATGGTAAAGGATAATTATCCTTCTCTGATGCTCTATTCAGGTTCCTGAAGTCTACACATAGCCTGATGTCTCCATTCTTCTTTCTAACTGGCATTAAATTAGCCACCCAAGTGGAGTGCCTCATAGGAAATATTATCTTGGCATTTAACAGCTTCTTGACTTCTTCAAATATTATTGGTTCAAGCAAAACATTGACTGGCCTTTGCTTCTATCTGAAAGGTTTAGCATCTGGCTTGAGAGGTATAGTGTGAGTTATGACCAATGTATCATATGTCTTTAGTTCATCATAAGTCCATGCAATTACATGGATGTAATCCTTAAGGGCCTGAGTTATTCCTTCTAACTCTTCTGGTGTGCAAACCTTACCTATCAAGACATTTCTCTTATCTTCATCTTGTCCAATATTCACTTGTGAATATTGACCTCCATCAGCTTTGGGAAGATCCTTCTGTTTCAGCATATTATCCAGGTCAAAGGCTCTTTCTAATTCAATCATACCTTTAGGAATCCTATTGCTAGGCAACTCTAATATTTCATCTTCTTCCCAAACATGATCTTCCACACTATTCTCATCTATGATCTGAGCATCAAATATATCCCTATTAGAGATGAAATCAAGGATATGCTGATCATCATCAAAGACCTAAAGATTAGTAACATTATCAGGTACTGATGGTACAGATATCAGTTCTACTAAAAATCTCTTTAAACTTGATATAGATAGTGGCTCCAATGTACTGGTAGCCTGGGCAAGTGCATCTGCTCTATGGTTCTATTCTCTAGGAACATGGGTGATATTAAATGCATCAAAGTCTTCAATCAAATCCCACACTCTGTGTCTATACTTTGGCAATCTCTTACAATTGCAAGAGTAGATTCATCTTACCTATCTGACAACCAATTCTAAGTCTCCAAAGACATGCAGAATTTTCACTTTCTTCTTGAGGGAAAATAGTATCCCATGAATCAGAGCTTCATACTCTATCACATTATTAGTACAGGGGAACTGTAATCTGTATGTAGCTAAGTAGGATTTTCCTGATGGATCAATGAGATCAAAACCTACTCTAGCTCCTTGTTTGGATTTGGATCCATCAAATCTAAGGATCCAGGACTTATCTTTAGCATGAGGTTTAGCTGAACCTTATCTTTTCTTTGTAGCTCTAGCAGCTGCACCACCTAATATCCATTTTAGTTTAGGAATTTTAGTATCTTTGGATTTCACCTTTTCTTTCTTCTGAGAAGCTGATTTTTCTTCTTGTTTTCCATCATCAGGAGGATGATCTTTTGGATCAGGCTCTGTATGTTTCTTTAAAATATGCAGACATAGTGAACAAGTAGTCTCTGAGTGAGGTGCCTCATGCAACCTACACCAACCTTTAGTTAGTACATCCCGTGGATGTTTCTTTTGTTCTATCATCTTCTTAACTTCACCTGATAAAAACTCTTCGAATTCGGTCAAGTTACTACCTTTGTCTTCATCAGATAGTTCATAGTCTGACTCCATAAAACAATCACTTCCAGGGGTGATTTTTTCTTTTTTCTTAACATTTATCTAGTTGTACACCAGAATTTCTTCTATACTCAAAATTGATTTCCACCATGATTTGTCACCTTTTTTGTGGTTCCTACAGAAGACAAACAAGAATCAGTATCATCATCATCACCAGATGTAGAACTTACCTTAGAATATGATGATGATGCCTCACTGCATGTCTACTCCAGCATCATCATGTCTAAGCATGTTTCGCAAGTCCTTTCTGAATGTGCTTCGTCATGTAATCTGCACCAACCATCAATCAAAATATCATTGGCAGGTATATTTAACAATTGACAACATTTTATCTGCTTGGACAGATGCATCTCAAAATTTCTGAAGAGATCTATTTCATTCTCGTTCTCAAAATTACTATCGGGTTCTACAACTGGCATGTCTTCCTAATGATCATCATGATGATGATGATGAAAATCAAGCATCAGGATCTCCTCTATCTTGATAGTCTGTGGTCTAACGGCATAAACTCTAGGCTCAATGTTTACATACATTATCTCATTCATTTTATTATATTCAGTTATCATGTGCTTCATCCTGGGTTCAGCATCTATTCTTATCTAGTTAGGTATACCTTTCCAAGGTAACCACATGTGGCTGAAGTCAGTAGCCATTTATCCATTCAAAGTCTTTGACCAGTCTCTACTAAGCAGCATCCCATATGTCTCAGGTATGTCAACTACCTGGATATCAATGTAATATTGGATCCTAGGATCAGCTGCTAGCTGCATGTGGATATGAGTCAGTTCTCCTATTACACTCACTTCTGTCTTATCTAGTTGTGTCACATTCTTTAAGGATTTAGCAGGATGCAGTCCTAAAGCATTGCATATAGACAAGGGCATCACATTTGTAGATGCACCTGAATCTACCAAACAATTGTGTAAATTCTTGCTAAACATCCTTATGGTAAGGAGGAAAGGTGGTGACTCACTCTTGTCTCTGTATAAGGTCATGTGGGAGGTTTCTGTAGCTTGGATAGTAGCCGGCACATTAGGCTTGATATTATTATCTCTAGCAGCATGATCTTTATTGCTAGGATGACTTGGAGAATGAATATCCTCTCTAGGAGCAGGATCATCTAGTGATTTCATAAAAGCCTTCTTAATTGCAGGAGTTTTCAACAATTTTGATAGAGACAGACTGATCTTTATCTTTTTCATCTCATCAGCCAAGTATGTGACCAGTTTGTCAGACTCATGAGGTAAGCCAATAGCCTTTGATGTTGTATTCTAGGGTGACAGATATTGTGCATTTACTTTTGGAAATCCTCAATTATTGCTAGCTTTGGGATCAGGAGGTGTGTTGAAATTATTTAGAGGTAGAGATGATGTCAATGGACCAGTAGGTCTGTTGGAGCTACTTCTCAAATTATAATTATGCTTACCAGGATATTGCTGCTGGTATGCATGCACCTCCTCATGTTCAGTGGAAGGCTCATTTTCATCCTCAAAAGGGAAGACATAATTTGACTCAAAGGCTAAAGAAGATTCTTCACATGCCTAGGTATAATGTTGGTGGGATGACACAGTCTGCTAATGATGATGATCAGTATAGCTCTCCAATACAAATGAAGAGTCATATCCACAAGGGACGATTTCATTTCCCTCTACCTTAGGTGGATTTCCAGAAGTATTTGAAACTTCTATTTGGAAAATGCTTGCAGCAATTCTAAATTGTGGACAATCTAGCTCTGCATGAGCATTTGTATTGTGGATCCTACACCAATTAGTGAGGGCTGCCTAAGCAAGATTGACTCTAGTAGTCTGTTTAGCTTCACCAGGTGGCTGATTATCTAAGGGCGATAGTAATGAACCATTATTTGGCCTGGAGTTCCATACTCTAGGTTGCCTCTGAGGATTATTGTTATTTCCACCACTATTATTGAAATTACTGTTGTTGTTGTATCCTCTATCAGGATAATTTGGTCTGTCATTGGAATAACCTCTATTTTGGTTAGGCTAAGAATAGAAATTCTAATTTCTCAAATGTGTGACCTCTGTAGTGAGTTTTCTTAGCTGAGCAGAGATTTCTTTAATTTCTTCCTTCTCTTCTTGAGCTTTAGCCACTACATTTTCAGTCTGAGGCTTGAAGAAAGAGGATCCATGGTTATTGTTGGATAGATCAGCACCCTAAGGTGTATGAGTTTGTGCAGGATATTGTGGCGTTTGGCCATTCCCATTAGGAGGCAGCATGATACTTAATGGAGGTACCTGCAAAGGTGCAAGCATGACTACTAGAGGTATCATAGCTCCATTTGGATATTGCTGTGCAGGATATGCAGAAGGATAAGTTGGATACATGCCAGGCAATGTAGAGAATGCTGATTTACTTTGATAGCTTCTTAAAAAGCTAATGCTAAAGTTGTGATCTGAGGATGTGTTCTCCTGATGAACATGGAAGTCAATGGATCCAGAGCTGAGTAATAAATGCTCCTTGAGGCCTCATCAGACATAGTATAAGGGGTGACCACTTTGGACAACATCTTCTGAAACCTAGCATTGAAATTTGTAATTGGTTCACCTTCAAACTGCTTGATAGTGGCAAATAGGTGATAATTCATTGAAGGATCAATGGGAACCTTGAACCTATTAGTATAAGCTTTCTCAAGGACAACCCATGAACCAACAGAACCCTGACCAAGACTAATAAACCAATTATAAGCCTCTTCCCCTAGGGAAAAAGGAAATAATCTGCATACAACATCTTGATGCTCAATTCTAGCTCTACGACAGGCTTCTTTAAAGGTCCTGATATGATCATCAGCATCCTGATAAGGATGATATTTTGGACAAAGTTTATCTGGATTCGTTGGCAACTCATGATATGCATTGAAGGTCAAAGGTGACTCTGTCGTAAAGAAAGACATTGCAACCAGAGGAGGTTGAGCTCGTGGTACAGTTGGTTGAGGTTGGACTTGGGGTTGAAGTTGAACAAGAGGTGTCACAAATATCCCAGAAGGTATTTGCAAAACAACAGGAGTTACAGGAGGAGGTTTTGGTGAAGCTCCTGATGCACCAGACCCTGGAGTGTGATGGATGTCCACAGTTCTAGGTTTGAAACCTCTAACAGGTAGTTCTTCAAAGATTCTGGTGGATCGTGACTTGGTATTTATCCTGTGAGCCAGGATTTCTCAATTTTGAGGCAAATTGTTTGGAACTTTGCAAATATCAGCGGAAATTCACCAGCTGAGGTGATATTTATGATCAGATGACTGATCTGACTGGATATTTATGAAATATTTGCAAAGATAGTGCAAATATGAGGTGATAACAAGATATGATGACTCTTATCACGAGATATCAAGCTTCTAAGGTAAAACTCTTCAAAGCTTTAACGAATTTACTTAACATTGGCTAATATTTGTGAATTCATGATGATCTACTATAAAGCTTGCAATATTTATGATTAATTTTAGGAACTTTACACAGAATGAGCATCTACAAGCTTGCTACAGTGCATATTTGAGCAATATTTGGAACTTCACAGATATATTTGAGGTTACCTTACTCTCTGCATCATCAAACCTAAAAATAATGATGATGATTGTCTTCTTTCAGAGTGGCCCTCCTTCTAGCGCCAATTTATGTTGGTCACAATGTTAGTCATAAACAAGCATAGAATAAAAGTTACACAACAACCTTTACTCATCTTGAAAGATATGATGAATTCAAAGAATTCATGATCCCAAGTCTCCGGTGATTAGGTCTTAATTGTCTGACATTACATAGAGGTTGATGTGTGTTGCTGTTTCCATTTTGGGGCCCTACGTGGAATTCATCATCATGACATTGTTTCTACAAAGATTCTTCACAGAGAGGTTATTTTATATAGTTGTTTGATCAAATGATGCAGTTGTACTCAAATATTTGCATGATATTTACCAATTATACATGCTTTAGCTTCAAATATGCTAAATATTTTCAATTATCTATGAGATGTTGGATCTAGGGCATACAACTGAGAGGGGGGGGTGAATCAGTTGTATAAAACTTCTTGTTCTTTCAAACTCTTGATTCTTTGTTGTTAGTTAGCAGCATATAAATTAATCATCCATGAAAGCATAATACATAAACACAAGAGCAGATAAGCATCAACACATTGAACACCAAGATTTTGACGTGGAAAACCCAGTTAAGGGAAAAACCACGGGGTGATTAACCCAAGAATTATTCTCTGTTAGAAGAATAAAGAAGAATGAATGGCACATGCCAATTAGGGCTCACTGCCCGAGCACACTGCTCACAAAGAGGCCCACTGCCTACAAGGAGACACACTGTCTACAAAGTGATAAAAATCACAGTCTTGAACTAGAGAATGACATCTCTACCATGTCCGGATCAGTTCCATTTAAGCCCAAAAACCTCTGCTCTGCCTTTCGCACTTCTCTTCGCTATGCCACACTCATCCACACACTCCACTACACGAAATGAACTCACAAACCGTTATTTATACAAGACATCAACTTAGGAACAAACATCTAAGTCAGCAAACAACCATAAGAACATCTGCAAGATGAATAACACATCCGGTCGGCCACCACAAGAACATTCGCAGGATGAACAACTCATCCGGTCGGCTAAACAGAGCAAGAACTTCATCCGGAAGAATAACTTCAATTTCGGGCTCTACTATCAATGCAGATCAACAACGCAACCTCAACATGATCTAGAAAACTTCACAAGCCTACCTGAATGACCGGATACATCCGCACTTCCTTTACTTGCTGGAATCTCTTGTCTTCCTCATCTGGAACTTCAAGAACACAGTCTGTCGCCACTGTAGAAGGTACTTCCGGACCTTCAAATCATACATTATCAATGCGGACCAACAACACAACCTCAACATGATCTAAGAACCTTCACAAGCCTGTCTGAATGACTAGGTATGTCCGCATTTCCTTTACTTACTGAAATCTCTTATCCTCCTTATCCGGAGCTTCAAGAACACGGTCTGTCACCACTGTCATAATGCAAGAGGTACTTCTGGACCTCCAAATCATACACAACTCGAGATGGCACATCACAAGGACATCCCAAACACTATTTCCAATCCGCAGATTAGGATTGTACAATTCCGGACCTCACCGGACCTTTCTGTGATCCTTTGTCACCTCTGAACACTTGCCGGAACCGGTTCTACACCGACAGCCACAACTCCTTCAGATCTTCATGCAGACCTCTGAAATCTTAAATGAAGCATCTCAAGACTCATATCTATAGACCCTTTAATCCGCATCCTCCGGTTCTCATCCTATACAGTACATTTGCCTTCTTCTCATCACTGTTCTTCACTGTTCCTGACTGAGGCTAATTTTCTCAATATCCTCAGCACACTGCTCATCCAATCCATCTTGTCAATGCAATATGAGTATGTTGACATCAATGACAACACTGGTTTACCTCATACTTGCAACAATCTCCCCCTTTGTCATTGATGGCAACATATGATGTGAAAAACCATCAAGACAAGAACTTCTCCTTTCTGTCACAGCTCCCCCTATCAACAACAACTTTTCACATGTCTTCTCTTCCTTTACTGCTCCCCCTTTGATCATCAACCACTTGTTTTTCACATGTCTTCTCTCCCCCTTTGACATCAATGGCAAAGGGCTCATACTTGCAATTCTCATACATCAGAATCATACCAGCTGCTCCCCCTTAGTTGCAGCTCCCCATCATCAATCCGGATCACAAGATATGACTGTGATATCCACCGGACTGATGCACATCAGTGCATCCTAGTTCATCACCGGAGGGGCCATGACCCCTAACTTCTCCTGGAGATATTCAAAAGAATCCTTGGGAAGAGGTTTAGTAAAGATATCTGCAATCTGATCCTTGGAGGGAACATACTCCAATCTGACTTCTTCCTTGTTCACTTGTTCTCTCAAGAAGTGAAACTTGATAGATATGTGCTTAGTCTTAGAATTCAATACCGGATTCTTAGAAATATTAATTGCACTTGAATTATCACAGAAAATTGTGATAGGCTCCTCATATTCAACTTTAATGTCTCTTAGCATCTGCTTCATCCATAAGATTTGAGTGCAACTACCTGCTGCTGCAATGTATTCTGCTTCAGTTGTAGACAGAGATATTGCATCTTGTTTCTTGCTTAACCAAGAAACCAATCTCTTCCCCAAAAAGAATGCTCCACCACTAGTGCTCTTCCGGTCATCCACATCTCCTGCCCAATCTGCATCTGTGTAAGCATGAAGAGAGAAATCCGGATCTCTAGGGTACCATAGACCATACTCAACTGTTCCTTTCAAGTACCTAAAAATTCTTTTGATTGCCATAACATGAGATTCTCTAGGTTCAGCCTGGAATCTTGCCACAAGACCAACAGCCTGCATTATATCTGGTCTAGTTTGAGTGAGATACAAGAATCCACCAATCATTGATCTATACTTTGTCTGATCTGCCTTTGGAGAATCATCATCTTTGCTTAACTTACATCCGGTTGCCATAGGAGTGTTCATTGGCTTTGAGTCTTCCATACCAAATTTCCTTAACAATTCTTTCACATATTTGGTCTGAGAAATGAAGATCCCTTCTTTTGTTTGAGTAATTTACAGACCCAAGAAGAAATTTATTTCACCAAGCATAGACATTTCAAACTCACTTTTCATCTGATTTGCAAAAGTTTTGCACATACTATCTCTTCCTCCAAAAATGATATCATCCACAAACACTTCAACAATCAAAATATTTTCATGATCAATTTTGAAATATAAGTTACTGTTAGCAGTACCTTTGTTGAATCCAATCTACACAAGATGCTTATCCAACCTTTCGTACCATGCTCTTGGGGCTTGCTTTAATCCATACAAAGCTTTCTTCAACTTGCAGACCATATCATCATTATCAGACAATTGAAATCCATCCGGTTGTTCAATGTAGACTTCTTCTTCCAGATCACCATTTAGGAAGGCAGACTTGACATCCATCTGATATACCTTGAAGTCTTTGAAGGCAGCAAATGCAAGAAGTAATCTGACTGCTTCAATTCTTGCCACCAGAGCAAAAGTCTCTTCAAAGTCAATTCCTTCTATTTGAGAGTAGCCTTTGCAGACCAATCTAGCTTTGTTTCTGATTACTTCACCAACTTCATTTAGTTTGTTCCGGAAGACCCACTTGGTTCCAATTACATTCCTGTCTCTAGGTCTGGGAACAAGATCCCAAGTATGATTTTTCTCAATTTGCATCAATTCATCTTCCATTGCTTTGGTCCAGTTTTCATCATTGCAGGCTTCATTTATTGTTTTAGGTTCAATCTTTGAAATCAGACAACATTCATCCTGATTTTGAGCAACATTCCTTCTAGTTTGTACACCTTTGCTTCTGTCACCTATGATCTGATCTTCAGAGTGGTTCAGTCTTACATACCTTGGAATTTTGGGAGTATCCTGCACTACTGCTTCTTGATCAGGCTCATTCAAACCTATCTCTTCTTCCTGATTTACCGGATCAGGCTGACTCTGTCTCACCGGAGAGGATTGAGTTCCTTGAACACTGTCTTGGTCATCTTCATCAAACTCATAAAATCTTGAAGGCTTCTCAATTCCTTCATCAACTTTCACATTGGTGCTTTCTATCATCTTCCTCAATCTCTTATTGTAACACCGGTATGCTTTGCTTTGAGTGGAGTAACCCAAGAAAATTCCTTCATCACTTCTAGCATCAAACTTTCCTAGATCTTCATCTCTTTTAATATAACACTTGCTACCAAATACTCTGAAATATTTCACAGTAGGAGTGCTGCCAAACTAGAGTTCATAGGGGGTCTTACCGGTGTTGTTTCTGATTTGAACTCGATTGAGAGTGTAGACTGCAGTGCTGATAGCTTCTTTCCAAAACATTTGAGGAACATTTGCTTCCAACATCATTGTCCTGGCAGCTTCCTGGATGGCCCGGTTCTTTCTCTCAACTACTCCATTCTGTTGTGGAGTCCTAGGAGTAGACAACTGTCTCCTTATACCCTGCTTCTCACAAAAGTCAATGAACTCACCAGATGTAAATTCACCACCTCTATCAGACCTTAGACACTTTAGTTTCAATCCGGTTTGATTCTCTACCATAGCTTTGAAGATTTTGAACTTCTCAAATGCTTCTGATTTTTCTTTTAGAAAGGTAACCCACATCATCCGGGAATGATCATCAATTAACAACATGAAATATCTATCACCTTGCAGACTCTTGATTCTTGTCGGACCACAGAGATCAGTATGTACTAATTCCAACAATCCGGTAGAAGACTGATCTTGCCTTTTGAAAGAGACTCTGCTTTGTTTACCTAACTGACATTCTTTGCACAAACTATTTGTAGGTTTCATCAATTTTGGAAGATCTCTTACAGCCTGAGTATTGCTTATCTTGATGATGTTATCAAAATTTACATGACACATTCTTCTATGCCATAACCAACTCTGATCAATTTGAACAAACAAACAACTTTTATTTGAACCAACCAGATGAAAGATATTACCTTTTGTCTGAGTACCGGATGCAATTTCAGTTCCGGAGCTTGTAAAGATTCTGCATTTTCCATTCTTGAACCGGAGATCATAGCCTTTGTCCACTAACTGACCAACACTGAGAAGATTGTGCTTCAATCCTTCAACATATAGTACGTTACCTGTTTTGCTCTTTCCATCAAAGGAAATAGTTCCCCTGCCTCTGATTCTGCTAGCAGAATTGTCACCAAACTTTACCATTCCTCCTTCATACCTTTCTAAATTCAAGAACTTATTCTTGTCACCAGTCATATGGTGAGAACATCCACTGTCAATAACCCAATCATCCTTTTCTTCCACTTGAGTAGCCAAAGCTTTTTCAACAACTTTGTGATTGACAGATTCAGAGAGTATTGAATCTTCTTCCTTGATGGCAATAAACACCCACTCATTTCTGGATTTGCTTCCTAGTTCTGATTCATCATCTGTTACTCCTTCATTGTCATCTTCTTCATGAACATAATAGCAATTCTTTTGAAACCTTTGTCTGTTGGTATTAGACCTTGCAGATCTTTCCGGACATCTTGAAGCAAAATGACCAATCTTATTGCAGTTGAAACACTTAAAGGGTAGTTTTCCTTCATACTTACCGGATCCTCTTGGCAGTCTCTTTACAGTGAGGGCTTCAAGTTGAGCTGTTTCTGCTTCTTCTTCTTCCATGTCTCTTCTTGCTTGATCATACCATGACATTTTCCTTGATGAGTTTTCTCCCGGATCAAATCTCTGTTTGCCTTTCACATAGGCACTGGCTTTGAAAGCAGATTCAGTCTTGGGAGGATCATCTCCAAACTCGGTCATTTCAAATGCAGCTAGTTTGCCAGCCAGTTGTTCTCTTGTGACAGTTGTGTGGGCTCTGAATTCATCAATGGCAGCAACCTTGATTTTGTAGGCAGCAGGAAGGGATCTTAGGATTTTGCAGACAATCTCATTTTCATCTAGAGTTCCACCAGCATTTCTAATTCCACATACCAGCTCATTCACTCTTGGCATAAAGGTAGTGATGTTTTCATCATCTCTCATCTTCAATCTTTCAAATTTCCCTTTCAGACTTTGCAACCTTGTACTTTTGACAAACTCATCTCCTTCATACAGAAGTTCCAGTTTAGTCAGGATCTCATATGCAGTTGGTAGGTCAATAACATTCAAGAGATCTGAGTCATTCAATGCGCTTAGAAGAGCTTCCTTGGTCCGCAGATTGTTTTTAGCTTCTGTGATTTCATTCAGAGTTGTCGGACCACCTTGTGGAGGTACATATGGTTTTGAAACCATAGCCAAGTATGCTTTTCCCATACATTCCAAGTGACACTTCATGCGACCTTTCTAGAGAGTGAAGTTGGTTCCATCGAACTTCGGACTATCCTTCTTGTATGACAACATCCTGGATCTCCTCAAGCGGTTAAGCTCCTTTCAGAGGAACTTGGCTCTGATACCAATTGTTGGATCTAGGGCATACAACTGAGAGGGGGGGGTGAATCAGTTGTATAAAACTTCTTGTTCTTTCAAACTCTTGATTCTTTGTTGTTAGTTAGCAGCATATAAATTAATCATCCATGAAAGCATAATACATAAACACAAGAGCAGATAAGCATCAACACATTGAACACCAAGATTTTGACGTGGAAAACCCAGTTAAGGGAAAAACCACGGGGTGATTAACCCAAGAATTATTCTCTGTTAGAAGAATAAAGAAGAATGAATGGCACATGCCAATTAGGGCTCACTGCCCGAGCACACTGCTCACAAAGAGGCCCACTGCCTACAAGGAGACACACTGTCTACAAAGTGATAAAAATCACAGTCTTGAACTAGAGAATGACATCTCTACCATGTCCGGATCAGTTCCATTTAAGCCCAAAAACCTCTGCTCTGCCTTTCGCACTTCTCTTCGCTATGCCACACTCATCCACACACTCCACTACACGAAATGAACTCACAAACCGTTATTTATACAAGACATCAACTTAGGAACAAACATCTAAGTCGGCAAACAACCATAAGAACATCCGCAAGATGAATAACACATCCGGTCGGCCACCACAAGAACATTCGCAGGATGAACAACTCATCCGGTCGGCTAAACAGAGCAAGAACTTCATCCGGAAGAATAACTTCAATTTCGGGCTCTACTATCAATGCAGATCAACAACGCAACCTCAACATGATCTAGAAAACTTCACAAGCCTGCCTGAATGACCGGATACATCCGCACTTCCTTTTCATCCTTCTCCGTTATCACCTCATCTACTTTTGACTTTTCCTCCTGTTGAGGCATATTTATAGCGGTGGATATTGTGGAATCCTCCTTAGGTGCTGGTGTTTGTTCTGAAACTGCTATCTATTCTGTACTTCTGTTACTTACTCCCTGAACATTGGAAGTAGGATCTTCTACTACATCCTTCTCCTCAGCCTTCTTTTCCTGAACCTCTACTATAACAGGCTTCGCTGATGCATCTTGTTGGCTTTGTTGACTTATTTCTGAAGCATGGCCTTCTGGTTCTGCAATCTTCATTTCTTCTATATGTTGCCCTTTGTTAGGTGTACCTGCTAGATTTTCAGGACTTACATCCTATTTACCTATCAAATCTACCACTACAGGACTTGTCACCTGTGCAATTAGTGTATCTAGCCCTATTTCTTGGGCTACCTTCTCTAGGCTCTTTTCTTTTTCTGTTTCTACTTGCTTTATCTCCTCCAGTATTGTTTGAACTATTAGAGTCTTGTGAGGGGTCATGTGTGTACCTACAGCAAGGGTCTCCATCTTTTGTGAAGCTACTTCCTCCACAACCTCATCATCAGATAGATTAACTATCTCCTCTAATGAGATACGACCTCCTTCATATGCCTTGGAGGTTTCTTTCATCTGCTCTTCAGCAAGTTCAGTTTTGAACTTCACAATGGTAGGAAGTGGAACATTGTGCTAAAATTCCTTGTGCACAACTTTGCTACCTGCCCCTTTCACTAGTGTAGGGGATTGCTTTATTTCACCCCTCATGGAGGTTCTTGGTCTCTTAGGTGGGGTAGCTACCACCACCTATGGGGCTCTTGTCTTCCTTCTGAACAGCAAGGGGGCCTCCTCTTCTTTAGGCTCTTCCTCCATAAGGGTATCCTCTTCTTCTATTGGTTTCCGTGAGGATTGACCTTCTTCTTGGGTCTCAGTAACTATTGCCCCTGCTGGCCAATCTTTCTTAGACTTCTGTTTCCTTGTCCGCAGAGGTGATGCTAATCCTGATCCTGATCTTGATGCTGCTCCCTCCTCAGCTGGAAATACTGACCTTTCAATGATCACCCCCTTGGGCTCATTATCAACTTTCTTACCCCTAGGGGTCTTTTACTTTGTTGTTGTTGTGGAGGCAGTCTATCTCCTTTTGATTTTCTCTTTTTAGTTATAAAATCGTCATATTCCTCATCAAGAATATCCTGCCCTTTCTCCTTGTTGTCCATAGTAATGGCAACACCTTTCTTCTTCAGTGCCTCAATCTATTCATCAACCCAAGCTTGGGTTAGCTGTAGTGTCCTGGCAATGAAAGGATCCAAGGATATATCTTCTTGCATGGTTAGGTTGGGTGCAGATATTGTATCATTATATATTTTCTTCTCCTCATATTCATCTGCTATTTTCCTGCCATCATCCTTTTTCAACTGTTGAGGAATGGGGATACAATCAAAGGTTCTGATTTGATTCAAAGTGAGCCTCTGATATCTTATTCTTCTGGCTTCTGCTTCATCTTCATAATCTACCCAGAAGTCTTCCAGGTGCCTCTGATGAATAGGCTTCCCTATTATTTTCTATATCCTTCCATAAGGATCATATGGTCTTATCAGTGGGAATGGCTGCAAGTGCATTTTATTTAAGCTGACCATCACCTTCTTGATGCTTTCTGAATCTAGGCACATATACCAGCCAATAGTGACTGGAAACAAAATGGGTGGCAGCTTATGAGCATCCTTGTATGTTTTCAGCATTGTGGAGCTCTGCCTTATGAATTCAATTAGTATCACTGCATCAGTGGGGTATCTTGGTAGCATGAGGGGATGTCCTTCAAAACCCTCAATCCTCATGTAGGAAAATGTGGCAAATTGAATGTACCAGGCTCCATGCCTATAGATTATTTCTTGAGCCTCCATGCTGAATCTCTTCGTCCTGTCCTCCATGGTTCTCACCCGATGCATAGAGAATGCATCATTTACTAGTTTGTAATCTTGGAGGTAGTTAGTTCTTTGTAATTGGGGATGATGATCCCAAATATGCACCACATTGATGGTGCCTGTAACTTTTCCATCTGTAACCAGTGCATCAAATGTGCCTTTGTAAGCACAGGAGTAGACGATGTACGATGTCATGAAAAAGGCACAATTTGAACCTCCTAGGTTCATCAATTACTCATGTAGAGCATCACTTATCAACTGGCCCCATAATGGCTTGATGTCTGTAGATATACACATCATGATTATACCATACATCTAATCCTTGAAACTACCAGCATCAGGCTGACCTGTCACCCTACTAAGCAATGCAATCATGTATTGATATTCATCATCAAAATCATACTTATACAGGTGCACAGGAAGTTTGGCAGCTATCAGATATGTGCTATTCTTGGCCCTCCATTGATACATGTTCTTCCTGGCCTATTTCGTATTATTTTCATATTCAACTTATGATTTCTTTAGGTCCACACTGTTAACCTTTCTACCCAATGGCAGTCCAAATGTCTTGGAAAGACCCTTGATAGACAGGTCTGCATAGATTCTTCCATGTTTCACCACCTGTCTAGTCTCTGGGTTATAGTTCTGTGCACACTCAATCACCAGCTCAGGAGACTCCATGGAGTATGGAAAACCGGCCACATTCCACAATCTAGACATGAATACTGCATCCAGCAAGGGGCTTCTATTCTTCTCATCCTTCATTTTGGCAAACCAGGCCTCTAAATCAATGCTTCCTTGATGTGTATCCGTAATTGCACATTATTTGAATAGGATGCCTCTTGGAGATGAGAACATGGGCCTGCTAAATTCAGCCTCACACTTTGCTAACCTCTTTTTAGCCATGGAATTCTGTAATTAACAAGATTTGGTCTTATAATGGGTATTCACATGCATGCAGATAACATTTTATCTTTACTAATCATCATGCATATTGTATTCATTCAGAATTTTCTATCATGGGATGCATAAACTAGAACTTCACATCATCATTCCTGACTATGCAGAAGCAACAGGATGAGGGTTTCAATTACTTACCTGGTTATCCAAAAGCAATAGGATGAGGGTTTCAATTACTTACCTAGTTATGCAGATCCCTTTATACTAGTGGTTTTCCAGAAATGCTCTTAATTCTACTGATAATCACGTGCTTCTTCCTGCCTATAAGCTCTTTTCGTACAAGTATCGCCTGTATGGGGTTTGGAAGCTGGTGCTCATTAAAAAGTAATTTTCTCAGAAGGTAATTTTAAAATGGCGGTGAATTTACCTTTTAACCTTGCAATTAGGGTAAAATTAGGGTAAATCCTGACAGATTAGATTTTATTTGTTGATATTTAGCACAGAAACTTAGGATTTCACCAAGTGTTTCATCAGGTTATGTACCTACCACCTCTGTGCACATTAAATGTTAATGGCAGCAACGGGAGTGTGGTGATACTCGTATGATAGGATGATATTCAAATATCAGCCTGAGTGCAATGTGATCATCCTCCCCGATAGGAAAAACTATTTTTGACAAGATCGGGTGATGAACGCACCCTTAGGTCATGTTTTATACATTAGGAGGATATTTCAATATATCAGGTGATGTTACGAAATGATGATGATTGGATAAAACATAACTTCTGTCAGAATATCGGGGTGACGTCATCCAGATATTTGCTCATGTATCACTAAGGCATCATGATGTCTTCGTCATGTTATAGGAGCAGGATCATGTTTATGAAATATGCCGTCGAGAAGTAAATGTGATGGTGACGTCATCGTCATGTTCGTTTCATTGTTTATCGAACTCAAATGACATCATCAAGATAATGTATTAGGGGGATATTTCACGTCAGGAGGATATTGAGAAATATCGGGTTACATTGAGAAATATAATCCTCACGGGAAACACAAGGCTATTGACGGGTAAAGGTCACTATCAGCTAAAATTGACATCCAAATATTTCGATCGCATGAATTATTAGGTGATAAATTAGATCAGGGTGATCTTTTGAAAGATGACTGATATTAAGAAATATGATCCTCCCCCTTATGAATATCAAGTTTGACCAAGACTTTGACCATTCATAACTTTCACATCCTGACGAATATGAGGGTGATGCAAAAGAGAAACCTACATGAAATTTGATACTCTATCCAAATATGAGGTTATTGGAATAAAATATGAACTTTGACAAACTGACCTCATGATGATGACTTACCTAGCCTTTCCATGCATGTTGATCTGTCTGACTTACTTTTACCAAACCGCCAGGAAACACAAAACAAGCCAAGCAAAAAGTTGGGTCCCTGTTTTGCCAAGTCAAAATGGGGCATGTTGTGTAACCACACAACATGTTGAAATACACACTATGTAATTAAAAATATGCCAATTTTCACACAATACTATGAAATGATGCAAATTTTTCAAATGACCAATGGATGTATGTTTTAAAATGAATGCAAGATCTGAAATAAAAGATATTTATGACAAATGTGTTTAATGCATAAGACAACTGAGAAGGGGGCATGAATCAGTTGTGCCTTAAGACTTCAAAACCCTCACACATATACAGATCCTTGATAATTCAATTAATTCCCCAAACTGTTAAGATGATTAAGCATGAAAGGAAATAATAGAACCTAAATCAAATCAACATCAAACACAATAGAAAACTAGATTTATGTGTAAAACCCAAGAAGAGAAAAATCATGATGAGGATTAGCTCAAAATATAAAGTAATAACAATATTGAAATACAATAGGCTCATTACCAAGAGAATAGCCTCATTGCCAGAGGGCTCACTTCTCAAATAAAGAAAGGCTCACTACCAGAATAAAGAAGAAGATAGAGAAGATTGTTACAAGGAGAAGACTATCTCAATGCAATAGAGAATTCCACCACAATACCATCAACCCTTTTATAGTCTCACTAAGGAATTGTAGACACCTTTTGCTCACTACATCCAGTAGTCTAACACATGAAGTTTTGTATTCTATGATTTAGCCATTCACATCACACACATGATTCTCATCTATCTTACAATCCATCAATAGCTCAACACTTATTTATATCAGCTTCAATCTCAAAACATTCTCCAAGGTCAGAAAAGCACCTTGATCATGTAAATTCAAATAAGGTCAGACCCAAAACATTCCTACAGTGGAAAGGAATGAAGGTAGACCACACCATACCTTAGTTTGGACCTAAATTCATCCATACACATGACACCATGTTTCTACAAACATCAAAGAAACTCCATAATTAGTGTAAACACCCAAGGTCGGCCAAACCAGTGTTAACACCATGAACAATTATCTACACGCTTCTTCAAACTGAAAAATGACTTGCGGACCATACGGCATGCTTGAGAACAATCTAGAATATTCCACAAGAACCCTAAAAACCAACAAATTCTTGCGCAACAACTTTCACCTATCACACAACCTTATCCTATTTACCTAGCATACTCAAATATCTCTGTAATACACTGCAACTCAAGAAATAATCTTTTGAAGCACCAAACCATGATCAAATTTGACTGAAGATAGATATTAACCTTATAAGCATACTTCAAGAACCGCAAGACCTAAAACTACTTTGTGGAGAAATGCAGAGAAAAAACATTTCTTCTAGATACCTTTGTACAACACAGTTCATATACTTGTGAACTTATCTTCCACTACACATTGATCTAGCACACCAAATTCTAAATGTAGAATCCCTAAACACCTATAAACAACATATCCAAACCACACAAACAAATCTTCAATATAAAAGGAATGTAAAGCAAAACTAGAACACTACTCTACAATATAAAATACCACTACCACACACTATTTACTAATTTTATTCAAATTTTCTCCAAAGCACTTGGAAACCAAACACGAAGCATATTATCACCATCTTCAATACTTCCTCATCATCAGATACATCATCCACTCAATACCAACTTCTCATACTCTTGCAACATATCATACTCATACAGTTGATACCAATGACAACACAAGCTTGTTGACATCAATGACAACACTGACTGAAAATACTTGCAACAATCTCCTCCTTTGTCATTGATGGCAACACATAATGTGAAAAACCATCAACACAACAACATCCTATTTACCTAGCATACTCAAATATCTCTGTAATAGACTGCAACTCAAGAAATCACCTTTTGAAGCACCAAACCATGATCAAATTTGACTGAAGATATATATTAACCTTATAAGCATACTTCAAGAAACACAAGACTTGAAACTACTTTTTGGAGAAATGCAAAGAAAAAATATTTCTCTTAGATACCTCTATACAACACAGTTCATATACTGGTGAACTTATCTTCCACTACACATTGATCCAACACACCAAATTCTAAATGTAGAATCCCTAAACACCTATAAACAACATATCCAAACCACACAGACATATCTTCAATATAAAAGGAATGTAAAGCAAAACTAGAACACTACTCTACAATATACAATACCACTGCCACACACTATTTACTTATTTTATTCAAATTTTCTCCAAAGCACTTGGAAACCAAACATGAAGCATATTATCACCATCTTCAATACTTCCTCATCATTAGATACATCATCCACTCAATACCAACTTCTCATACCTTTGCAACATATCATACTCATACAGTTGATACCAATGACAACACAAGCTTGTTGACATCAATGACAACATTGAGTGAAAATACTTGCAACAATCTCCTCCTTTGTCATTGATGGAAACACATAATGTGAAAAAAAATCAACACAACAACATTATATTTACCTAGCATACTCAAATATCTCTGTAATACACTGCAACTCAAGAAATCATCCTTTGAAGCACCAAACCATGATCAAATTTGACTAAAGATAGATATTAAACTTATAAGCATACTTCAAGAACCGCAAGACCTGAAACTACTTTGTGGAGAAATGCAGAGAAAAAACATTTCTCCTAGATACCTCTGCACAACATAGTTCATATACTGGTGAACTTATCTTCCACTACACATTGATCCAGCACACCAAATTCTAAATGTAGAATCCCTAAACACCTATAAACAACACATCCAAACCACACAAACAGATCTTTAATATAAAAGGAATATAAAGAAAAACTAGAACACTACTCTACAATATATAATACCACTGCCACACACTATTTACTTATTTTATTCAATTTTTCTCCAAAGCACTTGGAAACCAAACATGAAGCATATTATCACCATCTTCAATACTTCCTCATCATCAGATACATCATCCACTCAATACCAACTTCTCATACTCTTGCAACATATCATACTCATACGGTTGGTACCAATGACAACACAAGCTTGTTGACATCAATGACAACATTGACTAAAAATACTTTCAACAATCTCCTCCTTTGTCATTGATGGCAGCACATAATGTGAAAAACTATCAACACAACAACATCCTCAATACTGTGCTCCATACAAACTCTTTTCCTTTCTCTTTCTCTCCCCCTCAGCTTGCTACCCTCTTTTTGATAACTAACTCTTTTCTTTTTTACATTGCTCTCTCACCCCCTTTGACATCAATGGCAAAGGGCTACACATCTCTCTTTTAATCTCACTTTTAGACAACTGCTCAAGCTTGTACCTTCTCACTACTTCTTTGCAACATCGTTTCTTTTACTTCTCTGCATATTCCCCTTAGAAGCAACCAACATTAGAACTTACTCCCCTTGATTGCAACAACCATCATGACCACTACCTACTCCCCTTGAGAGGTAGCCTCCAACATCAATCTAGAATAAGGAATGAATTTTAAAATCTAATGGACTAATGCATCTCCTTATGCATCTAGTTTAAAGGAGGGGTAATAACACCTAACTTCTCCCAGAGATACTCAAATATATCTGTTGCGGATAAAATTGGATAATATTAAAATGAATCATAAACCTAATAACTCAATGGAATATGCAAATAACAAAGTTTTAAAACAAATAAATCAAACGTACAACACTTTGTCACCTCATGGCTTCCATTTCTCGCCTATTCTTGATCAATCTTTAGTGATGAATATATCCCTCAGGAAGCTTGCTTCCTTGCTTTGATTCCTCAAGATGACAAAGGAGAAATGGCTTGGATACTTATTGTATTGAAGATGAGCTTCAACACTATAGTATGGATGATGAAAAATGCAAGAGTGGGGGTGCCAATGGTGCGGTATGGATTCGACAGAGCAATCTTACTTGAAAGCTTCTTGATCTAAAAATGGAAGAATAGAGGGGTATTTATAGACTTGTGAGAGAAGATCAATGGTGTAGAAGAAATAAGAAGATCAATGGTAGAGGTAGTTGAGAGAACGTGTGCAAATAGAAAGAAGACATGTGTCATTCAAAAAGTTTCTTTGTTGAGTTAACTGCTTTCTTGATGAGGATGAGCTTTGATTTCATAAATTAGAATATATTTTTCTAATTTAAGAGTTTGTTGATAAAAACAAAGTTGCTTTAAATCAGTTAACTCAGCTTTTGCTTTTGCATGACAAGGAGGATTTATTTTTAGAAGATTTTGAAGATTTTTTAGAAGGTAAGAAAGTGAATTAAATAAATAAATTTATTTAATTGTTTGTGCAAGATTTAGAAGAATAAATAAAATATTTGATTATATTTTATTTTTGGAGACTTAGCTTTAATTTAAATAAATTTGTATTTTATTTAAATTTGGAAGAATGAATGATTTAATTAAATAATTAAAATTATTTAATTGTTTGGAAGAATAAAATTGATATTTTTTTTTTTGATTCGTAAAGATAGAGATTTGTACTGATAAGGAGTAGAAATTTACAAGCAGGTGCCTATAAGCTGCTTTCCTGCAAACTACCAAAAAACTAACTTTCAAAGCTTATAATGATAAGGCCTTACAGAGCCACATATGCAAAATTGCCATTAAGGCTTACTGACCAACAGAAACTTAGCCATATACAAAATACCTACTGAGACTTATCATAGAAAATTGGGGAAACCAAAGACTGAGCACTTAAAGAAGGCTGAGCTCCCTTGCCATGGATTGGAGCTCGCCAACCCATTCCACCTCCCCATTGTCCCTGTCCTCGATTAGCATGTTTTGAAGAAAACCATAAACTTGAAGCACACGTTCCTGGTGTTCGAGCAGTGACATACCTTTCAGATCAAGAATGAGGGGGAAAACTCTAACCACCTCTAGAGGATCCTTCGGGGACAAGATGTCTTTTGGGTGGGGGATTACTGCCCTAGGGATGACTGCACCAAGTGTGAGATTGAGGCTGCCAAGTATTTCTGGTATGAACAATTTTAACATCAAACTTTTTGCTACTCCTGTCGCCACCCCTGCATCCAAGATTGAGGCAAGAAATCAAGAGACATATGTCTCTACCCTATAGAATCCATCTGCTAACAGGAAATCTTTCCCCAAAATGAGCTTCACCGATGGGAATAGAAGACCTTCATGCCTCCGCAGAATTTGTTTGAGTCTTTGGTCAGTGATGGCTCCTTTGAAAGCCATCTGACGGACTGAGCTCTCCAATTGGAGAGGTGTTGCCATTCCCAAGTTTAACAGACCATTTACAGAGATCTTCGTAATGAAACCAGAACCCTCTACCATTCTGCCCACTCTACTAATGCCATAGGATACTTCGTTCATTCAAACAAGCTGATTGTTTGATGATAAAGGTGAAGACAAAACGTTTGGATGCTTCTCTGTCAGTATCCATATGCTGTCTTCATTCATTTGATAGTAGGGAGAGGAGGGGAAGGAGGATCCTCCAATGGATATGGAGCATGCGACTGGTCATTTCAGACAGGTTCGAAGAGGCCGTAAAACCAAAAATGATTAACTATGATCATCGACAGGGAGTGTCTTTCCATAATGCTAACTTATGGCAACGACCCATCCAAGATATCATGGATTGGGTGCCCACCCTACCACCCTACCACCCAGCCATTTACTCAAAGGAGATTAAAAATTTAACACATACTCCATCCGCCCCCTGGTTTGAAAGAGAGTCTGCTTCTGAATTGGCCTCTCTAAAGATGTGATTGATTGTTGTCAACTCACACTGGTCCATCAAACTCAGAGCTAATTCCAGTTTTGCAGCAAGTTTCCAATTATGCATTCTCCTTGATCATAGCCCATTGATTACCAAAAGGGAATCTCCCTCAATGGAAACTTTCCTAAGCTTAAGTTCGTGGCAAAGCCTTAAGCCTAGGATTAAAGCCTCCAACTCCGCTTCATTGTTTGTGCCATCTAGCAGTGACTCAGCTAAGCTACCAATTGTTTTACCATCCCAATTTCTAATGATGCATCCAGCTCCTGATTTACCAAGGTTCCCTCGTGAAGCCCCATCAAAATTTAATTTGAACTAGTCATGGTCCAGGGGGGACCATTTGGAGAGTTTCCTTTTTAGAGCTGTATGTTGACCACCTTCCATACTGATAGGTGGCATTTTAAGACCCAGCCATCCTTGTCTTATCATTGCATCCCAAACTGAGAAAAACTATTGCGAGGGTTTTGAGTCGCTCAACTTTGAATTGAGGACTTCAACTAAACTACTTTCAACTTTATTGAGGAATGTGATAAGAGGCATTTCTTTGTCCTGAAAGAGTCTCCTATTTCTCTCTTTCCAGAGCTCCCAAATCAGCAATAAGGAGCAAATGGACCACAGTTTGTGGTAGATTGTTTTTTTATTCACACTCGGCCAACTTGTGAGCCATTCTAACAGATCATTTGCAAAGAAGATTTCCAGTAAAGTTTGTTCATTAGCCAATTCCAACAATTATTGGAGAAAGGACAATCTAGGAAAAGATGATCACCATCTTCTAAGGCTTCTTTGCACAAACAACATTTCAAAGGGCCCTGAATGCCAAGTTTGGCTAGCCTATCAGCAGTAAGGGCTCTACCTTGTGAGGCTATCCACAAGAACACCCCTGCCTTTGGAAGACAATTAGGGTTCCAGCACAAGTCCCTTGGGATTGCAAAAGCTTCCTAATGGATTACCGATAGTTTTTTATAACCTTCTTTGACACTATAGAATCCGTTAGGAGATCCCATCCATCAGAGTATATCCTGGCCCTGCCTATAGCTGATTTGTCTTTTCACTAGAACTTTGTCAAATATTTCCACTTCTGCCTGACTTAAACCAAGATTTATAGGGCTCTTCCACTTGGCTGTGAGCAAACCATTGTGGAAAGATGGAGTTAAATAATCTCTTACCTTATCCCCCCATGCTTATTTTGTAATACTTTTCACATTTGTCAAATAATCTCTATTAGCTAGTTTGGGTAAACCTTGCCAAGAATCATCCCAAAAATTTTCTAAGTTTCCACTCCTGATATCCCACGAAAGATGATCAGAGATGAGGTTTCTATAGCTACGTATGAAGTTCCATATTCTAGAGCCAAGGGGAGCTCCCTTGAAGTGAAAATGTTGTCTACTTCTTCATCCAAATATTTAGCCCTTACGATTCTCACCCATTTAAGTTCTTGGTTGGAGAAAATTGTCCACACCAATTTGTCTCCAAGGGCTTTATTTTGAAGCAATAAATTTTTTAATCTCGTTCCATCACTTTGTTTAGATTCACAAATTTGCTTCCATTTGATTAAAGGATACTTGAATTGTTCCGACGACCCCTGCCAGAAACATTTTTTCATCTTCTTATTTAAAGCTTTGCTTGCTTTACTTGGTAGAGGGAGGTAGGACATTATATAGGTTGGTAGGACATATATAACTGACTTGAGTTTAGTGAGCCTACCTGCCCATGAGAGCCAATTATTTTTCCAGGAAGCTGCCTTCATACTAACTTTCTCCATCAAACTATTCCAAGTGTTGCCTGGGCAAAGACCTTTGTCTAGTGGAATCCCCAGATATTTGCAGGGAAGAGATCCTTTCTTAAAGCCAAGGATCCCCAAAATCTGAGCTTCCATTCTTGTTGTTGTGTTGAAGAAAAAAACCTCTAATTTTTCTTTTCCTAACCTCTTGTCTTGATGCTATTGTGTATTTTTGGAGAATTGACCTGAAGCTTCGAGCCTCCCTGATTGGGGCTTTTCTGAACAACATGGTGTGATCAGTGAACTGCTGATGGGTGATATTTGGAACACCACTTGTGACTTGGATGCCAACGATCTCCCTTAAGTTCCAGGCTCTGGAAATTGATTTTTTGAGAGCTTCAGCCATTAATATAAAAATAAAGGGGGAGATTGGGTCTCCCTATCTTAGCCCCCAGGAGACGTTGAAGAAACATTTTGGAGTGCCATTCACCAGGACAAAGAATCTTGGACTTGCAATCTAGGAGAAAATCTAATCTAGCCAAAGCTTATTGAAGCCGAACCCTTCTAGAAGTTTTTTTTAAAAATGCCAATTAACTCGATCATATGCCTTTTTGATGTCAAGTTTTATTAGTAATGCTTTCTTTCTCAAGTTTTGAATTGAGTGAATGGCCTCCTGGGCAATTATTACCCCATCTAGGATAGATCTATTCATGATGAACCCCGTCTGTTCTTCAGAAATCAAATCTAGAAGAAGTCCTTTTAGCTTGTTAGCCATTGTTTTGGATAAAATTTTGTAAAGGGTATTACAAAGAGAAATGGGCCTAAAATCATCCAGAAGTTCAGGCCTCTCTTTCTTTGGGACCAAAGCTAAAAAGGTGTTATTGATTTCCTTTAAAAGCTATCCAGAAGTCATGGATTCCTCTAGAGCCTCAATAACGTCTATGTTGATTATGTCCCACATTTTTGGAAGAAACCTACTGGGAAATCATCTGGACCTGGCACCTTATCTGGGTCGAGTTGGAAAAGTGCAGTCTTAATAGCAAATCATTCTAGGCCTCTGTTACCAACTTGGGACTGTAGCCCACAAGCTCTTTTTGGACTCTGAGGTTGGAGCCTTCCCCCTCGTTTAACAGATTCTAGAAATGTACCACAACCTCTTGTTTCAACTCTTCCACTTCCTCTAGAAGTCTTCCATCTTTATCGTTTACCCTTGTTATTTTGTTCACCTCTCTTCTTTATTTTGTTGCATTATGGAAGTATTTTGTATTTCTATTGCCAGCAGACAGCGAAACTTCCCAAGACTTTTGTCTCTAAAACATTTCTTCCTTGGAAAGAATATCATTTAGTTTTGCCATCAAATCTTTTTCTTCTAAGTAACTTTGATTGTCCATTCCTTCTCGGATAATCTTCTCTGAGAGGGCTTTTAATTCTGATTCATACTACTTCTTCTCCTCAAAAATGTTTTTGAAGTTGTTTTTATTCCATAATTTTAGATTCTACTTTATTACTTTCAACTTGACTACAATACAAAACATTTTGGATCCGTCTGGCTATGTTGCATTCCACCATTGTTTGATCAAATCCAAAAAATCCTTATGCTTAAACCACATATTTTCAAACTTAAAAGGGCTTCTTGTTGGGCCCCTTTCTCCCATAATTTCCAAACAAACTGGATAATGATCTGACCCTGGTAAAGTAGCAGCTGACTATCAAGAGTGAAAGGAAATCTACTAAGATTTCCTTTGAACAAAAACCTATCCAACTTCTCAGCTATATTACAAAAACCCATCCTTCTGTTTGTCGAAGTGTACTGCTCACCCCCATCTGGATATCACAGAGCTCATTCCTATCCACAAAGTTTTCAAAATCAAGTTGAGACTGGAGTTTCCTTCCAACTCCCCCTTTGTTATCTGCTCTTGTTAAGATAGCATTGAAATCCCCTCCTAGAATACATACCTCAATATCCGGGAGCTTGCAAACTTTGTCCAATTCATTCCATAAAATTCTTTTTTAAATATAATTATTAGGCCCATAAACATTTATCAACAGAAAGATTAAATTTGAGGTTAGACTCCTTACCTTACAAGCTTGCCAAAAGTTGCTTGAAGCTAGTACTTCTACCAGAACTGATTGAGGTTTCCATAGAGTTAACAAACCTCTTGAGGCTCCTTCCGAATTGACTCCATAGATTTTCTAGCTCTTCATTTTCAGACCTAGATTTACTCTTTCTTGTTCACCTAGTTTAGATTCCTGAATCAAGCAGATGTCTGGTTGTTGAGTATTTAGATGCTGCCGTAGCAGACATCTTTTGTTAGGGGCATTTAAGCCCCTAACATTCCAAGTAATGATTTTCATTTTTGTTCAGGAAGGGGATCTCCCTTCCCTACTTTAACAATGTTTCAATTTTTAGTTGGCCTGATGCTTCCCCATCCCATTTTAGCTTTTCCTTGTTTGGAATTCTTCCTTTTCCTTTGTGTTCTCCGCAATCTAGAGATGTTTTAATTGGATCCTTAGTTCACAGCCTAACCACCCCTTGTTCTAGGGGTTTTGGAGTAGGAGTGTTCAAGACTTCGCTTGGAATTTCCTCTTCATCCAGAAAGGCATCATTTCCCACAATCTCTAGCTCATGTTCTGCAAACCAATCTTCACCTTCATAATTATCAATGTCAATCTCTCCTTTTTTAGCCACATTAGCAATGTCAACTAGTTCATTACCCACATTAATAAGGGAATCCAAGTCTTCCTTACTCACTTTATTGCCAATCATCTCAATAACTTGAGATAGTTTTTGATCTATGGATTTAATACTCTCATTATCTCCACATCTCTGCCTTAATTTGGATTTGGCTTGTAGTACCGCTTCAGGAGGGGGAGGAAGGGCTTCTTCATAAAAAATTTGATCTTCTTCCACAATAGGTATGGATTGCTTGTTTGAGGATTGCTTCAATTTTTCTCCTGGGTGATTATCACTTTTCCACCCCAGAATTTTGACCAATGTGTCTGTGGAGAGGGGGTTGTGGGTTAAGTTCTACGTCCAAATACCTTATCCCAACGAAATCTTGATTTCTCTGAGGATTCTTTGGTTTGGATTGTTCTCAATGCCTAACCTAACAAATGTGCCCGACCCTTCTAGATTAGTCCTTTCTTCAGTGCACATAAAAGTTCCCATGTTGTTTCCAATTTCTTCTAGAATCCTAGGATCCCAATATTCAAGGGGAAGATTGGGCATGATATACCAGTCTTGAACTTTTTCGATTTGGTGTGATATTGGATCAAACCCAACCTTCCAACGACAGATGTAAAAGCTGTAACCATCCAGAATCCAAACCCCTTCTTCTATTTGAACCCTAATGGCAACAATAGGGCAAATGACTACAAAAAAAACCATTCTCCAACCTCTTAAATTCTAGATCCTTTCCCCATTTGCCATACCACTAGGTTTCCAAACTTTTCCAATTTAAATCTTTTCCGTGCCATTTGATTATTAATGCTGTGTTTTCTAGTTTTGAGACTTGGTCCTGAATCCGATTTAAGCTTAGGGTTATTGTCATTTGTTCTTTTCTGTCTTCTTCCCTCCTTCTAGGCATTTGATTTTTGGGTTGTAGATTGTGTCTCTGAAAGTCCCTATGCTGGCCTCCACCTCTAGGGTTTCTCCCTCCCCTCCAATGCATATTTGGGTTTCTTTGTTGAGGAATGTCAAGCTGCCTTTGATTCCACTGCCTTAGATGGTGAAGACCTCTGTATTTTTGTCGCCTCCTTCCCTGGGGAAATTAATCATCATGCCTTCTCCATTGCTCTTCTTCCTGGAGGGGGAAGTTTTGGCCAGTGCTGGTGGCCCTTCTGTCCCAATTCTCTTGATATCTAACCTGCTTGTGCTCCCTTCGAGGAAACCTTCACCCTTCTCTTCGCTCCTCAATGCTTCCCTCCATCTCTGCATTTTGCCAGTCTGGAGTGTGTCACTCTGCAAATTGTCATGCCATTACATAATTAATATTAATATTAATAATATTCTTTTTTCAATTTTTTTATAAAATTGATATTAATTAAATAAATGTAATTTATTCAATTAATTGGAGGAAAATGAATCAAATAAATAAATAAATTTATTTATTTATTGATAGAGGAATATTAAGATGAAATAAATATTTAAAATATTTATTTAGATAGAGTCCTGTCATTTTTAGGTGTATACATTTACCCCTCTTTGATGCAATGTGTTTTATCACATTGTTTCAAAGAAATAAGAATTTTTGACAATGATACATGTCCCAGTTTGCCCCTGGTACAAGTATAACAATAGGATGCCCCCTCAGGAGATTGGATGGGAAGAAGGTAGAAGGCATGAGACGGACAATCTCATGAAGAAGAAGGTGAAAAATAGGTTAGATAGAAGAAAACAGGTCAGGGCTTGGAGAAATAGACATGGGAAGTAGTCACAATTGCCACACATTCAGCTATGGTTCACTTGCTATATATAGGAGCTGGGTCCACAAGTCTTATTCATTTGCACACTTGTCTTTAGTTGATTTGTCCTTGAGAGCTTAGGAGAGTAGAGGAGCTAGAGCAGTCGACAAAGATATGGATATTTTGCGCAAGGAGCACCAGTTTGAGCGAGTTTGACAGTTTGACCAGCCACTCGAGGCAGGACCACCGGTATGTAGTTCGACAAAACTCACTTAAAGTCATTTATTAGGGAAATAAATGCTTAGGAAAAATAGTTAGGATAGATGCGTCAAACTAAAGTTTGACGTATATATGCCTCGAAACAACGCATATGCCAGGAAACTGCACATTTGAGTGATCTTGCAACGCATATGACAAGTCTACGCATATAATCTAGGAAGCGGCACATATATTGTGAAACTGCACATATGCCCAAACAGCGCATACATGTCAAGGAACGACACATTCATGGTGAATCAGCACATCTGATATGATTCAACACATTGGCTACCTGGTTCAGCACTTTTGCACTAGGATAGTTTGCTGACTTAATGAAATTAACCCAATTGGCATCTTCATCGATGTGTCAATTGATAAGCGATCTCTGAGATTTTCAAGAATCTAGTTAAGAGATGATATGCTATTTTGATTAATTTTAATATGTTAAGTCAGTGAATAGGATAGCTTGATTGCTTTGAGTAGGTTTTCTTAGATATGGGTTTTTTACTTGACGTTATGCTGTGCTTGGTTGTAGGAGGACTCTCACAATACTCTGATGTCACGGGAGTAGTTCCCTTTGCCATTGTTATAGTAGTACATGCTTACGGAGATGGACCACAAGGTGCTTGGTGCTATGGGCTTGGATTATGTTTGCTTCATGCTTAAGGTTCACGTGAACCTCAGTCTATTGACTATGGCGGTAGAGCGATTTCATAGTGAGGAAGAGACTTTTCATCTACCGACTAGGGAGATGGCAATCACTCTAGAGGATGTTTATAGGATTTTGCACCTTCCTATTCAAGCAGAGTTGGTAGAGTACGATCTGTAGCATGATGCAGGATTGGTAGAGTGCAGATGTGTTTTTGATGACCTGGAGCTTATTGAGCAGGTGATTTCATGGCAGGATATACATGACTGTTATGACTACTTCCTAAGGATAGTGGCAGGATTGATCGGTGGCATAGTATGCCCCGATAGGAGATCACACGGGTTCCTGATTTGCTAGGGGAGGGTGATGGAGAGGATGATCATTGACAGGACTCAATACTCATGGGGTGTGTGTTGGTCATGATGTTAGTCATTCGCAAACATAGAATAAAAGTTACACAACAACCTTTACTCATCTTGAAAGATACGATGAATTCAAAGAATTCACGATCCCAAGTCTCTGTTGATTAGGTCTTAATCTACTGACGTTACTCAGTGGTTGATGTGTGTTGCTGTTTTCCATTCAGGGGCCTTACGTGTTTCTGCACTGTTCATCATCATCATCTTCAAATATCCTGCTCTGGATGTTCGCTCTGCATAAGTCTTCAACAATTCTACCTCTGCACTGTAAATTTAGTCAAATAATGTGCATACAGGCTGATATTTGCATGATTTCTACCATTATTTATGATTCTTTGCATGATATTTTCAATACTACATGCATTTAACCAAATATGCTAAGGATCTTCAGTTACCTACGAGATTTCAGCATATTTCACTATTTCTGCTTGTTATTTATCATGATTTGCAGTTATGGTGATGAATTAATGAAATTGAAAAAAAGGAAAAGGATTAGAGAGTGAGATTCCTAAAATTACTGGACTTAGATCACTGATTCACATACAAGCTCCCATACTTGCAATGAAAAGAAGGAAAACTAGAAATCATACTTCACCAGGACATTCCACAAATCCGCATGATCTAGTGCAAAGCTTCAAAGGAAAGTTGACAACAACATGTAATGAAATGAAAGCGCTTCCAGTTGAACACAGCATTCACCAGTACATATCCAGAAATCAACAAGAAGATTACGTAAAATTTACAATCAGGATGTAATCTGGAACTTCATATTCATTCAGTATGCTCAAGAACAGGTACATTTACAGTGATCTGAGGAAAGAACCTTGACATTTCAACAATTCTATCCTCATTAGTCTCAGTAATCCGATCTCCTAACTTATTCTACAGTAATTGACTCTTTGCGCCAGATGCGTCTGTGTATTCTAATGTATATCTCCCCCCCTTTTTAAAATGACAAACTCTGGATGTTATATAGAACAACTGCCAGAAAACGGTTACAATGATCCAAGGATCAGGATCCTCTCATAACAAACAACGGCCCAGATGAAAAGCACATGCTTCATCAGTTGGCAAATGTACAGCTGGCACAGAATATTCCAGCATCTTCAACTTGATTCGGTCTCCAGCTGGCGAACAGCATATTTGACAATATCCTCCTCATTTCTGGCCCATGTTGACTCCATGCGCAACTTTGTAATGCTCAGCCTCAGCAGCATCATCATGATCTCAACGCTCAGCTTCAGCAGCATCATCATGATCTCAACGCTCAGCTTCAGCAGCATCATGACTTCAATGTTCAGCCCCAGCAGCATCATGATGATCTCAACGCTCAGCTTCAGCAGCATCATGATGATTTCTTGCAAGTAAACAGACAAACATAAGGTTCATCATCATCATGATAAACAACAGGAAGTAAACACTTTATTAAACATACCTCCCCATGTGCAGCTACAGGCAAACAGGTCTTACCTGTGAAAATATGCACTAAATGCATAAACAGCATGAAAACAATCAGGTCAACCATCGTTGACCAAACATCAGGCAGTCGGGCTTTCAAATTTCTATCGCTTCATGTTATGCCCATTTTCTTGTATATCGGGTTCGGAATATGATGATGATGATCTCAGATTATACAAGGAAATAATCGCCTTTCAACCATCCTTAGAATCCGGCCTTGCATCATCATCATATTTGCATCGGCGTGACTACATATGATCAGGGTGACAATTTTCTCTCAGGCCGACGGCAACAGTTATACCGACGCCAAAAATCATGATGATGACCAACTATATACTCTCAAAGTGGCCGCAGGATATCACAAAATATGATGATCCTCCTTTCCTAATGTTCTGATGAAAAGCACATCAGGATGTTTTGTTCTTGCACATTCGGGAAAGAAAGACAACGTCATCATCATCATGATGAAGACAAACAGGAGGTCTTGGAAAATGATCCTGCCGCTGAGGAAAATCATGATGACGTCATCGTCATCATCAGGCTTGGTTAAAATGCAAAGGGATGACGTCATCGTCATGTTTCGTTAAGATCAGGAGGTAAATGGAATATCGGGTTCCCTCTAAGGAAGATGATCAGGTGGATGAAAGCAATATGACCCTTTTTTCGGCCAAGGCAATCCGCTCGAAAGATCAGGATGATGATGAACATCATCATCATATTCGCACTGGGTGATCAAAAATATGATCCTACTGAAAGTCCTGATGACGTCATCAGGATATCCGGGGCTTGTGTTAATTTTTGAACATGACGTCATCGTCATCATCATATTGGCGAACAGGATCACGCCTTGGAAAATATCCTGCCGAAGGAGAAGGTGATGATGACGTCATCGTCATCATCATATTTGCAAAAGGTTACTCTCGGCAGGAGGATATTGCGAAAGGTCAGGTAGCGAAATATCATGATGATGCTGATCCTGTTAACAAGGCAGGAATGAAATAACACCCTCCGCTTCGGAAGATAAGGTGATCATCATGATCACGCAAAAGGAGATCAGGAGGATGTTTCGGAATGCGATCCTGCCTTGAAAGATCCTGATGATGATGATCACCAGGACCTGGTCGTGCGCGCGCAAATTATGCAGATGGCGGGTTTCTTAAGCAAGGTGATGATGATCATCAGCATGATATTATCACATCGGGTGTTTTTTAAATATCATGATGCTCGCAATGTTGGAATATCATGATGCTGATGATGTTAGAATATCATGATGATGATGACGTTAGAATATCATGATGCTCGCTTGACGGGTAAAACACACTAGCATTTAAGATTGACGTCCGGATGTTTCGGGACTGCATGATTTTCATCAGGTGATAAAGTAAGATCATGATGATGACCTTTGGCGATACAAAAGACCGCCTGACGGGAAAGGATACTACGACTTAAACTTGACGTCCGGATGTTTCAACCTCAGGATATTATCGGAGAGCTTTTCAAATATCATGATGATGATGTTCACACAGCAATTATCAGGTTTGACCAAAACTTTGACTGCTCACAACTCCCTCATATGGACAAATTTTCTAGTGATGTAAAAGGCAAACCTGCATGGAATTTCAAGCTCTTTCTAACCATGAAGTCATAGAAACAAAATATGAACTTTGACAAACTAACCTCATGATGATGACCTACCTCATCCTGACCTTCATGATGATGATGCACCTGACTTAAATTTTACCAAAACCGCCAGAAACAGACAACACAAGCCAAAACAAAAGCTGGGTCCCTGTTTTGCCAAGTCAAAATGGGGCGTGTTGTGTAACCACACAACAACTTGCCACCAAAGAAAACAACAAAATTCAAATGATTCAAGTGATGTGATCACATTCATCCATAGTGTTCTAATTCTGTCTAAGTAAATCATCATGATCTTTGAATGATAAAATTTCATTATGGTGATAAAGCTAACAAAGGATCAGGTGTGTGCAGATGATTAATTATCCTCATCTTGAAAGTAAGTTGAAAACATAAGTAACTGGTGTTAAACTACATAGTTGGAGATCATCCCTCATAGCCAACCTGGATAGAGCCTTGCTGCCAGCAGGTGTCTATAACCCCGGCAAGGTTATCTATACAATCTCCCTAAGTAGAGCCCCACTGCCAGCAGGCGTCCATAGCCCCGGTAGAGTTACTTAGATGGCCTAATCTTATTGTTTATATATTTTCCATTTATACTTATATTTGATATCATCATGTCAGCTCATTTGTACAAGGTGTAGTCACTTGCAGCTTTAGGTTGGAGATTGTATTGGTAGCAAGGGAGTCCCTTTATATTTTTCACTTAACACCTATACTCATATCTTCAAAAAACCCAAGGCTGTTAGGTGTTTCATTGTGTTTGATTCACTTTGGACAAGAAAAAGTACCCTGATGAAAAGACATCATAAACCTGATCATGAGTATTTATCAGAATGAATTACAATCTATATCTAAATCTGATCTCATCACTTGAATCCTAACAATTTAGTTATTTTCTTAGGTGATGAAGTGCATCATCCTGACTTACCAGAACAAAACTCAACCAAAACAACACAAAATAGAAACAACACTATACAAACAACTAACCTACAAAAAGGAAACAACAGGAACAGAACAAGAAAGCAAAACAAGCAGACTGTACAAACAACTAATCTACAAAATTATATACAACACACTACTAGGCAAACAAAAACCAGAAAAAGACCTAAGGACACCTGCATTTGCATACTTCTTTTGATTGTGCAGGAGCATCAGGGTATTAGTTATGGTTCTCAACCTAGCAAATTTATCTTTATATTCTGAAGAATATTCTGATATTCTGAATTCACTGTATTCAACAGAACAACTCTTGATGATCAGCAACTGAGGAAGCTCACCATGTTCATGATTAATCCATATGCATGTCTTATCTTCTGAATTTCCATAATCAAAATAGTATTCAACATCATTTACTGTGGAAAGGAGAAATACAACCTGGTGTATTTCTGGCTTTGCTGGACATGCTTCTTCATTGGCAGTTGGTCTTCCATTTGTCATTATATTTTTACTGCTTGGCTCAGTGCCTGGTCCCTCTTCAAATTGAAGGATGTATGACTCTTGATGTACTAATTCTTCATCTTTATCCAGCCTTATCCCTTCATTCTGGATGTTCAGATTATCCTCCAGTTTAGGAAACTTCTCAGTATTTTCTTCAGTTTCCTGCACATCAGCATCTAAATAAGTATCTTTATTATCACAACCTGATATACAGAAATTTATCATTTCTAAATCATTTGACTGTAAAGGAGAAACAACTTTCACTTGATGAGGACACTCCCCTGTTTCATTTTCTAAATATTTCTGGAGTGACATCTGATTGTGCACAACAACTCCAAAGTCTTCTACGTCTTCATCTTTCAGGAATTGTTCATTGAATAATTCACATCTTCTATCTAGTAAAGGATCTGGTTCCATTAACCTGCAACATTCTTGCATTTGATCATTTAATTCAAAGAAGTCAGGTAATAAATCAGCATTTATTTTCTTCTCTATGACTCCCTGAGTTACCATCATAGGAACTTCATCATTAGGAGTGCATTTAAATTGCTCTACTATCTGTTTACACTTCTCTTTACCATAGAATGACTCCAGGAAAGATGTTTCTTCTTCTTTATCAAAAGTATTAGGATCAGAATCAAAAATATTATCCTGATGAGTGATTTCTTCTCTAAAATTTTCACAAGATTCATACCTGCATACTGACTGATCCCTACTTGTATTAGGAAGTAGAGAACTCCTATCAATCCCACCATAAAATGAATCCAGGAAAGATGTTTCCTCTTCATTACCTTCTGGAACTGATTCAGCTATTGTATTTTCTAGAATCTTTTTCAACATGACCAAGCAAGGGTAGCAATCTCTCTCTGAATGCTCTTCATCATGCAATCTGCACCAGCCTTCAATCAAGACATCATCAATGGGCAAACCTAATATTTGACTACACTGTATATTTCTAGACAAATATAATTGAAAATCTTCAGATCTGTCCACTTCAGTGTCTGGACAATTAATAACTTCTGGTGCTGCATCTGCTTGTTGCTCCAGAATTTCTTCATTTTCCTGGCGGATTTCTTTATTTTCCTGGCAAACTTCAACCCTGAACACATCCAGAAAGAATATTAGTCCTTTCAAATATAAATCCAACCTTGTGAGGAAAGTTAAACAATTTATTTCACTGTGTTCTGTAGTCTGGTGTATCCTGCAACAGGTAGATAAACCAAAGTTAGACAAATTGTGAGGGTAAATCTGCCCATTCAGAGTTTCCTAAAATAAAGGAGTGTTAATTTGACAATTATTTTCATATGCATCCATCAAAATGAGACTCTATTCTTCAAATTTTTTTTTATTTTGCAATTTTAAGGAGATCTATCATATCTCAGACTAAAACTTTGAAAGTCCAGAAAATCAAACAAATTTTTGATGCTTTGGGCTAGATCTTTGCAAAGGTGCAACCAAAACATCTCAGGTAAGAGATATTTGCAGACATTTAGCTCAAATGCTGAAATATTTATGCAATATTTGCAGAAAATCCAAAAATTCGCAGCTCACGCCCTGCCTTCTCGAAAATTGATGTTGCGTTAAAAGCGAGGGGCCTGCACATATGAATGATGACTGAAGCAGCGATGTCTTTTCCAGTTCTGCCCTCCTTCTAGCGCCAATTTATGTTGGTCATGATGTTAGTCATTCGCAAACATAGAATAAAAGTTACACAACAACCTTTACTCATCTTGAAAGATACGATGAATTCAAAGAATTCACGATCCCAAGTCTCCATTGATTAGGTCTTAATCTACTGACGTTACTCAGTGGTTGATGTGTGTTGCTGTTTTCCATTCAGGGGCCTTACGTGTTTCTGCACTGTTCATCATCATCATCTTCAAATATCCTGCTCTGGATGTTCGCTCTGCATAAGTCTTCAACAATTCTACCTCTGCACTGTAAATTTAGTCAAATAATGTGCATACAGGCTGATATTTGCATGATTTCTACCATTATTTATGATTCTTTGCATGATATTTTCAATACTACATGCATTTAACCAAATATGCTAAGGATCTTCAGTTACCTACGAGATTTCAGCATATTTCACTGTTTCTGCTTGTTATTTATCATGATTTGCAGTTATGGTGATGAATTAATGAAATTGAAAAAAAGGAAAAGGATTAGAGAGTGAGATTCCTAAAATTACTGGACTTAGATCACTGATTCACATACAAGCTCCCATACTTGCAATGAAAAGAAGGAAAACTAGAAATCATACTTCACCAGGACATTCCACAAATCCGCATGATCTAGTGCAAAGCTTCAAAGGAAAGTTGACAACAACATGTAATGAAATGAAAGCGCTTCCAGTTGAACACAGCATTCACCAGTACATATCCAGAAATCAACAAGAAGATTACGTAAAATTTACAATCAGGATGTAATCTGGAACTTCATATTCATTCAGTATGCTCAAGAACAGGTACATTTACAGTGATCTGAGGAAAGAACCTTGACATTTCAACAATTCTATCCTCATTAGTCTCAGTAATCCGATCTCCTAACTTATTCTACAGTAATTGACTCTTTGCGCCAGATGTGTCTGTGTATTCTAATGTATATCTCCCCCCCTTTTTAAAATGACAAACTCTGGATGTTATATAGAACAACTGCCAGAAAATGGTTACAATGATCCAAGGATCAGGATCCTCTCATAACAAACAACGGCCCAGATGAAAAGCACATGCTTCATCAGTTGGCAAATGTACAGCTGGCACAGAATATTCCAGCATCTTCAACTTGATTCGGTCTCCAGCTGGCGAACAGCATATTTGACAATATCCTCCTCATTTCTGGCCCATGTTGACTCCATGCGCAACTTTGTAATGCTCAGCCTCAGCAGCATCATCATGATCTCAACGCTCAGCTTCAGCAGCATCATCATGATCTCAACGCTCAGCTTCAGCAGCATCATGACTTCAATGTTCAGCCCCAGCAGCATCATGATGATCTCAACGCTCAGCTTCAGCAGCATCATGATGATTTCCTGCAAGTAAACAGACAAACATAAGGTTCATCATCATCATGATAAACAACAGGAAGTAAACACTTTATTAAACATACCTCCCCATGTGCAGCTACAGGCAAACAGGTCTTACCTGTGAAAATATGCACTAAATGCATAAACAGCATGAAAACAATCAGGTCAACCATCGTTGACCAAACATCAGGCAGTCGGGCTTTCAAATTTCTATCGCTTTATGTTATGCCCATTTTCTTGTATATCGGGTTCGGAATATGATGATGATGATCTCAGATTATACAAGGAAATAATCGCCTTTCAACCATCCTTAGAATCCGGCCTTGCATCATCATCATATTTGCATCGGCGTGACTACATATGATCAGGGTGACAATTTTCTCTCAGGCCGACGGCAACAGTTATACCGACGCCAAAAATCATGATGATGACCAACTATATACTCTCAAAGTGGCCGCAGGATATCACAAAATATGATGATCCTCCTTTCCTAATGTTCTGATGAAAAGCACATCAGGATGTTTTGTTCTTGCACATTCGGGAAAGAAAGACAACGTCATCATCATCATGATGAAGACAAACAGGAGGTCTTGGAAAATGATCCTGCCGCTGAGGAAAATCATGATGACGTCATCATCATCATCAGGCTTGGTTAAAATGCAAAGGGATGACGTCATCGTCATGTTTCGTTAAGATCAGGAGGTAAATGGAATATCGGGTTCCCTCTAAGGAAGATGATCAGGTGGATGAAAGCAATATGACCATTTTTTCAGCCAAGGCAATCCGCTCGAAAGATCAGGATGATGATGAACATCATCATCATATTCGCACTGGGTGATCAAAAATATGATCCTGCTGAAAGTCCTGATGACATCATCAGGATATCCGGGGCTTGTGTTAATTTTTGAACATGACGTCATCGTCATCATCATATTGGCGAACAGGATCACGCCTTGGAAAATATCCTGCCGAAGGAGAAGGTGATGATGACGTCATCGTCATCATCATATTTGCAAAAGGTTACTCTCGGCAGGAGGATATTGCGAAAGGTCGGGTAGCGAAATATCATGATGATGTTGATCCTGTTAACAAGGCAGGAATGAAATAACACCCTCCGCTTCGGAAGATAAGGTGATCATCATGATCACGCAAAAGGAGATCAGGAGGATGTTTCAGAATGCGATCCTGCCTTGAAAGATCCTGATGATGATGATCACCAGGACCTGGTCGTGCGCGCGCAAATTATGCAGATGGCGGGTTTCTTAAGCAAGGTGATGATGATCATCAGCATGATATTATCACATCGGGTGTTTTTTAAATATCATGATGCTCGCAATGTTGGAATATCATGATGCTGATGATGTTAGAATATCATGATGATGATGACGTTAGAATATCATGATGCTCGCTTGACGGGTAAAACACACTAGCATTTAAGATTGACGTCCGGATGTTTCGGGACTGCATGATTTTCATCAGGTGATAAAGTAAGATCATGATGATGACCTTTGGCGATACAAAAGACCGCCTGACGGGAAAGGATACTATGACTTAAACTTGACATCCGGATGTTTCAACCTCAGGATATTATCGGAGAGCTTTTCAAATATCATGATGATGATGTTCACACAGCAATTATCAGGTTTGACCAAAACTTTGACTGCTCACAACTCCCTCATATGGATGAATTTTCTAGTGATGTAAAAGGCAAACCTGCATGGAATTTCAAGCTCTTTCTAACCATGAAGTCATAGAAACAAAATATGAACTTTGACAAACTAACCTCATGATGATGACCTACCTCATCCTGACCTTCATGATGATGATGCACCTGACTTAAATTTTACCAAAACCGCCAGAAACAGACAACACAAGCCAAAACAAAAGCTGGGTCCCTGTTTTGCCAAGTCAAAATGGGGCGTGTTGTGTAACCACACAACAGTGTGTGTGTGCTTGGACACTTGTATAGGGATATACACCAGGTTGTGTACCATAGAGGGGCCATCTTGTCAGCAGGCGTGTCTCTTTTGTAGTTTTGGTTATGGGAGTACATAGCGATCACATGACTGATTTGTGTTGTTATGAGATAATTGGGAGAGCCATACAGCTATGGTTATGTAGGAGTAATTTCTGAACATAAGCTAGGAAAGATTGAGTATTGGAGACATGTGCTAGATAAGGTAGATGTAGTTATCTGGTGCCCATACCTAGACTATGAGGTATGGGATGATGAGGACGATGAGTTGCCATATTATTTCCAAACTTGGTGGCTCATTGGTAGGACACGGTTCATATTAGAGCATAAAATTGTCAGCAAAGTGTAGAGGTAGTTTGGCAAAGTACAGGGTAGGCCACAGGGGTAGGATTGATTTGCAAGGACCCATGCAAAGAGGCTGAGGTGGGGTCCAGTGGCATCTTATGAGGAGGTGTTAGCAAATTTTTGGCAGATCCCATATGCAACCTGGCTGATGAGGAGAGAGATAGTAGATGCAGGGATGACTCCAGACTATGAGGAGTGGTTTTTAGCTCATCCATTTCCTAGATATTCAGGACCTGGAGAGTTGGTTCCTCACATAGACAAGGAGGATTCAGATGACGAGGACGGGGCTGGTAGGAGGAGGAGGAGATAAAGGAGGGGTAGAGGGGGTCAGGGAGAGGGAGGTGATGGTGGGGATGGTGGTGGAGGAGGAGATGGAGGAGGAGATGGAGGAAGACTAAGATAGAGGAGGAGGAGGTATGGGGAGGGACCTTTAGGATAGTAGTATGTTACGCAGCTGCAAGCTGCAAGGCAGGTGTAGGTACCAGCACAGCAGGGGGTATAGCAGGGACAGATGCTGCCACCATAGTAGGTGGCCCAACAGTAGGTGTATGGCTAGGGATAGGAGGCTGTGTAGCCTAACTTACAATAGAAGGCCATGATTGTGCTACAAGGTTAGGTGAGGTAGCTAAGGGCACACCTGAGAGAAGTAGAGTCTCAGAAAGAGACAGACGCAGGATGCATATCAAAGATCTCTAGAGGGCGAGACTCAGCCTTGGCGAGGGTGTGGGCCATCAGGGTAGAGAGAGATGTGGTAGTGGAAACCCTAGGTATAGATGGTACCATGAGTGTTTTAGTTACACAGGTGCAGTAGGCATAGGCACAGCTTGCACAGACATAGGCATAACTGGCATAGGTATAGCACAGGCTCAGACATAGTACTATAGAGGATTATATCATGGGGCTATGTTGGCAGACCAACGCGCACCTAGCTATAGGAGCCAGTCCATGCCTTCATAGAGGGTAGGTGGATCTTGATCTGGAGCATCAGTGAGAGGCCCCTAGTAGTTAGGGGGGATAGAGGAGAGGGCAGTGTAGGGAGTAGTGTTCCATGGCAGCAGGGCTAGCTAGTTCCTGACATTTGTACTAATTTTTAACTTTTATGTATACACATTTTTTTATGGCTCAGATACCCTGATATGTATATATTTGTATTATTTTGCCCTGAGACATGTATTATTATTTTTGTTCTTTGTGTTAGGACAGTAAAAATTTAAAAATTTTACTGTCCTCTCACTCCATCATATTTGAACAAAATCCTAAAAAATATCCCAAAAAATCATAATAAAAATTTAATTCATCTCACAAGGTGTCTATAGATGAGCAATGCTAAATTTCTTCAAGGTCAATCTATCGGCAAGATGTTGTGTTGCTTACACCGATACATAAGGAATCATTTGAAAATAACCATCGGCATGAGAATAGAGATCGGAAAGAGATTTATAGAAGTTACCAATGGAGTAAGTAATACCGATGACCTTACATCAGCAAGATAACCAAGTAGTCATACTGATCGATATGACTAATAACTATCGGAGGATCCTTCGAAAGCTGCCCCGACGGTATATATCATACCGATAAAGTATTTCGGCAAGAGTCTCACCAAACATCCTATGGAGGTAATGAAGCAAACAACCATCGGCAAGAAGTAAACTATCGGGATAAGATACAAAGAAGTTTTCGATACTAAATATCTTGGCGATAAGAAAGCTTTCGGCAAGACTCACAGCGATACTATTATCTGTCAGGATGACTCAACATATCGGGACAAGGGAATTAGGTCTCGCCAATTCACAAGTCACGGTGATCAAAAGGTATCGGTGATACTTTGACATTCTCTGCTCGATAAAGAATATGAAAGAACCATCGGTGAGATGATTCAGATCGGGTTATCTTTTGAAAGCTATCCCGATAGTGTGTTTCATTCTGATGGGTATACTTTAGTGGCAAGACATTAAAACAGTCATTCCAATCCAAAGTAATATGACTATCGGTGGGACAACAAGAGTCGGGGAAACATAATAATGTTATCCCGATAGTATTAATCACCCCGATAAACAAATCATATCGGTAAGACTCATTACTTCGGAGTGAAATCTAAATCATATGGCGACGAAGGAAGTCATGCCGATGGTCGCGCCCACTTGAAGATATGACATTACATAGTGTTGGGAATACAAATGAGGGGTCACGCTGATTGACTGTTCGCGCCATAAAAGCATTAAGGTCACCCAGACATTTCAAAATTCACGCCGATAAGAGGAGTTATGGTGATGTGACATTTCACAATGATGAACATTGAATTGATCAGATGATTAAATACAAACGGCTACGAAATTTCTATGATCATTATAGTTGCAAAAAACTATCCGAGAAGAGAATACAGAAGAACTCTTAAGGCGAGAGCAGAGGATTCCAATTCCAGCCACCAAACGACAGGTACATCTACACAAACCACTATATAGCCTGTATTTAAATTCTCTGCTGAAGTTTTAAAATGGAAACTCCTGGGAAGGGAAAAGGCAGAAAGTTACAAGGGGAAACCAGTAAGCCCAAGAAACAAAAAACTAAACAAACCCCTGAGGAGAAAGTAAAAGAAAGAAAACTGAACCAGGACCTAATTGACCAATTGCCTGGGTCAACTCCCAAGGCCAGAAGGTCTATCCAACTCAGGGCAGAAGTGGAGAAATTAGAAGATAAACACAAACGCCTAGGAGATATCTGGACCCCAATTCAGGGATATGAACTTTTCAGATTCCACTACAATAGAAGGTTTAGGAATGCTCCTGTGTCAAACCCATGGCACATGAATTTAGGAAAACTGGTTGTACCCAATGTATTCCTCAATGTGGAACTCCTTCAATTGTTTGCCAGACATTATAATTCAAACCTTAAAGCCATCTGCAACCCACAGGGAGAACCAATTGTGCATTTGTCAAAAAATGCTATTTGTGAGGTTTTTGATTTAGATGATTTATGCACTGTCCCTGTCATTTATGAAGATCTGGATAAGGAATATTGGAGAATGGACACAACTTACAATGGATGGAGGTTGCCCATTCATAGGCCCAGGGTTGGAGGAGAAGTGATGCCCTTAACTGAAAATGATGGCCCTCCCTTTCATGTGGCCATATTTGAACCATATATATAGTATACCTATTTCTCTGTAGGCCAAATCCTAGGTTTAGAGGTCCCTGAGTTCATGACTATTCCTCTGATGGTCATAGCCTCTGACATTTAGTGTCATAATGCAAGGCAATTTGATTATGCTTCCTATATTGCTAATAGAATGGACTCTGGTCTATCTGCAATAAAAAATAGTGCTCTAGCATGCTCTTTTGAGCATTATTCCATGCTTATGCACATGGTGTTATATTATGGCCAGGAGGTAGGGTTGTGGCCAAATGAGTTTCAAGTTGTTGCTGCAGATAAGAAAGGGGAAAAGGTACCTGTACAACTGTGGACCAGAATTTGGGAAAGTAGATATGCACATTCCAGCTATGCTCAATTTGAAGAGCATTGTGTAAAAGTACTATATAGATATTTTAATCACCCCTGTGAATATTCAATTTCAACTGAAATAAAAAGATTCCTCAGACCAAAAGATTTTGGTGGCCCCCCTACTGTCACTCATAATTGGGGAGACTGGTATTGTTTTGAGGATGCTACTATGATCAGAGTTTATGGTTTTGAAGATGCTCCATTCATATTGCCCAAGACTGTCCCTGACAGGCTTGCATATCTGGAGATAATCAGGCAAATGCATTGTTCAAATGTGATACATTTGAGTTCACATGACAAACAATTGTTTATGCCCAGCACCTTATGTTTTGGAGATTTTACTGTAGTTTCAAAAGAAGGTTACAATCTCATTATGGATAAATTGATGCATTATAACATGATGACTGCTGAGATAAGAAAAGGATTTGACCCTGAAGGCTTTATTGATTCTGCAAGAAGAAAATAGAATCTCAGTGGATACATGCACATACATTATCCACATGATGATATCATTAGAAATTTAGAAGAAGCAGAAGTCAAATTGGTGGTAGAAAAATATAACAGGGATCTAAATGAAAAGAAAAAGCAGTAGCAGAAATTGAGGTTGTGTCCTCTGAAGATGAAGAACTGGCAGAGCAAGAACAACCACCAGATAAAAAGGAAGAGGTGTCCAAGAGGAAAATGCAACGATATCAGCCTCCTGTTGTACTACATGATGAGGAGGGGTCTGCTGATGAGGATCCACATCAAACAGCCTATGATTCTTTCATTTCAGATGATAAGTTTATTCAATCAAAGGAATTTAAATCATTTTTGTATAAATACAAAGGGAAAGAAATCAGAGAGTCAGTAGATGATGTCTCTGCTGATAATGAAAAATAACTATTAGACATGCTGAAGGAAACAATAGATAAAGAGATGCAAGACATGACACCTAGCAAGGGTAGACAGTTACTTAAAGATGCAGGGGTCATGATTTTTCCTGGTCTGGTTTTAAATTCTGCTTTGGTTTTTGATAGTTTTCTGAACAACACAGATGATAAGTATAAACTTACTCCAGAAGGAGTTAATGAAGTATATATGGGAACAAGGTATAACAATGATGAAAATTCCTTGATGATATGGGTGTTATACCCTCCCCATAAGAAGATGGCCATCATTGATACTGAAAAGACTTTTGGCCACGTTATGACTTTGAAAGCAGGGGAAACTGACCCTATAATTACAGCAGACATTGGTATCAATGTTGCAAAATTGAATAAAGCGCAAGCTCAAATGTTGATCAAAGAAAGAGATGCATACAAATTGAACTATGAAAGACTGACAAAAGAAAATGATTACTTGAAGGATGTTGTTAAGAGTACTTTTGGCCAGTCCACAAAAAGAATAACTCAAGGTGAGAGCTCACAGGGCATTCAAGTGTTATCCCCTGATCAGGCAACCCAAATTCAAATGGATGCATTTGTTACAATACTGCAGAGCAGGTATGCAAACATGGTGCGGTGGTTAAACCAGTTTTTGGATAACTTCTCAGAGAATCATAAAGCAATTCAAGAACATGAAAGACTTGAAAAGAGAATATGAGAAAAATTGACTGAGATACAAAATAGAAGTACTGTTGATAGTACAGATATCTCTGATGCAAAAGCATTTCTCAAACAGCATCAAAATTACTATGACAAACTTAAAGCTGATGCTAAGGAAGGAAATGATGCCTCAAACGCAGGAGTGCCCAGGATATTTAAAGACAATGGAGAGGTGAAGAGCAAGGAAGAATGGATTATTGATTATCAAAGTATATTACACAAAGCCACAGGAGCTCTGAAAGACAAAGCCTCTGCGTCTAAAGAAGTTTGCAAACAATTGGAGAGCATGATTACACTTGACATAATTACCAGAAGTGTTGTTCACCTTACTGATTCTCATCGTGAGCAGGATTACTTGGATTACTTGGCAAAAGTCTACTTGTGGCTAAATAGAGCCTAATCATAATTATGTTATAATTGTTAATGTTTGTTAAAGTTCCCAAAAGACTTATTGAAGAGTTATGACTCTTCATAGAAATATCTATATAAGTCCAAACAATCGATGCTGAGAGATCATCAGTAGTAGAATATATTTCATATACATCATATATACAATGTTTCAAAATGACTATATTGCATATTTTATTTGAAGAAGAAGATTGAAGTTCTCTGATTCAGTGGTTCTGCTTTGGTATCAGTTGTTTGTTAAGATTATCAAATTGTGTGGCTGTCTCCATTTCTGCATTTCCTTGATATTCAGATTAAACATATCAAGTATATATTTGATCTGTCAATACGCATTTGTTGTATCTATTTGATTAGATAGGTTGGTATCCATTTGAGGAATTAAACCCTTCTGATTTAATTACAGTAGCCTTGGAAGTATTAAGCTTGGATTACTAAGTAGGGCCATACAATTAGATTGCCATTCTGTCTCTAGTAAATATTATCTGATAATCTTGTCTATTCATTTCATTTGGTTCCTTCAAGTAAGGATTAAAGTACCTTCTGGTGAATTATAAGATATCTGATTTTATTTGGTTGGATTATCAAGGAGAGTTTGTCAGTCATTTACTTGCATGTTTATACAAGTTATAAACCAAAACTGTGCCGAACAACTAGAATTATTACCATTAAGAAACCATTAGTCCTGGTCCTTCAAACTGACTCTGTTACCCAACAAGGTAGTAGTCTTACTTTACTTAAAACCTTTTACCTTGATATTGCTTATACAATTTCTACTAATTACTCATTAGACATTAAACCTAAAGTCAGTTAGCAAGTATTTCATCTATCCTACATCTTGTGCCACTGTAGATAGATTTAGTTAGTCCATGCATCCACATTCAATCTGCTTTAATATTCCAAGGTTTACCCACCTAGGTGTAGCAGGATCTAAAGCGAAGGAAATCAACTACCCTTGAAGGTTGATTTCGTCAAGTTAGTTCAGAAACGTTGCCAATCTAAACATAGAGCTTGGCACCCCCTTAGGATTGACAACCTACATTTTTGAGACCTAACACTTTGTATATACTTCATGACATGATTCTGAGAGATGGATAGATATTTCGATATATTGTACATTTGGACATGTTTTTATGCTTATATGATGTAGTATTGATGTTCTACATGTACTTTTTCTATGTTTATATGCCATGGATGCAATCTATCTTATGATGTTATGTGATGCATATTTTGATTATGTTTATGCAGTCTTAGATGGATTATGATGATCTGATATGCCAATGTAAATGTGAATGTTACTAATATGATTATGCAGCTCTATATGTATTTGTCTATGTTTTTTGATTTTGATATGATATAAAATGTATATGGATGCCTTGATGCACTTATTATGTATACAAATGATTTAGTCATGTGAATGACTATCTCATGTGATATGATATGCAATTTTATGCTATGTTTTTGGTATGTCCAAATGCACTCAATCGACACTAAGATGATATAGATAGGTGGAAGAAAAGGAACGAAAGGAATATGGGCTTTCATTTGGTACTCTGTAGGATTTTCTTATTGCATGGATGATATGGATTTCTCGATATGGGATGGATGTGAATATGTTGTCATCATTAGAGCACAAGTATTTTGCTTCCATCATTGGGTGCTTTTTGTTTCTTTTCTCTTTTTGAAGTGTTGTAAGAACATACAAGCATCTAGGTATAATTAAACCAAGATGACCTGAGTATTCCTTACATGGATTTTGATATAGCAAGTTGATACAAGCATCTAGTCAAACTTGAATCTAGATGACCTGAGCACTTCTTGCATTTCAACAGACAAGGATTGTCCCTTTGCATGTTTAGACCTCCAAAGTCCTCAATAATCTTTTGCTAATCATGTTGTTAGACAAAGGTCGTCACATTACTAAAGTTTAATCCACAAACAATAGACAAAAAAAAAGATTATGCCCCCATCATAAAATCTCTAGCTTTTGGCATCCTTGAGTAGCATAGAAAAGACATAATGACAAAAATCCAAGACCTTGTAAGTTAACCTGTTCACAAAACATTCTTGCATTAGATGTGTCTTCTTGTCATAATTGATATAGAATTAATTTGAGTGTTTTGGTATACGTTTGCTTTGGACAGGTTGATGTTTTTTTGTCAAGGCTTTTGTTTTTGGGTAGCTTGCTTTGTTGTGTGTGCTTGTCTAGTGAAAGGTATCACAATCCTTATTGGAATCCTCTTTTAGAACATGTGGCATTCAAAAATATGAATCTATAACCAGGTCAAGGAGTTGCTCCCTGTTTAGACAAAGGATCAACTTATTATGGGTGAGATGACAAATAGACGTGGAAAGACGGGCCCTAAGAGACTGACCTAGTGCCTCGGGGGCTCATTGCTAAATGGCCTTGCCTACGTGATGACACAAAGGCAACATAGTTTGGGGTGAACCTGATGGACATAGGACCTAGGCAATGGCAAAGATGCAGAATTGGTATGGACAGCAGGACAGATAACACTTGATGGAATGGATGGGAAAGAAGTGGAGTGGAGCGCATCGAGAATGGCCTTGCCTATGTGATAACTTAGAGGTGACGTAGTTCGACAACAGTTCAATGGATTAGTTCAAGATGAACGATATGATGGACATAAGAGAAAATGAGGTTGTAATAGATGGAGGAAGCAGTTTGTCGCAGATAGCACCTGTTTACTAGGTTTTCACCACTTTCTTTTATTTACACAATAGATAAAAATACACATGATGCTTGTTTGCCAAGTTTTCACCAAAGGACAATTTTTTTGTTATTTTCCATTTTTTGATTTTTTTTGTTTTGTTTTTTATCACTTTTTCTATTTTTTTTGTGATTTTTTGGACTCCCTTGCATTGGGGTTTAGGTATGGAACTTGCAAAGATGCATGCTATTGATTAGGTCATCAAACAGTTCGCCTTCAGATGTAGCCAATTGATAAGCCCCCGACCCATAGGCTATGATGATGACATAGGGACCCAGCCAGTTGGGTTCAAATTTGCCTTTCTTTTCTTGATCTTGCTAATTTCTAAGATTTTCTCTAAGGACTAGATCACCAACTTGGAATACTCAGCGCTTTACCCTGTGGTTGTAGCTTCTAGACATCTGTTGTTGATAAGATTTGAGGTGGTTAAAGGCTTGTTGCCTTCTCTCTTCAAGCAACTCTAACTCTTGAAGTCTGGACACTCTGTACTCTTCATCAGATATGAGACCTTTTAAAGAAACTTGCAAGGAGGGGATCTCGACTTCAATGGGAAATATGGCTTTAGATCCATAGACTAGGGAGTATGGTGTTGCCCTGTGGGTGTGCAAATACTTGTACGATAGGCCCACAACATTGGATTCAACTAGATATGCCAATCATGGCCAGCATCATTAACAATCTTTTTTAGAATTTTCAAGATAGTTTTGTTTGATGCCTCCACCTGGCCATTGCCTTGGGGGTAATAAGGGGTAGAAAAGTTGTGCTAGATATGGATAATGGATAAAGGGATGACATAGAGATAAATGATATAGTTCAAGATAAAGGAGGCAATCTACTTGCCTGTGATATTGGCTAAGGGCACAGCTTCAATCCACTTTGTAAAGTACTCAGTGGTGGTGATAATGAATGTATGGCCACAGGATGAAGGAGGGTGGATCTTACCCACTAAGTCGATTCCCCACTGATAGAAAGGCCAAGGATTTGTTAATGGTTGTAGCTCCTATGTTGGTGCATGTATCAGGTTCCCATGGATTTGGCACTTCTTGCACTTCTTTACAAAATGAGAGGAATCTTGTTCCATTGTTGTCTAGTAGTATCCCATACATATGAGTTTCTTGGCTAGGGTAGGGCCACTAGAGTGGGTCCCACATATACTGTCATGCACTTCATTTAGGGTGGTTTGATATTCCTCACTATCGAGACACCTAAGGAGAGTACCATCAAGACCTCTGCGATATAGGGTATTGACGACAATGGCATATCGAGATGCCTAATGAATGAAGGTTCATTTTTGGTTGCTAGAGAGATCAAGTGGGAGGGTATTCTCTTTAAGATAGGCAAATATATTTCCATAGAGGGGGGAATTAGTTCTGACAATGTGGAAAATGATATGGGATTCAGGAGTGTCATATGTAAGATGAGACACTGGCTCTACCAAGAACTCATAACATGATTGATTATTTGGAATATCGAGGAGAGATGCAATCGTGGCCATGGTGTCTGCAGCTTTGTTCTCAATCCTTGGTATTTTCTCAAAAGAGATTTTGACAAAGTATTCCTTGAAATCATCTACCATTCATTTGTAAGGGATTAATTTATCATCCTTTGTCTGGTAGTCATCATTTACTTGATTTATGACTAGCTGTGAGTCACCATACACCTGAAGTTCTTTGATATTCCATTCAACTGCTAGCTTGATGCCAATGACTAGGGCTTCATATTCTGCCATGTTGTTAGTGCATGGAAAGAGTAATTTGTAGGATTTAGGAATGGTGTCACCACTAGGGGTGATCAACAAGATACCTACTCCTGATCCATATTGAGTGTATGAGCCATCAAAGTACATTTTCTAGGTTGTTGTGGTTATGTGAAAGATAGATTCATCTAGAAATTTTAAGCTCAAAGGGCTGTCATCTGCTAGGGGTGCATATGCCAGTTGGTCTACAAGTACTTGTCCTTTTATTGCCCTCCTATCCACATATTCAATGTTGAACTCACTAAGAAGCATAACCCATTTGGACAATCTACCTATAAGGACCACTTTGTTGAGTAAATACTTGAGTGGATCAATCTTTGCTACTATTTTGACAGAATGTGACAACGTCTCCACTTTTGTGAGGTGAAGACCATAGCGAGGCATTCTCTTTCAATTGGCATGTATTGTAGTTCATACCCAACAAGTGTTAGGTTGATATAGTAGATCACTTGTTCTTTCCCTTCATAATTTTGTTGTGTGAGGAGAGATCCTAGAGCTATTGGTGTGGATGAGATATATAGTAGCAGAGGTTTACCTTGAATCGGTGGCATCAATACAAGTGGCTTCATGATATACTCTTTTAACTTCTAAAATGCCTATTCACATGAATCATTCCATGTGAAAGGGACATTCTTATGTAGGAGGTGGAAAAATGGGTGGCACTTGTCTACCAATTGAGAAATGAACCTTTTGATAGATTGCAATTTTCCCTGTAGAGACCTTAGTTGAGTGAGATTCTTAGGAGGTGGCATTTCCATGATGGCCTTCACTTTAGCTGGGTCGACTTCAATTCCATTTGCAGACAATATGTATCCAAGTAGCTTGCCTGATGTAACTCCAAACACACACTTCTTTGGGTTAAGGCACACATTACATTGCTCCAGTCTTGTGAAGATTTTTTCTAGTACTACCAAGTGTCCTCTTGTGAGTGATTTTACCAAGATGTCATCAACATAATCTTCCATTATAGTGTGCATCATGTCATGGAAGATTGTGGTCATAGCTCTCTGATATGTTGCACTGGCATTTTTCAAATCAAATGGCATGACACACCAACAATAGGTGCCCCATGGACATGTGAACGCAGTCTTCTATTAGTCTTCTGGTGCAATTTTGATCTAGTTATATCTAGAGAAACCATCCATTAGTTATAGCATGCTGTGCCCTACCATGAGATCTACTATAATGTCAATGTTTGGTAGGGGGAAATCATCTTTTGGACAAGCTTTATTCAGGTCTTTGAATTCATTACATATTCACACTCTGCCATCTAGTTTGGCAACTAGTACTATGTTTGAAATCCACCCAAGATAGTCTATTGGTCTGATGAATCTGACATCTAACAGTTTCTTCAGCTCTTCTTTCACCATGAGGTCCACATGTGGGTGCATCTTCCTAAGTTTTTGCTTTACTGGCTTAGCTCCTAGAGCTAAGGATAAGTGATGCATTATGAGATTTGGATGTAGCCCTCGCATATCCACATATGTCCAAGCAAAGTTGATTTGTTTTCTTTTGAAGAATTCAGTGAACACTAGCTTTTCTTGTGTGATTAAATATTGTGCCATGTGAATCATTCTGAGATTGTCACCTGTGTTGACATTGATCAGCTTTGCTAGTTCTATCAAGATTGAAGATCTCTCCTGATGTGTGAGATTGGGTAGAGGGTCAATCCTTCCATCCTTCGGCACCTCAGTGAGGTTTTCATTGTTGGATACGTCTATATTTTTACTTTTTTCATGATCTAACACTGTCGTAGAGTGATTTTCACCATTAGATCTTTCTTTTATTTTGACATTTTTGAGACTGAAAGGCTTGGCACCCTTTCCAAAATAGGCCTTGTCATTGAGTTCTATGGCATAGCCATCCATGTGGTTCCCTGTGGGTATATGATCCCTAAGCTCAAGATAGTCTATGATGGCTTCATCATTTTGAAAGGTATCGAGCTCAGGGGAAGTGTCTTGCAAGTTCCAATCTATGACTTTTGGGTACAATAACGGTAAAGGATCATTGGGTTGGTCTCGTTTGATGGCATTGATGGTCAAGATAGAGGTATTATGGTAGTCATTATAAGCATGGACAATGCCTGTAATGGTACTCTCCATTAGCTGATCGGTCAAGGGGGGTATCATTCTTTCCTCACAACTTTCACTATCATTATTATGTGGGTTGGACTTTAGTGGTCTAGCCCTTGAACTTTGTCATTCAGTTGCATGGGTTGGGTCATACTCATGGACCACATCGATATCCTTTTTGTGACAAGATAGCTCAGAGAGACTATCCCATTCATAGTTGTTGGAGTCAGTCTCACTCCCCATTTGTAGTTGGTGAATTTGATCAATCAGATTAGTAGTAGATATTTTTGGTTGTTGGCCTTTATGCTTATTTGCTCTATTGGTTCTTTTTGTGCCAGTGTAACCTAGCCCTGTAGTGTCTCAGGCTATCAAGGTATGAGGTTGGATTGGTTTATTGATACCATCCTTTCTCAAACTGAGGGACCCATGTCCTTCATACCCCATTCTTTGTAGCATTTGGAATCCTTAACCATATTTCTCAGTTTGTATTGTGGAGTGATGGTCTTGTTGTGTTGATGGACTGACTTCATTCTTATATAACCATTAAAGGATGTCTTTTTCATCTCTCTCATCTTCAAGGCTTCCCCATTTGATAAATAGACCTTTGGTAGTTTTGGCTGCCTTGGATTTGTTCATGGAAGGCCTTCCATATGATCTAGGAGATAGAGGGAGTTGTGCTAAGTAGAGGGATTGGGCAATTGTATACCCACCCAGACCCTTATCTTTGAGTCTGAGGTTAGGTTGAGAAGCCTTTGATGTGGAAACGAGTGAGGCTGGGTCAACACAGGATGAAGATGAATTAGAAGCACGGTTATGAGGAATCACAACTTCAGGTTTAGAATGAATGGAGTTACACTATTGAAACGGATTGGGATCGTCTTGGATGGTGATCTCTTGGCCTTCATAAGGGAATTTGATACACTGGTGGTATGTTGATGGTACCACTTTTAGAGCATGTATCCAGGGTCTCCCGAGAAGAATGTTATACGCTATCTCCATGGCGAGAACTTGGCATGCCACATCTTTTACTATAGGTCCAACTCTAATTGGTAAAACAACCATTGCCTTGGAAGTTCTCTCCTCCTCATCATAGGCTTTGATAGTGATTCTCTTTTTTGGATCAATAGCTTTCTCCACAAACTCCAATGCAAGGATTAGCTTCAAGGTGCAAATATTCAAACTGGCTCCTCCATCAATTAGTACCCTTTTTATCTTTTGTTTGTGGATGAAGGCTTGGATATGAAGAGAGGCATTATGAGGTTGGGTAATTGACATATCATTCTTTTTAGTGAATGATAGGGAGTGAGGTGAGGTAATGTGACCTACCATGTTTTGAAACTGTTCTTTGGCAAGGTTCATTTTAACAGAGGCTTCTGAAAGAGCTTTGTCAAGTATGGCCCTATGGGATAGGGATAGACGTAGAAGTTCTAGGATGGAGATATGTGCAGGTGTCTTGTGGAGTTGATCCATGACATTGTATTGATTAGCTGGAGAGACTAGGACTCCTCTATGAGTTACTCTATTATTGTGGGGGGTAGTGTTACAATCTGAGTCTTTGTTTATAGTGATCACATTGATGCGTGGATCACTTTCTGAGATGTGGTTAACAACATAGTCAAATGACATGTTTGTGCAATTGGCATTGTTAGTTCTACTGTGGTTCTAATTGGAAGACCCTCCCTGCACATAGTTGGGAAGTGGATCCTTGAATGCCTGGTAATCATTATTAGAGGTATGTCCATCAAGTGATACTTTGTTTTGTTCTATTAAATCTTGGATAGTGTGCTTGAGCGCAATGCAGTCATTGGTTTTGTGCCCCCTGTTTCGGTGGTATTCACAGAAATCATTGTCATTCTACCAAGGAGGTTTAACTTTTGGTTCATATTCCCACATTGTTGGAAGTGTTATGATTTTACTTGTGATTAACTTCCATAGGGCAGTTTCCAATGATTCTCCCAAAGGTGTAAATTTTCTCCTAGATTAAAAGCTTGTAAACTGTGATTTAGTGTTTCCTGGTTTATTTTGTGGGGGGTTGTTTTGTGGGTTTGACAAGTTGAAGATTGGTTGCTTTGGTGTCGCATTTTTGGCATCTACCACCCTATCATTCACAATGTTCTTGTTCTTTGTCCAAAATCTTGGTTTATCTATGTTGGTATTGGTACTAGGAGTGTCTTTATAAAGCTTTATTTGACCTTTGGCGATTAAAGCCTTTTCGATGATTAGGCCCATCTCAATGACCTTACTAAAGGAAGTAGGACATTGGATTTGTATCTGGTAGCTTAGGTCAATTTGTAGGTTATGGACAAACATCTCCAACATTTGTTTTTTAGGCATTTGATGCGAGCACTTACTTGCCAACTGTCTCCATCTTTGTAAGAAGGCAACGATGGATTCTCCATCTTTTTGTTTGGTGTTACAAAGATCTAAAATTGAGATGTCATGCTCAATATTGTAGGAGAAGTGCATGACAAATTTGTCCACAAGTTCATTAAAGGTTCTATGTCGGGAGGTAGTCTAGAAAACTATTCCATGGCTTGTCTTCCTAAGCTTCTTGGAAACATTAGCATAAGATAAGTATCATTGTGGGCGACTTCAAGGCATGCATCATTAAATTCCCTGATGTGGTCTCTTAGATCACCCTTTCCAAGATATTTGTCAAATTTTGGCACCTCAAATTTTGAGGGTAAAGGTATCATGATCAAGGTCCTATCAAAAGGATATGGTGAAATATCCTCTAGGGAATAATGCTTAGTTGATGTTCCTACTTGCATGTCTGTGAATTATTGTTGTAAAGCTTGGAAGTGTTAGGTCATTAAGCTTAGGGCATTTGTAGAATCAATGTTTGCTTTACTTTTGTCTGGGGTCATTTTCTCTCATGTGCTTCCCTCAAGGTTTCTTTCTTCCTTAGGCTCTTTAAATGCTTCTACATCGAAATCTTTAGGAAGCTTGACTCCTAGTTGGGCTAAGTGAAGAAAGAATCTAGTAGGGTCTTGGGCAAGTACCTTATCCATTATGCGTTGAAACCTTCGGTCCTGCTGAGTTTGTAAAAACTCTTCCTGAGAAATTTCCTCATCACTTTCATGAGGGGATGGAATAGTTTTGTCCACCATTTCAATTTGCTTTTGTTTTTGGGACCTTGTTAAAACCATGCAAGGTGACTTGAGATGGGATGGAGTGAGTTTGAAAGTTTTGAACAAGAGGTGATAGAATGTGTCAAGGTTTGAATGAACTTTCCTTAGATCTATTGATGTCAAACAAGTTGGTTGGAACAAAACAATAGTCCAAAGCAAGGATGATAGAAATCCTATTTACTTGATGTAGACTAGTCTTGCACAAGCCACTAGTGGAGTTCTGAGAGAAAAGGATGTTTGATCCTTGATAGTGGAGACTCACTAGGTTTGTTTGAAGTTGATGCAATCAAGAATAGCTTGGTACTAACCTTGTTGGATTTTGGATGAATTTTGTGAAGTTTTGGATGATGCAGTGCGGGAAAGGCAGTTACATTACAGAAAAGAGCAAGATGACTGACTTGCACGGTTTTAATCAGATCTAGGAAATTAAACAATTTTGAAATGGGTGTTTGAAAAGATGAATGTTTTTCTTAAAAAAAGTATGGAACAACTCTCTAGGATGGATGCCCAACAATAGAAGCACAGGAACATAAGGCAAAAGCATAGCAGGTCGAAGCACATGTGTAGATCTAGCAAAATTTGTATGTGCAATAAGTTGTAATGAATGCACAGCAAGTTGTGATGTATGCACAGTTCTAGTTTTTCATTGTGTTTTTGCAGAGTTTTTTGACACATTTTTTAAAAAAAAGTGGTTTTGGTTGAAAACTTGGTCTTTTTTGAATTCTAATTTTCAATTATGGCAGATAAAGACATAGCAAACACATAGAAGTTTTCATGATTTTTATCTTTTATTATTTTTATTATTATTATTTATATTTGTGTGGACTTTTTGACTCAAGAACAATTACAACCTAGGCTAGAAAAGACAATATTTGTTGAGTCCCCTAGCTGTGCATATTCAAAGCATGTAGCTCCAAGATCTGGTAGCACCGGCTCCCCTCCACGGCACTCACTTCTCATGCATACCAGATCCAAGTTTCCTTAGGCTCATCCCCCACTGAAAGTTAGGATTGTCCCTGCTACCTCTACTAAGAATCACATGAATTGGGGCCGCTTCAAAGGTTCCACCTTTTATGCCAACAAATAGAGGATTTTGGTATACTAGACAATGGCTAAATAGTTAGGTCAACTGTTCAAGTGGTTATACGTGTGGCCGCACTGCTCTCCATTATGGAGTCTCCCAGCCTTCAAGGGTTAGGCCTTGAAAGGTTTTGGGGAAGGTTGGCTATCGATATAACATAGCGGCACTCATTGCAAGAAGCATTCACCTCAAGTATAATTTATTTATAATGGATTGGTAGGGCTTGGCTTTAGCCTATTTCCACTTAGGGTCATTCCCATTTGGACAGACGGGCATCCAAGGGCAGGCCCCTCTAAAGGTTATACATGAAGAATGACAAGTTTGGCATTCTGGTTACCCATTAAAGGGGAGAGCATAAGCCTATTACCATTTGGAAGACATAGTAAATAGTGGTTTATCCAATCCTATTTAAAATGAGAAAAACTATGTGTTATTCTACTTGGGCACTCACACAGTTGTTAACTTTGAAGTGATTAAAGATAGCAGTGGTTCTTTCCTTTTTTGTCAGATAGCAATGTTCTAAACTAAAAGGGATAGAAATAATGCAAAGATAGCAATGATGTTCATTACTACCCTCCTAGTTAGTCTATGCGAGATTTGCACGCACGCATTTTTTAAGTTTTCCTCCTAGTTAATCTATGATGTGTGTTTTAAGGAAAATGAAACTATCGAGATCTTAACCCTACACAAAAATCAAAGAATCGATCCTACAAGACAAGTGTTAGTGTTAGAAAACTTGCAAGAAATCCCTAGACAACTCCTGAAATCATATGCGCAACTTAAGAGACTGAATGTGCAGAAACAGTATTCAAAAACACAACAATTACAAATGTGCAGGAGAATGTGTTATAAGCACAGAAAGAAAGAATGTATGCACAAAACAATTAAAAGCATCAAATCATATGTCGGATGCACAAGATCTAATGATGGATGCATAGTAAAATTGTATGCACCAGAATAGTTGGTATATGCGCAGCCTTGGAGGCTATATGCACCAGAAGATTGTATGTGCTAGAACAAGGATTAGATGCGTCACGGGATTACTCGTATGCACTGAATGAACCTATGCAGAGACTGTACAAAATCTGTATGGAACCTGTCACTCAAGAACTTAATTTTTTTATTAGATTTGAGGCAAAGGCCCCATGGTGGGTGTGAATGGGAAAATCAGATTGATCAATAATGACAAATAATAACCCAAACAACAATGAAATGTGTGAATAACAAGAATAAACAAATGAAAGCACAAAACTTACAAACTTGTTACCCTGCGCCTTCCATTGGTCACCTATTCTTTCTTGATCTTGAATGATGAAGATGGGGGAGCTTGCTTCCTTGCTTCGATTCCTCAAGATGACAAGGAGAAATGGCTATGATGATTTTTGCATTACGATGATATGAAGATGATGATATGAGAAGAAGAAGAAGATTCCCTAGAGGAATTTGGGCATAGTGATTGTGTAAATGAAGTTCCTCCCCAATGGCTTAGAAGAGGGTTCTATTTATAGATTTTCTAAAAATAGAATGAAGGGTGAGGATCAACTGATGAGATCAATGGCTCTCATTTTTTGTGAATCTTTAATTCATAATGGATGAATTAAAAATTTAGAGTGGAGGATAGTGAGTTATGACAATTGAATTAAGAATTCATGGTGGAGGATAGTAAGTTATGGCAATTGAATTAAGAATTCATGGTGGAGGATAATGGGGAACAATTGAATTGAAAATTCAATTGGTGGAGGCTAGTGGGGAATATTGAATTGAAAATTCAATTGGTGAAGGCTAGTGGGGAACATTGAATTAAATATTCAATTTTGGATTTTGGAGGATATTGGCTAATTAAATATTAAGAATATTTAATTATATGTGCAACATGGTGAGGTGGAAGAGATGAGGTGGATTGATGAGGTGGATTTAGGATTTGAGACATTAGAAGAATTTAGGGATTTCAATTAAATAAAATGATTTTATTTAATTGTAGGATAATGAACCAATCAAATAAACTTTGAATATTTATTTAATTGATAGAAGAAAATAAGAATTAAGATAAATATCAGAATATCTACTTAATTCGACTCGAGCCAATTTTAGGCTATTACATTTTGCCCCTCTTTGAAGCAATGTGTTTTATCACGTTGTTTCAAAGAATAAATAGTCTGATAATGATGTGTGCCCCAATTTGGCCCTCGTACAGGTTATGATGATAGGATGCCCCCTCGGAAGATTGGATGGGGAGAAGACAGAAGGCGTGAGACGGACAATCTCATGATAAGATATGTTGACAGGAGATGAAATGGTTGTTGGGGGTCAAACAAAAAACTTTCAAATGAAATATATTAACCCTGCAACTCTAATCAATAGCCTGCAACTTCAACACAAACCATTAGTACGGTAGGGTACAGTTCTGTACTATATGGATTTGTACGGTATTGATCCGTACAGTACGGATTGTACCTTAAAAAAATTTCAAATTTTTTCAAAACAAATTTTCATAGAACCTACTCAAGTTTATTGTCAAAATTCACAGAAACAACGTCCGGAGCACAAAAATGATGTCCGTTTTTGCCCAAGACAAAACCTGCAACACTTTACCTCCAAAAATTGAAAAAAATTATTAGAAAAATGAAGATTTTAACAAGAAACCTTCACCAAATGACGAGTAGATTCGAGATGGTGGGCGCCAAAATGTGAATGGGAAAATCAGATTGATCAATAATGACAAATAATAACCCAAACAACAATGAAATGTGTGAATAACAAGAATAAACAAATGAAAGCACAAAACTTACAAACTTATTACCCTGTGGCTTCCATTGGTCACCTATTCTTTCTTGATCTTGAATGATGAAGATGGGCCCTCAGGGAGCTTGCTTCCTTGCTTCGATTCCTCAAGATGACAAGGAGAAATGGCTATGATGATTTATGCATTATGATGGTATGAAGATGATGATATGAGAAGAAGAAGAAGATTCCCTAGAGGAATTTGGGCATAGTGATTGTGCAAATGAAGTTCCTCCCCAATGGCTTAGAAGAGGGTTCTATTTATAGATTTTCTGAAAATAGAATGGAGGGTGAGGATTAACTGATGAGATCAATGGCTCTCATTTTTTATGAATTTTTAATTCATAATGGATGAATTAAAAATTCAGAGTGGAGGATAGTGAGTTATGACAATTGAATTAAGAATTCATGGTGGAGGATAATGGGGAACAATTGAATTGAAAATTCAATTGGTGGAGGCTAGTGGGGAACATTGAATTAAAAATTCAATTGGTGGAGGCTAGTGGGGAACATTGAATTAAATATTCAATTTTGGATTTTGGAGGATATTAGCTAATTAAATATTAAGAATATTTAATTATATGTGCAACATGGTGAGGTGGAAGAGATGAGGTGGATTGATGAGGTGGATTTAGGATTTGAGACATTAGAAGAATTTAGGGATTTCAATTAAATAAAATGATTTTATTTAATTGTAGGATAATGAACCAATCAAATAAATTTTGAATATTTATTTAATTGACAGAAGAAAATAAGAATTAAGATAAATATCAAAATATTTACTTAATTCGACCCGAGCCAATTTTAGGCTATTACAGCGGGTGCCAGAAATGTTACGGGTAAAATTGGATAATATTAAAATGAATCATAAACCTAATAACTCAATGGAATATCCAAATAAAAAAGTTTTAAAACAAATAAATCAAACTTATAGTGCTTTGTCACCTCACGGCTTCCATTACTGGCCTATTCTCAATTAATCTTTGGTGATGAATATAGCCCTCAAGAAGCTTGCTTCCTTTCTTTGATTCCTTAAGATGACAAGGAGAAATGGCTCAGATACTTATTGTATTGAAGATGAGCTTCAACACAATGTAGGATGGATGATGGAAAATGCAAGAGTGGGGGTGCCAATGGCACGGTATGGATTTGACATAGTAATCTTACTTGAAAGATTCTTGGTTTGAAAATGGAAGAATAGAGGGGTATTTATAGACTTGTGAGAGAAGATCAATGATGTAGAAGAAATAAGAAGATCAATGGTAGAGGATAGTTGAGAGAATGTGCATGAATAGAAAGAAGATATGTGTCTTTCAAAAAGTTGCTTTGTTGAGTTAACTGCTTTCTTGATGAGGATGACCTTTGATTTCATAAATTAGAATATATTTTTCTAATTTAAGAGTTTATTGATAAAAACAAAGTTTCTTTAAATCAGTTAACTCAGCTTTTGTTTTTGCATGACAAGGAGGATTTATTTTTAGAAGATTTTGAAGATTTTTTAGAAGGTAAGAAAGTGAATTAAATAAATAAATTTATTTAATTGTTTGTGCAAGACTTAGAAGAATAAATAAAATATTTTATTATATTTTATTTTTGGAGACTCAACTTTAATTTAAATAAATTTGCATTTTAATTAAATATGGAAGAATGAATGATTTTATTAAATAATTAAAATTATTTAGTTGTTTGGAAGAATAAAATTGAGATTAATTAAATAAATATAATTTATTCAATTAATTAGAGTAAAATGAATCAAATAAGTAAATTGATTTATTTATTTATTGATAGAGGAATATTAAGATGAAACAAATATTTAAAATATTTATTTAGATAGAGTCGTGTCATTTTTAGGTGTATACAGTATCCTTAGGAATAGCCTTAGTGAATATATTAGCAACCTGATCCTTTGTAGGTAAATACTCAAGCTTCATTTCATTCTCTGCAACCTTCTCTCTCAAAGAGTGATACTAGATTGAGATATGTTTTTTCCTTGAGTGCATCATCAAATTATTTGAAATGTTAATAGCACTTGTATTATCACAGAAGATAAGAAAATTTCATCATATACAACTTTGATATCCTTCAAGGTTTGCCTCATCCATAATACTTGTGTGCAATAAGATGCTATTGCAATGTATTATGCCTCTGCAGTAGACAAAGATATTAAATCCTACTTCTTACTTAGCCATGACTCAACTCTAACTCCAAGAAAGAATGCACCACCACTTGTACTTTTCCTGTCATCTACACAACTAGCCCAATATGTATCTATATAAGCAATTCAAGCAAAGTCATTATCCTTTGGCTACCAGAAGCCAGATCCAGAGTGCCCTTTAAATATATAAATATCCTCTTCACTGCTGCAACATGTGACTCTCTAGGATCTTCTTGAAATCTAGCCACAAGACAAACAGCATGCATAATATCTAGTCTAGTAGTAGTTAAATATAGCAATCCTCCAATCATTGATCTATATCTGCTCTGATCAGCCTTATGATATTCATCATTCTTGCTCAACTTGCAACCAGTAGTCATAGGGGTACATACTAGTTTAGAATGTTCCATTCCAAACTTCTTTAACATCTCCTTGACATGGTTTGATTGTGAAATGTGTAACGTCAGAAAATGTCCCCTTGGGAACTTTTCCCTCATAAGGTTTAGCTCCTGGGTCTTTAGCATACATTTAGGACATTTTAGTTCATATTTTAGCATCCCAATGGAATGAGACCTAGGTTTCATGGAAAATGGGACCTAGGAGAACCCCTTGAGCTGTACCCTACCTAAAATAGGGGAGAGGACTTGGGCGCCCGTGCCCTAGTCCTACCCTATTTTGGGGTAGCCCCAATTTCCAGGTGTCGGTTAGTGACCATTAGTTGGTTCTTTTGCCGACACGGTAAAGTTTGATTTTTAAAATATTGGCGGCAATGCTTGTAGGTGCATATATAAGAATGTGTAGGCATTCATTTGTAAACTATATGATCATTGTGAACTTTAGGCATTCTCAAGGTGATTCAAGGCTTTCATTGTGTTGCAAGAATAGACTTGTAAGTTTTATGTGTTGATATTTGTAGATTTGAGCATCAATCTCCTCATGGAATGAAGAGCATCTTTCTCTCTGAGAGCTTCACTACAAGGTGACATATCATTGTGTTTTTATCATTGATTCCTTTATTTTTTGCCTTTGCCTCACAAGGGTACACACTCTTTGTCTGGCAATGGTGTTCAAAGACTTAAGTGTCCTCCAGGGCTTGATTGAGACAAGCCTCTAAACACCACAACCCCCAAACCAAGTCTTGTGTTTGTAGGTTATAGGTGTCACATTTAGGAAAAGTGGAGTTGTAGGAAGGATTGGTAGGCATCAAAGATTTAGGATCTGAAGAGAAACTGGACAAAGGAGCACTTCCAGGACTAGGGCACCCACAACAGTGTCCTCTTCAGACAAATCTCAGGAAACAGAAGTTACAGGGCTGATCAGTGTCAGAAGGATGTCTAGATTCCCTAAAAAAGAAGGTACCTTGGACTTGGGTGCCCACACTAGTGTCCCTGACTATTCCGTCTCAGAACCTTGAAAATAGGTATTCTATGATTTGTCATTTTACTCCTGTTTGCAAGAGATTTTTCTGTCTTTCATCAATTATTGTCGTATTTGCATAATTAGGATTTTAATGGTTAATTGAACCTAGGAGAAGGAAAAATTGATAATTAATTCCCTAATCCAAGTTTTCCTTCATTTGCAAGTGATCTAGAGTATGATAGTACTCGCCACTCAACCCTAGATCCTTCAATGTTTAGTGGAGAGGTAGATTTTAACATCTAAACAACAAAAGATCAACAAATCCAATTTTCCACCTAAACATTTTGGTGAACCCATGTTTTTGGACTTAAATTGCAACTTGATGAGTGTTTTTGTTCAGATTTGGTGTGATTTCATTCATTTATTTGGTCATTTACTTTATTGCATTGAGAAAATTTCAAAAAAATTGAAAAATTGGAAAAATACAAAAAAAATGCATTGTTTGGCTTACTAAATTGCATCAATTCTTCCTAAATTTTCCTAATTCATGATTTTTGCATCATATATAATATAAACTATAGAAAAATACAAGAAAATCAGAAATTTACATTACATTTTCATCATTTAATCGCTAGGGTTTTGTGAAAATTTTGACAATTTTATATAACCTTGTAATTCCAAAAACTAGGGTCTGTAGGAAAAATGTTTTATCAATTTTTTATACTTATTTTAGAGGCTCATTCAAATTTTTATTTGTCTGTAGTCTTTCATTTTAGTGTGAATTTGCATTTAGATTTAAAATATTTGCAATTTTGCATAGAAAATTTCAACAAAAACCTACAATTTTGATCTATTTTCATTAAATTTGCATGGGAATTTTGCATATTAAACCTTGAAAATAATTCTTAGATCTGAGATTAAGTCAATTTAATCATAAATGAGACTTCAAAACATTCACACAGAATTTTGTCCCAAGATCTCAAACCTAGGGCTTCAAAAACAACGATTTTCGCTAAATTTGGCCTTATCAACTCTCTAAACTTGCACTATAGTTGTGTTGAGAAGGATATTTTTAAATTAATTTGTTTTTATTAGGGTAATAATTTTCTACCCCTCCTAAAAAATCTTCACAAGACCCTTTTATCGGGCTCTTGTAGTGAAAATTTTGCAAAAAACCACACATTTTGGCTATTTTGGCCCTAGGGTTTGACCTAGTTTGCACTCCAAGTGTGTTGTGAGAAATTTTATGGATTGCAGTGACTGATATTATTGATATTATTTTTTTTACTTCTTAAAATTCCTTACAACACCCCTTTTTCTAGGTCTTGGAGTTGAAAAATCATGAAAAATCGCATATTTTGCTATATTTTCACTAGGGTTTTACCTTAAGTGGCACTACAAGCATGTTGTGCTGGGTATTTTGACATCAAGTGGCTATTATTACTGATATTATTTTCTTTCCATCAACATTTTCCTCACAACACCCTTTGGTATGCTCTTTTGCATTGAATTTTGGTGAAAAAGTGCTTATTTTGACATATTTTCATTATATTTCAACTTGGCATTATCTTGGATTTGCATCAATAATGTGTTGAGATTGATCTTATTGATATTTTGGACTGATATCAGACATATAACTTTCTTCCCTTGACTGAAATCCTTACAGCACCCTTTGGATCATTCATTTGCATCGAAAAAAGTACAAAAAATCAAGCATCTAGGTCATTTTTGCATATAGTTTTGCACTTGACTTTTGCATAAAGATGGAAAAGATTCTCAAAATATGATATTACATTGAAATGGCACCTTCATGTCATTTTTCAATGGTATCTTTGCATGCATTTATCAAAAATCTTGATTTTGACCAATTTTTAACCCTCATGAGTGAATATCCTACGATTTTAGAAAGCTTAACTGAGTTCTTCTCCATGAGTAGCAAGGAAAAAGGTGATGATGATCCCATAAGTTATCCTACTTCCCCTATAACTAAATACTCAAATGAGAAGAATAGAGATAGCTTTAGTAATTCCACTACTCTCCCTGGCCAAGATGAAGCAATGGTGAATGAAGAGCTCCCTTTAACAAAGCATATTCCATGGGTAGAAAATAAGAATTCATTTAACAATAATCAAATTCCTACCTCTGTGGATCCTCCCACCAATCTTCTTCCTTTATTAGATTGTTCACACACCTTGGATTTCACTAAGGAAGAGAAGACCTTTAATGTCCCTCCTTTGTTTGAATATTCAAGTCATTGGACATCACTAAGAGGATAGAGAATAAGTATGATAGTAAGCTTCAACAAGAAAAAATTCCACCTAGACAATGGACCTTTGATCTTGATGCTTCCTCCTCTACAACACAAAAATCCATAACAAACCATAGCCCTATGTTACAAAAACTAAGTCATAAAATATAACATCAACTTGCAAAAACGAGGAAGACAAGGCGACGAGCTTACCTTGCATCTCAACAAGAAAACATTAAACCAAAAAAACATGATCCTAACAATGAACAACATGATGAGAACAACATGAATTAGGCTATGGTACCTTATATCCCACTTTCCTCTAACATTAGGGAGTGGGAGGACGATGATGATTTACTTGATGATAAGACTTAGCCCATAAGACCCTACAGGTAAGTATCTCTAACCCTTTATCTCTCTCATGAAGTGCTTCCCTCGTGATGTGTTATGTGTTGATTAGGCCTCCTGGGATGACCTTGGATTCTCTTGTAAGGTTTGGGATACCAGGAGACCACCTATGTTGTGACCTTCTATTTGTATCATAATTCTTCTATATTGCCTCTCTCTTTGATTTCAATGTTGTGTGTTGTGTCTTACGGACATAGTGTCGTGGTTAGTGACTTGGGGGCACCCTCCTATGTGACTATCCCTAAGACACTGGTTTCTCCTCTCTTATTTATTGTTTCCCTTCCTCTAGTGTTTCCATCTAGCAGGTGGATGACAAAAAACATTTATACTGATGCAGACCTAGTGTCCCTTTTGAGAACAATCAAAAAATGGACTATAGTTCCTAATATGACAATGGGGTGGTATGTCTTATCCAATGCTTGGCTAGTGGAAGCACTCATGCTTTCCACGTAGTGAATTTTATGATGTTTCTATTGCATTTACAAACCTTAACTATACTACTGTTCTATGCACTACTCAATTTAGAGAGCTTCATGATATAACCCTACGATTATCCTCGAACTCTAGATTAGTTGTATAACCTTGGCTCTTTGTGTGGTTAATCATATGCATTCATGTTGTTGTTTATCATGATCTTGTAGACACGAACATGTTTTTTACAGGGATGTGTTTGTGGGAACATTTGGCAATCATAAAGTACATGTCACCTTCGGGGGGCATGGGCTTTGCGAAAGTTAGTGTTCCCTTGTGTATTTTCTTCCTACCTTAACATGCTTGATATCATTGCATGATATCAACCACCTTAAGGTGGGGGCATATATAAGGTAAGTTGTCTATTGTAGATGTTAGCAATGTGCTTGTCCTTAGGTGTAGGCTAGTATGATGAGTACTTCCTACATCCTGAGTTTGTTTGCAACCAATCAATCTATCTATTGCATATACCTCATTTTCACCATAAGGCATCTCCGTGATGTGGGTGGGGTTGTATACTTTTGAGTTCATACCTCCTTTTCATTGTAATGTGTCTTCGTGATGCAGGTGGGGTGGTATACCATGCTTCCTGTTTACTATAAGGCATCTCCATGACGTGGGTGGGGTTGCATTTTCAAAATTCCTCTGTGGAGGCGGGGAGCAGTTTTGTGACTAACTCAACCCTTAAGTGTGTCTTCAGTGATTGTTGTGGCAAAGCCCAATTATCGGTGTGTGCCTGTAATGTGCTTGAGATGGTGATGAGCCTAGAAATAGGGAACACACCATCGCTTTTCTACCATGTTTTCTCTATCTTCAAGTGTGTATGTTTTGGCGTGCTTGCTTTGTTTGGTGTGTTTGTTGCCCCATATGAGGTATGCATTCTGGGAGGTTTTGTGTGTCTTGCATGTGTGTTGCCCCATATATACTAAGACATGTGCCTTAAGGTAGTGCATCTAATATTATGGGAGGTTTGTTTACTTTCTAGTACTTGCATTTGCATTTCATATATATGAGAAAAAGAAAAGAAAAGATATCATTTATGTCTTTCATGCATTAATGTGTCTTCTATGCATTGACTATCTACTTCATGTTCTGCATGACTGTAACTGTCTTCTTCATGTTTTGCATGCCTATTACTGTCTTCTATTTGATTGGCATGTCTTCTCCATGCTTGGTGTGTTTACTGTGTTTGTGACCTTACTTTAATGCATGTATGGGCCTCGCATTCATACATACATTAAAGTGGGGGCTAAATGTAATGTCAGAAAATGTCCCTTTGGGGGATTTTCCATCATAAGGTTTAGCTCATGGGTCTTTAGCATGCATTTAGGATATTTTAGTTCATATTTTAGCATCTTGATGAATGAGACTTGGGTTTCATGGCAAATGAGACCTAGGAGGACCCCTTGAGCTGTACCTTGCCTAAAATAGGGGGACGGACTTGGACACCCACACTGTAGTCCTGCCCTATTTTGGGGCAGCCCAAATTTTTGGGTGTCGGTTAGTGACCGTTAGTTGGTTCTTTTGTTGACATGGTAAAGTTTGATTTTTAAAATCTTGGCAAGAATGCTTGTAGGTGCATATATAAGAATGTGTAGGCATTCATTTGTAAACTAGATGATCATTGTGAACTTTATGCATTCTCAAGGTGATTCAAGGCTTTCATTGTGTTGCAAGAGTAGACTTGTATGTTTTATGTGTTGATATTTGTAGATTTGAGCATCAATCTCCTCATGGCATGAAGAGCATCTTCCTCCATGAGAGCTTCACTACAAGGTGACATATCATTGTGTTTTTATCATTGATTCCTTTGGTTTTTGCCTCTGCCTCACAAGGGCACATACTCTTTGTCTGACAACGATGTTTGAAGACTTAAGTGTCCTTTGGGGCTTAACTGAGGCAAGCTTCTAAACACCACAACCACCAAACCAAGTCTTGTGATTGCAGGTTACAAGTGTCGCATTTGGGAAAAGTAGAGTTGCAAGAAGGATTGGCAAACATCAAAGATTTGGGATTTGAAGAGAAGCCAAACAAAGGAGTACTTCTAGGACTAGGGCGCCCGCAACAGTGTCCACAGATAGATCTTGGGAAATAGAAGTTACAGGGCTGATCAGTATCAGAAGGAGGTCCAGATTCCCCCAAAAAGTAGGTACCTTGGACTAGGGCGCTCGCACCAATGTCCCTGACTGTTCCGCCTTAGAACCGCAAAAATAGGTATTATGTGATTTGTCATTTTACTCCCGTTTGCGAGAGCTTTTTCCATCTTTCATCAATTTGTTGTCATATTTGTATAATTAGGGTTTTAATGGTTAATTAGACATAGGAGAAGGAAAAATTGATAATTAATTCCCTAATCCAAGTTTCTCTTCATTTGCAAGTGATTTAGGGTATGATAGTGCTCACCACTCAACCCTAGATCCTTTAATGTTTAGTGGAGAGGCAAAGTTTAACATCTAAACAACAAAAGATCAACAAATTCAATTTTCCACCTAAACAAAACGAAAATACCTTTATATGGCTGATTGATCTGTAGCCCAAGGAAGTTCATTTCCCCACACATTGATATTTCAAATTCTTTCTAGATTTCATGTGCAAAATTCTTACACATACCTTCATTTCCATGAAAGATTATATCATCCACATGTACTTCCACAATTAGATTTTGATCTTTTCCTACTTTGATGTACATATTGCTATTTGTGGTACCTTTATTGAATCCTTGTTGTAATAAGTACCTATCTAACCTTGCATACCAAGATTTGGGGGCTTGCTTCAATCCATATAGTTCCTTCTTCAACCTGCAAATAATATCTAGTTTATCTGATAATTGGAATCCATCTAGTTGTTCTATGTATACTTCTTTTTCCAATTCACCATTCAAGAAAGTAGACTTCACATCCATTTGATATACATTAAAATCCTTGTGTGCTGCAAAAGCCAAAAATATCCCGATGGCCTCCATTCTTGCCACCAAGGCATAAGTTTCCTCATACTTTATTCCTTCTACTTGTGAGTAACCTTTACATACAAGCCTTGCCTTATTTCTTACCACTTCTCCATTCTCATTCAATTTGTTCCAGAATACCTACTTAGTTCCAATCACATTTTTATTTGTTGGTCTTGGGACAAGTTCCCAAGTCTAGTTCTTTTCAATCTGCATTAGTTCTTCTTCCATAGCCTTGATCCAATACTCATCCTTACATGATTCAATTACTATTTTAGGTTTAACTTCAGAGAGTAAACATAGATTTACTTGTTCTTCAATAGATTTCCTTCTTGTTAGCATACCTTTGTTCTTATCACTAATGATCTGATCTTCAGAATGATGCTTCTACACATACTTTGGAGTTTTATGAGTCATTTTCAGAGCTTCTTCCTCTTCAACCTGCACTTCCTTTTCCTTAGCATTTTCTTCTTCTCCGCAAGAAAACTCATCTAATTCCTATCGATTTACTTATGAATTCTTTTGTAGATCTTCATCAACTTTGACATTTGCACTCTCAACAATCCTTCTTAACCTCTTGTTGTAGCACTGGTAAGCTTTTCTTTTATTGGAATACCCAAGGAAGATACCTTCATCAAACCTTGCATCAAACTTTCTTAGGTTTTCTTCATCCCTTCTGATATAACATTTACTTCCAAACACTTTGACGTATTTGGTAGTAGGTATCCTTCCATAACATAACTCATAAGGAGTCTTTGTACTATTTACTCTTGTAAGATTTCTACCCAAGAACACAAGTGATTAAGAGAAAGCAAAATAGAAATCACATGTATATGAGCTAAATAAACTGTATTCAACTCAAAAGAATGCAAATAAATACAATAGAATGGGATTGCTCATATATGAGCAAGAGGTGGATATATAAAGAATATTCCACCCAAGAGACTCAATACATAACAAATGTGGGATAAAGTGAAAAGTCCCTAAGTAAACTTAACCTAGTGTGAAGAGAGCTAAAGCGGAGAACATGCTAATAAATAACTAGATAGCAAAGTAACCCTATTCACACTAACACCCCCCTTAAGTGCAACTAAGGAGAGAAGATTATTATGCAAATATGCAAAAAGATTCAAAGATGGGTCTCGACTACTAGGCCATGTTAGGTACCCATGTACAAATGCAAATGAAATCTCTCACAAACAGAGAAAAGGAGAAAACCCAATGGGACAAAACTCCTCCCCAAAAGAGAGATGAAATACAACAATGATATCCATCACAAATCTAATCAAACTCTATCCACACAAAGGATGATAAGAGAGATCATACAACCCCCCATAATGAGATAACCTACTGCAACCAAAAACATTGGAAGCACACTTGTGGAGTAACACTGGAATCATCAATCTAGCAAGTAAGGAAAAACACTTATGTTTGCTAGAAACCATATTAGAGTCACTCAAGGACTTAGGTCAGAATCATGAAAAAGTAATAGCAGATCTGATGCTAAGGAACACTGGAAAACTCACAAACTGGTACAACTCTAGAATCTATGAAGCAACAGTTGATTGAGAAATGATCTAGAACTGAAATGAAGTGCAGAGAAAATGGAAACCTAATGCATGCAAAAAAGGAAATAGTGCATGCACTGATTAATGCTCACATCAGCCTCCATGAATAAAAATGGCTTTAGATCTGTGTGTTTACAATCCTGGAGTAGAGTTTTCCAGAGTTTTACAATGTCCAGAATGGACCCAAATACTGATAGTATAGAAATATCTTAGAATCAGAACCTCAAAATAGCACCAATGTGTAGTGTTAAAAAAAAATCAACTTTTAAAAAAAGAATGACCTTGATCCGAGATCATATGTGAAAGTTATAGCTATTTGAAGTTTTAAAAATTGAAACTGCCTATCAGATTTGATGAGAAAATAGAATTTGTGGAAAATCTATACACCAAAATTAGAAACTATCTACACTAGCATGTAGAGCACAATAAATTAGCCAAAATAAAAAAAACTAATCTCACAAATTGGAGGTCAGAAGCCTGAGTTATGGCCTTTAGAAGTTGAACTGAAATTTCTAAAATGCCAATGGAGAGGGGGTCTGTTGTAGATTTCTGATGTCATTTCTACAAAATATATAAGCTGCATACAAAAACTAATAGATACCCAGATAGTTTTCTGATGCTACAAATAAAACCCAGGAGTTTTTCTTTTTGATGTATAGAAGATATGACTCTAATGTAAAAAATGCTTTTAGCATCAAAAAATGATCCCAACAACCAGAAAATGACATGAAAAGACTGAATAGACTACCTAAGACAAGCAAAGGCATTCTGCAACCTACAAGATTGATCAAAATACATAAAATGCAAGTCGATTGTTAGATTTGAGCTCAAATAGTCTCTAGGAAGCTCTAAAAAAACCTACAACTGGCAAGTCAAAATATGAACCCCCCTAGAAACTAGAGTTTTCTCCACACTTTTTTTATTCTCTAGATCATCCAAAGATGCAAGAGAAGAGCATACTCATGTGCTTCTAAAAACAACTCTACACTCTCAGATTTCTAAGAAAAATGCTAACCCACAACTCACAACCGCTCTGATACCATGTAAGATTTCTACCCAAGAATGCAAGTGATTGAAAGAAACAAAAATAGAAATCACATGTATATGAGCTAAATAAACTGTATTCAACTCAAGAGAATGCAAAGTAATACAATAGAATGGGATTGTTCATATGAGAGCAAGAGGTAGATATATAAAGGATATTCCACCCAAGAGACTCAATACACAACCAATGTGGGATAAAGTGAAAAAGTCCCTAAGTAAACTTAACCTAGTGTGAAGAGAGCTAAAGTGGAGAACATGCTAAGAAATAACTAGATAGGAAAGTAACCCTATTCACACTAACAACTCTTGCCTATACTCTGTTTAGTATATAAACAACAGTATGAATTACTTCTCTCAAATAGACCTCTGGTAGATTTGCTTCTTTTATCATTGTCCTTGTAGCTTCTTGAACAATCCTATCCTTTCTTTCAACCACTCCATTTTGCTGAGGTGTCCTAGGGGCAGATAAGTGCCTCTTTATTCCATGACTCTCACAAAACATGTTAAACTCATTGGAAGTGAACTCTCCACCTCTCTCAGACCTCAAACATTTGATTTTCATATCCATTTCATTTTCAACCATGACTTTGAATGCTTTGAACTTATCTAGGGCTTGTAATTTTTCTCTGAGAAAAGTAACCCATGTCATTCTAGAATAATCATTAATCGGTAGCATGAAATGCCTATCACGTTGAAAACTCTTTATCTTGGTAGTGTCGATGATGATTGTTAGTCATAACAACATGCATAAAAATTTGCACAACAAACCTTTATTATCTTGTAAAGTATGATCAATTTGAGATAAATTGATGACTCCAAGTCGCCGTTGATCAGGTCATGATCATATCACGTTACTTAGAGGTTGATGTGACATGTTGTTTTCCATTTCAAGGGGTGTTACATTGTATAAGTAATCAATTTTGTATCTGTCCTTGTAAATTCACTTCACAAACAAGGTTATTTTCACCATGCTCAACAAATTATGATTATATTTACAAGTTTGATCAATTCTTCTGAGCATCTACTTTCTTGAACCTGTATATACTTATGTACTTTGTATTTAATTAAATGATGTGCCTATAAGTAGATATTCACATGTTTATCATCGATATACATCTATATTTGCATGATATTTATCAATTTGACATGCTTCTACTCAAAATATGCTCTGTATGTTCAATTATTTATGATATATAGGCTTATTTTATGTTTATTTGCTTTAGATTGTATGTTATTTGCAATTATGGAGGTGACTTGTAATGAAATTCAAAGAAATTTAAAGAAATACTTATAAATTTGGTGAACCTTTAGCTATTGAGTCACATACATTCCAGATACAGTCATGAAGAGAAAAAATCAAACCATAATTCACTAGGTTGTTCCATAGCTAGGTATGGTTGATGCTAACTTCAAAGGAACAAGGAATGAAAACAACATATGCATACTTACAAGCACTCCAAGGGACGTAGCTAATCAATGCATATATCTAGATTTCACTCACTGATTACTCAAGATTTACAATAATTTGTAATCAAACAGCTTCTCTTTCATTAAGTATGCAAAAACATGTACATTCACAATAACCTTGAAATCAGTCTTGAATTCTTCAGCAATCAAATTTCAGTTAAGTTTCCAATGTCTAAAAGAATGCACTCCATCCCCTTTTATAGGATAAGGAGAGGAGTCAGTTACAAATGACTAATGGTCAAGATTTATCTATTCAGATTAACGGTCAACATTTCTTCATTGACTTACTTCATCAGTGGCACAAGTTGCCAGCTAGCAACTATCTAGCAAAACTTACTGCTTATAAGTAGCATATGCATATGTTTACATTGTGATGCATCTCTTCTTACTCTTTATCTATTTCTTCTTCTTCACTTTCCTCTTCCTCTTCACTCTTTATATCATCTTCATCTTCATTGTCACTATCACTTTGGTGTAGATCATCTCTTATATGTATCTTTACTGTTGTCCTGATGGACTCATATGATTGCACAACTTTGTCAATCTCACGTCCATCCTGGACTTTGGCCTTTACTACTGCATGTCAGTGAGAATGAAACTTAACCTGAAGGGCATCCATCTTGCTTTTCCTACTGTTCAATGTTTCATTATAAGTTTCTACTTTGACTTTTATCCTCATGACCTTGGTCATCACTTCTTTTGTCAGGTGGTTTAGGGGGTCCTCTGCAACTTGTTTGAAATTATCATGGAAGGCTTGGATAGCAAAATCTACATCCTAATTTTCAATCTTCCCTTCTACCTTTCCTCCCAATGCATCAAGGGTTTCTGCCTTATGTGCCATTAAATTGTGTAGTTTGACACTTATATCCTTGAGCTTTCCACTACATCTCTTCAATATGTCACATTCAAATCATGTATCTTCATACTAGATACTTAGCAGCTGGGAGGTGTTATTATCTAATATATTGTTACTTATCAATATATGTGTGTCAATCCTCTTCATTTCACCTAAATCATCTAGGTGCTTCTCCATCTTAAATGACCTCCTACCTACTTCATTTTGTAATTTATCTACCTTTCTTTTCAAGGTACTCAAAGAATTCCACCTTTCCAAAGAGGTTTTCACTACATCCTCAGCCTTAAAAATGGATGATATCATCCAATTCTCCATTACCTATGCTTTATACCTCATCAAGTCCAATCTAATGACATCCTCTTTTGATATAATGGTTAGTGGGGTGGCTGGATTAGCAGGTGCATGATCAGGGTTAATTAACCCTTTAATAAAAGAATGTAGCTAAGCAATGTGCTCTTTATGTTTTTTATTCTTCTCTTTCTCTCTCTTCACCCTTTGTGTTAGAGAGTCAATGATGTCCTTTCCTTCTTGACCTTCTTGGTCCTCATTTGCAAAACCTAGATCAGCATTAGTGATCTAAAAATCTTCAAGGCCTATATTGTGTTTCTCTTTTTCTACTATAGGTAAGGCTATTTGTGCAGTCCTCCTACTTGTAGTAGGGTCCCTTTTGATTACGGATGTTAGCCTGGCCTTTCTTCTCATTTTTATCATGCTTCTAGCAAATAGTGTAGAAACATCAAAGTCATGTACTTCCTCTACTTGTGACAAATGTACTTCTCGTTGCAACCAATAAGGTACATCACCCTTGGGTTCTTGATGATCACCCCTGTATATTGGGTGTCCAGTGATTTTGCACTATACTCTACCCCTTTAGGTGAATGTTCTATTCTAATTTCTTCCTTATGTACTTTCTCATGAGGGGGATCTTACTGGGGTTCCTCCTGTTGAGGGATTTCCTTTTGTGGAGGAGGCTCTTGTGAAGTATTCATACCTTGATCTTGCACCTCCTCCTGTAGACTTTCCTTGGGAATTTCTTGAGCTTTCTCCTTTTGCTCATTTTGTGGTATGTTGGCCTCTTGAGAAGTTTGTGTATTTTAACCTTGGGGATCACCTTGATCACCCTTGGTCACATTTTCTATCTCTTTCTCTATACCCTCACCTTGTGACAAACTTTGCCCTTTATCTTTAGATTTATCAGCTTCCTCAAGGTTAACTTCTTTCTCAGTTGATTTCTCCTCTGATGCTGCATTACTACCTTGATCACCCCCTTTAGTAGATGGCAATGGACCACTTTAGTCTTGCTTAATACCCTTGTCTAGCATATCTTGATCACTCTAAAGCTGTGCATTTGATTGTTCTTGTCATCTGGGTACATTATTCTAATCCTTGTCTTGATTAGGTGTCATATCACCTTTCTCTATATGCTTTGTATCTCTAGCCTTTTTAGGCTCCAGAGGTGGATCACTGTCTTTGTTTAGGCTGACATCACCCTTGTAGGTTAGGTCTATTGCAATAGGACTATGACCTGCTCAATCAAATTACCCAACCCCATTTGTTGGGCTACTCTTTCAGGGCTATCTTGTTTTGTTTCATCCTTTTCATCTCTTTCCTGGTTAATTACCATTTGGGCCATTGGGGTCCCATGAGGAGTAATCTTGGTATTAGCGACTAAGGTTTCCATGTACTGAGAAGCCACATCCTGAACTACCTCGTCATCTGATAACTCTCCAGTATCATCTAGGGGGAAAGGGGACTCCTTACTAGCCATATGCACTTCCTTTTCTTTCTGCTCCTTCATCCTCTCAATCTTAAATTGAATTATCTCAGGAATGGGGACTTCATGCTGTAGCTCTCTCCTAGAGGCCAAACCACCCATACCTCTTAACATGATGGGATCAGTGCTAACATATCCCCTCATGGCTATCCTTTGCTTCTTGGCTGGTGGTGTCTATAGCACCTTCCTTCTTTTCTTACTCATTATCAAGAAGTCAGCATCCCTAGGCTCTTTATTCAATTACTCTCCTTCTAAGGGATTACCTTCTTCTAACTCATCTTGTACAACCTCATCTTCTATTTGCCTCTCTATATTTTTAGTGTTAGGCCTCACTATCCTTTTGGTCTTTTTTTTGTTAGGGGGTGGCTGTGATGTAGACACATGAGCTGATGTGGATGCCCCATCACCTTTTGATATAAGCCTTTTGATGATCACCCCTTTCTGTTCATCTTCCACCTTCTTACCCTTGGATGGCAACTTTTGTTATTCAGTGGGTAATCTCTCTCCATTAGATTTTCTCTTCTTAATAAGAAAATCATCATATTCTTCATCTGGCAATTCTTGTCTCTTCTTCTTATTATCAACTGTGAGGACCATGCCCTTCTTCTTCAATTTGGAAATCTCTGCATTTACCCAACTTTGGGTCAGTTTAATGACCCCTTGCATTATTTGGTCCAAGGAGGTCTCCTTTGGTTGTGTCAGATCAGGGGCTGAAATGGTGTCATTATACACCTTCTTGTCCTCATACTCATTTGACATTATCTTTCCATCATCATGATGTAGCTGTGTGGGTACTGGGATGCAATCAAAGGTCTGGATTTGATTTAGGGTGAGCCTTTGATATTTTCTTCTTCTAACCTCTACCTCATCATCACAATTAGTCCAAAAGTCCTCTAGATGCTTTTGATGTATCTATTTTCCTAACAGCTTTTGTATCCTACCATAAGGGTCATATGACCTAGCGATAGGGAATGGTTGCAAGTACATGACTTTAAACCCTCCAATAACATGCTTGATGCTCTGTCTATCTGGGCATAAGTACCAGCCTATGTATACTTGGAATAATATAAGAGGAATCTTCTTTTGCTCTATGTGAGCTTCAATTGAAGTGGACACTTGTCTGACAAACTCCATCAAGATGACCCTATCAGTGGGGTATCTTGGCAATATGAGGGGCTATCCTTCAAATCCTTCAATTCTTATGTATGAAAAAGTGGAGAATAGGATTAACCAAGCTCCATACTTGTAAACAATTTCTTGAGCTTCCATGCTCAGTCTCTTGGTTCGGTCCTCCTCCATTGTTCTGACTAAATGCATTGAAAATGAATCATTTACCATCTTGTAATCCTCAAGGTATGCCCTTTTCTACAATTGGGGATAGTGATCCCATATATTCACATCACCAGTGCTGCTTCCCACCTTGCCTACTGTTTGTAGGGCATAAAATGTTCCTTGGAAAGAACAAGAATATACAACATGGGAGGTCATGTAAAATATGCATGTCTTACCTCCTAGCTTCCTCATCACCTCATCTAAGAAATCACTGATAATTTTGGCCCATAGAGGCTTGTTATCTAAGTATAACACCATCTGGATAATTCCAAATATCTAGTTCTCAAAGTTACCAGCATGAGGTCTGCCAATCATTCTGCTCAATAGGGCAATTATATATTGATATTTATCATCAAAATCAAACTTGTATAGGTATACTGGCAATTTGGCTGAAGTGTGTAGGTACTATTCTTTGCCCTCCACTGATATATTCTCTTCCTAGCCTCTTTCTTATTGTTGGTATACTCCTTTTATAGTTTATTGAGGTCTACACTTACTACCTTATTCCTGACTAGCAAGTTAAATGTAGCAGTGATGCCCTTGACTGAAAAGTTAGCGTATATTCTGCCATGTTTTTCTACTCTCTTGGTTTCTAGTTTATAATTTCTGGCACATTCTACTACCAACTTAATGGCATCCATAGCATATGGGAATCCTGTTACATGCCACATACCCATTGTAAATATCCTATCCAGTATAGGATTGTCAGTATCATCGTCCAATTTCCTTGACCATGCATCCAAGTTTATTTGTCCCTAATGCATGTCACTGACAACACCATATTGGAATTCCACTCCTTCACGCCATACAAACATAGGCTTTAAGAACTCAGCCTTAGATCTATTCTTTCTAACATCAGCCATTGACTCCTGCAATAGACATATGCATCTCTTACCCTATGGTGCTTGTACGAACATTTGACTATATCATGCATCTCCTAGCTATTATTCATCATTTTAACTCTTTTCATGCATCATCTTATGAATTTAACATAGTGAAGAATCATTTGACTTGGATATTTGCAAAAAATGACAATGGAGATGGTTTTGAAATTACTTACCTGATATTACTTTTCCTTTTCTGATTATATGACTGATAACAGAAAAAATTTAAATGTGAGGGGTCACCCATTGCATTTCGTTATGCTGATGGTCACAATCTGCTAGCATATGACTGAGAAGGGTTTGACTTCTGGAGCTCTGTAATTCTCAATTAGTCATAGGGCAAATGTAAATAACCTTTAAATTTTACTTTTAAACAGATCAATATGACAAATTAGGGCATATGCATTGTTCTGATCGAATCTGTCGATTTTTTGCATGGAGCTCATAGATGTCGCCAAGTGTTGAATTTGTATTTGAAATCAATGGGGCTTCATCTACCACTTTGATTCACATTTAATGCCAAAGGGCGATCTTTGAAAGATCATGGATATTTGAAAATATGACCCCTAATGGATAATATGACCCCCCTATTCGCGGGATAATCATTTACTAAAGATTGGGGTGATATGGTCAACCTTTGACCATGAAGCTAAATCAGGGATACTTTGAAATGTGACCCCCCCAGGGCTAAATTGTGATGATTTCATCATGCCATCAATGCTCTTTAGTTATTGGGTTTTGGTGATGTCATTGTCATGTTGAGAAATATGACAGATATTTAGATATATGACCCTCCGTGGGTCAGGTGAGATGATTACATCATCATCAGGGTGATTTCTTTCATTCGTTAGAACTAAATGGTGTCATAGTCATACTGGCGTAGGGTGATATTCGCGTAGGGGTGATATTTTGTAAGATGATTGATATTAAGAAATATACCCCCCCCCCCCCCCCCCGTGAATATATGAGGTTCTTGATGGGTAGATACCTATTCCTATTTAATTTTGACATTTGTGTATCGAGTATCTAATGGTCATCGGGTCATTTTTCTAAGTCTGGGTCATGCTAGAAAATATGAATGATGTTTAGAAATATGACCCCCTAAGGGAAATATCAAGGTTGAACAAACTTTGATTCCACATAAATTTCTACCCTTAAACAATATCAGGGTGATCCAAAATGAAAACCTTCTTAGAATTTTGTACTCTTTCCAACCATGAGGTTTATGATAGTAAACTCTAACCTTGGCAACATACCTCATCTTGTGGTGCATATATACCCTAGTAAAGGTGACATACATGACTGATTTTACCAAATTGCCCAAAGCAAGAAACAAGCAAGCAAAAGTAGAAAGAAAAGTTGGGTCCCTGTTTTGCTAAGGTAGAATGGGGAATGTTGTGTAACCACACAACATGTAGGACCAAAAAGATCTATATGTACCAATTCCAATAGTTGGATAGAATATTGATCTTTGACTTTAAAACTTCTTCTTTCTTGCTTTCCAATTTGACATTCCTTACAGATAGCATTGATAGGCTTTGTAATCTTTGGTAGATCTCTCATAGATTGAACTAAACTTATTCTTACCAGGCTATCAAAATTGATGTGGTACAATCTTCTATGCCATAGCCAACTCTCACTGATCTGAGTCATGAAACAAAAACCATCACTACTTCTGAGCTGATAAACATTTCCATTTGTCCTCTTTCTAGTAGCTGTCACAGTTCTAGAATATTTTCTAATTTCACAACCACCATCTTGAAACACAAGATTGTATCCTTTTCTATACATTTGTCCAACACTCAAGAGGTTATGCTTTAAACCATTGACATAAATAACATCATTATTATTATGCTTGCTATTGAAGCTAATTGAACCTCTTCCACATATCTTAGTAGATGTATCATCACCAAATCTAACTAGTCCTTGTTATGTTAGAAAATGTCCCCTTGGGGGTTTTTCCCTCTTAAGGTTTAGCTCTTAGGTCCTATTATTGTATTTAGAGCATCTTGTGTGTTATTTTTGACTCTCAATGAGAAAACCCTGAAGTCTTATGGTAAATAGGACCTAAGGGATTATATTTTGAATAATCTTGAACAAAAATGGTAGGGTGGACTTGGGTGCTAGCACCCTAGTCCTACCCTATTTTGGGTTTTCTCTAATTTCAAATGTCAGTTTAGTGACTATTATTTAGATCCTATGATGACATCTAAAGTTTGAATTATGAAATTATTAGCAGGAATCTTTGTAGTTGCATAGATAAGCATGATTAGGTTTCATTTACAAATGAGATGGATTTGATGTATACTTGTGATCATAGAGCATTCAAAATATTCATTGTGTTGTAGAGAAGAGCATTGTTATTGTGTTTGTGTTTGCAGATTTGACATCCATCTCCTCATGGCATGAAGAGCATCTTCCTTCCATGAGATCTACACTTCAAGGTGATATCTATTATGTTTTCAATCATTTATCATTTTTATTTTTTCCTCTATCCCACTGGGATAAGCACTCTTATCTAAAAATGGTGTTTGAAAGACTTGAATGTCTCTCTGGGGCTTGACCGAGGCAAGCCTCTAAACACCACAACCCCCTCCCACACTTCTTGTGATTGTAGGTTATAGGTGTCACATCTGAAAGAAGTGGAGTTGCAGGAAAGGTTGGCAGACATCAAGGATTCAAGATCTGAAAAGAAGTTGAACATTGGAGCTTTTCTTGGACTAGGGTGCTAGTTTCCATGTCCTCCAGTTTTCCTAAGGCAGAAATGGAAGTTGCAGTATAGATCAGTGTCAGAAGGAGATCAGGATTCTGCAAAGAAATAGGTACCTTGGACTTGGGCTCTAGTACTTGTGTCCCTGACTTCTCTGCCTTCTGAACTTTGAAAAATAGTGAGTTAAATATCTTTGCCCCTCATCTCAGCTGAAAGCTGTGATTCGACAATTCACTTATTGTTCTTCATATTTAGGGTTTTAAGTGAAATTGAGCATTAAATTAAGATTTTGTTTGACACAAGATTCTACATTCTTCCCAAGTGGCAGCCTAACCTGATAGGTGAATCCTCTTGCACAAATTAGAGGTTCAACTTAGTTAATATGCCCTCGAAATGTTTGGTGTGAAAGGAGGATTCCACATAAACCCTTGAAATAACCCACCTTCTTTTTACCACTAAATAGTCCTCCATCATATTTTTCAATTTTAACAAACTTACTCTTGTCACTAGTCATATGAGTTGAGCATCCACTATCAATGATCCAGTAGTTCTTCTCTTGTTTGGTATGAAAAGCAGACATCAAAGTGCCTTCAATATTAAGACTTACTTCTGAAGCCCTTTCCTTCACACATTTTTCAGAGTTAGTAGAAACAATATCATCTTTTAAAGCTATGAACAGACATTCATTATCCTCATCATTTTCATAATTAGATTCATCATCAGATATACTTGCATCTTCTTTAACATAGTAGCTTTTCTTAGGCACTCTACTTCTGTTCTCCCTATATTTTCTTCTCAAAATTCTTTCTGGACAACTTGAAGCATAATGACCTATCTTGCCACAACAAAAACACTTGAAAGGTAACTTACCACTGTACTTACCAGTACCTAATTTTATTTTTCTCACAAAGTTAGCTTCCACATCATCAAAATCCTCTTGATTTGATTCCACAGTATTATCATATTTGCCAGCCTTGAAGGCAGTCTCATCCTTTGCACTACTTATACCAAATTCTCTCATTTCAAAAGCAGTTAAGGTGCCAAGCAACTGATCTTTGGTAAATTGATCTAGTTTTTGTAATTCTTCAATAGTAGAAACTTTATTATTGTAAGCTTTGGGAAGAGATCTAAGTACCTTCAATACCACTTCTTTTTCTTCCAATTCTCCTACTATGTAGAAAAAGGGGAAGACGAGATTGATTGATGTATAGTTTAGATCCTCCTTACACTACACACATTCAAGGACATTTAACCGAGTTGAATCACAACTGTTGCAAGAGGATTCATTTGCAAGTTGGTTGTCACTTGTAATGATAGGAAAATTTGGAAATTGATGATTAATGTGTTAATTTAATTCCCAATTATGCTTCAAACCCTAATTATGAAAAATCATAAATAAATAGACGAATTTTGACAAATACTCGTAGATAAAGATAGTAGATAGAGATTAGTTACTGACCATTTTTAAAGTTTGGGATACAGAAAAATCAGGGGCATAGGGATTAGTTCCCAAGCCCAAGGTGGCAATTTCTTTGGGGCCTTCTAGACTCCTTCCGACACTGATGATCCATGTTCAGATGATTTCTATCTCTGTAGATCTAGAGGGCACATGGACTAGCACCCAAGCCCTGTTAGTGCTCTTTTCCACTTCTTTCTTTTAGATCTGGATTCCTTATCCTTTGCAACTCAACTCTTTTTGATATGATACCTATCACCTATAATCACAAGGAGAGAGGTTGGGGATTGTGGCATTTAGGAGCTTGCCTCAGTCAAACCCCAGAATGGCATTCAAGCCTTCCAACATCGTTTTGATAAAGAGTGCATATCCTTGTGGGATAGAGGCAAAAACAAATTGATAAATGATTGATTCAAACACAAATAGATATCACCTTAGAGGTGTAGCTTGCATGTAGATGAATATCCTTCAACACATGAGAAGATGAAGCCAAATCTGCATAACAAACATTATAACAAGAAAAGTCTGCTTTGCCACAATGAATTCTTCGAATGCTCTACAATCACAAGTTTGCCAAAATATCATAATGATCTTCTAGTTTATAGATGAAACCCTAAACATGCTTATATATGCATTCCTGCTACAATTTTTTTAATTCAAACATAAGATTCCGTCAAGGGAGGCCTTTAATGGTCACTTTATCCACATTCAAATTTCAGACCCACCTAAAATAGGACAGGACTAGGGCATGAATGCCCAAGCCCCTGGGTCCTATTTTAAAGTAGGGTCAAACTCAACAATGTCCCTCAAGCCCCATTTGACATGGGTTTCAGTACATTTTATCTCGGGAGTTAAATTTAACATCCAAGATGCAAAACAAGGGACCCAGGAGCTAAACTTAGGAGGTAAAAGTCCTAGGGGGACATTTTATGACATTACATCTCTAGCAAGTCCTTTGATGCTATTGAAAACTTCATCCACCTTTTGTAAGTAGCTTGTAATGTTCTCATCTTCAGACATTCGCATGGTCTCAAACATGAGCTTCAAATTCTGCATTTTAGCTTGTTTGACCTTATCATCTCCTTCATAAATACTTTTTAACTTTTTTCTTGATTTCATTAGTAGTTTTAGATTCATAACTTTCACCAATTCAAAATTAGTAAGACCACTTAAAAGAGCATATCTTTCTTTACCATTAGTTCATAGGCCTTGATCTCATTTGTAGTACTCAGACCATTTTTTGGTATAGTGTATTCAGTCTCAATAGACTTCCAGATCTCGTATCTAAGAGAAATTAGATAACCTTCCATCCTTATTTTCTAGAATGCATAGTCGGTTCCATCAAATAGGGGAACATCCTTCTTGTGTGCCATCCTAGATCTACCTAAAGTGGTTAAGCTTTCTTCCAAAGAACCTAGCTCTGATACCAATTGTTCAATGCACAAGACAACTGATAGGGGGGTGAAACAATTGTGCCTTAAAACTTTAAAACCCTCAAACATATACAAATCCTTGATAATTCAATTAATCCCTCAAACTGTTAATATGATTAAGCATGAAACCAAATAATAGAACATATATCAAATCAACATCAAACACAATAGAACACTGAATTTATGTGGAAAACCCAAGAAGGGAAAAACCACAGTGAGGATTAGCTCACAATATAAAGTAATAACAACACTGAAATACATTAGGCTCACTACATAGAGAATAGGCTCACTGCTAGGGGGTTCACTACCCAAAGAAAGAAAGGCTCACTACCAGAATAAAGAAGAAGATAGAGAAGATTGTTACAAGGAGAAGACTATCTTAATGCAACAAAGAATTCCACCACAACACTATGAACCCTTCTGCAGTCTCACTAAGGAATTGTAGACACCTTCTGCTCACTGCATCTGGTAGTGTAACACATGAAGTTTTGCACTACACTACACATTCACAATCTATGATTCAACAATTTGCACCACACACATGATTCTCATCTATCTTACCATCCATCAATAGGTCAGCACTTATTTATATCATCTTCAATCTCAAAACATTCTCCAAGGTTGGAAAAACACCTTGATCATGCAAATTCAAATTAGTTCAGACCCAAAACATTCCCATGGTGGAAAGGAATGAAAGTGGACCACACTATACCTTAGTTCGGACCTAAATTCATCCATACATGCCATACCATGTTTCTACAAACATCGAAGTAACTTTGTAATTAGTGTAAACACCCAAGGTTGGTCGAACTGGTGTTAACACTATAAACAATTATGTACATGCTTCTTCAAACCCAAAGATGATCCATGGACCATATGCCATGCTTGAGCACAATCTAGAATATTCCACAAGCACCCTAAAAACTAACAAATTCCTCTACAACAACTTTCACCTCCCAGACAAGCTTATCATGTTTACCCAGCATACTCAAATATATCTCTAATGCACTGCAACTCAAGAAATCATCTTTGGGAGCACCAAACCATGAACAACTTTGACTGAAGATAGATATTAACCTTATAAGCATACTTCTAGAACTGCAAGACCTGAAACTATGTTGCAGAGAAATGTGGAGCAAAAAAAAATCTTCCATACACCTTTGCACAACACAATTCATATACTGGTGAACACATCTTCCTTTGCCCATTGATCCAACATGCCAAATTCTGAATGTAGAATCCCTAAACACCTCTAAACAACATATCCAAACTGCACAAACAGATCTTCAATATAAAAGGAATGCGGAGAAAAATCATAACACTACTCTGCAATACAAAATAACACTACCACACATTGTTTACTTATTTTATTCAAATTTTCCCAAAAGCACTTGCAAACCAAACACCAAAAGCATATTATCACCATCTTGAGCACTTCTTTATCATTAGATACAACATCCACTTGATACCAACTGCTCATACTCTTGCAACATCTCTTACTCATATAGTTGACACCAATGACAACACAAGCTTGTTGACATCAATGAAAACATTGACTACACATACTTGCAACATAATGCAATGAAACAAAGCAAAAGTATACTTTCTTATGCACCTAAAATGCTCATTTTTTCTACCTATTTCAATGTAAATGCACAAAAAATGTTATAAAATTATGCCCAATGATGGATGAATGAAATCTAATCTGATTTAGTGTTTAAAATAACTCAGATCAGTTTTGAAAATGATGCCAACATGCTACAATGCCCAATGCAAATTCAAAATTAAGGCAAGATGAATGAATATGCTTGTTTTTGTTGAAATACACAATGTGTAAATTTTAATTTTGAAATCTAAATGCACTAACACACAATGATGAAACACTACAGTCCAAAATCAGATTTGCAAGAGTGTTAAAATGAGTAATAAAATTTGAAACAAGATTTTAATTAAAAACCCTAGCTTTTGAAATTACTAGGTTATATGAAAAATGCAAAATTTCAAGCAAAACCCTACCAAATGAGAGATACAAATGGAAGGTGAATGATCATGAAAATATGAAACTCTATAATTTATCTTAAATCTGATGTAAATATAAAAAAGTTAAATGTTTCCAATGATATGCAAGGAAAATGGTGCAAACTATGCCTATTTTTTTCAAAATTTTCAAATTTATGCAAGATTTTCAAATGTATGATGATGAATATGATATGTATGGATGAAAAATTGATTACAACACTCAACAAGATGCAAGTTTAGTAAAAACATGGGTTCACCAAAATGTTATATATGAAAAGTGGGAATAATGAGGTTGAGGTGTGTTTTAGATAGATTTAATCAAACCCTCCTTTCACATATAATCATTCAAGGAGATAAACTAAGTTCAATGACTTCTATTACAAGAGGACTTAGCTACAAGTTTGGTGTCATTGAGATGATAAGGAAAGTTGGAATGTATTGATGAATTTGTTAAACCCTAATTATATGAAATCATATACAGATGGACAAAACATGACAAATGATCACAGAAGAAGGCACTAAATGCATATTAGAAACATACCAGGATTGAAATTCTAGAAAACAAAAACTTTGGGGACACTGGGGTGGGAACCCTAGTCTAACTAGCCATTTTTTTTGTAGATATGGAACTGTAAGATAATGAATATTGCAATCTACTTCAGAATTTCCAAAAATGGCAATCTAGAGGACACAAGGGTAGGTGCCCTTATCCAAGAAGGAATATTCTTCACTATTTTCTTCAAATCTTGAATCTTTATCCTCTTCTCTGATCTCCTACAACTCCTCTCTGCAAGTTTCCACACCTGTAACCTTGGAGGTGAAGCCTTCATGGGGAAATGGAGATCTTTCACACCATGAGGAGATTGGATTGATGAAGCCAAATCTGCAACAAAATACATACAAACACAACACAATATTGTTCTACACCAAAATGAAATCCTTGAATATCTTTAGCTCAATATCACAAGTTTACATTATCCATATTTAGTTAAAATGAATTCCTAAACATGATTATATATGCATTCCCACTAACATTCATAATTCAAATTGAAAAGGCTGACAAAGGGAAACCTTTTAACAATCATAAACAAACACTTTTAAATTTAGGTCTCAACAAAATAGGTCTAGACTAGGGCGCAGGCACCCAATCAGGTGTTGATGTTTGGCTTTCACCCTCTAACACTTGAGGCAACGGGAAATGGACTTTGCTATATCTTTTTGCATACCAGCCCAAAAAATAGAGTTTCTAGAGATCTACATGCATTTTCTTGACTCCAAATGTGCTATGTATGGTGCTCTATGAGTTTCTGTGAGAACAAACTCTCTAAGATTTCCTAAGGAAGGAACATAGATATAACAATGGTGTCTGAGAAAGCCATCAAGATCAAAATAATAACCCTCAAACTTGTCCCTCAAGGGACCTTGAAGCTGAACTATCTCACTATACAAAGCATCATGTGGCAAAAGCTCCAAGATACATCCCCTCAAGTCCATCTTCACTATCAATGACAGCAACTCATGTCTTGGTCTGCTGAGAGCATCTACCACAACATTCTCTTTCCCTTTTATATACTGGATCTTGAAATCATACTCGCATAAAAATTCCATCCATCGATGATGTCGAGCATTCAGGTTTTGATGGGAAAGGATGTACTGTAGGCTCTAGTGATCTGAATGAAGCTCAAATCGATGCCCAAGAAGAAAATATCACCACTTAACTAAATTGTGTACAATAACTGCAAGATCCAAATAATGAGTTGGATAGTTGAGTTCATGCACCTTCAACTTGCAATACTTGAAAGCAATCACATGTCCTTCATGCATGAGAATTATACCAAGACCCTCAATTGAAGCATTTGTGAAAATAACAAAGTCACCTGTAGGATTAGGAATCACCAAAATAGGAGCATTGGTAAGTTTCTCCTTCAAAATTTGAAATTCTCTCTCACATTATTCAGTCCACACAAATTTCTTGCTCTTCTTCTGAAGAGAAGTGATCGGATGTGTGATCTTGGAAAACCCTTCAACAAATCTTCAGTAGTAACCATCTAGCCCCATAAAACTCTTAGCCTTAGCAACATTAGTCAGAGTGGGCCAATCCAAGATATCCTGGATTATTGACGAGCCCATTGCAATACTGTGTCCTTATATAATGTGTCCCAGATACTGAATCTCTATTTAGATAGATTTACATTTGGAAAGGTTAGCATACAACTGGTTTTCTCTCAAGCACTACAATACCAACCGTAAATGCTCCTTATGCTCTTCTTTTATGCAGGAGTAGATCAAAATGTCATCCAAGAAGATGACCACAAACCAATCCAAAAAGGTTTGGAAAACTCCATTCATCAGGCTCATGAATATTGCTAGGGAATTGGTTAACCCAAAAGGAACTACACTGAATTCGTAGTGACCATAGCGAGTGCAAAATGTTGTCTTGTGAATATTGGCTTCTACTATCCTCAATTGATGGCATCCTAATTTTAGATCAATCTTTGAGAAAACTTTGACTCCCTAAATCTGATTGAACAAATCATCAATCCTCGATAATAGGTAGTGATTCTTCAATGTGAGCTTGTTCAACTTTCTATAGTCAATAGAAAGGCGAAGGTGTAGGAATTAAGGACAACACTGAGAGGGGGGTGAATCAATGTTGTGTGAATTTTTGAATCTTTTTACAAACTTTAACTTGGAGAGCACAAGGAGAGAAAGTTATCACTGAATTGTCAAACACATATGTACATAACTTTGTCAAACACAAACAAAATTCATGAGTAAAACATAAAACCATAGAGAGATGATCAATATGAATCAAGACACAAGAATTACATGAGTGGAAAACCCTCCAGGGGTAGAAAAACCACTCCAGAACTGCCTCACTAGCTTAACTGATAAAACATGCCTCACTAGCTACAATACATGTCTCACTGACAAATGTTAAGGTCTCACTGACCTGTAAGCCTCACTGGCATACTGTTTAGAAGCACCAGCTTCAAGGAGCACCAACCCCTAATACAAAACAAACTAAAAACAAGAATTCAGAGGATTTCTCTATTTCAATACAAAACATTTCTTCTCTCATGTGTCTGTCAAATGTCCATTCTGTTCAAAATCAATCCTACATCCGGATACACTCAACAACTCTGCATTCTTTGTATATTTCATCTCTATCCTCCAAGTCACACAATCAATGCACCTAAAAAACTATTATATGCAAATTGGATGTCTTTTTACCTTTCACATTCTGCACAGTCATTTGCTCTCACTGAAGATCATTTTGTCCTTTCATCTTCTCTTTTTAATGTCTTCAAAAACAATGCATCTTATATTGTCACCTGCAAAAATAAAAGAACATATATCTAATTCTCAAAACCTTTCACATTCTCCAAATTCATGAAACCAAAATCCCATTTATATTTCCTCTTAGAGATGAAAGAATATCTTTTCATATTTGAGACCTTTCATTTCAATTCTCTTCAATTTCCTGATCATTTGCCATTTTTAAGATCTCACACAAAAATTATTTTCTTCATCTACAAAATAATATCAAAATGAGCCTTCAATCAATCTGCAAAATAAGAGTTAGAAATCATATTTATTTTTTGCACCAATCTGCCCTGAAAATATTATCTTTCTCTTGATATTCCTACAAGAAAATTTAATCATCAAACTCTTTATCTTCTCTTCAATCCATAAAATTTGTCTTCAAAAAAATTTGTATCCAATCTGCCTTATTCTCAAACAAAACTCTTAAACTTCATCAAAAATATCTTCAAAAGACAATCTCCTGCAAATAAAAAGTCTTTTCAACTTCTTCCTAAAAAAAAAATCTTCTTCAAACAACTTCTTTTCTTCTCTTTAAGAAAAATCTTCTCCTCCACAATATTCTATATCAAATCTACCTTCTAAAGGAAAAAACATCTTATTTGTTTCCAAATAAATCTTTCATCTCAAAAAAAATATTTCTAAAAACTTCCAAAAACTCCTTGAAACATTCTTTCTATTCGAGCTTCAAAAAGATTTCTATAAACTGCCAAAAAGCATTGAACTGTAGTTAACATTATGTTTTGACATTCATATGCACGTCAATGTGCATGGTCACACAATGGAGACAAAATTTAAACACTAACCACTGATTGTGGCTTTCACGCCCTTGGAGCTTTTAAACACATCTGTTGATATTGTTTTACTGCCCGACAGCTCATGGGAGTGACCGAAGACATCGGTTAAACTAGGAAAGGGCCGGTCAGCACTATGACCAAGAGACCCATAAGTGGGTCACTTAAGTGATTTTGACTTATCATTGCAAGTCAACTCAATGTTATAACATAAAGAGCATTTGATATGTGACAGGCTTGAAAAGGAATGAAGAACTTAGTTTAGGATAGATAGACAACAAAGACTTAGATAAAAATGACCTCAAGAAAAAATATGGAGGACTGAGGTAAAGATATCAATTGTCCATTGTAAGTGACCTCTACATCTGTTGTCCAAGTAAACACTTTGCATATATGTCAGTGAAAGTTATAAAACCTTAACCAATATGCCTTTTCATTATGCTTTGAAGAATGCTTTGATGATTTGAAGACTTCAAGTTTGTGACTTCATCTTGTCAAGACTTATATCAAACTTTTGACATTAGTGAAGAATCATCTAAATAAGCTCCTGATAAAGAACCACTATGCCAAAACAAATGTTGTGAACAAAAAACTGATGTCACCAAACTTTACCTATAGATCTCAACTGCCAAATACACCATATTTGAAAGCATACCAACATAAATACCTGATCTGTATTGCACTTGCATTAAGTATAGTAACAACACACATGAACCCTCTTTAGCTTGAATCATGATGAAGAATGCAGACCATGAAGACTATAAGATCATACCAACAACCCAATAACTTTGTATACCAACAACTGATATCATCAACCTTGTGAAGACAAACTAATTGTATGAACCAAGTAAACCATGAATGAAGATAATATCCTTGCTTGAGCAAGCATCTAGTGAAGACACCAGGCATCTTGTGAAAACATCCTGATACATGATCAACTCTTGATTGATTCCTACCATAAGTGAACAACTTGTGAAGATGCCCAACAATTCAACTTTCTCAATACCTTTTGACATCAATGACAAACTGTTACCATCAGAAGGGACCAATCCTTCTTCTTCACAAAGATAATGGGTGCACCCCAAGGAGAAACACTAGGGAAAATATGACCCTTCTCCAAAAGTTCCTCTAGCTACAACTTAAGCTCTTGAAGCTCTTGAGTCATCATTTTGTAGGGAGCTTTGGAAATAGGTTGTGCTCTAGGCACCAAGAAATAAAAAGTGTCTGGTGGCAAATGCCCTTTCCTCTCCTTCTAACACCATCAAGTAGCGGCATTATATCTAATAAAATGGAATGACAACCTATCCTTGAGATTACTCTTGTAGGACTTGAGTTCAAAACACCTCTCAAGACCTAGCAACCAAGATTCTAGCTCTGTGCCCTCAATGGATCTAGAGAAGTTTAGAGGTTGGAGGCAAAGGAATTCTCTGATTTGCTTGCCAACATCAATAGGTGCATCCTAGTCTAATTGTCCAAACTGAGGAGGGGGATCATAATGTCTTGATTCACCCACCCCTTCCTTGTCATGCTTTGCTCTGCCTCTGTCAGGACTTCTTCTATGCTCATGGGGAATAGAATGGTACTTATTAGAATGGGGTTAATCCTGATTATGGGGTAGGGTAGGAGCTGATGGAGGAATTCTAGCCTGAATAACATCCACCAGATGCTGTAAGGTCTGGAGTACTCAGGGTCCTAATTGATATGTTCATCAGAGGGGTTTGATTTTGATGATGTAGAATGAGTGTGCCTTCATCAGCATACTACAAGATCAAAAAAACAAAGTTATACAATGACAAAATTACCCTAGAGTTCCCAAAGTGTTAGCAACCTGGGCTCTGATACCAAATGTCATGCCCACCCTTATGATCACTATAAAATGAACATGAACACAAAAAGACTACAATTTTTTTTCATTTTATAATACTAACTACTTGTGGAAATGAAATTGACTTAAGGAAAACAAATTTCAAAAGAAGAATTTTACCTAATTATTATGTGAAACTCCTAAATATTAACAAGGTTCCTTAGAGTTTACTTCTTGTTGTACAACTAGAAAATGAAATAGTTTAAGCTAATCAGAATGATTACTACCTTTATCTAAGTAATGCAAGGAAATAAACTAAATACAAAAATTGGATTGATACGATAATCACTTAATCAAATTGAAATATAATCTTATTCATTCAAATATATTGAATAATCATAAAAACGTCTCCTTACTGAATTCCTTCTAAGATAACAATACAACTTGCCTAACTAACAACATTATGGATATGCAAAATCTACTTATCACCAACGAATCCTAAATAAGATAATCAACAACATTGATATGTTTCACATATATTCAAATATACGTATATATGTTTGTATATATATATATAAATTTGAAATATAAAGAAATCTGATTATAACAAGTATTCTTCCTTCTTCAACAATGTATAAATAGATGACAATATATATATATATATATATATACAAAACATTATATATATCTATATATACATGTATATATTTATACAGTCTAAAGATAGCATTTGTTAAGAAGAGATAACATGATGTAAATATATAAAGATTCATATGTGTGTGTGTGTATACTATGGTATATATATATATATATAATTGTAAACAAGAGTACTCTAAATGATAGAATTATTGAATTGATAAACAATATCAATGATTAAATAAGAGTTGAACCATATTATAACAGAAATACTTTGTTGTGTATGCTAAAGGGGTTAGGCCAAGCCTTGGTTGGCTTGGCTAAGTCGAAGCCTAGCCAAGAAGTGGCTGCTATGGGGGTCGTGGCTCTCCATGGCTCTCATGGCTCCCAAGGGGGTCGTGGTAACCACAGAGGCCCATGGATTCCATGGGAGGCCACGACATAATAAACACAGGGTTAAAAAATTTGTTTTCTATTTTATAAAATACATAAAACCTTTACATTAATAGTAGATACAAAATTAAAATTATGGGTAGATTTGTGAGTGAACAACAGCAATAGATCTTATATACAGTATCGGAGATAACTTAGACCAATGAAGTGTTGTATATCATAACTGATTATAGTGAAAACACAATCAATTTGTATGTCCAAATCAAAGAGAATTGGGTTTATCACAGAGGTAATTTCCACAAGGATAACTAGAGATTAAACAGAGAATAACATAACAAAATTTCTCTTTTATATACACAGATTTATAACATTGTCAGTTAATCTTGTTACATCATGGAATACATTTTCTTTCTTTCTCAACAGAGCATACAAGCTCAATCAATTCCTTTCCTTGGCTGGAAACAACTACCTACAACGAAATAAACAACCCAGTCCTACTCTCCACCCAACCATAGGGCTTGTTTTACAAGCCTACCCTTGAGCGGGAGAAATTCTCAAGTGCTAAATAGAAATAAAATAAATAAAACATAGACAACAATATCAAATACAATAGGCTGACTCACACACAAAGAATCCTTGCTAGATTCTTGAAAAGAGGGAGAGAGGGGATTCCCTTCCCTCTTGGGGAATAATAACAAGAAAAAATATAATTTATCATGAACAAATCACCACCATAAACACCATCTCCATAACCCTTCAAACCCACACATCACAACATACCCCCAACACAACAACCCTTCCATCCAAACTATAGCACCCCCACAACACCACAACCCTTCCATCCATGCCACAACACAACCACAACTCCACAACCCTTCAAACCACCAAAACACCACATCCATCATGATACACAATGCACAACAAATTTCTCCAAGGGAGGCCCCACACCTCTCTCAACCCCACACAAGGGAGGCCCTCACCCCTCATGAGAGACTTCCTCCCTACACACCAAAACCCCAATCATACAAAAACCAGAAATTGCCAAACAAATTGCAATAAAATAAATTCTTCTATAAACACAGATTTCAACCCAATAATGGAAAAATCAAAATTTCAAAACCCTACCTTGGTTGTCCAAGTTAGGAGCAGCCCAAAATATGGGTTCCAATCTATAGCAGACCCTTCTGAAATAATTTTTCTAGCTCCTTCCAATCCTCTTTCCTTTGCAATTCCTTTTTAGCTGAAATGCAAACTCCCAATTTCTTCACAGCTCAAGAGAGAAAATGAAAAGAAAAACCCAAAAACCCACACACACACTCCTTTCAACTTCCCAAAGGAATTTAAAAATAATAATAAAATTATTTATTTTCCACAATATTAATCTCAACCAAAAAAGAGATAAAATAATGTTAAAATAAATAAAATTCCTATAAATTTCCCATTAAAACAATAAAAAATAACAACAATAATCCACCTAAATAATTAAAGTAAAACAAACAAGCTAATTAATCAAATAATTCCTGGCACACAATGAATAGGTTATCCACGACAAAAATAAGAAAAATCAAATAAAAATAGGCATCTTGAGAATGTCTCCGAACTAAAAGGATATGGGTTGTCCACCTGCAAAACTCAACTTCGAACATTAGTATATCATGGAAGAGATAGCCGAAGGAACATATAAGTAAATATTAAACAGTCTAGAATTTCTATGAACAAAAAAATAATTCATTAAATTTCATAATTAATAAAACAATATTCATTTTTGCAGAAATTAAATATATAATTATAGAAATCACATAATCAAAAACATTTAATTAAATTAAAACATCTAATACTAGATATGATCCAAAAATAATGTGCACACACACACACACACACACACACACACACACACACACACGTGTGTGTGTGTGTGTGTGTGTGTGTGTGTGTGTGTGTGTGTGTGTGTGTGTGTGTGTGTGTGTGTGTGTGTGTGTGTGTGTGTGTGTGCATATCAAAACATAAAGGTCCATGATCCGGAGAAAGCAGTATAAACCATATACACACATAATACTCAATATAATAACTATAAACAAGTATCTTCATAATAGTCTCAATGGTAGTGCCAACTAGGCCTCATAGAAATAGAGATCTTGTAGAGAGAGCAATATCATAGAAAATCCTTAGCATTAGCTTATTAGAAGAATCATTAGGAGAATCATTTTTTTAGGAGGGTTATGAGTGTTTAATATTTTCTTATATATGACTCCTGGTTACTTTCCAAGGGGCCAATTGAACCAAGGCTGACAAGGTGCATCACATAAGTCATAAAGACAACATTAAGGTGTAAGTTGTTAGGGCTTAATTGCTAGGACTCTAGCACTTGGGTGCCCTAGTTCTGGTAATTTGGGCTATCCAAATGCCAGGTGATAGAGTATTATGCCTTATTTATCACATAAGTAATAGAAATTGTATTATGTAAATAAAGATGATCATGTAAGCCACAATGGGTGCTAAACCTAGTGAAATTGTAAAGGGGTATACAATTTTTGATGGTACATTTAGCCCCCACTTTAGTGAGGGTATGATCTTATGCTCATACTCTTGCTAAAGTATAGAGAAGATAAAGATCTCTTTATCAATATGTTGGAGCCATAGAATGTTGCTAAGTTTGGGAGCTGCGCTATCCCCTAAGATAAGGATCCTATAAGTCTACAACACCTGGATAAAAGAGGTTATACAAACACAAAACATTCATGGAAAATACAAAGCATACACATGGAGGACATGAAGAAAAAACATGGAAAACACGAAGTAGACATGGAAGACACAACACATACATGGAAGACATGGTGCAAACATGGAGTACACGAAGCATACAAAGCATACTTGGAAACATGAAGCACACATAGAGTATATGTGAAGCATATGTAGAGCATAGAGTATACATGAAAAACAAGAGCATGTAAACACAATGTAAGTAAACACAAAAGAAAAAAAAAAGAAAAAAAAAACTTTGAGTCAATTAAAGTTAGAGAGACCTAGTCTATAAGGATGTCTCAATACTTTGTATCATCCCCAAAAGAAAACTAAAATAAAGGAATTCTAAAAAGGAGATGGAAGAATAATGAGCCAATCGATTGCTACAAGGAGAGAAGGCAAACACAGTTATGCTAGGTGGTTCATAGACTATGCGGATCACAGGCTAGAAAGTTGCATTATACTAGGTGACTATAAGTTTGGGTCATAGGAAGCACACATGATAGCAAGTTGCATTATGCTAGGTGGCTCATAGACCATACGGATTACAAGCTATCAGGTTATGTTATTCTAGGTGACCGTATACCACTAATGCTTCAGGGAGCATAAATAAAAAATGCCTTAGGGAGCATAGTGCCTAAGGGAGCACAAAAATAAATAACACCTCAGGGAGTGTATTGATAACCATGCCTTGGGACATTATGAGAAACACCATCACTAGGAGCACATCAATAGCCCCCCCCCCCCCCCCCCGCCTAAAATGTTTGCATGTATAGTATGGAATTGTTTTAAGGTATTTAGAAGAGGGGAAAGTATAAGAAGAGAATGGGAGATCATTTAGAAAGAATGTCTACCCATTTAACACATTATCTTCCTGCCCTCCAGAATACACGTCAGGATAACCTTGAAAGAGAAAATTAATAAATGATGTTGCATCATCATGTGTAGCCATGAGCTAATAAGAAAAAAGCTACAATTGCTACATCAATTGTGAGGTGATTAATGAAGTCTACATCACAAATATAGGAAGAGAGATATCTAAGGAGAGAGTGTGAAATATAGAAGATATAGTAAGGTCATCGTCAATGGACAAAAGCAACTTCTTAACACAAGTTAAGGGGAGAAGTGTAACATCACAATTGAGCTAACTAATGTTAAGAAAGAAGCATGAATTCTTAGGTGAGAAATGAAAAGGTACATCTTGATGTTTCTTCAAAGTGTTCCTAGCCAAGATGATTAGAGAGAATATTTTGTGAAGGCGGTGACTTGCTTTTAGTAAATATTTTAGATATAGGAGGAACATTGGCTAGTGTTCGAAACATAAAGCCCCGAGACGAAGTGCCTCTTGACTTGTTTTTAGAAGAATTATTGTAAGTAGGAGGAAGAGAATTGAGAGTTGGTGAATGTTTAGTTTGATTATTGTTGTTATATGTGTGAGAAATCACATGATAATGAGGTTTATGTGATACTTTTTGATCAATTTTGTTGTTTTGAGTGAGTTACTTTGCATAGTTAATAATGTAGCTAGGAGGTCCAAGTGAATTTGGGATGGGAGTAGATGGTTGTTGTAGTATATTGTGATGAAGATGCATGACAATTTTAGGTTTTGCAAGTTCTTGTTGGTAACTAGAAATATAAATTGTGTTAATTTGATTATTGATGTTATGTATTTGTGTAGAAGCTAATGTGAGCTTTGATTTTTCTTTTTTAGAAGTTTCATTGCTACAATTGAGATCATCGGAGTGTAGATTAGGTAAGGTGATATTGATAGAAGTATCTATGGTTGAATTATGAATTATATCCAAGGGAAAAAATGTGACCAAAGGAGAAAGGAAAGAATTATTCGCTTCCTTTGTCATACCCAAGGAACTTGAAAATGCAACTAAAGGGGGAAGAGGAGAGTCTTTCACAACTTTTGTGATGCCCAAATAACTTGAACATGCAACCAAAGGAGGAAGAGGAGAAGTGTATTTCAAAACCTTCATGATACCCAAGGAACTTGAACATGCAACTGAAGGAGGAAGAGATGAAGTCTTTACAACCTTCATGATACCAAAAGAACATGAATATACCACCAAAGGAGGAAGAGGAGAAGTTTCTTTCACAACCTTCATGATACCCAAGGAACTTGAACATGCAACCAATGGAGGAAGAGAATAAGTGTCTTTCAAAACCTTTGTGATACCCAAGGAACTTGAACATGCAACCGAAGGAGGAAGAGAGGAAGTCTTTACAACCTTTGTGATACCCAAGGAACTTGAACATACTATAAAAGGAGGAAAAGAAAAAGACCTAACCTCCTTTGTGATACCCAAAGAGCTTGGATATGCCTCTAAAGGAGGAAGAGAAGAAGATCTAACCTCCTTTGTGATACCCAAAGATCTTGGATATTCCACCAAAGGAGGAAGAGAAGAAGATCTAACCTCCTTTGTGATACCCAAAGAGATTGGATATGCCTCCAAAGGAGGAAGAGAAGAAAATATAACCTCCTTTGTGATACCCAAAGAGCTTGGATATGCCACCAAAGGAGGAAGAGAAGAAGATCTAACCTCATTTGTGATACCCAAAGAGCTTAGATATGCCACCAAAGGAGGAAGAGAAGAAGATCTAACCTCCTTTGTGATACCCAAAGAACTTGGATATGCCACCAAAGGAGGAAGATTGTCATGAATCAAAGGTGTGGTAGTAGTAGAAGTGATATGTGTTGAAGGCACAAGACAACTGAGAGGGGGGTGAATCAGTTGTATCAAAAACTTCAAACCCTCATAAACATAATCACATCCACATCAGTTCACTTAAACCCTTAATCTATTATGAAGTTTAAATATGAAAAGAAGATAATAGAAACTTAAACACATAAACACCATGCACAAGAGAACACTAGATTTTTATGTGGAAAACCCTATAAGGGAAAAAACACAGTGAGGATTGGCTCAGAATATAATGTAGTAACAATACCGAATTACAAAGGCTCACTGCCATAGAGAGAATGCTCACTACAGGGGACTCACTATCCAAGTGAACTCACTGCCCGCTGAGAAAGAAAGCCTAGAAGATAAGAATGGCTCACTTCCATGATTTGAACTAATATAATTGCATCTAACCTATGCATGAAGTTCAATTTCAATGAAGTTCAATATACACAACATACACAACACCTTTGTAGCATCACCAAAAATTATAGACACCTTATGCTCACTGCATCTGGTAGCCTAACACATGAAAGCTCTTACTTCCTTGATCAATTTTGCATCACTACATCATATCCCCCATTTGCACATGCATCCACGAATCCTTGACACTTATTTATACCATCAGTACTCTTGAAACAATCTTCAAGGTCGACAACACAATTTTCAACCCTTGAAGCAATCTCGAAAGTCAGAAAACACACAATATTTGAATTAAGTCTGGACCTAAACTTTCTACAACACAAAGGAATGAAGGAAAACTACTCTATGCCTTAGCTTGGACCCAAATCTATCCAGAAGTGCTACACAACACTCACATAAACACCAAATTAACTTCTCAATCAACATAAACATTCAAGGCCAGCCAAACAATGTAAACATAAGGAATTCTTGATCACATGCTTCCATGATCACAAACATAACTTTTGGACCATACAAAGGGTTTTAACACAATCTACAAACATCCACAAACATCTTTAAGTCATCTGGAAACCAACAAATTCAGCCACAACTTTCACCTGAACACAACAACACTATCAAACTCTGCCACACAATAAATTGCTTTCTGGAGCACCAAATCACAAGCCCTCTAGAATGAAGATAGATATGGATCTTATGAAAACATATCTAGAACCATAGCACCTAAAACCTTTTTGTGGAGGAATACAGAGTAAAATACTTTCTCTCAGACACACTACAAACACTGTCAGACACTGTCTTCAAACTGGTGAACATAACTTTCACTGCACAACAATCTGGAGCACCGAATTTTGGATTTAACATCTTCAAACAATTCTTGACAACATATCCAAACCACACACTTAGATCTTCAATACAAAATAAATGTGTAGCGAAAACTCAAATGGTACTCTGTAAGTCAGAAGACTTCCTCAACACATTGTTTCCAGTATTAATCAAATTTTCTCAAAAACACTTGGAAGCTCAGCAACAGGAACAATCTACTAACCTCATCAGTACCTCTACAAGGCATTCAAATCACTTTAACACAACAACTTAATCAAACAACAACAATAACATCAAAAGAGATAGTTGACACTAATGACAACACAAACATGTTGACATTAATGACAACACCGATTAGCACATACTTGCAACAATCTCCCCCTTTGTCATTGATGGTGACATGTTATGTGAAAAACCATCATGACATAACTCTACACCAATCTCACTCTCCCCCTTTTTTTATACATCTTACTCTCTTTCTCTCCCTTTTTTTTCACATGAACTCTCTCCTCTTTTGACATCAATGGCAAAGGGTGACACATCTTTCTCAAGATTTCTCCCCCTGATTATGATACTGCACATACTTGCACTATTCTCAACTACTTTGAATACTCCCCCATAGGAGTACACACCAACCTATACCAATTCTTACTCCTCCTGACTACAACAATCATCAATGTCACTACCTTCTCCCCTAAGAGGTAGCCTCCAACATCAGTCTAGAAAAGAGTGAATCTTGAAATCCACTAGGCTGATGCATTTCCTTATGCATCTAGTTTAATGAAGGAGGGGAAATAACCCCTAAATTCTCCTAAAGATATTCAAATGTATCCTTAGGAAGAGCCTTATTGAATATATCAGCAACCTGATCCTTTGTAGGCACATACTCTAGCTTCACTTCATTCACTGTAACCTTCTCTCTTAGAAAGTGATACCTAATCAAAATATGCTTTGTCCTTGAATGCATCACCAGATTTTTTAAAATGTTAATTGTTACTAAATTATGTTCACACCTAATTTAGTTAGACCTAATTTGCAGTTGTTACAAAAGGAGTTAAAGAAAACTTTTAAGTTAATGATCAATTAGTGAATGCATGACATCTTGGCAAGAGGTAAGGAAAGATCATTTGTTAGGATAATCTGATGTTCCAATCAAAACTGTCAAACCATCCTGACAAGTGAAGTTATCTAATGAAAAGATATCAGACAGTTAATGAATGATAGAAAGAATCTAACTGGTTTTATCTTTTAGTTATGAGATGATTAAATTGTTCAAGTAATCACAATTCAATGTGAATGAAATTTTTTTATAAAACTGTCATTTCATATCATGTTTTGAACATATGTTTCATATCAGTTTCAGTTATTCTATCCTATGCATTTGATTCAAAAAGTAAACATACATAAATCATTTGCATAAGGTAAAGTAACTAATCATATTTAAAGAAGTGTTTAAATGTGTCCCACACAAGCCGTGGGAGTGACTAAACTGAGCAATGCAAGCATGTGCAAGCTATACATCTGAGGAGAAAAGGAAAGAGAAAGAACATATGAGAATAATGATTATCCATAATTGCCTTTTTGGAAGGTTGATATTCTTCTCTTGATAGCTGGTCTTCATGTCCTTATCTTTTGCTCCTGGTCAGGATAGTGTACCTACAAAAAAATGGGGAAAAGCCCTGTTAGAAGCTCTGGATATTCAAAATCATCATATGCTTTATCAACAGATATATAAACTTGTAGATATTATGCATCTTATGTGAATGGATCAAATTTGACATGTGCAATAAATCAAATCATCATGAGAAAGATCAATCAACTTCAAGAGGTATGTTTTTATGCTAACTTGTTTGTTCACTGTGCAAGTATAGGAAAAGTAATGTTGCTGATTTGAAGAATTTTAAAACATGTGGAGAAAATGTGGCTCCCACAAAGGGTAGAGCCCAACATGTTTTCCTTTTTATTCATTTGAAAAGGATATCAAATTGTAATAGACATAATGCATTATTCAAAGAAATACTATGCATCAGAATAGTCAACTTGCAAATGGAGTGAAACCATCATCATAAAAGTGAAGAGAAGCAATTGCTCCTATAAACTATGCCCATTTCAGAAAATAGTTTGTCAGAATCAGAATGTCATGTTCAAAATGCTTCATCACATGTTGTAGGATGAATAGTGATTGATATAAAAGTACAGAAGTATAATGATTAAAGAACAAAAGTACAGTCATGAAAGGTATTCTTCTTTATTTCTGACTATGATTTACTATGTTTCTGCTGTCCACATATATTTTATAAGTATGATAGACACCTAATGGGTGAACATCATGATAAACCAACCTTAGATGTCATGAAAATTGCATAGAGTGCAATAAGGGACAACCTTGTAATAAATGAAGAATCAACTGAGTAAGGTTTGTCAAGACTGTCATGAAGTTAACCAAGTGAGGCAGCCTCATAAAATATAGATTTACATGAAGTGAGGGCTACAAGAGCCATGACAAAATGATAAACTGTCATAGTGCCATATCATATAAAGTTGTCGTAACTGTTATGATACCTCTTTAAGGCATATAAAGGAATTGTTACCATTGATAAAGGTTTTAAGAGCCACAAGCCCAAATGAAGTAGAAATACATTTGACAGAAAGAAGGACAATGAAATAGCATACGACCATAGCATTTTTATGCTAAATAAAAAAGCAAGGTCATATGTTGCAGAAGCTACAGGAGATGAGGAAAACAAAGCTATAGGAGAGATATCATATCTGAGTGATCATGTCATTTAGGAGTTTATTGTTACATCAAGGGTGGCAGATGCTAAAAGAAAAGCATGCAATATTGATAGGGTACCAGTTCTCTTATGCATCCAAATAACAAAAAGAGGAAGAAATGAAAAGACAAATGGTTTTGTATGTTTTTCTTTTTACATATTCAGATGGAGAAGACCAGTTTTGACATTTGAATACTCACAGTTGTGTAAAGACATTACCCTTCTTGCAAAATGAAGTTACAGTACAGAAGTATGAGAAAGGAAGCAAATATAGAATAACCCATATGGGTTTTTACAAAATGCAGATAAAGAAGTGTGTTGTTATAGGTTGAGCCAGAGGAGTATATTCTTTCACAAATCCTCATTCTTATTCAAAAATCTTCATGTATACTTATATACAATTGAAAAAGAGATACAAAATGCAAGTTATAGTCATAGCCGTGACAGAAAGAGTTCTTATTCATCAAAGAAACTAAAAACCCATTTGTATATTTTTTAAAACCCTTGCTCTCTCTTCTCTACAGTTGAAAGTAAAATGATACAGAGTGAGATATAGCAAGGCCGTAGATGGAGAAGGGTTTTATTTTTCAAAAAAAACAAAACCCATGTTACATTTTTGAAACCCTTGTCTTATATTCTTATTTATAGTCAAAAGAAATGCTACAGAGCAAGATAATATCACAATCGTGATAGGAAAGTGTAGATTCTTTGTGAAATTCAAAAACCCTCAAACTTTCTTTCGAACCCTTACATCTTCAAGTATGCAGAAAGAAAGAAAGTGTGAACAAATGAACATGCAGCATGGCTGTTGCAGAGGGGTTTTTTTCATTCAAAGAAACCAAAAACCTATTTCACTTCTTGAAAACCCATATCATTGATGCAAAGATATACTCTAAGGAGGTACAAATGGAGAACACAGATGAAGATTTACCTTGTATTTTGCAGAGGGAGGAGCTATAGAGGCCACGGCCTTCATTCTTTGAAGCCTTTCAAAAATGATGAGGTTATAGTTGCCAGAAAAAGAATGCACATAAACAAGGAGAACATTATAAGAATAAAGCATGGAACTTACACAAATGCTTAGAAGAAGTCCAGATCACGGCCATATGAATACAAATCAAAGAAAAAATATTCAAAGAAAAGTCTATTATCATTACACAAAAGAGGCTTACCTTTCATCTTTTTGCCAGAAAATGCTAAAGAATTGACCAAGAATGGTAGGAAAAACTAGAGAAGCATATAAACCATTCAAACCCTAGCCACTGACCGAGTTGCAGAGCCAGAGAGAAAGAAAAAATGAAAGAAAGAAATGACAACTTTTAGGGTTTGCCAACTCTTTTGGTCATTGAGTTTCGTTGGTGTCTTTTCTATTTGACTTAACAAAAACAAAAATCATTCACCTTATCTGATGATGTGGTCAAGACTTATGTCTTGGTAAAACTTGATGATTTAGCCACAAGAGGGCCCATGGGCCAAATATTCATTTCTTTGATTTTGTTAAAGTTAAAAGATGCAAATCATTAGGAGGTAAGGCTTAATGCCTTTATTCTTTCCTTCTCCATAGTGGTCGACAAGAATGGTTGAAGTCCCTTATACCACATGAAAACCAAGACAAAGGTTGAAATACCTTATGCATATATGCCTTTCAAAGTTCATGTCCATGTAAAGTCGAGACAAAGAAATAATTCAAAGGCAAGGTGGCAATAAGGTGTATGGACAAGGTAAATTGCCTTATGAAGTTGAGTGATAGCAAAGGTGGCAAAGATATGGGTGAGGTGATAATGCATGGTGGTGGAGTGATAAGGAGGTATGTATTATACCTTATATTGCATGTATGGTATAATAATGTAATTATTTTTGCATAGAGTAATTAGGGTGATGTATTTATCATTCATTTTGATAATGCATATTTATTTTTGCATGTAATGAGGTTAAGTATTTGCATGGGAGGCATAAGGAGAGAATATTCTTTATTTTCATGCATGATGGCCCTTTTCTTTCTGGCATCATTGATTAGTGAAGTCATGCAATTTACTTCCATTTCTTCATGATTTTACAACTATAAATAAATGTAAACAATTAATAAAGTAATATTTTATAAATTACTTTATTAATTTGTCACAAGTTGTAAAATTGAAGAAATTAGACAAATTAAAACTCATAAATAGAGTAAATCATGCAAATGATTACTTTATTTCTTGTCCACATTATCTACACATGCAAAATCATGCAAAATGGAGGAGTTGAGTTAACTAAAGACTTTGAGGCCTTTTTGCATGGTTTGGAGGATAAATTGGGACAATTTTGGTCAATTATTGGGTCAAACATATGGAGACAAATAATTTTGAGCTATTTTTTCTCATTTTGAGGCAGTTTTGACCCTTATTTTTAGGGTTTTCATTCTTTGCTCGTGGATCAAATTGGAGAACTTATTTTTAGAGGCAGTTGACTATAGTTGATTTTTTATATGCCTCTTGGAACTATATATTATAAGGAAAACTTAGTTTTTTCCTAGTTCTTGCCTTTTTGCTCTTTACACTTTTAGAGAGGAGGTTTTGTAACTCACTTATTTGTAGATTTATAGATATTATAGTAGGTTATAGGTTCTATACTTTGTTCTATGCAATTATTTCATTTATTTTTCAGTTTGATCAAGTATCTACCTTCCATTAATGCAACTTGTAGGAGTGATTTGATGAGATTTTATTATGTTTAACATCAAAACCTTTAAAATCATTGTCTCATTAGTACTTGTTTGTGTTAGATAACATTGAAAATCATAGGTCTTAGGTTGTGTAAATTGGAGAATCTTTCTTTTATGTTGTGAAAAACCCCTTTTCCTTCAAACAGAGATATTTTCCAACATTCCTTAGAAATTTTTTTTTGATTAATTTGCTGAAAGTGGTTTGTGTGGATAGATTTTTTAAGATCTATTGTGAGTTAGATTGCCAAGTTTTCATCATTTTTAGGTGCATCACCATCCCTTTTACATTTTTCATTACTTTTAAAAAGATCTTTTTAACCCTTTCGCACATCATAGATCCAATTGAATATTTTAAGGGAACCAACCCATAATCTAGAGGTTCAAACTCGACATAGTCACCCACAGCCTGAGTTTGATCCCATGTTTTGAAGGATTACTGAGCATCACAACTTACAATCCTAATTAACAATAGTTTTTGGCACGTCGGGTGGGACTTTGAACTAATTTTTAGTTCAAAAAAAACTTATTATTTCTATTGTTTTGGTATGATCAATAGATTTTACAGCCTTTTAGAGGTTTATTTTTAAGTACCTAGCAACTATAATTTTCTAGTTTTATAGATAAGATCTTGCAACTTATGAAAAAGTATCAAACAAGGTTAAATAAAGATTCTAAGAAGAAGCATATTCAGTTATCTCCACCAAAGAGAAGAATAACAACAGATAGAGTGATAAGACCAACAAGTGCAATAGTACAAAATCTTCCAAATACACATCAAGAATTTGTTTCTCATCATAATCCTTTGTTTGCAAGTTCATCATCAGTACCTCTTATTTCTCCACCAACATGCCCAAGAGAACAATTGCCTATTTTTCAAGAGGAGCCTATTTTTCAAGAGGTTGAGGAAGAGGAACCCATGTTACAAGAGGGACTAGTACCAATCCAAGTACTAATCCAAGTACCAGTACAGACACCAATTATTCAAATGTCTATAGTAATTAGAGCAACCCCTGGGGCAGCACTTGGAGGAGGAGGAGGTGGAGGAAATCAACCACCAATAGCACCAAGAAATCAACCTTTTGTTACCTTAAATGGGGGTAGCCCATTAAATCTAAGGTAACATGATGATATACCAGTGGCTGCATTGAAAAGTCTGTCTAGTTTCAACAGTGAGGATGGAACCACACTGATAGAACACATTAGAGATGTAGCATCATTATGTTCTATTCATCATATTACAAAAGATAATGTAGTAATCAGGGTTTTAGTAGCATCTTTCAAAGGTAAAGCACTTCAATGGTTTAGAAGTCTAAGAGTTAATTTTATTACATCATGGGATGAATTAGGAGCTGCTTTGAATAGACAATTTCAAGATAAATCTAATCATTTATCACTTATTGAGCAAATAACTACTATCAAGAGGGCCCCACAAGAGCAAATGATAGATTTTAAAGGAAATGGAATAGAATTCCAAAAATAGTAAAGCCTTCACCTAAGCATACATTTTTATATTATTTAAGAGCATTGAATAGTGATATTGTTGTCATGATTCAGTCTATGGGTGGAGTTACTTTACCAGCTACATTTGATATTGCAATAAGGGAAGAAAATAGTTTAATACAAGCTGGCAAGATTGCACCAAGGCCTCCTATGCCAATATTTTCTGATATTTAGCCATCAATACTAATAGCAGTACCTCCTATTGCATCAATTCCTGATATACCAACCTTTGGCTATCAAAACACTATTAAAAATGCTACTAATCCAATTCTTTCTGATATTCAAGAGCTTAAATGAAATCAACGGAACATAGGAAAATTATTGCAGACTATAAGCAATGATTTAGTGAATCTAAAAATTCAAGCAAATCAGAATAACAAACCATACCAAGCCCCATATTATGAAAATAGACCTCCTTATTAGGAAGATTACCAAGGACAAAGAAGAAACTATAATAACAGACCAAATCAACAGTATAATCCCAATGATGTTAGCTCATCAAAAGAGCTTGTGCCTATACAAAATAATATGATTTAGGATTATGCATGGTATTATCCATGTAATTAGCCTCATAACTAGGCTACTTGCATGAATGGAGTGGTCAGTCAAGCACTTATGGTATAGAATAATTATACTGCTAGTGAAAATTTAGCAAGTGATGTTAATGATCAGCTGGATACTCAGACTCAGAATAGTAATCCTAACGTTTCTCTAATGAACTGGAAAGCTAATGAGTTTTGTGGTGTAAATTAATTACTAGGTTTGAAACAATATTTTACTAATATTGTAACTAATACTAGGTCAAAAAAGAGGGTCATTGACTTACAGCAGCAAGCTGATATCAATAAACAACAAGCTAGAAATTTACAACAACAAGCTGATAAAGGGAAAAGTATAGTTTTTGCAAGTCAAAAAGGTCAAAATCAAGCTTCCACTTCTCAAGATATTCATATTTTGCCAAGAGGATAGAAAACATCTAAAAAAAGACAGCTAGAATCTCAGAAACAACAAAGTAAAGACCAATCAGATGTTGATGTTCCCAAAGTACAGCAAAAGGTTAGTGTTCCTTTCAATATTTTGTATCATATGAAGAAAGCCACTGTTAGCATGTCCATATTAGATGCTTTACACATCCCTGGTTAGAAAGACCTATTACAAGATGCATTATCCCAATTGTCTTTATCAAATGAGGTTCAAACAGCTCAGCCTTAGGTTATGCTTACCAATGAAAAACAAAATAATAATGAACAACCAAAACAAGTGATCAAACCACCACCTTTTCATGTTACTTTGATAGTTGGTGATCATTTAGTTCATAACGATATGACAGACTCAAGAGCTAGTAGCTCAATGATGCCATAACAACTAGCTGATAAACTTGGTATAAAATATGAGTCTATTGTAAGAGGTGTTGTGAAATTAGATGGTATTGAAGTCAACACAGTGGGAATATTCAAGAATCTAGCTCTTACCTTACATGCATGTCCAAAATTTTTCATACATCAAGATATACATGTCATTGATTTACCACCTAGTTTTGTCATCTGCTTATCGAGAGATTTTACAACAAGATTAGGAGGTTATTTATCTTCTGATTGGACACATCTATTTTTTAGAACCAGATATGGAACCAAAGTTACAATAAAAATTGAGCAGCAGAAAATCATGAAACAAATCCCTTTGATCAAATGGATGAAATAGGTCTTGGTGTGTATATGATCCAAGAGAAAGATGTAGTTATTCCAAATTTGCTAAAAGGAGAAATTCAGCAAGTTGTAGAATCTAAAAATGATGTTTGGTAGCTTTATTTTGATGGTTCCAGAAGTAAAGTTGGTGCTGGTGGAGGAGATATTCTAGTTTCTCCCACATGTGAGAGGTATTATTCATCTTTCCATTTTTCTTTTAGTTGTTCTAATAACTCAGCTGAGTATGAAGCTTTAGTTCATGGATTGGAATGGGCTAGAAAAGGGAACATTAAATGCCTTAAAGTCTTTGGAGATCGTGAATTAGTTGTAAAACAAGTTAGAAATCTTTTTGCTACAAAGAATGATTTACTAAAATTGTATAAACACAGAGTTTGGGACATGATAGAAGAATTTGACACATTTACTCTGATATATGTACCTAGAACTTATAATATATAGGCTGATAAACTAGCTGCCATTGGAGTTAAGTATGATATTCCAATAGAAATGAAAAATGTTCATACTCCTCTTTATTTTAAGGTTATTGTGAGACCATCAGTGCCATACAATAATACAAGTTGGTAGGTCTTTGACAGTGATGAGCAAATTGTTAATTTTCTGATGGAGGAAGCTAAGTTTTCTACAGGAAATCAGTAGAAATTACTGCAACAATATGATGATCAAATACTTTAGTTGAAGTCAAACAAATTGCCTAAGGGTTTAATGACCTTAGAGTCAATATTTAATACTGATGATCAGGTAAGAAGAGACAAGGCTAGCTTATCAATGAAATAGGAACATTATGGACCTATTGAGATGTTTAAGGATAAGTTGCTCAAGCTTGGAAAGGTATGTACAAAAGAAGAATAGCAAGCATTCATTCAACTTTGTCAAGAATTTAGTGATGTGTTTGCATGGGAATATGGAGATCTAAAGGGTTTCAACCCTAAGTTGGCTCAACATACTATTGAGCTTGAACTCAAGGCAAAACCAGTTAGATAGAAGCAAAGACCACTAATCCAAAGCTAAAAGTGCTTATGAAAACTGAATTGAACAAGCTAATTGAAGGTAATATAATTTTTCCCATCAAGCACACCTCTTGGGTCTCTAATTTGGCTCTTGTCAGGAAAAAGAATGGGGAAATCAAATTATGTGTTGATATCCATGATTTAAATAGAGTATCTTTAAAAGATCATTATCCTTTACCATCCATGGAGCAAATATTGTAGGTTGTTTCAGGATCAGAAAGATTCTCTTTGTTGGATGGTTATTCAGGTTACAATTAGATTCTAGTGAAAGAGGGAGATCAGTACAAGACTTCTTTCACTACCAAATAGGGTACAATGGCCTATATAAAGATGCCATTTGGACTATCTAATGCAGGTGCAACATTCCAGAGAGCTATGGACATGGCCTTCCAAGGCCTTATCAATAAATTTGTACTTATATACTTAGATGATGTGACTATTTTTTCTAAGAAAGCTAAAGATCACTTTCATCATTTAAGACTATTTTTTGAAAGATGCAGAGAATTTGGGGTTTCACTCAACCCAAAAAAGAGTATCTTTTCAGTGCATGAAGGAAAACTTGTAGGACACATAGTGTCAAAAGATGGAATATCTATTGATCCTGAAAGAATTTCTGCAATATTAGCATTACCACTTCCTGCCCATAAGAAAGGATTACAAATCTTTCTTGGAAGAATCAACTTTGTAAGGAGGTTTATCCCAAACATAGAAGCATTATTGCAGCCCCTTACAGCCATGTTGAAGAAAAATATTCCTTTCAACTAGACAAAGGAAGGTAAACAAAGTTTTGAAGAGATAAAAGAGGCACTTGCTTCTACCGCAACACTAATCAATCCAAATTTTAACAAATATCTTATTTTGTATACATTTCGTACTGTTGATACTATATCAGCCATGCTTTGTCAGCAGAATGATGAAGGATTGGAGCAACTTGTGGCTTTCTTTAGCCAAATTCTATATGATTATGAGGTAAGGTATTCTTTTGTTGAGAAACTTGTATTGGTTGTTATAAGGAGCCTAAAAAAGTTTAAACACATGCTTTCAAACAATAGAATATAGTTAATGGTTGCCCATCCAATAATAAAGGAATTCTTGCTCAGTAAAGATCTGAATGATAAGAGAGCAGGATGGATAACCAAAGTGATGGAATATGATATTCAATTTAAAGTTACAAAGTTGGCCTAAGGTAAAGGACTATGTGAACAACTTGCAAATCATGAAGTAAATAACACTAAACTTGAAGGAGAAGCTGAGACAATGCTCCAGAATGAAGAAGTAGCTATTGTCCCAGATCCACCTACAAGTTGGGTTGATCAAATGATCCATTATCTACATATTGAAGATTTCTCTCAAGGTCTAAATAGATAAAAAAGAAGGTACTATAGATTGCAAGCAATTCCTTATGCTTTGATAGATGGTGTCTTGTACAAAAAGGATTTTAATGGTGTTTTACTAAGGTGTGTACAACCAGATCAAATTTAGAAAATTCTAGAAGAGTTTCATGATGGACCTTCTGGAGGTCACTTTGCAACTAGAACAACAACTCTAAAAATTATGAGAGCTAGTTATTATTGGCCTGAGATGTTTAAAGATGCACATGATTGGGTAAAAAAATGTACAAAATGTTCAGTTTTTGTAGGTAAATAGAAAATTGTAGCAATTCCCTTGCATCCAATTCAGGTAGAACAATGAACCATTTGGCAAGTGGGGTTTGGACTTCATTGGTCCAATTAATCCACCATCTAGCCAGGGACATAAGTGGATACTGACTGCAACATATTACTTCACAAAGTGGACTGAAGCGGTTGCATTAAATGAAGCAAATGAGACTTTTGTTCTCAATTTTTATCAAGACTTAGTATCCAAGTTTGGTACCCCTGACTCAATCATTTCTAACAATGCTTTAGCATTCATTGGTTTGAAAGTGTCTGATTGGTCTGTGAAAAATAACATATTTCTAAACACTTCATCAAATTATTACCCTCAAGGTAATGGACAAGAAGAATCAACTAACAAAAATCTGATTAAGATCATAAAGAAAACAGTTGATGAGAATCAGAGGTCTTGGCATGACAAGTTGAAGTTAGCCCTGTGGGCTGATAGGATAACTCCTAAAAGAGAAATATGTAATTCACCTTATGTTCTAACTTATGGCAAAGAGGCCAAACTGCCAATCTCAGTTGAGTTACCAAATTTGAGTTACATAAAAGAACTTGAATTGCTGGAAGAACAACCAATGGAGGTGAGACTAGCATAGTTGATAGAGCTAGAAGAGATCATAAAAGAGGCCATAAAGACTTTAGAGATACATCAGGCTCAAATGAAGAGGACATTTGATAGAAAGGTAGTCCCAAGAATCTATAAAGAAGGAGATTTGGTCTTCAAATGAAATGAATTAAAGAGCAGACCTGGTTAACACACAAAATTTGATGCCATGTGGGATGGCCCATACATCATTACAGAATGCAAGTAATACAATGCATTTTAACTTGCTAAGTTAGATGGAGAGGTGTTTCCAATCCCTGTCAATAGGATTCACCTCAAGTTATGTTATTAGAGAAGCAACTTTTTTCTACAAATAAGTACTTTTGATCATTTGGTTTCAATTTTTGTTTTGTTTTCTAAGAAGTGCACATACACATTTTGTTGGCCATGTCTTAAACAGGTCAGGATAGTTTCAGTTTCAGTTTTGTTTTGCTGCTGTAGTTTTTTATCAGTTTGAGTTGCAAAAGGTTTTTCAAAGTTTTAGGTAGAAAAATACTCATATACCCAATGGAATTGCAAGGCTACTGGCTCTATTTTGTTTAGCAAGCAAAAACACCTGAGAGGTCACCAGAAATGTTACTAAATTATGTTCACACCTAATTTAGTTGGACCTAATTTGCAGTTGTTACAAAAGGAGTAAAAGAAAACTTTTAAGTTAATGATCAATCAGTGAAAGTATGACATCTTGGTAGGAGACAAGGAAAGTTCATTTGTCAAGATAATCTGACGGTCCAATCAGAACTGTTAAACCATCCTGACAAGTGAAGTTATCCGATGACAAGATATCAAACAATCAATGAATGACAGAAAGAATCTAACTAGTTTTATCTTTTAGTTATGAGATGATTGAATTGTTCAAGTAATCATAATTCAGTGTGAATGAAAGATATTTATAAAACTATCATTTCATATCATGTTTTGAACATATGTTTCATATCAGTTTCAGTTATTCTATCTCATGCATTTGATTCAAAAAGTAAACATACATAAATCATTTCCATAAGGTAAAGTAATTGATCATATTTAAAGAAGTGTTTAATGTGTCCCACACGAGCCATTGGAGTGACTAAACTGAACAATGCAATCATGTGCAAGCTATACATTTGAGGATAAAAGGAAAGAGAAAGACCATATGAGAATAATGAATATCCATCATTTCCTTTTTGGAAGGTTGATATTCTTGTCTTGATAGCTGGTCTTCATGTCCTTATCTTCTGCTCCTGGTTAGGATAGTGTACCTGAAAAAAATTAGGGAAAATCCCCGTTAGAAGCTCTGAATATTCAAAATCATCATATGCTTTATCAACAGACATATAAACTTGTGGATATTATGTATCTTGTAGATCATCATGAGAAAGATCAATCAACTTCATGAGGTATGTTTTTATGCTAACTTGTTTGTTTACTGTGCAGGTATAGGAAAAGTAATGTTGCTGATTTGAACACTTTTAAAACACGTGGAGAAAATGTGGTTCCCACAAGGGTAGAGTCTAGCATGTTTTCCTTTTTATTCATTTGAAAAGGATATCAAATTGTAATAGACAAAATGCATTATTCAAAGAAATACTATGCATCAGAATAGTCAACTTGCAAATGGAGTGAAATCATCATCATAGAAGTGAAGAGAAGAAGTTGCTCCTATAAACTATGCCCATTTCAAAAAATAGTTTGTCAGAATCAGAATGTCATGTTCAAAATGCTTCATCACATGTTGTAGGATAAACAATGATTGATATGCAAGTATAGAAGTACAATGATTAAAAAATAGAAGTACAGTCATGAAAGGTATTCTTCTTTATTTCTGATTATGATTAAACTATGTTTTCACTATCCACATTTATGCCATAAGTATGATAGCCACCTAATGGGTGAACATCAAGATAAACCAACCTTAGGTGTCATGAAAAATGCATAGAGTGCAATGAGGGATAGCCATGTAATAAATGAAGAATCAGTTGTGTAAGGTTTGTCAAGACTGTCATGAAGTTAACCAAGTGAGGCAGCCTCATAAAATACAGATCTAAATGAAGTGAGGGCTACAAGAACCATGACAAAATTATAAAATGTCATAGTGCCATATCATACAAAGTTGTCATAACTGTTATGATACCTCTTTAAGGCATATAAAGGAATTGTTACCATTGATAAAGGTTTTAAGAGCCACATGCCCAAATGAAGTAGAAATACATTTGACAGAAAGAAGGACAATGAAATAACATACAACCATAAAAGCAAGGTCATATGTTGTGGAAGCTACATGAGATGAGGACAACAAAGCTACATGAGAGATATCATATCTGAGTGATCATGTCATTTAGGAGTTTATTGTTACATCAAGGGTGCCAGATGCTAAAAGAAAAGCATGCAATATTCACAGGGTACCAGTTCCCTTATGCATCTAAATAACATAAAGAGGAAGAAATGAGAAGACAAAAGGTTCTGTATGTTTTTCTTTTTACATATTTAGATGGAGAAGACCAGTTTTGACATTTGAATACTCACAGTTGTCTAAAGACATTACCATTCTTGCAAAATGAAGTTACAATACACAAGTATGAGAAAGGAAGCAAATACAGAATAACCCATATGGGTTTTTACAAAATGCAGATAAAGAAGTGTGTGTTGTTATAGGTTGAACTAGAGGAGTATATTCCTGCACAAATCCTCATTCTTTTTCAAAAAATCTTCATGTATTCTTATATACAGTTGAAAAAACCCAAAGAAACTAAAAACCCATTTGCATATTTTTTAAAACCCTTACTCTCTCTTATCTACAGTTGAAAGGAAAATGATGCAAAGTGAGATATGGTAAGGCCGTAGATGGAGAAGGGTTTTATTCTTCAAAAAAATCAAAACTCATGTTACATTTTTGAAACCCTTGTCTTATATTCTTGTTTACAGTGAAAATAAATGCTACAAAGTAAGATAATGTCACAACTGTGACAGGAAAGTGTAGATTCTTTGTGAAATTCAAAAACCCTCAAACTTTCTTTTGAATCCTTACATTTTCAAGTATGCAAAAAGAAATAAAGTGTGAAGAAATGAACATGTAGCATGGCTATTGTAGAGAGGGGTTTTTTCTTTCAAAGAAACCAAAAACCCATTTCACTTCTTGAAAACCCATATCATTGCTACAAAGATACAGTCCAAGGAGGTACAAATGGAGAACACATATGAATATTTACCATGTATTTTGTAGATGGACGAACTACAGAGGTGGCAACCTTCATTCTTTGAAGCCTTTCAAAAATGATGAGGTTATAGTTGCCAGAAAAAGAATGCACAAAAACAAGGAGAACATTATAAGAATAAAGCATGGAACTTACACAAATGTCCAGAAAAAGTCTGGGCCACGACAAGATGAATACAAATCATAGAAAAAAACCAAAGAAAAGTCTATTATCATTACATAGAAGAGGCTTAGCTTTCATCATTTTTCTAGAAAATGCTAATGACCGAGAATGGCAGGAAAAACCAGAGAAGCATATAAACCATTTAAGCCCTAGCCGTTGGTTGAGTTGTAGAGCTAGAGAGCAAGCAAAAAGAAAGAAAGAAATGATAACTTTTAGGGTTCACCAACTCTTTTGGTCATTGAGTTTCATTGGTGTCTTTTCTATTTGACTTAACAAAAACAAAAATCATTCACCTTATCTGATGATGTGGTCAAGACCTATGTCTTGGTAAAACCTAATGATTTAGCCATAGGAGGGCCCGTGGGCCAAATTTTCATTTCTTTTTGCATTTGATTTTGCTAAAGTTAAAAGATGCAAATCATTAGGAGGTAAGGCTTAATGCCTTTATTCTTCTTTTCTCCATAATGGTCGATAAGAATGGTCAAAGTCCCTTATACCACATGAAGACCAAGTTAAAGGTGTAAATACCTTATGCATGTTGGAAACAAGGTAGATAATTGAGAGGGGGGGGTGGTGAATCAGTTATCTCAAATATTTTAACTTTCTCTTCTCCTTTAATAATTAGTGCAACATCAAAACATATAAGCATATATGATCATAAGAACAAAAATAAAATCAACACACATAACACAAGGATTTTTATGTGGAAAACCCTATTAAGGGAAAAACCATGGGGCGACTAACCCAAGATTGTATTCTCTATTAAAAGAATAAGGAGTACAAAACGGCACTTGCCAATTAGGGTTCACTCCCTGAGCACACTGCTCACAAGAGGCACACTGCCTACAAGAGACTCACTGTCTACAAAACTTACAAAAGGTAATTAGGTGTTTGAACTGATGAGAGGCATCTACAAATGCTAGAGTTCAATTTCAATTAGGCAAAATATACTGATCTAATGCACTTCATTCTTCCTCTGCTTTAGTGTTGTTGCTTTGTCACATACCAAACTTGTATTGCTGCTTCCACACTTATACTACTTTTCTTTGCAGTTTATTTCATCGCTACTTCACAAAACACACCTACATACTTGAATCCATCTGGTATTTATATCCACATCAAGGATTTCATCAACTTCTTAGTCAGAAACAAGAATACTCAAGATATTTACAAGTTACTGATCTGTCAGTTGAATCCATGCCTGATTTGTGATGCGTATCAGAAATATAGACATAGAAGTCATCAATCATGTCGGACAACAATGTATGATCCCACAAATTGCTTGATCAACATCATTTACTCATCTAGATTGAAGTTTGATGTTCTGTCAGTCAGTTCTTTCTCTATCTGCTCTGCCTGTCTGAAACCCAACACTTAGATGCTCATATCTTTTTCATACTTTATCACTGGAGGCTAAATCTCTGGAATTAGTAGTCATGATACTCCTCGACTTATCCAAGTCTACAACTTTCTAAGTTACACCATCTAAGAGATCCAGACCTGATTGTCAGACCTTTTTGTATACTCTGTTCTTGTTCACTGGACCAAAACAATCTTCAATCTAACTTTTGAAATAGGCATACAATGTACTGTGGATGTGTGGGATAGACTTTGTTACCATCAATGACAACACTCATGAAGCCATATAGTGTCTCTTGCCAACAATCTCCCCCTTTGGCATTGATGGCAACACTTAGTGAAAAATGACTAAGTGTCGCAGCAAACTCCCCCTTGGTTGATGCTCTGTCTTATGCACTATTTTACTGGAGCTCCCCCTTAGCTAGATTCTACATTTTTCACTACTCCTCACTCCCCCTTTGACATCAATGGTAAAGGGTGGAATCTGCACACCAAAATTTGTAAAAATTAACCTATACATAGCCGTATAAGTATAAATACATATGTTATACTTACATATACATGAGTATATCCGCAAAAGTGGCCTTCAACTGTACAAATTCTATTGCCCAACTCTGCTTCATCCTGTCCAAAATAGAAATGTGACCACTCAACAAAAATGTATATGCTTCTACCCTTCTTAAATCTTCTAGATCACTAGTCTAGGCTGTGGTATGAGCATCTGTCAAGGCCTCATGCATTGCCTCCAACTTAGGGATAATTATCCCTCTGAGTTCACTCATTCTATTTACTATATCATTATTTTCTTTGTTTAGCCTCTTTATTTCATTTATGATGATAATGTCCTGGCATTCTTGATTCATTAAGGATGTAGAGAGGGGATCAAAATTCTGAGATAAACTTGATAGTTTACCTTCTTGTTCTTTCACCTTCTTTTCAATATCCTCTGTCACTTTGGGCCAAGATAGTCAAAATTTTTACATGCCCCCACCATATTTAAGAGAATTTTCAAGGCTCTTTATCCCAATGTCTAGGGTCCTCCTATCATTAGTAATCAATCCTTGTACTTCAGTAAATCTTTTTCCTTAAAACTCCTTCTGGACCTTTGTTTCAGCCGATTTCTCTAAAGATTCAAAATGAGTGCTGATAGAATTTACCAAAGATTTCAAGTTACTAGATGGAGAGGCTGAAGGATCCTTTTAAAATGATGGCATAATCTTCTCCACCATCCCAAATGCAATCTCCAACAGCTCACAGTCTTCCATGTGAGATTTTAGAAGTTTTTCTTTTGCTCTGTCTTGAGCAAAAGATGTTATTTTCATTGTCTGGACAAGAGAGAGAGAGAGAGTCAAAATTTAGTGGTCCTTGAAATAGTTTAGGTTCATTTATTTCCATCATTTCTTTGTTCAAGAAGTTCTTCACTGCCTCTGTAGTGTATCTTGCCGGTGACCAAGTCTTCTTTTCTTTTGGTATCTTAGAATTGTCATCATAAATCTTCTCTGTCTGTTCTTTTTCTTTTCCCTTTACCTCCTCTTTTCTTCCTTCTCCTTCAGCTCCTAAATTTGGAATGTCTACAGTGGGATCTAGAGGAGAGATATTTTTTGTATTTACTGCTTCATGAACTTCCTCTTCTGAAACAGAGGAATCCAAGTCCTTAGACTTCTCTTCATCTATCTCTTTTGACTCCTCTACATTTTTGTCAGAAGATTCTTCATTGGTTGCATTTAATCCTTCAACATCCATGGCAGAAGGTTCTTCATCTGTTTCCTCTACTATAGGAAGATAGAATCTTTTGAAGGCATTCCGGAGGATGTCGTTTGTTTCTCTTGCTACTTGGTCAGTTTCTCCAAGCATAAGTTTATTCATTCTTGCTTTTCTCTAGAATTCATCCTTACAATCCTTAAAGATCATGTCCATTTGCTTTGGAGTAATAGAAGGATAGAGAGGAATTTCTATTTGTTCCCTAATCTCTAAGTCTTTTTATTTTGCATTCTCTTTTCTTAGTTCAAGTACCTTCTCTAGACTTTTGGGAATCAAACATAGAATAAAAGTACACATTAACCTTTACTCATCTTGAAAGATATGATGAATTTAGAGAATTCATGATCTCAAGTCTCCGTTGATTAGTTCTTAATCTTCTGACATTACTCAGAGGTTGATGTGTGTTGCTGTTTCCATTTTGGGGCCTTACGTAGATCTCATTAGTAAGATAATGTTTCCTATAATGATGCTGCACAGAGAGTTATTTCTACACAGGATATACTTCAAATATTGTGTCTATCTTCAAAACATTGCATGATATTGTCATTGTGATGTGTTTTAATCTCAAATATGCTGAATATGTTCATTTATCTATGGGATGTCTGCATATTTGTAATATTTGATTATGATTGTCAATTATTTGCAATTATGATGATGAAATTCTCTGAAATTGAAAGAAACTAAAAGAAATACTTCAAATTAAAGTTGAACATTTAGTTATTGATCCACATACATACTTGATACTGTCATGAGGAGAAGAAATCAAACCATATGTTCACCAGGATATTCCACAGCTAGATACAGTTGATGCAAACTTTAGAGGATGATGAATGAAAACAATACATGCAAAATGATGAGCACTAAAAGGGACGCAGCAAATCAAAGTACATATCCAGAATTTAGACACAGATTAATCAAGATTTACGAAGATTTGTAATCGAAATACTCTTCTCTTTCATTAAGTATGCAAAAGACATGTACATATACAATAGCTTTGAAATGAGTCCTGAATACTTCAGCAAATAGATTTCAATTAAGTTTTGAATGGTTAAAATGAGGCATCCCTGCACCTTTTATAGAATAAGGTGAGGGATCCATTACAATTGATCTACGATCAAGATTTATCTATTGAAATCTATGGTTTACATTTCATTGACTAAGTCAATCTTTTCTACATGGCACAGGTTGCCAGCTGGCAACCATCTAGGCAACTTATACTTTCATAAGTACCTAATGCATATATTCCCTCTATGATGCATTGTCATCATGCTCTTTATCATCATCATCACTTTCACCACTCTCGCTATCTTCATCATTATGATAATTGTCCCTTTGGATATGGACTTGCATAGCTGTCCTAATATTCTCATATGCTTGCACTATTTTCTCCAATTCTCTGCCATGTTGAGTTTTCACTTTGGTGATGGCATGTTTATGCACCTGATATTTGCTCCAGAGAGATTCTAACTTATTTTTCTTGCTGTTGGCAGTTTCATTATAATCTTCCACTCTGACCTTTATTCTCATTACTTTATCCAACACTTCTTCTGTCAGGTGGTTGAGAGGGTCTTCAGCAACTAGCTGAAAATTACTATGTAGAGCTTTGATGATAAACTCTTCATCTTGATTCTCTATCTTGCCTTCTGCATCTCCTTCTAATGTTTCCAAAACTTTAGCGTCATGGGACATCATATCATGTAGCTTCATGCTAATTTCTCTCAACTTATTGTTGCGTCTTTTGAGTACATCACATTCAAATCTAACGTCCTTATCCCAGATATCAATCAATTGGGCTATGTTATTACTCAATACCTGGTTCTTTATTAGGATATGTGGATCAATCCTCTTCATTTCATCCAAAATGTTGATAACCTTTTCTATCTGAAATGACCTCCTACTGATCTCCATCTGCAGTTTATCTACCTTTTTCCTGGAGGTGCCCAAAGAATTCCACCTCTTCAAAGAGGCTTTTGCTACTTCCTCAGCTCCATCGAGCACGGATGACATCCATTTCAACATTATTGTTGATTCATGCTTCATGAGGTTCAACTTGTTGACATCCTCCTGAGAAATAGCATTCAATGGGACTGCATGATCACTGGATGTGTCGTCAGGGTTAATTAACCCTCTTATATATGCATGCAGCTAAGCAAAGTGCTCTTTATGCTGCTTATTCTTCTCTTTTTCTCTCTTAACTCTTTGAGTTAATGAATCAATAATGTACTTACCTTCTTGGCCTTCTTGATCCTCATTGGCAGACCCCAAATCTACTATAGTAATCTGGAATTCATCCAGAGTGATCTTGCCTTTTTCTTTATCAACTGTAGGAATAGCTACCTGGGCTGTTCTCCTGCCTGTATCAGGATCCCTTTGTATTGCAGAAGTTATTCTAGCCCTCCTCTTTGGCTTTATTAGAGTTTCTGTAAATAATGTGGATACATCAAATTCTTGTATCCCTATGTCTGACTCTTTGCCAATTTTTTTCTCCAGCCACAAAGGAACTTGGTCTTTTGGCTATTGGTTTGCATCATCATCATGATGATCACCCTGATCTCCGGTATCCACCATCATGTGTGATGGTGAGGGTGATCTCCTTATTTCTTCCTCATGATGCTCCTCATGAGGGTGATCTTTGGGTATATCCTCCTATTGAGGACCTTCTTTTTCTAGAGGGTGATCCTATTGATCATCTACATGTTTATCATGATCTTGATCTTTTGCTTCCTCCATGGCCATCTTATCTACCTTAATGATTTCCTCATCATGAGGCACATTTGTTTCCATAGATATTACTACATCTACCTTAAGCTTGTCCACCTGATCTGCAGCTACAATTTGTTCTATAGGTGTAACAATTACCTCCTGTACTTTTAGGGTAGGATCATCTGATATATCTATCTTTTCTCCTCCCTTGTCTTGTCCTTCAACTATCTTGGGCCCAACAGGTATTTCCTCTTGTTGTTGCTCACCCATATCCAAAGTATGGCTTTCTATCTCTGCCATCTTTACTTCCTCAACATTTTCTTCTTTATCTTGAATATTTCCTTGATTTTTAGGAATTGCATCCTGTCTGTAGGTGAGATCAATCACTGCAGGACTAGTTACCTTCTTAATCAATGTATCAAGCCCTATCTCTTGAGCTACCTTTTCTAGGCTCTTTTCCTTTTTTGATTCCACTTGCTTTATCTCCTCCAACACTGTTTGTACTGATGGAGTTCCATGAGGAGTTATCCGGGTGCCAGCAGTAAGGGTTTCCATTTTCTATGAAGCTACATCCTTCACTACCTCATCATCGGATCAATCAACTATCTCCTCTAATGGAACAATACCACTTTGGAGTATCCTAGAGGTTTCTTTTACCTGTTCTTCTGCTAATTCAGTTTTGAATTTTACAATGGTGGGGAGTGGAACATTATACTGCAGCTCCTTCTTGAATACCTCTCCACTGGCTCCCCTCAGTGTTATGGGAGTTTGTTTTATTTCACCTCTCATAGTAGTCCTTAGTTTCTTAGGTGTAGTGGTTACCACCTAAGGTGCTCTTGTCTTCCTTATGAAGGACAAAGGGCCTTCTTCTTCTTCAGATTCTTCCTCTAAAGGAATATCATTCTCTTTATTCTTCTGTGAGGCTTGATCCTCCTCATCTGCAATAGTAGGATGTGTAGTTGGCCTTTGGATTTGTTTGGCTTTTTGTTTATCCTAAGGAGGTTGTGCTAATGATGCCGATGCTTGCCCATATCCTGATGCATCTTCAACAGGCACTATCACTCTTTCCACTATAATCCCTTTGGGTTCAGGATCGGTCTTCTTACCCCTTGAAGACCTCTTGCTTTTTTTAGGAGGTGGCACCCTCTCTCCTTTGGATTTCCTTTTCTCAACCAGGAAATCATCAAATTCACCCTTAGGCACTTCCTGTCTCTTCTTCTTATTATCAACAGTGATGACCACTCCTTTCTTCTTTAGTATATTTATCTGCTCATCCACCCAAGCTTGGGTTAGATGTAATATCCTACCTGTGAATGGATCTAAGGAGATATCCTCCTATATAGTGAGATCCGGCATAGAGATGGTATCATTATAAATCTTTTTCTCTTCATATTCATCAGCCATTATCCTTCCATCATCTTTCTTTAGTTGTGCTGGGATGAAGATGCAATCAAAGGTCTTGATTTGGTTTAGTGTTAACCTTTGGTATCTTCTCCTTTAGGCTTTAGCTTCATCTTCACAATCTGCCTAGAAATCTTCAAGGTTTCTTTGGTGAATGGGCTGTCCCATGATCTTCTGCATCTTCCCAAATGGATCATATGATCTTATTAATGGAAATGGCCAGAAATTCATCATTGTTAAGCTAGCTATGGCTTTCTTAATACTTTCACTATCTAGGCACATATACCAGCCCATTGTGACTGGAAACAAAATTGGTGGAAGCTTGTTGTTTACTTTATAGGCATTCAATATTGTCTCAACCTACCTCATGAACTCCATTAACACTACAGCATCAGTTGGATATCTTGGGAGCATGAGAGGATGCTCTGTAAACCCTTCAATCCTGATATAAGAGAAAGTGGCGAATTGAATAAACTAGGCTCCATCAGGTCACTTAGGGTAAAATTAGGGCAAATCTATCATAATCATTAAGTTTCTGCATGGAAACTTGCAGAGGTTGCCAGGTGTGAGCATCGCGTTAACCATTAGCAGGATACACCTACCATATTAATGAGCATTCAATGTCGCGTGGCAAGAAGAGGAGGATGATCATTTGAAATATCAGGTGATGTTTTGAATACCGGGTGATGTTCAAAATATCATTGTCTCGTAATATGATCATCCAAGTCTTAGCGGGAAACACCTATGTCAGTATATCAGGTTATTTTTAGACCATTGGGTCATGTTATAAAAGATCAGGTGATGTTCAAAATATTAGGTGATGTTTTGAAAAGGATGATGACCCTATGCACTGCTTAAGTAGTCTCTCTTAGAATATCATGATGATGCCACCATGATATTGGTTTAGTCTATTGTTGAAGCACTATGATGTCATCATCATGTTTTATGAAAGGGTGATTTTAGGAAATATACCTTCGTGAGGTAAAAATGACGATGATGTCATCATCGTGTTGATTCTCTTTATTATCGGGTGGGATGATGTCATCAGGATAAAAGTTCCAGGGTGATATTTTGCGATAGGATGATATTTGAAAGATAAGGTTATATTCAAAATATCAGGTGATGTTTCAAAATATCATCCTCGTAGAATTTATGTTGTTATTTGACGGGTAAGTATCACAACCACCTAAAAATGATGTCCGTAAGTCGCGAACAAATAATTTATCAGGTGATAAATTGGATCAGGGTGATATTTTGTAAGATAACTGATATTGGGAAATATGATGATGACTTACCTCCTTCTTTATGAATATCAGGTTTGACCAAGCCTTTGACCGTTCATAACTTTTATATCCTAAGGAATATCAGGGTGATGCAAAAGGCAAACCTTCATGAAATTTAATGCTCTTTCCAAATTTGAGGTTAATGAAATGAAATATGAAATTTTGACAAACTAACCTCATGATGATGACTTCCCTGGCTATTGTACAGGATTATCTGTATTGATTGAATTTTAACAGACCGCTAGCAAGAAAAAACACCCAAGCAAAGCGAAAAAGTTGGGTCCCTGTTTTGCCAAGTCAAAATGGGGCATGTTGTGTAACCACACAACAACTTGCCACCAAAGAAAAGATCAAAATTCCAATGATTCAAGTTATGTGAACACATTATAACATGGCATTCTAACTCTTTCTAAGCATAAGCATCATAGTCTTTCTGAATGATAAAATTTCATCATGGTAACAATGCCAACAAAGGATCAGTAGTGTGCAAATGATTAATTATCCTCATCTTGAAAGCGAGTTGAAAACATGAGTAACTGATGTTAAGCTACATAGTTTGAGATCATCCCTCATAGCCAACCTAGCTAGAGCCTTGCTACTAGCAGACATTCATAGCCCTGGTAAGGTTATCTATACAATCTCCCTAAGTAGAGCCCCACTACCAGCAGGCGTCTATAACCCTGGTAGAGTTACTTAGATGACCTAATTTTATTATATTTTTATTTTATTTTTATTTTCTAATATTTATACTTGATATATCTGATATCATCATGCAAGCTCAGAATGCAAGGTATGGTCACTTGCTATTTTAGGTTGGAGATTGCATTGGTATCAAGGGAGTCCCTTTAGATTTTTCACTTAACACCTATACTTGTGTGTTCAACAAACCCAAGGCTGTTAGGTGAGTCATTGTGAAAAAAACACTTTGGTTAGAAAAAGGTACCCTGATGACAGGATATCACAGACCTAATCATGATGACTTTCTCAAAATGAGTCATAACCTATATATAAATGTGTTCTCATCACTTGAATCTTAACAATTTTGTTATTTTCTAAGGTGATGAGCTGCATCATCTTGACTAACCAAAACAAAACTCAACAAGCAAACAAAGCAAAAACAAAACAAAACACTCTACAAACAACTATACAAACATATACATTATGATACATGTGATTGACATGAAGCTACTTAGGCTTGGAAATAATGTTTGAGGAACTGTCCATTAACTGGTAATGGAACATCTTCACCTGTCAAGGTCTTAAGCTTGAAAGTACTATCTCCTACTATCTCAGAAATTTGGAAGGGGCCTATCCATAATTTGTCAAACTTACCATGGTCTCCTTTCTTCTCATGGGCTTTATCCCACATCAGGACTAAATCTGATATCCTGAAGGCTTTAACTTTGGCTCTTTTGTCAAACTAGCATTTGACAATAGCCTAATGTTTGGCAAATTGATCAATTGCCTGACTTCTTTTCTCTTCTAGGTTCATCAGCTGAAGCAACCTGACTTCTTGGTTATTGTCTGTGCCTAGGTACTCTTGGGCAAACTGCAAGGTAGGAATCTTTAGGTTAACATGGAGGATTGGATCTACCCCATAGACTAAATGATAAGGTGAGTTTCCTAATGCAGCCTTGTTTCTAGTTCTGTCTACCCATAAGGCATACTTTAGAAGTACATTCCATTCCCTAGGGTTCTTGTCTACTAACTTCTTTATGATATTCAACAAATTTTGTTAGTGGATTCTGCCAATCCATTCCCTTGGGGATAATAATTAGATGAGAACTTCAGTATGATCCCATAATCAAATGCCCAACTTGACAATTTGGTTGAAGTAAAAGTAGAGCCGTTATCACTTACCAGAGCATAGGGAACCCCATACCTGGTGACTATGTTACTTTCTAGAAATTTGATGACATCTTCTGCATTGCAAGTCTTGCTGCTAGTGGCCTCAGTCCACCTAGTACAATAATCAATAATTGTTAGAACATACCTATGGCCTGATGATGACAGAGGATTTATAGGTCATATGAAATCGATGCCCCATTGTGCAAATGGGCGTGCCTCCCTCACTGGTTGCAGAGGTTGTGCAACATATCTCTCTCTATTGGCAGCAACCTAACACACATGACAGCATTTGTTGTACTCAGCTGTATCCCTAAAACTTGTAGGCCAATAATATCCTGCTCTAAGGATTGCATGTGTAGTGGCTAAGGATGAGCCATGTGCTGTTCCAAACTTGTCATGTAATTCTGATAAAACTTTGCTTGCCTCTGGCTTTTCTAAGCATCTCAAATATATGCCTTCATAATTTTTCTTGAAAAGTACTCCTGCTTTTATCATGTGCTTCTGGGACTTTATCTTTAATGCTCTTCTCTGTGAAGCCTATAGTCTTGGAGGACATCTTCCAGTAATCAGGATGTGCCTGATATCTGCATACCACTCTTTATTGTCCCTAGCATTGACAACATACTATTGACTTACTATGTTTGGATCAATCTCTGATATCATTTGGCTTAGAGCTTGTCATCTTACCAATTTCATGGGTGTGATCTCCATATCATATTCTTGTAAAACTATGATCCACTTAGCCCTTTTTTCACTAGGCTCACTTTGCATTAGTAGCATCTTCACTGCTACATCTGGTACCACAGCAATCACCTTGCTTCTCAAGATATAGTGCCTAAATTTCTTCACTGCTCTGACCAAAGCAAGTGCCTGCCTTTCAACATTTACATATCTCAATTCAGCATCTTTGAAAGGGTAGCTCATGAAGGCAATTGGTTTCTCTTCCTTTTCTTCATTTCTCTGAGTTAGCACTACTACAGAGGTATGTTCTAAAGAAAATGAATAAATATAAAAGTCTCTGGTGTAGTCTAGACTGATAAGGACAGGAGCATAAAAAATAGCCTTCTTTATGTCTTCAAATGCTGCCTTGGCTTCTGATGTCCACTTAATCTTTGCATCCTTCTTTAGCATAGCATTTAAAGGTCTGACTATTTCTACAAAGCCAGTGATGAATTTTCTAACAAAATTTATCTTACCAAAGTAAGATTTGAGCTCTTTCTTGCTTCCTGGAAGCTATAATTTCATAATGGAGTCCACCCTATCAGGATCAATGATAATCCCATTTTCAGTTATCAGGTGGCCCAGCAACTTTCCTGTTGTCATCCCAAATATGCATTTCTTGGGGTTTAGGGATATTCCATATTCTTCACACTTTTTCAGTACATATCTGAGATCTGCTACATGGTTTCCTCTCTCTTTAGAGAACACTGTTAAGTCATCCATGTAAATGACTATGCATTTTCCTATTAATCCTCTGAAGGCTACGTCCATTGCTTGCTAGAATGTTTCTCTAGCATTTATCAACCCAAATGGCATATGTCTATAAGCAAATATCCCCCACTTTGTGGTGAAGGCAGTTTTCAGCCTATCAATCTTGTCAACCATGACTTGATTGTATCCTGAGAAGCCATCTAGGAAAGACATCATTTTAGCTCCATTTACAATTTGCAGAACTTCATCCAAGGAAGGCAAAGGGTAATTATCCTTCTTTGATGCTCTGTTCAGGTTCCTGAAATCTACACACAGTCTGATGTCTCCATTCTTCTTTCTTACTGGCACTAGATTGGCCACCCAAGTGGAGTGCCTCACAGGGAATATAATCCTGGCATTCAATAGCTTCTTGACTTCTTCAAAAATTATTAGTTCAAGCAAAGCATTGACTAGCCTTTGCTTCTGTCTGAAAGGTTTAGCATCTGGCTTGAGAGGTATAGTGTGAGTTATGACTGATGTGTCATATGTCTTCAACTCATCGTAAGTCCATGCTATTACATGGATGTAATCCTTAAGGGCCTGAGTTATTCCTTCTAACTCTTCTGGTGTGCAAACTTTACCAATCAAGACATTTCTCTTGTCATCATTTTGTCTAATATTCACTTGTGAATATTGACCTCCATCAGCCTTGGGAAGATCCTTCTGCTTTAGCATATTATCCAAGTCAAAAGCTCTTTCTAATTCAATCATACCTTTGGGAATCCTATTGCTAGGCAACTCTAATATTTCATCTTCTTCCCAAACATGATCTTCCACATTATTCTCATCTATGATCTGAGAATCAAATATGTCTCTGTTAGAGATGAAATCAAGGACATGCTAATCATCATCAAAAACCTAGAGATTAGTAACATTATCAGGTACTGATGGCACTAAAACCAGCTCTACTGAAAATCTCTTTAGGCCTGATATGGACAAGGGCTCTAATGTACTGGCAGCCTATGCTAAGGCATCTGCCCTATGGTTCTGTTCTCTAGGCACATGGGTTATATTAAATGCATCAAAGTCTTCAATAAAATCCCACACTCTGTGTCTATAATTTGATAATTTCTTATAGTTGCAAGAGTAAATTTTTCTTACCTGTCTAACAACTAATTCTGAGTCTCTAAAGACATGCAGAATTTTTACCTTCTTCTTAAGAGCAAACAGTATCCCATGAATCAGAGCTTCATACTCTGTCACATTATTAGTACAGGGGAACTATAATCTGTAGGCAGCTAAGTAGGACTTTCCTAATGGATCAATGAGATCAATCCCTACTCCAGCTCCTTGTTTGGACTTGGATCCATCAAATCTAAGGATCCAGGGTTTATCTTCAGCAGGATATTTAGCTAAACTTTCTCTTTTCTTTGCAGCTCTGGCAGCTGCTCCACCTGATATCCATTTTAATTTGGGAATTTCAATGTTCTTAGACTTCATCTTTTCTTTCTTTTGTGAATCTGATTCTTCTTCTTTCTTTTCAACATCAGGAGGATGATCCTCTAGATCTGGTAATGTATGTCTCTTTAACACATGTAAGCATAGTGAGCAGATAGTCTCCGAGTGAGGTGCCTCATGCAACCTACACCATCCTTTAGTCAGTGTATCTTGTGGATGCTTCTTTTGTTCTATCATCTTCTTAATTTCTCTTGATAAAAACTCTTTGAATCTGGTCAGGTTATTGCCTCTGTCTTCATCAGACAGTTCATAATCTGACTCCATTAGACAATCACTCCTAGGGGTGATCTTTTCTTTCTTCTTAACATTTATTTGGTTATATACCAAAATTTCTTTTGTTCCCAAAACTTGATTTATGTCATGATCTATCACCTTTCCTGTGGTTCCTGTAGAAAACAAATAAGAATCAGTATTATCATCATCACCAGATGTAGAACTTACCTCAGAATATGATGACGATACCTCACTGCATGTCTTCTCCAACTCCATCATATCTAAGCATGTTTCACAAGTTTTCTTTGAATGTGCCTTGTCATGTAATCTGCACCAACCATCAATCAAAATGTCATGAACAGGTTGTTGTGTGGTTACACAACACGCCCCATTTTGCATTATCAAAACAGGGACCCAACTTTTTTGGCTTGGTTTGTGTTGTCTGCTTTCTAGCGGTTTGGTAAAAATGAGTCAGGTGCATCATCATCATGATATTCGATGAGGTTGGTCATCATCATGAGGTCAGTTTGTCAAAGTTCATATTTTGTTTCTATGACCTCATATTTAGAAAGAGCTTGAAATTCCATGCAGGTTTGCCTTTTACATCACCTGAAAATTCGTCCATATGAGGGAGTTATGCACAGTCAAAGTTTTGGTCAAACCTGATATTCGCAAGAAGAGGGTCATATTTTATAAACTCAGTTTTGCTGTATGAAGAACATCATCATGATATTTGAAACGCCCCCCCCCCCCCCCGATAATATCCTGAGGTTCAAATATCCAGACGTCAACTTTAAGTCATAGTAAGTTTTCCTCGTCGAGCGGTCTTTTGTATCGTGAAAGGTCATCATCATGATCTTGATCTATCACCCGATAAAAATCATGCAGTCCCAATATCCGGACGTCAATCTTAGGTGATAGTGTGTCTTACCTGTCAAATAACCTTATGCGCATCGTGAGCATCATGATTTTTGGAGGGTTATATTTCATAACAACGAGCATCATGATATTTTTACATCACCTGATATTATAATATCATGATGATATTATAATATCACCCTGCCTAGAAAATCCACCATCTGCATATTTGCATGTGCATGTCAAAGTCCTATTGGAGGGTCATCATCCTGATCTTTCAAGGGAGGGTCATATAGGCTGATATTCGCTAATATGATGAAGACGTTATCATATCCTCCTGATCTCCTTTTGCATGATCATGATGATCACCCTATCTTTTATAGGAGGGTGATTTTCCATTCCAGTCATGTTGTCAAGATCATCATGATCTTGTTTGTCTACCCGACATTTCGTAGTGTCCTCCTGCCGAGAAATATGACCTTATGCAAATATCCTGATGACGTCATCCTAACCTGAAAAACGAAGAAGCAAATATTAGGATGACATCATCATCACATTTCTCCTTCAGCAGGATATTTTCCAAAACATGATCCGGTTCGTGAATATGACGATGACGTCATGTTCTAAGTTCAACAAAAGCCCCGGATATCCTGATCATCATCATCATCCTGATCTTTCGAGAGGGTTACCTTGGCCGCAAAGGGGTCATATTTCATTCACCACCTGATCATCTTCCTTAGGTGACCCGATATTGCATTTATCCCTTGATCTTAGCTAAACATGATGGTGACGTCATCTTTTGCATTTTAATGAAGCCCGAATATGACGATGACGTCAACATGATATTCCTTTCCTCAGCAGTAGGATCATATTTCATATCCTCCTATTTTCCTTCGACATGATGATGATGATGATGTCATTCTTTTCCCCAATATACAGAAGCAAAACATGACGATGACGTCATAAGGACATTCGAGGAGGGGGAAGCATCATTTTTCCCAAAATATCATGCAGACGAAAGTTTTAAGTCTTGCTGTCGGCCTTATCTTGAGTTATCATGCCGATAGAACATGTCTTCCCGATGGATGGACATCATCATGATTTTTGGCGTCGGTATAACTGTTGCCGTCGGCCTAATGTAAAATTGTCACCCCGATCATATGTGGTCACACCGATGCGAATATGATGATGACCCGAAACATACAAACAGAGCATGCAAAGCCAAATTTGAAATAATTTGTTAAAAGCGATTGATTCCTTGTATATTTTGCGATGTATATGCATGATCATATTTGAACCCGATATACATGAAAATGGGCGGGAAAATGAAACGATAGAAATTTGAAAGCCCAATTGCCTGTAGCTACACATTTTAGGCATGTTTAATAAAACGTTTAACTTCCTGTTGTTTATCCACATGATGATGAACTTAATGTTTGTCTGTTTATTTGCAGGAAGTCATGATGCTGTTAGAGCTGTTGCTGAGCATTGTATGGTTGCACATGGAGGCAACATGAACCAGAAATGAGGAGGATATTGTCAAATATGCTGTTTGCTAGCTGGAGACCGAATCAAATCAAAAATGCTGGAATATTCTGTGCCAGCTGTTCATTTGCCAACTGGCAAAGCATGTGCTTTTCATCTGGACCGTTGATTGTTATGAGAAGATCATGATCCTTGGATCGTTGTAACTGTTTTCTGGCATTTGTTCTATATAAGAGCCAGATCCTGGGGATGATAGCGGAGGGGAATAGATATATATATCTGGCAGGAAGGCCGATTACTGTAGAATCAATTGGGAGATCGGATTACTGAGACTAATGAGGATAGAATTGTTGAAATGTCAAGGTTCTTTCTTCAGATCACTGTAAATGTACCTGTTCTTGAGCATACTGAATGGATATGAAGTTTCAGATTACATCCTGATTGTAAATTTTACGTAATCTTCATGTTGATTTCTGGATATGTACTGGTGAATGCTGTGTTCAATTGGAAGCGCTTTCATTTCATTACATGTTGTTGTCAACTTTTCCTTTGAAGATTTGCACTAGATCATGCGGATTTGTGGAATGTCCTGGTGAAGTATGATTCTAGTTTCCTTCTTTTCATTGCATGTATGGGAGCTTGTATGTGGATCAGTGATCTCAGTCAAGTAGTTTTGGGAATCTCATTCTTTAACCCTTTTCCTTTTTTTAATTTCATAAATTCATCACCATAACTGCAAATCATGATAAATAATAAGCAGAAATAGAGAAATATGCTGAAATCCCGTAGGTAACTGAAAATCATTAGCATATTTGAGTTAAATGCATGCAGTATTGAAAATATCATGCAAAGAATTGCAAATAATGGTAGAAATCATGCAAATATCAGCCTGTAGGCACATTATTTGACTAAATTCACAGTGCAGAGGTAGAATTATTGGAGATTTATGCAGAGCAGACATACAGAGCAGGATATTTGGAGGAACAATGATGAACTTTGCAGAAATACGTAAGGCCCCTGAATGGAAAACAGCAACACACATCAACCACTGAGTAACGTCAGTAGATTAAGACCTAATCAACGGAGACTTGGGATCATGAATTCTCTAAATTTATCGTATCTTTCAAGATGAGTAAAGGTTGTTGTGTAACTTTTATTCTATGTTTGTGAATGATCCTCATCATGATCAACATAAATTGGCGCTAGAAGGAGGGCGTGAGCTGTTTCTCAGCAAATAGATCCTGTTCAATTGAAGTGATATCCCCTGCCTTAGTATAGCAGCCCGCTTTAAATCTTGCAAACATATGTGCAGGCCCCTCGCTTCTAACGCAACATAAATTGGCGCTAGAAGGAGGGCCTAAGCTGTGAATTTTTGGATTTCTACAAATATTGCATAAATATTTCAGCATTTCAGTTAAATGTCTGCAAATATCTCTTATCTGAGATGTTTTGGTTGCACCTTTGCAAAGATCTAGCTCGAAACATCAAAGACTAGTTTGATTTTCTGAACTTTCAAGTTTTATTCTGAGATATGATAGATCTCATTAAAATTTCAAAATACTAAAAAATTAAAAAATAGAGTCTCATTTTTGATGGATGTATATGAAGGCAATTGTCAAGTTAACATTCCTTTATTTCAGGAAACTTTGAATAGGCAGCTTTACCCTCACAGTTTGTCTAACTTTGGTTTATCTACCTGTTGCAGGATACACCAGACTGCGGAACACAGTGAAATTAATTGTTTAACTTTCCTTACAAGGTTGGATTTATATTTGAAAGGACTAATATTCTTTCTGGATGTGTTCAGGGCTGAAACTTGCCAAGAAAATGAAGAAGTCTGGCAGGAAAATAAAGAAATTCTGGAGCAACAAGCAGATGCAGCACCAGAAGTTATTAATTGTCCAGACACTGAAGTGGATCATTCTGAAGATTTTGAATTATACTTGTCTAGAAATATACAGTGTAGTCAAATATTAGGTTTATCCACTGATGATGTCTTGATTGAAAGCTGGTGCAGATTACATGATGAAGAGCATTCAGAGAGAGATTGCTACCCTTGCTTGACCATGTTGAAAAGGATTCTAGAAAATACAGTAGCTGAGTCAGTTTCAGGAGGTAATGAAGAGGAAATATCTTTCCTTGATTCATTCTATGGTGAGATTGATAGGAGTTCTCTACTTCCTAATACAAGTAAGGATCAGTCAGTATGCAGGTATGAATCTTGTGAAAATTTTAGAGAAGAAACCACTCATCAGGATAATATTTTTGATTCTGATCCTAATACTTTTGATAAAGAAGATGAAACATCTTTCCTGGATTCATTCTATGGTAAAGAGAAGTGTAAACAGATAGTAGAGCAATTTAAATTCACTGCTGATGATGAAGTTCCTATGGTAGTAACTCAAGGAGTCATAGAAAATAAAATAAATGCTGATTTATTACCTGACTTCTTTGAATTAAATGATCAAATACAAGAATGTTGCAGGTTAATGGAACCAGACACTTTACTAGATAAAAGATGTGAATTATTTAATGAACAATTCCTGAAAGATGAAGATGTAGAAGACTTTGGAGTTGTTGTGCATAATCAGACGTTACTCCAGAAATATTTTGAGAATGAAACAGGGGAGTGTCCTTATCAAGTGAAAGTTGTTTCTCCTTTACAGTCAAATGATTTAGAAATGATAAATTTTTGTATATCAGGTTATGATCATAAAGATACTTATTTAGATGCTGATGTGCAGGAAATTGAAGAAAATATTGAGAAGTTTCCTGAACTGGAGGATAAACTGAACATTCGGAATGAAGGGATAAGGCTGGATAAAGATGAAGAATTAATACATCAAGAGTCATACATCCTTCAATTTGAAGAGAGACCAGGCACTGAGCCAAGCAGTGAAAATATAATGACAAAGGGAGGACCAACTGCCAATGAAGAAGCATGTCCAACAAAATTAGAAATACACCAGGTTGTATTTCTCCTTTCCACAGTGAATGATGTTGAATACTATTTTAATTATGGAAATTCAGGAGATAAGACATGCATATGGATTAATCATGAACATGATGAGCTGCCTCAGTTGCTGATCATCAAGAGTTATTCTGTTGAATACAATGAATTCAGAATATCAGAATATTTTTCAGAATATAAAGATAAATTTGCTAGGTTGAGAACCATAACTAATACCCTAATGCTCCTACACAATCAAAAGAAGTATGCAAATACAGGTGTACTTAGGTCTTTTGTTGGTTTTTGTTTGCCTAGTAGTGATTTGTATATAATTCTGTAGGTTAGTTGTTTGTACAGTCTGCTTGTTTTGCTTTCTTGTTCTGTTTCTGTTGTTTCCTTTTTGTAGGTTAGTTGTTTGTATAGTGTTTCTTCTGTTTTGTGTTGTTTTGGTTGAGTTTTGTTTTGGTAAGTCAAGATGATGCACTTCATCACCTAAGAAAATAACTAAATTGTTAGGATTCAAGTGATGAGATCAGATTTAGATATAGATTGTAATTCATTCTGATAAATACTCATGATCAAGTTTTATAATATCTTTTCATCAGGTGCCTTTTCTTGCTCAAGGTGATCCTCACAATGACACACCTAATAGCCTTGGGCTTGTTGAAGATATGAGTATAGGTGTTAAGTGAAAAATCTAAAGGGACTCCCTTGCTACCAATACAATCTCCAACCTAAAGCTGCAAGTGACCATACCTTGTACAAATGAACTGACATGATGATATCAGATATATAAATAAAAAATATATAAACAATAAACTTAGGCCATCTAAGTAACTCTACCGGGGCTATAGATGCCTGCTGGCAGTGGGGCTCTACTTAGGGAGATTGTATAGATAACCTTGCCGGGGCTATGGACGCCTGCTGGTAGCAAGGCTCTATCCGGTTGGCTATGAGGGATGATCTCCAACTATGTAGTTTAACACCAGTTACTTATATTTTCAACTTGCTTTCAAGATGAGGATAATTAATCATATGCACACACATGATCCTTTGTTAGCACTGTTACCTTGATGAAACTTTATCATTCAAAGATCATGATGATTTTACTTAGAAGGAATTAGAATACTATAGATGAATATGATCATATCACTTGAATTATTTGAATTTTGTTGTTTTCTTTGGTGGCAAGTTGTTGTGTGGTTACACAACATGCCCCATTTTGCATTATCAAAACAGGGACCCAACTTTTTTGGCTTGGTTTGTGTTGTCTGCTTTCTAGCGGTTTGGTAAAAATGAGTCAGGTGCATCATCATCATGATATTCGATGAGGTTGGTCATCATCATGAGGTCAGTTTGTCAAAGTTCATATTTTGTTTCTATGACCTCATATTTAGAAAGAGCTTGAAATTCCATGCAGGTTTGCCTTTTACATCACCTAAAAATTCGTCCATATGAGGGAGTTATGCACAGTCAAAGTTTTGGTCAAACCTGATATTCGCAAGAAGAGGGTCATATTTTATAAACTCAGTTTTGATGTATGAAGAACATCATCATGATATTTGAAACGCCCCCCCCCCCCCCCCCCCCGATAATATCCTGAGGTTCAAATATCCAGACGTCAACTTTAAGTCATAGTAAGTTTTCCCCGTCGAGCGGTCTTTTGTATCGCGAAAGGTCATCATCATGATCTTGATCTATCACCTGATAAAAATCATGCAGTCCCAATATCCGGACGTCAATCTTAGGTGATAGTGTGTTTTACCCGTCAAATAACCTTATGCGCATCGTGAGCATCATGATTTTTGGAGGGTTATATTTCATAACAATGAGCATCATGATATTTTTACATCACCTGATATTATAATATCATGATGATATTATAATATCACCCTGCCTAGAAAATCCACCATCTGCATATTTGCATGCGCATGTCAAAGTCCTATCGGAGGGTCATCGAGGGTCATATAGGCTAATATTCGCTAATATGATGAAGACGTTATCATATCCTCCTGATCTCCTTTTGCATGATCATGATGATCACCCTATCTTTTATAGGAGGGTGATTTTCCATTCCAGTCATGTTGTCAAGATCATCATGATCTTGTTTGTCTACTCGACATTTCGTAGTGTCCTCCTGCCGAGAAATATGACCTTATGCAAATATCCTGATGACGTCATCCTAACCTGAAAAATGAAGAAGCAAATATTAGGATGACATCATCATCACATTTCTCCTTCAGCAGGATATTTTCCAAAACATGATCCGGTTCGCGAATATGACGATGATGTCATGTTCTAAGTTCAACAAAAGCCCCGGATATCCTGATCATCATCATCATCCTGATCTTTTGAGAGGGTTACCTTGGCCGCAAAGGGGTCATATTTCATTCACCACCTGATCATCTTCCTTAGGTGACCCGATATTGCATTTATCCCTTGATCTTAGCTAAACATGACGGTGACGTCATCTTTTGCATTTTAATGAAGCCCGAATATGATGATGACGTCAACATGATATTCCTTTCCTCAGCAGCAGGATCATATTTCATATCCTCCTATTTTCCTTCGACATGATGATGATGATGATGTCATTCTTTTCCCCAATATACAGAAGCAAAACATGACGGTGACGTCATAAGGACATTCGAGGAGGGGGAGGCATCATTTTTCCCAAAATATCATGCAGACGAAAGTTTTAAGTCTTACTGTCGGCCTTATCTTGAGTTATCATGCCAATAGAACATGTCTTCCCGATGGATGGACATCATCATGATTTTTGGCGTCAGTATAACTGTTGCCGTCGGCCTAATGTAAAATTGTCACCCCGATCATATGTGGTCACACCGATGCGAATATGATGATGACCCGAAACATACAAACAGAGCATGCAAAGCCGGATTTGAAATAATTTGTTAAAAGCGATTGATTCCTTGTATATTTTGCGATGTATATGCATGATCATATTTGAACCCGATATACATGAAAATGGGCGGGAAAATGAAACGATAGAAATTTGAAAGCCCGATTGCCTGTAGCTACACATTTTAGGCATGTTTAATAAAACGTTTAACTTCTTGTTGTTTATCCACATGATGATGAACTTAATGTTTGTCTGTTTATTTGCAGGAAGTCATGATGCTGTTAGAGCTGTTGCTGAGCATTGTATGGTTGCACATGGAGGCAACATGAACCAGAAATGAGGAGGATATTGTCAAATATGCTGTTTGCCAGCTGGAGACTGAATCAAATAAAAAATGCTGGAATATTCTGTGCCAGCTGTTCATTTGCCAACTGGCGAAGCATGTGCTTTTCATCTGGACCATTGATTGTTATGAGAAGATCATGATCCTTGGATCGTTGTAACTGTTTTCTGGCATTTGTTCTATATAAGAGCCAGATCCTGGGGATGATAGCGGAGGGGAATAGATATATATATATCTGGCAGGAAGGCCGATTACTGTAGAATCAATTGGGAGATCGGATTACTGAGACTAATGAGGATAGAATTGTTGAAATGTCAAGGTTCTTTCTTTAGATCACTGTAAATGTACCTGTTCTTGAGCATACTGAATGGATATGAAGTTTCAGATTACATCCTGATTGTAAATTTTACGTAATCTTCATGTTGATTTCTGGATATGTACTGGTGAATGCTGTGTTCAACTAGAAGCGCTTTCATTTCATTACATGTTGTTGTCAACTTTTCCTTTGAAGATTTGCACTAGATCATGCAGATTTGTGGAATGTCCTGGTGAAGTATGATTCTAGTTTCCTTCTTTTCATTGCATGTATGGGAGCTTGTATGTGGATCAGTGATCTCAGTCAAGTAGTTTTGGGAATCTCATTCTTTAACCCTTTTCCTTTTTTTAATTTCATAAATTCATCACCATAACTGCAAATCATGATAAATAATAAGCAGAAATAGAGAAATATGCTGAAATCCCGTAGGTAACTAAAAATCATTAGCATATTTGAGTTAAATGCATGCAGTATTGAAAATATCATGCAAAGAATTGCAAATAATGGTAGAAATCATGCAAATATCAGCCTGTAGGCACATTATTTGACTAAATTCACAGTGCAGAGGTAGAATTATTGGAGATTTATGCAGAGCAGACATACAGAGCAGGATATTTGGAGGAACAATGATGAACTTTGCAGAAATACGTAAGGCCCCTGAATGGAAAACAGCAACACACATCAACCACTGAGTAACGTCAGTAGATTAAGACCTAATCAATGGAGACTTGGGATCATGAATTCTCTGAATTCATCGTATCTTTCAAGATGAGTAAAGGTTGTTGTGTAACTTTTATTCTATGTTTGTGAATGATCCTCATCATGATCAACATAGGTATATTTAACAATTGACAATGTTTTACCTGCTTGGATAGATACATCTCAAAGTTTCTGAAGTGATCTATTTCATTCTCATTTTCAAAGTTATTATCAGGTTCTACAACCGGCACGTCATCCTGATGATCATCATCATGATGATGATGAAAATTAAGCATCGGGATCTCTTCTATCCTGATAGTCTGCGGTCTAATGGCATAAACTCTGAGTTCAACATTTACATACATAATCTCATTTGTTTTATTGTACTTGGTGATCATGTGCTTCATTCTAGGCTCAGTATCTATTCTTATCTGATTTGGTATACCTTTCCATGGTAACCACATATGACTAAAGTCAGTAGCCATATATCTGTTGAGGGTTTTAAACTAGTCTCTACTGAGCAACATCCCATGTGTATCAGGTATGTCTACCACTTGGATATCTATGTAATATTGAATCCTAGGATCTGATGCTAGTTGCATGTGGATATGAGTTAATTCACCTACCACACTTCTGTTTTATCTAGCTATGTCACCTTCTTTAAGGATTTAGTAGGATGCAATCCTAAAGCATTGCATATTGACAGGGGCATGACATTTGTAGATGCACCTGAATCTACCAAACAATTGTGTAAGTTTTTACTGAACATCCTTATGGTAAGAAGGAAAGGTGGTGACTCACTTTTGTCCCTGTACAAGGTCATGTGGGAGGTTTCTATAGCTTGAACTGTAGTTGGCATTTTATATTTGACAGTGTTATCCTTAGCAGCATGATCTCTATTATTAGGCTGACCTAGGGGATGACTATCCTCTCTAGGAGTAGGATCATCTACTGACTTCATAAATGCTTTCTTAATTGTAGGAGTTTTCAACAACTCTAATAGAGACACGCTGATCTTTACCTTCTTCATCTCATCTGCCAGATATGTGACTAGTTTGTCAGACTCATGAGGTAGGCCAACAACTTTTGATACTATGTTTTATGGTGACAGATATTGTGCATTTACCTTTGGAAATCCTAGATTATTACTTGCCTTGGGATCAGGAGGTGTGTTAAAATTATTCAAAGGTAAGGAACTGGTTAATGGACCAGTAGGTCTGTTGGAGTTACTTCTTAGATTATAATTGTGCTTACCCTGATATTGTTGCTGGTAAGCATGCACCTCTTCATGTTCATTGGATGGCTTGTTCTCATCCTCAAAGGGGAAAACATAATTTGACTCAAAAGCCATGGCAGATTCTTCACTCGCCTGGGTAAAATGCCGGTGGGATGACACAGTCTGCTAATGATGCTAATCAGTATAACTTTCTAATACAAATGCAGAGTCATATCCACAAGGGACAATTTCATTTCCCTCCACCTGAGGTGAATTTCTAGAAGTATTAGACACTTCTGTCTAGAAAATGCTAGCAGCAATTCTAAATTGTGGACAGTCTAATTCTGCATGGGCATTTGTATTGTGTATTCTGCACCAATTAGTGAGGCCTACCTCAGCAAGATTGACTCTAGTAGTTTGTTTGGCTTCACCAGGTGGCTGATTATCTAAAGGTGATGGTAGTGAGCCATTATTTGGCCCGGAATTCCATGTTCTAAGCTGTCTGGGAGGATTGTTATTATTTCCACCACTATTGTTAAACTTATTGTTGTTGTACCCCCTATCAGGATAACTAGGTCTGTCATTGTTATAGCCTCTATTTTGGTTAGGCTGAGAATAGAAGTTCTGATTTCTAAAATGAGTGACCTCTGTAGTTAGTTTTCTTAGTTGAGTAGAGATTTCTTTGATTTCTTCTTTCTCCTCTTGAGCTTTAGCCACTACATTTTTATTTTGTGGCTTAAAAAAAGAAGATCTAGAAGATTGTTCAGATCCACACCCTAAGGTGTTGGTGCTTGTGCAGGATACTGAGGTACTTGACCATTCCCATTAGGAGGAGGCATGATACTTAATGGAGATATCTGCAATGGTGCTGGCATTACTGCTGGAGGCATCATAACTCCATTAGGATATTGCTGAGCTAGATATGAAGGATATTGTGGAGGATATGTGGGATACATGCCAAGTAATGTAGGGAATGCAACATTTGGAGTAGGAGCAGGGACTAGCTGCTGATTCACTTTGATAGCTTCTTGAAAAGCTCCTGTCAAGGTTGTGATTTCAGGATGTGTTCTCCTGATGAACATGGAAGTCAATGGATCTAGAGCTGAGTAATAGATACTCTTGGTAGTAGCATCTGCTATAGTATATGGGGTAACTAACTTGGATAGTATTTTTTGGAACCTAGCATTGAAGTTGGCAATTGGTTCTCCTTCAAACTGCTTGATCGTGGCAAATAGGTGATAGTTCATTGAAGGATCAATAGGTACTTTGAACCTATCAGTAAAAGCTTTCTCTAGGACAGCCCATGAACCAACAGAACTCTGACCAAGACTAATAAACCAATTATAAGCCTCTTCCCCTAAAGAAAAAGGAAATAATCTGCATACAACATCTTGATGCTCTATTCTAGCCCTATAGCAGGCTTCTTTAAAGGTTCTGATATGATCATCCGCATCCTGATAAGGATGATATTTTGGACAGAGTTTTTCTAGATTCTTTGGCAACTCATGATATGCAGTGAAGGTTAAAGGTGACTCTGTTGCAAAGAATGACATTGCAACTAGAGGAGGTTGAGCCTGTGGTACAATTGGCTGAGGCTGGACCTGGGGTTGTGGTTGAATAGGAGGTGTCATAGATAGTCCAGAAGGTATTTACAAACCAATAGGAGTTACAGGAGGAGGTTCTGGTGAAGCTCCTAATGCACTAGATCCTAGAATGTGATGGATGTCTACAGTTCTAGGTCTGAACCCTCTAACAGGTAATTCTTCAAAGATTCCACTAGGTCTAGACCTGGTATTTATCCTGTGAGCTAGGATTTCTCAATTTTGAGGCAAATTAGTTGGAACTTTCTGAAGATCAGTTGGAATATACCAGCAGTGACCATATTTATAGTCAGGGTTGGAAATTGACCTAGTATTTACGAAATATTTGCAGCTATACTGCAAATATGAGGTGATTTTGGTTTAGCAACACTTAGCAAATTGATATCGGGTTTCTAAAGCAGGATACCTCAAAGCTTTGACAAATTTACCTGAAATAAGGCCAATATTTGGAAATACATGATGATCCACTGTAAAGATTACAATATTTATGATTGATTTCAAAAACTTTACACAAGATTAGTGTATATTGGCTTAGAACAACAAATATTTGTATTTAGCTTGGAAATTTAGTGGTGGCTGAGGGTTACCTTACAATCTCTATCATCACCTGAACTACTGATGATGATCCTCATCTTAGGCCCTCCTTCTAGTGCCAATTTATGTTGATCATGATGTTAGTCATAAACAAACATAGAATAAAAGTACACATTAACCTTTACTCATCTTGAAAGATATGATGAATTCAGAGAATTCATGATCTCAAGTCTCCGTTGATTAGTTCTTAATCTTCTGACGTTACTCAAAGGTTGATGTGTGTTACTATTTCCATTTTGGGGCCTTACGTAGATCTCATTAGTAAGATAATGTTTCCCGTAATGATGCTGCACAGAGAGTTATTTCTACACAGGATATACTTCAAACATTGTGTCTATCTTCAAAACTTTGCATGATATTTGTCATTATGACATGTTTTAATCTCAAATATGTTGAATATGTTCATTTATCTTTGGGATGTCTGCATATTTGTAATATTTGCTTATGATTGTCAATTATTTGCAATTATGATGATGAAATTCTCTGAAATTGAAAGAAACTAAAAGGAATACTTCAAATTAAAGTTGAACCTTTAGTTATTGATCCACATACATACTTGATACTATCATGAGGAGAAGAAATCAAACCATATGTTCACCAAGATATTCCATAGCTAGATACAGTTGATGCAAACTTTAAAGGATGATGAATGAAAACAATACATGCAAAATGATGAGCACTCCAAGGGATGCAGTAAATCAAAGAACATATCCAGAATTCAAACACAGATTACTTAATATTTATGAAGATTTGTCATCGAAATACTCTTCTCTTTCATTAAGTATGCAAAAGACATGTACCTATACAATAGCTTTGAAATGAGTCCTGAATAATTCAGCAAACAAATTTCAATTAAGTTTCAAATGGTTAAAATGAGGCATCCCTGCACCTTTTATAGAATAAGGTGAGGGATCCATTACAATTGATCTACGATCAAGATGTATCTATTGAAATCTACGGTTTACATTTCATTGACTAAGTCAATCTTTTCCACATGGCACAGGTTGCCAGCTGGCAACCATCTAGGCAACTTATACTTTCATAAGTACCTGATGCATATATTCCCTCTATGATGCATTGTCATCATGTTCTTTATCATCATCATCACTTTCACTACTCTCGCTATCTTCATCATTATGATAATTGTCCCTTTGGATATGGACTTGCATAGCTATCCTGATATTGTCATATGCTTACACTATTTTCTCCAATTCTACGCCATGTTGAGTTTTCGTTTTGGTGATGGCATGTTTATGCACCTGATAGTTGCTCCGGAGAGATTCCAACTTATTCTTCTTGCTATTGGCAGTTTCATTATAATCTTCCACTCTGACCTTTATTCTCATTACTTTATCCAGCACTTCTTCTGTCAGGTGGTTGAGAGGGTCTTCAGCAACTAGCTGGAAATTACTATGTAGAGCTTTGATGACAAACTCTTCATCTTGATTCTTTATCTTGCCTTCTACATCTCCTTCTAATGTTTCCAAAACTTCAGCCTCATGGGACATCATATCATCTAGCTGTTGCAAGTATGAGGTTAACCAGTGTTGTCATTGATGTCAACATACTCATATTGCATTGCTAAGAAGGTTTAGATGAGCTGTGTGTTGAGGATATTAAGAAAAGTAGTCTCAATTAGGAATAGTGAAGAACAGTGATAAGAAGAAGGCAAATGTACTCAATAGGTTGAGAATCAGAGGATGCAGATTAAAGGGTTTGTAGATATGAGTCTTGAGATGATCCAGTTAAGATTTTAGAGGTCCGCATGAAGATATGAAAAAGTTGTGATTGGTCAAGTAGAACCAGTTTTGGGAGCTGTTCCAGAGTGATAGAGTGTTACAAAAAGGTCCGGTGAGATTCAGAGGAGCATTGTCAGACTCTGCTTATTGGAAGGAGTGTTTGGGATGTCCTTGTGATGTGTCATCTTAGTTTGTGCAAAGTTTGGAGGTCTGGAAGCACCTTCTTCAGTATGACAGTGGCGATAGACTGTGTTCTTGAAGTTTTGGATGAAGAGGAGAAGAGATTCCAGTGAGTAGAGGAAGTGCGGATGTACCTGGTTAATCATGCAAGCTTGTGAAGGTTCTTGGATCATGTTGAGGTTATGTTGTTAGTTCGCATTGGTGGTAGAGCCCAGAATTGAATATATTCTTCCGGATGAAGTTCTTGCTCAGACTAGCTGACCAGATGAGTTGTTCATCTTGCATATGTTCTTGTGGTGGCTGACCGGATGTATTAATCATCTTGCAAATGTCCTTATGGTTGATTGCCAACTTAGATGATTGTTCCTAAGTTGATGTCTTGTATAAATAAAGGTTTGTGAGTTCATTTCAAAGTGTGTTGAGCAGCGGATGAGAGTGGTATAGGGAAAGAGCAAAGGGCAGAGCAGAAGTATCTCAGGCTTAAATGGAACTGATCCAGACATGGTAAAGATGTCAATCTCCAGTTCAACTTTGTGATTCTTATCACTCTGTAGACAGTGTGTCTCTTGTAGGTAGTGTGCCTCTTTGTGAGCAGTGTGCTTGGGCAGTAAGCCCTAATTGGCATGTGCCATTCATTTTTCTTATTCTTCTAATAGAGAATAATCCTTGGGTTAATCACCCCGTGGTTTTTCCCTTAACCGGGTTTTCCATGTCAAAATCTTGGTGTCCAATGTGTTGATGTTTTTTTGCTCTTGTGTTTATGCATTATGCTTTCATGGATGGTTAATTGATATGCTATTAACTAACAAAGAAGAATCAAGTGTTTGAAGTAGAAGCAAGTTTTTGTACAACTGATTCACCCCCACTCTCAGTTGTGTGCCCTAGATCTAACAATTGGTATTAAAGCCAAGTTCCTCTGAAAGGAGCTTAACCGCTTGAGGAGATCTAGGATGTCATCATACAAGAAGGATAGTCTGAAGTTTGATGGAACCAACTTCACTCTTTGGAAAGGTCGCATGAATTGTCATTTGGAGTGTGTGGGAAAAGCATACTTGACCATGGTCTCAAAACCATATGTACCTCCACAGGGTGGTCCGACAACTCTAAATGAAATCACAGATGCTGAAAACAATTTGTGGACCAAGGAATCTCTTCAAAGCACATTGAATGACTCAAATCTCTCAAATGTTATTGACCTACCAACTGCATATGAGATCTAGACTAAACTGGAACTTCTGCATGAACGAGATGAGTTTGTCAAGAGTGCAAGGTTGCAAAGTCTGAAAGGGAAATTTGAAAGATTGAAGATGAGAGATGATGAAAATATCACTACCTTTATGCCAAGAGTGAATGAGCTAGTGTGTGGAATTAGGAATGCTGGTGGAGTTCTGGATGAAAATGAAATTGTTTGCAAAATTCTCAGATCCCTTCCTGCTGCTTACAAAATCAAGGTTGCTGCCATTGATGAATTCAGAGCCCATACAACTATCACAAGAGAGCAACTCGCTAGCAAACTGGCTGCATTTGAAATGACTGAGTTTGGAGATGATCCCCCCAAGACTGAATCTGCATTCAAAGCCAGTGCCTATGTGAAAGGTAAACAAAGATTTGATCTGGGAGAGAACTCTTCAAGGAAGCTGTCATGGTATGATCAAGCAAGGAAAGACATGGAAGAGGAAGAAGCAGAAATAGCTCAACTTGAAGCCCTCATTGCAAAGAGACTGCCAAGAGGGTCCGGTAAGTATGAAGGAAAACTACCTTTTAAGTGCTTCAACTGCAATAAGATTGGTCATTTTGCTTCAAGATGTCTGGAAAGATCTGCAAGGTCTAATACTAATAGACAAAGGTTTCAAAAGAACTGCTATTATGTTCATGAAGAAGATGACAATGAAGGAGTAATAGATGATGAATCAGAAATAAGAAGCAAATCTGGAAATGAATGGGTGTTTATTGCCATCAAGGAAGAAGAGTCAATACCCTCTGAATCTATCAATCATAAGGTTGTAGAAAGAGCTTTGGCTACCCAAGTTGAAGAAAAGGATGATTGGGTTATTGATAGTGGATGCTCTCACCATATGACTGGTAACAAGAACAAGTTCTTAGATTTGGAAAGGTATGAAGGAGGAATGGTAAAGTTTGGTGACAATTCTACTGACAGAATCAGAGGTAGGCAAACTATTTCTTTTGATGGAAAGAGCAAAATAGGTAATGTACTATATGTTGAAGGATTGAAGCACAATCTTTTTAGTGTTGGTCAGTTAGTGGACAAAGGCTATGATCTCTGGTTCAAGAATAGAAAATGCAGAATCTTTACAATCTCCAGAACTGAAATTGCATCCGGTACTCAAACAAAAGGTAATATCTTCCATCTAGTTGGTTCTAATAAAAGTTGTCTGTTTGTTCAAGTTGATCAGAGTTGGTTATGGCATAGAAGGATGTGCCATGTGAATTTTGATAACATCATCAAGATAAGCAATACTCAGGCTGTAAGAGATCTTCCTAAATTGGTGAAACCTACAAATAGTTTATGCAAAGAATGTTAGCTAGGTAAATAGTGCAGAGTCTCTTTCAAAAGAAAGGATCAGTCCACTACCAGATTATTGGAATTAGTACATACTGATCTCTATGGTCCGACAAGAATCAAGAGTATGCAAGGTGATAGATATTTCATGTTGCTAATTGATGACCATTCCTGGATGATGTGGGTTACCTTCCCAAAAGAGAAATCAGAAGCCATTGAGAAGTTCAAAATCTTCAAAGCTATGGTAGAGAATCAAACCGGATTGAAACTAAAGTGTCTAAGGTCTAATAGAGGTGGTGAATTCACATTTGGTGAATTCATAGACTTTTGTGAGAAGCATGGCATAAAGAGATAGTTGTCTACTCCTAGGACTCCACAACAGAATGGAGTAGTTGAGAGAAAGAACCGGACCATCCAGGAAGCTTCCAGGACAATGATGATGGAAGCAAATGTTTCTCAGATGTTTTGGAGAGAAGTTGTCAGCACTGCAGTCTACACTCTTGATCAAGTTCAAATCAGAAACAATACCGGTAAGACTCCTTATGAACTTTGGTTTGGTATAACTCCTACTGTGAGATATTTCAGAGCATTTGGTAGCAAGTGTTAACCAAAAGAGATGAAGATCTAGGAAAGTTTGATGCTAGAAGTGATGAAGGAATTTTTTTGGGTTACTCCACTCAAAGCAAAGCATACCGGTGTTACAATAAGAGACTGAAAAAGATGATAGAAAGTACAAATGTGAAGGTTGATGAAGGAATTGAGAAGCCCTCAAGGTTTTATGAATATGATGAAGATGATCAGGATGGTGCTCTGATTTAAGGAACTCAATCCCTTCCTGAAAGTCAGATTCAGATTGATCCAGTAAATCAGGAAGAAGAGGTTTGTCTGAATGAACCTGATCAAGAAATAGTAGTGCAAGAGACTCCCAAAGTTCCAAGGTATGTAACTTTAAATCACTCTAAAGATCAGATCATAGGTGACAAAAGCAAAGGGGTACAAACAAGGAGGAAAATTGCTCAAAATTCAGATGAATGTTGTTTGATTTCAAAGATTGAACCTAAGACAATAAATGAAGCATGCAATGATGAAAATTAGACAAAAGCAATGGAAGAAGAGTTGATGCAAATTGAGAAAAATTACACTTGGGATCTTGTTCCCAGACCTAGAAACAAGAATGTGATTGGAACCAAATGGGTCTTCCGAAACAAACTAAATAAGGTTGGTGAAGTTATCAGAAACAAAGCCAGATTGGTCTGCAAAGGCTACTCTCAAATAGAAGGAATTGATTTTGAAGAAACCTTTGCTCTGGTAGCAAGAATTGAAGTAGTCAAATTATTTCTTGCATATGCTTCCTTCAAAGACTTCAAGGTATATCAGATGGATGTCAAGTCTGCCTTCCTAAATGGTGATTTGGAAGAAGTATACATTGAACAACCAGATGGATTTCAATTGTCTGGTAATGATGATATGGTCTGCAAGTTAAAGAAAGCATCATATGGATTGAAGCAAGCCCTAAGAGCATGGTATGAAAGGTTGGATAAGCATCTTGTGCAGATTGGATTCAACAAAGGTACTGCTGATAGTAACTTATATTTCAAAATTGATCATGAAAACATTTTGATTGTTGAAGTGTTTGTGGATAATATCATTTTTGGAGGAAGAGATAGTATGTGCAAAACTTTTGCAAATCAGATGAAAAGTGAGTTTGAAATGTCTATGCTTGGTGAAATGAATTTCTTCTTGGGTCTACAAATTACTCAAACAAAGAAAGGGATCTTCATTTCTCAGACCAAATATGTGAAAGAATTGTTGAGGAAATTTGATATGGAAGATTCAAAGCCAATGAACACTCCTATGGCATCTGGATGTAAGTTGAGCAAAGATGATGACTCTCCAAAGGTAGATCAGACAAAGTATAGATCAATGATTGGTGGATTGTTGTATCTCACTCAGACTAGACCAGATATAATGTAGGTTGTTGGTCTTGTGGTAAGATTCTAGGATGATCCTAGAGAATCTCATGTTATGGAAATCAAAAGAATTTTTAGGTACTTGAAAGGAACAGTTGAGTATGGTCTATGGTACCCTAGAGATCCAGATTTCTCTCTTCATGCATATACAGATGCAGATTGGGCAGGAGATGTGGATGACCGAAAGAGCATTAGTGGTGGAGCATTCTTTTTGGGAAAGAGATTAGTTTCTTGGCTAAGCAAGAAACAAGATGCAATATCTCTGTCTACAACTGAAGCAGAATACATTGCAGCAGCAGGTAGTTGCACTCAAATTTTATGGATGAAGTAGATGTTAAGAGACATGAAAGTAGAATATGAGGAGCCTATCACAATTTTCTGTGATAATTCAAGTGCAATAAACATTTCTAAGAATCCGGTGTTGCATTCTAAGACCAAGCACATATCTATCAAGTTTCACTTTCTGAGAGAACAAGTGAACAAGGATGAAGTCAGATTAGAGTATGTACCCTCCAAGGATTAGATTGTAGATATTTTTACTAAACCTCTCCCCAAGGACTCTTTTGAGTATCTTCGAGAGAAGTTAGGGGTCATGGCCCCTCCGGTGATGAACTAGGATGCACTGATGTGCATCAATCTGCTGGATATCACAACCATATCTTGTGATTTGGATTGATGATGGGGAGCTGCTACTAAGGGGGAGTAGCTGGTATGATTCTAATATGTTACAAGTGCAAGTATGAGCCCTTTTCCATTGATGTCAAAGGGGGAGAGAAGACATGTGAAAAACAAGTGGTTGATGATCGAAGGGGGAGTAGTAAAGGAAGAGAAGACATGTGAAGAGTTGTTGCTAATAGGGGGAGCTATGATAAAAAAAGAGAAGTTCTTGTCTTGATGGTTTTTCACATCATATGTTGCCTTCAATGACAAAGGGGGAGATTGTTGCAAGTATGAGGTTAACCAGTGTTGTCATTGATGTCAACATACTCATATTGCATTGGTAAGAAGGTTTGGATGAGTTGTGTGTTGAGGATATTAAGAAAAGTAGTCTCAATCAGGAATAGTGAAGAATAGTGATAAGAAGAAGGCAAATGTACTCAATAGGTTGAGAATCAGAGGATACAGATTAAAGGGTTTGTAGATATGAGTCTTGAGATGATCTAGTTAAGATTTTAGAGGTCTGCATGAAGATATGAAAAAGTTGGGATCGGTCAAGTAGAACCAGTTTCGGGAGCTGTTCCGGAGTGACAGAGTGTTACAAAAAGGTCCGGTGAGATCCGGAGGAGCATTGTCAGACTCTACGGATTGGAAGGAGTGTTTGGGATGTCCTTGTGATGTGTCATCTCAGTTTGTATAAATTTTGGAGGTCCAGAAGCACCTTCTTCAGTATGACAGTGGCGACAGACTGTGTTCTTGAAGTTCCGAATGAAGAGGAGAAGAGATTCCAGTGAGTAGAGGAAGTGCGGATGTACCTAGTTAATCAAGAAAGCTTGTGAAGGTTCTTGGATCATGTTGAGGTTATGTTATCAGTCCGCATTGGTGGTAGAGCCTGGAATTGAAGATATTCTTCTGGATGAAGTTCTTGCTCAGACTAGCCAACCGGATGAGTTGTTCATCTTGCGAATGTTATTGTGGTGGCCAACCGGATGTATCAATCATCTTGCGAATGTCCTTACGATTGATTAGTGACTTAGATGATTGTTCCTAAGTTGATGTCTTGTATAAATAAAGGTTTGTGAGTTCATTTCAAAGTGTGTTGAGTAGCAGATGAGAGTGGTATAGGGAAAGAGCAAAGGGTAGAGCAGAAGTATCTCAGGCTTAAATGGAACTGATCCAAACATGGTAAAGATGTCAATCTCCAGTTCAAGTTTGTGATTCTTATCACTCTGTAGATAGTGTGTCTCTTATAGGCAGTGTGCCTCTTTGTGAGCAGTGTGCTTAGGCAGTGAGCCCTAATTGGCATGTGCGATTCATTTTTCTTATTATTCTAATAGAGAATAATCCTTGGGTTAATCACCCAGTGGTTTTTCCCTTAACCAAGTTTTCCACGTCAAAATCTTGGTGTCCAATGTGTTGATGTTTATCTGCTCTTGTGTTTATGCATTATGCTTTCATGGATGGTTAATTGATATGCTATTAACTAACAAAGAAGAATCAAGTGTTTGAAGTAGAAGTAAGTTTTTGTACAACTGATTCACCCCCCCTCTTAGTTGTGTGCCCTAGAAGTAGCTTCATGCTAATTTCTCTCAACTTATTGTTGCATCTTTTGAGTACATCACATTCAAATCTGACGTCCTTATCCTAGATATCAATCAATTGGGCTGTGTGATTACTCAATACCTGGTTCTTTATTAGGATCTGTGGATCAATCCTCTTCATTTCATCCAAAATGTTGATAACATTTTCTATCTGAAATGACCTCCTGTCGATCTCCATCTGTAGTTTATCTACCTTTTTCTTGGAGGTACCCAAAGAATTCCACCTCTTCAAAGAGGCTTTTACTACTTCCTTAGCTCCATCGAGTGCGGATGACATCCATTTCAACATTATTATTGATTCATGCTTCATGAGGTTCAACTTGTTGACCTCCTCCAGAGAAATAGCAGTCAATGGGACTACATGATCACTGGATGTGTCATTAGGGTTAATTAACCCTCTTATATATGCATGCAGCTGAGCAATGTGCTCTTTATGCTGCTTATTCTTCTCTTTTTCTCTCTTAACTCTTTGAGTTAATGAATCAATAATGTACTTACCTTCTTGGCCTTCTTGATCCTCATTGGGAAACCCCAAATCTACTGTAGTAATCTGGAATTCATCCAGAGTAATCTTGCCTTTTTCTTTATCAACTGCAGCAACAACTACCAAGGCTATTCTCCTGCCTATATCAGGATCCCTTTGTATTGTAGAAGTTATTCTAGCCTTCCTCTTTGGCTTTATTAGAGTTTTTGTAAATAATGTGGATACATCAAATTCTTGTATCCCTATGTCTGACTCTTCGCTAATTTATTTCTCGAGCCACGAAGGAACTTGGTCTTTTGGCTGTTGGTTTCCATCATCATCATGATGATCACCCTGATCTCCGGTATCCACCATCATGTGTGATGGTGAGGGTGATCTCCTTATTTCTTCCTCATGATGCTCCTCATGAGGGTGATCTTTGGGTATATCCTCCTGTTGAGGACCTTCTTTTTCTGGAGGGTGATCCTGTTGATCATCTACATGTTTATCATGATCTTGATCTTTTGCTTCCTCCACGAGTATCTTATCTACCTTAATGATTTCCTCATCATGAGGCACATTTGTTTCCATAGATATTACTACATCTACCTTAGGCTTGTCCACCTAATCTGCAGCTACAATTTGTTCTGCAGGTGTAACAATTACCTCCTGTACTTTTAGGGTAGGATCATCTGATATATCTATCTTTTCTCCTCCCTTGTCTTGTACTTCAACTATCTTGGGCCCAACAGGTATTTCCTCTTGTTGTTGCTCACCCATATCTAAATTATGGCTTTCTATCTCTGCCATCTTTACTTCCTCAACATTTTCTTCTTTATCCTGAATATTTCCTCCATGGAGTTCCATGAGGAGTTATCCAGGTGCCAGCAGCAAGGGTTTCCATTTTCTATGAAGCTACATCCTTCACTACCTCATCATCGGATAGGTAAACTATCTCCTCCAATGGAACAATACCACTTTGGAGTATCCTAGAGGTTTCTTTTACCTGTTCTTCTGCTAATTTAGTTTTGAATTTTACAATGGTGGGGAGTGGAACATTATGTTGTAGCTCCTTCTTGAATACATCTCCACCGGCTCCCCTCAGCGTTATGGGAGTTTGTTTTATTTCACCTCTCATAGTAGTCCTCAGTTTCTTAGGTGTAGTGGTTACCACTTGAGGTGCTCTTCTCTTCCTTGTGAAGGACAAAGGGCCTTCTTCTTCTTTAGATTCTGCCGTGCTTTTCTACCCTCTTGGTTTCTGGGTTGTAGTTCCTTGCACATTCTATCAACAGCTTAGGGGTTTCCATAGAGTATGGGAAACCAGCCGCATTCCACATTCTTGATACGAAGATGGCATCGAGTAGGGTGCTATTTTTTTTCCCATCACTCATTTTGGCTAACCATGTAGCCAGATCTGTATTCCCTTGGTGTGTATCAGTGATGGCTCCATACTTGAATTAGACACCTTCAGGATGAGCAAACATAGGCTTCAAGAATTCCACCTTTGACTTAGCTAATCTTTTATCTGCCATGAGTGCCTATAATTAACACAACTTGGTCTTACAATTGATACATATACGAGCATGCATATATGTTACATGTCCATTATTCATCATGCATACTATTATTCTTTCCCTATTTCATTTATCCTGACATGCATAATTTGAAGTTTCAAACCAAAGACCCCATAGTACTTGAATATCTAGAACATGACAACAAGAGGATTTCAATTACTTACTTGATGTGCTTATCCTCTTACTTATACTCCAAATTATCTAAAAGTGATCTTGATACTTTTAATAATCAATTTCTTCATTCTGCTGTAAGTCACAGGATAAGATATTGTTCATCAGAAGGTTTGGAAGCTTTCCTCTCTGTAAAAAAATGGTTTATCACAATGTAAATGTAAAATACCTTGTAAATTCAATTTTAACCTCTGAATTAGGTCACTTAGGGTAAAATTAGGGCAAATCTATCATAATCATTAAGTTTCCGCATGGAAACCTATAGAGGTTGCCAGGTGTGAGCATCGCGTTAACCATTAGCGGGATACACCTACCGTATTAATGAGCATTCAATGTCGTGCGGCAAGAAGAGGAGGATGATCATTTGAAATATCAGGTGATGTTTTGAATCTCGGGAGATGTTTAAAATATCGTCGTCTCGTAATATGATCATCCGGGTCTTAGCGAGAAACACCTATGTCGATATATCGGGTTATTTTTGGACCATCGGGTCATGTTATAAAAGATCAAGTGATGTTCAAAATATCAGGTGATGTTTTGAAAAGGATGATGACCCTATGCACTGCTTAAGTAGTCTCTCTCAGAATATCATGATGACGCCACCATGATATTGGTTTAGTCTATCATTGAAGCACTATGACATCATCGTCATGTATTATGAAAGGGTGATTTTAGGAAATATACCTCCGCGAGGTAAAAATGATGATGATGTCATCATTATGTTGATTCTCTTTATTATCGGGTGGGATGATGTCATTAGGATAAAAGTTCCAAGGTGATATTTTGCGACAAGATGATATTTGAAAGATAAGGTTATATTCAAAATATCGGGTGATGTTTTGAAATATCATCCTCGCAGAATTTATGTTGTTATTTGACGAGTAAGTATCACAACCACCTAAAAATGACGTTTGCAAGTCGTGAACAGATAATTTATCAGGTGATAAATTGAATCAGGGTGATATTTCGTAAGATAACTGATATTGGAAAATATGATGATGACTTACCTCCCGCTTTATGAATATCAGGTTTGACCAAGACTTTGATCGTTCATAACTTTTATATCCTAAGGAATATCAGGGTGATGTAAAAGGCAAACCTTCATGAAATTTAATGCTCTTTCCAAATTTGAGGTTAACGAAATGAAATATGAAATTTTGACAAACTAACCTCATGATGATGACTTTCCTGGCTATTATACAGGATTATCTGTATTGATTGAATTTTACCAAACCGCTAGCAAGAAAAAACACCCAAGCAAAGCGAAAAAGTTGGGTCCCTGTTTTGCCAAGTCAAAATGGGGCATGTTGTGTAACCACACAACAATTCCCTAATCTCTAAGTCTTTTTATTTTGCATTCTCTTTTCTTAGTTCAAGTACTTTCTCTAGACTTTTGGGAATCAATGAAATAATTGCAATGAATGCTTTATTGTAAATATTCAGGTACCTGAATGTAGCTTCTTCCATGATCCTCTTGTCAGTATCACTATATTCATCATAGATTTTTGTTACTGGTTGCAGATTCCCATCCATAGTGACTGCCTTGATGATATCATCAATGGAAAGAGTGGACTTTTCAACAAATTCTTCTGCCATTTCTTCTTTTTTTTACTGGTAGAGAATTCCCTGGATGTTTTCTTCTTGTTCTTCATTTTCTTAATTTCCTCATTAGACTCTATTTCTTCATCATCCTTGAGACTTGTGTATGACCTTGTGGCTTTTGTTTTCATTCTCTTTTCTCCCTTTTCAAATGTCTTGACTTCTATTTTGGTGGCTCTTGAGCTCTTAGGAATGGCAGGTGCAGAGCTCTTGGAGGACCTAGTCCAGGAGGAGGCTTGTACCGAAACACTTCCTTTCTCTGCTTCTTGTTTCTCTTTCTCAGCCCTTTCCATTTTTTATTTGTTTGCATCTACTGCCTCTTTTGATATGTGAAATCTTTTGGAAATTTCCTCAACTTCCCTTCTAACTTTCCTTTTTATCTCTGATTGTCTTAGTTCAACATGTATTTTTACACTTAGTTCTTGAAAGGTTCCAAACCTTTCTGCCTCAGGGTCCTTAGGCTGGCGCAATAGGTGTTGAATATGTAGCTCTAAGATTTTCTCATCGACCTTGTATCCCATTGGCATTATCCAAACCGTTCTAGGCTCAACTACCTCCATTAGGCATTGATCAGTATCTACCATGAAACACACTATATCCTTGTATTTCTCAACTATGGATTAAGGTATCCTCTCTCTGACTTGCATCATACTTTGGAAGTTCTTAAAGTAACCCCAAAGAGCTGTGCTTTGAGCTTTAGCATCACAAATCCATACATATAGTCTCTAATCTGTATTGTAACCAATTTGTTATTTTGCCAAACCCAACCACTTGATCCAGATAGCTCATTCATCTAATAGAAGAATATACATAGTATTAAACAACTATACTTAAAGGAGTTCTTCTTATCCTTCTTGATCTTCTACATGTTTTCTAACAATTGGTTTAAGAGAAGATCACATAGGTCATAATCTACATTTTCCTTCAACATCTGATATGCTGCATATATTGTAGTCCCAGACACATAATTCGCCCTACTAGAATGATAGATCTTATACACAAATTATCATTGAGGCAAATTTGACATCCAGATCTGTGATGCCATCTATGGTCATTGCTCTCTTGTCAAACTTAGATCTGGTGGCTTTAGTTACTATCTGATTCTTGATAGATTTGAGTGCAGGTAACCCACCGGTAGAATGCAATCCAATCACTACCCTGATGGCATCATTTGTTATTTTGAAGGGCCTCATTAACCACATGAAATTATCATGCATTCTACTTAGGACATACCAGACCCAATCATCTTCTGCAAAATAGGGGAAGTGTATACAATGTCTGAAGTGTTTATCCTAGAGGGCCTTGTATTGAGGTTTAAGTTCAAAACTCTCATCTATTAGCTGTTTGTGATAGATTTGCATCAATTTAGAGTCTCCAAACTCCTCAATGTTGGCATGGATATAGACCCTAACATCTTCTACATGCAATACCCCATGAGGGATGCTAGAAAAAGCACCTAAAGGATCAACTTCTAGGGATTTATAGGGGTGTTTCTTGAATTTTGGGCACGGCCTATTAGTGATCTTAGCAACGATTGGAGTAGCCATCTTGCAAAAGATTCAGAGAGAGATTTTTCAGAATGGAAGTACCTTTTTATGCTCTAGGGTTTGAAATAAGAGCTGAAACAAATCACTAGTTGAATTAGATTTTGTAGTTGATCTTTGAGAGAGTTGTAGAAAATTGATGCAGAGCTCTTCTTTTCTTCTTCTCGAATGCAAATGTACAAATGATAAGTGAAAGAACCCTTTTATTCTTGCACAAACCCTAATTTCCTTTTGCAATAAATGCACAACTTAAGTTATCCGGTTGCCCTATTCTAAGAGAGATCTTCTTGAATCATTGTGCTGATCTTAGAATCATTGTCAATGAGGATTGACATTGTATCTTCTTTTCTTTAATCATGCCATGGGTCCGCATATCAAAGTGTCTCAATTTTGAATCATACTGGATCTATCTGTCAAAATCCTACTTTATCGGATGGCTGTCAAACTGGATCAACTTGAGTGGTTAAACTCTTGCAAAACTCCATGCAGATCTTTCATATTTTTACCGAGGGTTATTTAAATATTTTTCTAAGAACCCTTTAATTTGTAGAATTTCATGTACCAAATTAGGCACTAATTGACTGGCCAGGGGAATTTATTTTTTCTCTATGACTCCCCCTAAGCCAAGGCTCATCTATTTAGTTTCTGGAAGGAATATCAGCACCAGATTTTGGTGCGGATCCATCCCCAATATTTTCTATACTCTTCTTCACCCAAATCTTGCTCATCTCCCTTTGAACTTCATCCGCATTCACTTTTCCTTTTCCCTTATCTTGTTTTTGATTATGATGCACTGGACCCTTTTTATCCTGATTTTTACTTCTGCAGAATTTGGCAATATGACCGGATCTATTGCAATTGTAACAAACAACATTTCTTTGCATATTTGACTAATATCCTCTTGATCTGCATTGATTAGCCATATGTCCCATTCTATTACATACAAAGCATCTACCATTGAATGAATTGTTTATTTGCATATTTCTTCATTCATGAGATTTGTGACCATACCTTTTACGTTGAAACATTGTCCAGAGAAGGATGGATTAGTCTGATTCATTCTCCTTCTGCACTGAGTTGCTTTATGACCAAAGTTGTTGCAATTGAAGCAGTATCCATTGAAGGATGGATATCTTTGAGCATTTGGTTGCCTTACCAGAGGTCTTATAGGCCTTTTTCTTTGATTTTCTGATCCAAAGTTCTTTTGACCAGATCTGGAGCTTTCACCTTTCTCATATCCCAAGCCATGCTTGTCATTTACCCTCTTTTGGCTTTTAAGAAGAACTTCAAGTTGGGTTGAGCTTATCTTGAATTTCTCTTTGTATTCATTTGTTGTTTGAAGATCTTGTTTAAGAGTGTCTATCTAATTCTCAAGTTGTTCTTCATTATCACTAGCTTCTTCAAGATCAGATTCAAGATGCCTAATTATTCTATCCATTTTGTGGTAGTCCTCTATCTTCTCCTTAAGGGATTGTTTTAGATTATCTTCAATTTTCCTTTTCTCTTCAATTTCTTAGGTGAATCTCATAACCCCTGATTCCATCTCATGCCTTACCATAGTGACCTCTTTTGACAGCTTCTCAAATAGCTTTTTTTTCTCATCCAGATCTTCATTAGTATCATTGGCTTCACTCTGATTTGCTAATTTTTGAAGTAGTTTCTTTCTCTTTTTCATAGAGATATTCAGTTTTTTTTAGCTCATTTATGAAATCATCAACTTGTTTGAGTCTTTCTCTTAAGTTATTGACTTCAGAGTGGGATAGTTCAAGATCATCTACGGTAAACTAAAGTTGTTCCTTCATACCATACATATCCATTGAGATTCCCAGATCTTCCTCAAGCTGTTAGGCTTTGTTTAGAGAAACTTAGCTCTGATACCAATTGTTGGAAACAAGGTAGATAACTGAGAGGAGGGGTTAATTAGTTATCTCAAATATCTTAACTTTCTCTTCTCCTTTAATAATTAGTGTATTATTAAAACATATAAGCATATATGATCATAAGAACAGAAATAAAATGAACACACATAACACAAGGATTTTTACATGGAAAACCCTGTCAAGGGAAAAACCACGGGGTGACTAACCCAAGATTGTATTCTCTATTAAAAGAATAAGGAGTACAAAATGGCACTTGCCAATTAGGGCTCACTGCTTGAGCACACTTCTCACAAGAGGCACACTACCTACAAGAGACTCATTGTCTACAGAACTTACAGAAGGTAATCAGGTGTTTGAACTGATGAGAGGCATCTACAAATGCTAGAGTTTAGTTCTAGTTAGGCACAATATACTGATCTGATGCACTTCATTCTTCCTCTGCTTTAGTGTTGTTGGTTTGTCACATACCGGACTTGTATTACTGCTTCCACACTTATACTGCTTTTCTTCGCACTTTATTTCATCACTACTTCACACCACACACCTACATACTAGAATCCATCTGGTATTTATATCCACATCAAGGATTTCATCAACTTCTTAGTTAGCAACAAGAATACTCAAGATATTTACAAGTTACTAATCTGTTGGCTGAATCCATGCTTGATTTGTGATGTGTATCAAAAACATAGACATAGAAGTCATCAATCATGTTGGCCAACAATGTATGATCCCACAAATTGCTTGATCAACATCATTTACTCATCTGGATTGAAGTCTGATGTTCTGCCTGTCAGTTCTTTCTCTATCTGCTCTACTTGTCTGGAACCCAACACTTAGATGCTCATATCTTTTTCATACTTTATCACTGGAGGCTAAATCTCTGGAATATAGTAGTCATGATACTCCTCTTGACTTATCCAAGTCCGTAACTTTCTAAGTTACACCATCTGAGATCTAGACCTGATTGTCAGACCTTGTTGCATACTCTGTTCTTGTTCACCGGATCAAAATAATCTTTAATCTAACTTTCGGTATAGGCATACTATATATTGTGGATGTGTGGGATAGACTTTGTTGCCATCACTGACAACACTTATGAAGCCATATAGTGTCTCTTGCCAACAATGCATATATGCCTTTCAAAATGCATGTGCATGTAAAGTCAAGACAAAGAAATCATTCAAAGGAAAGGTAGCAAAAAGTTGTATGGATAAGGTGTTGGGACATGAATTTTCCTACCAATTTTGCAGAAATTTCAGGATCCCATGATGAAAAAATCAATTTCAATGCTCAGAAATGCACCGGCACAATATGCTTAAGTGGTCTACTTTGAAGTGTTATATTTTGAAACCTTCTTAGTTTTATGCAAAATCACTTCACAAGCATGCTTTTATATCATATGTGAGTACACATGTCTAATTTTAGCTTACTATGACGAGATTTGACTAAGTTTTAAGGAGTCAAGTTGAAGGGTTTTGGAAAAGTTTTGTTTGCACAATGTGAAACTAGCCTGGGAAGCCAACTTTGGAGGCTAATATCTAGCATATGAATGATGATCCTGACAAACCGATTGGTGTTCCTGATTCACCTTATGAAAATCTACTTCTATGTCTAGTTTCAAGGCTCCAAAACATCATTTGCTATTTTTTCAAAATGAAAAACAAATGCACTTAGCCCTGATTTCATAGTTTTCACCTCCAGAGAGGTCAATTTTGGCCCCAAATATTTGATGAAGAAAGGTGCCTGGTGGAAAATCCTCTTGTACACTCTCTATTGAAGCCTAAACAAACTAAATCCTCTAATTACAGCTTCCCAAGAAGATATTTGATGGTTTTTCAAAATTGCAAGTTGGTGAGCCCTAATAAGGTTTTTCACAGGTGCAGTTGCAGAAAAGGCCAAGTGGGCTACTTTGAACAATTATATCTTGCACCTCAAGATGCATCTTTCTGAACCATTGGTTACACTAAATTCTTGGGTTCAAAATCTACATGCTTGTGCATTTTCATGGCTCCAAGAAATAGTTTGACCAATTTTCTAGGGCAATTCTGAACACTACTTGACTAGTTTGATCACTGTGTAAAAATATCAGGAAGCTAATTTTGAAGATAGCCCATTGCAATTTTTTCACTTTAGAGACACATTGGAATGGTGCCAGATCAAATTAGAACACAACTTGTTTTAAAACAAAAAAAACATTAGTCGGGCCCACAGGAGGACCCGACATGTGTTACCCAGTCATTGGTTGAGGAGGCTTAATTGTAATACCTGTGAAGCCTGTGTTTGCTTCTATTTAAGTTGACACTTGATGCAAGTTTGAAAAGACTACCTCCTCTATTGAGTAAAGCTGAACTACATGGGAGTGGAATTGGATGCCATGAAGGCTATTGCAGATGCACACTCAAAGCAATCCTTGAAGGACTTTGAAATGGCTCTTAGAAGTTATCAAGCACAGCTAGGAGAAGATGCCATTGTTCATAGGCACCTATCTTCTTTATATGATACTCTTCTGGAACAAAACCTCTGTCACTTAATTGAACCTTATTTAAGGTTTGAGATATCACATATAATAGAACTAATTGGATTACTTATGGATACTGTCGAGCAGAAACTATCCAAAAAAATTTTGGAGAAGATATTTGGTTGCACTCTTGATCTGGGTGTAGGTTGCCTTATTATGATCCAAAGCCAGATGGATTTTTCCCTGCCACTATGGAAACAATTTCAAATGTTAGCAAAATGGGAGATAGTTTCTTTCAGAAGGTTAGCAAAGATTATGGCTTAAGATTATCGAGTTTTGGCGAATCCCATTATGAAGAAATCTCACAGGCTTTAACTCTGAAATGGTGTCGATGGGCACACTGATCTCTCCTCTATCATATATAGAAGGCACACCGATTGTTTGAGAAAATACATAATTCAAATGTGGTCTCATGAACTAACATGATTTTAGGGTGTGCATAGAATGGAGACCCTGATAAGGCCTTGGAGCTTTTTCATTGGATGATTGAATGAAATGTTGGAATTTGATGATTGAAACGTATAAAGAAAATGGAACATATTATGGAGGCCAACTTACAAGGAGGGGAAAAAATGTTGATAAACCTAATAATACAATAGCATTCGATCTTCTATGCAGAGATCACAAGAATCTTTTGTATCATCAGATGTTCAAGAGACCATGAGATCATCATTAAAAAAACCACTATTAGATAAAACTATCAAGGATTATACAGATAGTTTTCATGTTGATATTCCACTGGTAGACCTAGTACAAGGAATTGAAACAACTAATGAACAGTATGTTGGGAAAATGCAAGAAAGAATAGATTAAAGGAAGGTTGACAATACTTAGGACAATATAGAAAAGCACGTGACCAATGTTCCACATGAGAATGTTGTATTAGTAGATGTATTATTGGATAAAGGCAAACATCATGGTGGAGGGAAGCATGTAACTGAAACTCTAAATATTGATGTTTTACTAGCTTCTAATGATGAGAACTCCAAGTTTGATGGTGAACAAGGAATTGCTAATGATAAGCAGTCACTTGAAACTTCTAGTTGTTTACAAGAAAAGGCTAATGATAAATGTATTAGGATAATACATCTATGACAAGGCAAGTCATGATGGGATTTATATAAAGGTGATACTGCATTCACGCTCAGACCAAAATGTCCATTTCTTCATCGCTCGCTAGATGAGCTTATTTTTGTGTATGTCATAAAGTGTTTCAGTTGAAAATGGAAAATGGAATATAATTGTAGCATATAGAAGGCGACAACATCCTCGTGAGACAGTAATAGTGTTTCATTATATGCAACAAACATGTTCACATCTATAAGCATCCTTCTGATTTATGAAATGGGAGCTTTGGCAAAGGGTGTGGATATCCATCAATGCGCAACGAAACACTAAGTCTTGTCAAATATTACTATTAGGAATGCCCTGCTAGACATTTACACAAAATGTGGAAGGATAGATAAGGCGTGTGAATAGTTAGACCAAATGGCTCAAAGAAATGTGGTCTGGTGGAATGAAATGATTGCAGTATATGCACAGATTGGATTTGTTGATAATACTTTATAAACTCTCAACCAAATGTAGATTGCAAGTGTAAAACTGAGCTCTGTAACCTTTGCTAGCATCCTCTATACTAGCAACGTATCATGCACTTTGGAATGAAGAAATAGCAGAGTGGCATAGGAAAATCTACAAACGAAGCAAACCCTAAAAATGGAAAACAAAGAAAAAGCCTATCAGAAAGAGATAAAGTGTTAGAGGACATTTTTAAAGTCTCCTCAATACTCCAAGTCTCTCTGATAGGGCTAAAGGATGAGTTCATAATAGAAATATATAATTTGATTCAATGAGACATTTGCTTATCGGCAGAGATCATTTAGAGTTCCCCTGATATGCTGATAATGTGGGTCTGAGAACTATATAGCTAAGATCAAATGGAATATCAAAATGACTCATATACACCGGAGTGACACTATTTAGTGTCCCTCTGATATACCGATGTTAATTATAACCTTAGCACTACATAAATGAAATGGAAGAAATAAAGGGTTGTAACCCTAAAATCATAAACTATATATGCCAGATGAAATCAAAGGGAGATCATCATCAGTAGTAGTAGGTTAGGAACTCATTAGTGGATCAGTTGCCTCAACGGAACAATATGCTATGTATTGCAAGATCTTTTGAAATCATATAATGGAGAAGAATGTATAAATTAATGATCCAACACTGGTGTCAATTGCTTATTTTTTATATCTAATTATTTGTCTATCTCTAGATTGGTGCTTTTATATTATTTAAATTGAAGTGTTGAAACTTAATTTATCAAAACACATTTGTTGTTCTTATGTGGTTTCCTTAATTGGTTTCTTTCAAAGAATTAAATATCCTTTTAATAGATCATAGTAATTTGGAGGTATCACTTGGATAGTTAAAGAAGAGCTGTATAATCGATAAAATTATCATATTGTCTCTAGTTTGATTCCATTTTGTTGTTCAAATCAGAAGTATATTTGATTTGTTAGGGCACACTCACTACTTCTGTGTGATTCAGTTGACTGGTTCCTTCAAAGAGGGATTAAACTTTCCTCTTAATTAATCACAGCAACCTGGTGTGGATCATTTGGATCGATAAGAAGAGTCTGATAGTTACATTCTTGCACGTTTGTACAAGGTGCAAATAGTCACAAGTGCCAAGCAATTCAAATTGTAGCTAGTAAGTAAATCATATATCATTCACCTCTTGACTCTATTAGCCCAACAAAAGTAGGCATTGGTCATACCCATTTCATTTTAGAATTTCACAAAATCCTATTCAAACAACCATATTTCAAATCTTAATATTAGGAGTAGAAATAGTTAGCAAGCTTTCATCTATTCCACACCAATTTCCATTGTGGGTAGATCCATCAACTAAACCTGTTGGCAAGAGACACTATATGGATTCATGAATGTTGTCATTGATGGCAACAAAGTTCATCCCACACATCCATAGGACATGGTATGTCTATACCGGAAGTCAAATTGAAGAATGTTGTGGTCTGGTAAACAAGAACAGAGCATGTGGCAAGGTCTGACAGTCAGGTCCGGATCTCTCAGAGGAAGTATCTTGGTGAAGTGCAAATTTGGGGAAGTCAAGAGGACTACCTTGAGTGATAGATTGCAAGGATTTAGCCTCCAATGATAGATGAAGAAAAGATATGAATACTTGAGTATCGAGTTCCTGATTGGTAGTGTGACAGAGGAAGAACAAACTAGCAGAACATCAGACATTATTCTAGATGTGTTACTGATGATGATAAAAGTTATTAAGGCATAAGTTATGATTGGCCGACATGATTGATGACTTTTACAAGTATATCCTTGATCCACATTACTTGGTAAGCAAGGATTCAGCCGACAGATCAGAGTTTGTGGAAAATATTGACTATTCTGGGTGCCGACTAGAAAGGTGATGAAATCACTTTTGCGCATATATATACAAGATGGATTTAGTTATAAGTGGTGTCATGGTTTTTGGGGATGTGCAAAGAAAAGTAGTAGAGCTGAATAAAGTAGAAAGGAAGGTCTAGCATGTGAAAGGAAAGTAGCACAAAAGAAGAGGAAAGATGAAGTGCAGCAGATCAGTATACTGAGCCTAACCGAAACTGAACTCCAGCATATGTTGATGCTCCTTATCAATTCAAGTATTGTATTACACTCTTTATAAATTGTAGACAGTGTGTCTCTTGTAGGCAGTGTGCCTCTTGTGAGCAATGTGCTCAGGCAGTGAGCCCTAATTGGCAAGTGCCATTTTGTATTTGCATTCTTCTAACAGAGAATACAATCTTGGGTTAATCACCCCGTGGTTTTCTCCCTTAACAAGGTTTCCAAACCAAAAATATTGTGTCATGTGTATTTCCATTTCATGGTTATGTTTGCTTATTTGAATTAATGCTGCATTGATTATTAAGAAAGTTTAGAAAGTAGAAATAATTAGGATAACTGATTCACCCCCCTCTTAATTATCAACAATTGGTATCAGAGCCAAGTTCCTCCTAACAGAGTCTAATAGCTTGAGGAAGATCTGGGAGTTCAAATGGATGTATATGGTTTAAGGGAGCAACTCAAGACTACCCTTGATGATCTTGAGCAGTCAAACGCTGAAGTCAATGAATTAAAGGAAAGACTCAAACAGGCTGATGATTTCATGAGAGAACTAAAAGACAAATTAAGTCTCTCTATGAAAAAGAGAAAGGATCTACTTCAGTAATTGGCAAGTCAAGGTGAAGCCAATGATACAAATGAAGATCTGAAGGTGAAAACCAAGTTATGTGAAAAGTTATCAAAAGAAATCATTATGCTAAGACATGAAATGGAATCAGGAGTTATGAAGTTTACCCAAGAGGTTGAAGAGAAAAGAAAAACTGAAGATAATCTAAGACAATCTCTCAAGGAGAAATCAGAAGATTGCCACAAGATGGATAGAATTATCAGACATCTTGAATCTGATCTTGAAGATGCTAAAGTTAATGAAGAAAAACTTGAGGATCAAATTGTCTCTCTCAAAAGGGATCTTCAAACAACAAATGAATATAAAGAGAAATTCAAGATAAGTTCTGCACAACTTGAAGTTCTTCTTGAAAGTCAAAAGAGGGTAGATTACAAGTGTGGTTTGGGATATGAGAAAGGAGAAAGCTCTAGATCTAGTCAGAAGAATTTTTGTTCAGAAAATCCAAGGAACAAGTCTAGAAGACCTCCAGTAAGGTAGCCTAATGCTCAAAGATATCCATCCTTCAATGGATACTGCCACAACTACAATAACTTTGGTCATAAAGCTAATCAGTGCAAAAAGAGAATGAATCAGACTAATACATCCTTCTCCAGACAGTGTTTCAATTGCAAAAGGTATGGTCACAAATCTCATGAATGCAAAAATATGCAAATAAATAATTCATTCAATGGTAGATGCTTTGCATGCAATAGAATAGGTCATATGGCTAATCAGTGCAGATTAAGAGGATATCAATCAAATATGCAAAGAAGTAGTGTTTGCCAAATTTGCAATAGATCCAGTCATATTGCAAAATTCTGTAGAAACAAGAATCAGGACAAAAGAGGTCCGGTATATCATAATCAAAATCAAGATAAGGGAAAACAAAAAGTAAATGTGGATGAAGTTCAAAGTGAGATGAACAAGATTTGGGTGAAGAAAAGTACAAAGAATGTAGAGGATGGATCTGCACCAGACTCTAGTGCTGATATTCCTTCCAAAAATTAAAAGGTGAGCTCTAGCTCAAGGGCAGACACAAAGAAAACCTTGTTCCCCCAGCCAGTCAATTAGTGCCAGAACTGGCACAAGACGAGTTGCGGATTAAAGGGTTCTTAAGAGAAACATCTAAATGAACTATGGTTAAGATTTGGAAGATCTGCAAGATGTTTGAAATCAAGATTGATCTAGTTCGTCAAGTCATCCAAATAAGGCAAACCGGAATGACTTAGGTCAAGCATTTATTACAACTTAACATTAGGGTTTGCGGAGCAATATAATGGTTTTCTCACTAAGCATTTGCTCATTCTGCATTCAAGAAGAAACGAAAAGAGAGGCTCTATAACAAAATTCCTCAAGCTCATCCAAGATCACTTGCAGAAGTCAATTCATCCAAAAATCGATCCAGCTAACTTTGTGAAACCGAAAGGTGCAAAAGGTATTCTCCTTTATCAAATATCTCTCTATAAATCCTTAAATGATGGGTACTCCAAATATTGTGAAGATCTTTGATAGGCCTCACCCCAAATTCAAGAAACATCCATACAAATCCTTGGAAGTAGATCCCCTAGGATCTTTTTCTAGTGTTCCACATGGTGTCCTACATATAGAAGATATTAGGGTTTACATTCACGCAAACATTAAAGAATCTGGAGAGTCCAAATTAATGGATATCTATCACAAGTAGTTATTAGATGATTCTTTTGAGATCAAACCTCAGTTTAAAGCCATCCAGGATAAGCATTTTACACAGTGCATTCATTTCCCCTATTTTCTGGAAGATGAATGGGTCCGGTATATCTTGAGCAGAATACATGATAACTTCATATGGTTGAATAGACCATTCAAGCTCACAAAAGATGCCATTAGGGTAGTTACCGGATTGCACTCATCTGGTGGGATACCTGTTCTAAAATCTGTCAAAAATCAAATGGTGATTGAGGCTACCGAATCAAAGTTTGATAAGAGGGCAATGATAATTAAGGATATCACTAATCTGGATATCAAGTTTGCATCCATGATCATCGGATACAAAATATATTACTCTAGCAGGGAAAACTCGGTACCTGGAACTACAATATATACTACCTATGAAATGTTAAGAAAGAATGTTGACTATGATCTCTGTGAGCTCCTTTTGAACCAACTTCTGGAAAATCTGTAGAAGATAAAGAAAGTCAAGAAGAACTCCTTCAAATATGGTGGCTTGATACTATGTCTGTTCTTCTATTATATGAATGAGCTACCTGGATCTAGTGGCTGGATATGGTAAAATGACAGACCGGTTGCCATACAAATCAGGGATTATTTGCATGGACTCGGTGATGTCAAGGCACATAATACAGCACTCTGGGGCTATTTCAAGAACTTTCAGAGTATGATGCAAGCAAGAGAGAGAATCCCCCAAGCTCTAGTTGAGAAGTATAAGGATACTATTTGCTTCATGGTAGAAACTGATCAGTGCCTTATGGAGGCAGTGGAACCAAGAATAGTATGGATCATGCCGATGGGGTATGAAGTTGATGAGAAAATTGTTGAGCTGCATATTGAACACATGTTAAGTTAGCCAAAAGATCCCAAGGCAGACAGGTTTGGAACCTTTGAGGAGCTAAGTGTAAAGATTCATGTGGAACTCAGACAACCAGAGATCAAGGGGAAGGTAAGAAAAGAAGTTGAAGATGTTGCAAAAGGCTTTGGCATATCAAAGGAGGCACTTGATGCCAATAGGGAAAAGATGGAAAGGGCTAAGGAAGAGAAGAAAGAGGCAGAAAAGGGAAGCAAGGAAAGTGCTCTGGTCAAAGAAATCAATACTTGTCACTACTAAAAGCTCAAGGACATTGAAACTGGAAGCAAAATCATCCGACAAAGGAGAGAAAAGAACTAAAACAAAGGCCACAAGGTCTTATGTCAGTCAAAAGGATGATGAAGAAACTGAATCAGATGAGGAGGTGAAGAAAATAAGGAAAAAGAAGAAGATATCTAGTGAAACCAAGGAGGCAGAAGCAGAAGAGTTTGTTGAAAGAGCCACCCTATCCTTAGATGATATAGTTAAGGCAATCACTGTGGATGGAAATCTGAAGCCATTAACAAAATTTTATGATAAATACAGTGAAGCTAATAAGAAGAGTCTGCAGGATGCCGCAGTTAAGTATCTGAACATTTACAACAAGGCTTTCATTGAGATTGTATCTTTAATTCCTAAAAGCCTTGAGAAGGAACTTGAATTGAGGAAGAATAATGCCAAAGAGAAGGATATGGAGATCTGAGAGCAGATAGCTATTCAGCTATATCCTTCAATCACCCTAAAGCAGATTAGTATGATCTTCAAAGATTGTAAGGATGAATTCAGGAGCAAAGCAAGGATGAATCAACTTATGCTCGGAGAGACTAACAAAGTTACAAAAGAGACAAAAGAGATCCTCTAGAATGCATTCAAAAGATTCAACATTCCAATTATAGAGGACTTGGGTACTGACCCCTCGACCACAAGTGCTGCAGAAGAGTCTACTGAGAAAATGACAGAAGAGGTAATGAATACCGGTGCAGAAATAGCTAAGGACTTGGAATCCTCTACCTCAGAAGAGGTGGTCCATGAACAGACTAACATTTCTCCTCTGGATTCCCCTGTTGACCCTGGATCTAAAGAAGAAGAAATAATAAAGGAGAAAGAAAAAGAGGTGAAAAGTAAAGAAGGAAGTCAAGCTAAAAAGAACATAAGTGACACTGCAGAAGAGAAGAAGAATCTATCTCTGGTAAGAGACACTGCAAAATCTATCAAGGACTTCTTGACAAAAGCAACTAATGAGATGGATGAACCAGAATTACTAAAAGGGCCATTAGATTTTGACTCTCTATCTCTGGTATAAACAATGAAGATAGCTTCATTTGTAAAGGCGAAGGCCCATAGAGAAACTACTGAAATCTCACATGGAAGACTGTGAGCTTATAGAGGTAGCATCCAGAGTGTTGGAAAAGATCATGCCATCTTTTCAAAAGGATCCCACAGCCTCTTCCTCTAGTAATCTCAAAACTCTAGTCAATAGTGTTAGCAAACATTTTAATTCTCTAGAGAAGTCAGCTGAGGAGAAGGCCAGGAAAGAATTTTAGGATAAGAGATTCTCGAGCTGCAAGGGTTAATATCAAATGATAGAAGAGTTATGGGTATTAGGATAAAAAGTTTGGAAAATACCCTTAAGGATGGAGGTGATGTATACAAATTTTGTATATCTTGGTCTAAAACAACAGTGGAGATTGAGAAGAAAATGAAAGAATAGGAGGATAAACTGATAAAACTTTCTCAAAATTTTGATCCACTTACTACATCCATAATAAATCAAGAATGTCAAATGATTGTAGTTTTGAATGACATTAAGAAACTTGAAAAAGAGAAGAAAAATAGAATCAGTAGGTTAATTGAGCTCAGAGGGATAATTGTTCCAAAGTTAGAGGCCATGCATGAGGCCATAAAAGAAGCCCAGATCATAGCCCAGACCAGTGATCCGACAGATCTAAACAGGGCAGATGCATTTGCATTCCTATTAAGCAGTCATATATCAATTTTGGACAAAATGAAGTAGAGTTGGGCAACAGAATTTGTCCAGTTGAAGACAACTTTTGCAGACATTCTTCAGTTTATGTGAGTTTGTTATATGCCGCTAAGTATAGTTAAATTTTTGAAAATTTTGATGTGCGGTCCCCATCTTTTGCCATTGATGTCAAAGGGGGAGTGAAGAGCAGTGAAAAATGAGGAATCCAACTAAGGTGGAGCTTCGAAAAATGTATGTAAAAATAGAACATCGGCCAAGGGGGAGCATAGTGTAAACACTTAGTCATTTTTCACTAAGTGTTGCCATCAATGCCAAAGGGGGAGATTGTTGGCAAGAGACACTATATGGATTCATGAATGTTGTCATTGATGGCAACAAAGTTCATCCCACACATCTGCAAGACATGGTATGTCTATATCGGAAGTCAGAGTGAAGAATGTTGTGGTTCGGTAAACAAGAACAGAGCATGTGGCGAGATCCAATAGTCAAGTCCGGATCTCTTAGAGGAAGTATCTTGGTGAAGTGCAGATTTGGGGAAGTCAAGAGGACTACCTTGAGTGATAGATTTCAAGGATTTAGCCTCTGGTGATAGATGAAAAAAAAGATATGAATACTTGAGTATCAGGTTCCTGATTGGCAGTGTGACAGAGGAAGAACTGACTGGCAAAACATCATACATTATTCCGGATGTGTTACTAATGATGGTAAAATTTATTAAGGCATAAGTTATGATTGGCCGACATGATTGATGACTTCTACAAGTATATCCTTGATCCACATTACTTGGTAGGCAAGGATTCAGCCAACAGATCAGAGTTTGTGGAAAATATTGACTATTCTGGGTGCCAACTAGAAAGGTGATGAAATCACTTTTGCACATATATATACAAGAAGGATTTAGTTGTAAGTGGTGTTGTGGTTTTTGGGGATGTGTGAAGAAAAGCAGTAGAGCTGAATACAAGTAGAAAGGAAGGTCCAGCATGTGAAAGGAAAGTAGCACAAAAGAAGAGGAAAGATGAAGTGCAACAGATTAGTATACTGAGCCTAACACTCCCCCTTAGTTGTTGCTCTATTCTAATGTACACTTTACCAGAGCTCCCCCTTAGCTGGATTCCATATTTTTCACTTTTCCTCACTCCCCCTTTGACATCAATGGCAAAGGGTAGGGTCTGTACACCAAAATTTCCCAAAAATAAATCTATACTTGGCCACAAAAACATATATACATGTTTTACTTACATATACTTAGCTATATCTGTAAAAGTGGTTTTCAACTGTACTACTTCTATTGCCCAACTCCTCTTCATTCTATCCAAAATTGAGATGTGACCACTCAACAGGAATGCAAAAGCTTCTATCCTCTTTAGATCTGTCGGATCATTAGTCTAGGCTGTGGTCTGTGCATCACTTAGGGCTTCATGCATGGCTTCTAACTTAGGGATAATTATCCTTCTAAGTTCACTCAACCTATTTATTCTATTTTTCTTCTCCTTCTCAAGCTTCTTTATTTCATTTGTGACTACAATATCTTGACACTCTTGATTTACTAAGGAGGAGAAGAGAGGATCAAAACTTTGAGATAAACTTAACAGTTTATCCTCTTGCTCTTTTACTTTCTTCTCAATGTCCTTGGTCACTTTAGGCCAGGATAAACAAAATTTATAGATATCTCTGCCATCTTTGAGAGCATTTTCTAAGCTCTTTATTCCAATATCCATAACTCTCCTATCATTTTTTATTAGACCCTCCACTTCGGAGAATCTTTTTCCCAAAAACTCCTTCCGGACCTTTTCTTCAGCTGACTTCTCCAAAGAATCAAAATGTGTGCTAATTGAATTGACAAGAGATTTTAAGTTACCGGATGTGGAGGCTGAAGAATCCTTTTGAAAGGATGGTATGATTTTTTCTAGTGCACCAGATGCAATCTCAATTAGTTCACAATCTTCTATGTGAGATTTCAAAAGTTTTTCTTTTTGCCTTTGCTAAAGTAAAGGATGCTAGCTTCATGGTTTGAACCAGGGAGAGGGAGTCAAAATTGAATGGTCCTTGAAGAATTTTCGGTTCATCAAATTCCATCATCTCTTTGGTTAAGAAATCTTTGACTGCTTCTACTATGTCTCTTGCCGGTGATAGGGTTTTCTCCCCTTCTGTAGCCTTAGCACTATCATCTGAGGTTTTCTCTATTTGACCTTTTTCTTTTTCCTCTACTTCTCCTTGACTAGTTTTCTCCTTTATTCTTTCTTCTCCTTTAGATCCAGAGTCTACAGGGGAAACCGAAGGAGAGATGTTTGCTTTTTTATGGACTTCCTCTTCTAAAGTAGAGGAATCTAGGTCCTTATCTTTCTCTTCACCTGTCTCCTTTACCTCTTCTGCCACTGTCTTAGTAGATTCTTCTTTGTCATCCATGGCTGAGGGATCATCACCTAAGTCCTCTATAATAGGAATATTGAATCTTTTGTATGTATTCCGGAGGATTTCTTCTGTTTCTTTAGCCACCTTATCGGTTTCTCCAAGCATAAGCTGATTCATCCTATCTTTTCTTCGGAACTCATCCTTGCAATCTTTGAAGATCATATTCTTTTGCTTAGGATTGATGGAAGGATAGAGCTAAATGGCTATCTGTTCCCACATCTCCATATCCATTTCTTTAGCATTATTCTTTCTAATTTCAAGTTCCTTCTCAAGGCTTTTAGGAATTAGGGATATGTTTTTGATGAAAGCTTTGTTGTAGATATTCAGATACTTGACTGTGGCATCTTGCAGGATCTTTTGGTCAGGTTCACTACTTTCATCATAGAATTCTGTTAATGTTTTCAGGTTTCCATCCACAATAATTGCCTTGATGATATCGTCAAGAGTAGGCTTCTCAACACTTTTATCTGTCTTTTCTTCTTCCTTATCTAGACTAGTAGAGGATTCTCTGGATACTTTCTTCTTCTTCATCATCTTCTTGATCTCTTCATCAGATTCTATCTCTTCATCATCTTTGAGGCTTGTATATAATCTTGTAGCCTTTGTCTTAGTTCTCTTTTCTCCTTTACTGGATGATTTTGCTTCCAGTTTTGATGCCTTTGAGCTCTTAGCAGTGGCAGATGCAGAGCTTTTAGAGGATCTAGTCCAGGAGGGGGCTTCTACCGGAGCACTTTTTTTTCTGCCTCTTCCTTTTCTTTTTCTGTCCTTTCCATCTTTTCTCTATGTGCATCAAGTGCCTCTTTTGAGATACCATACCTTTTGGCAACATTCTCTACTTCTTTTCTCATGTTTCTCTTCATCTTCGATTGTCTTAGTTCCACATGAATATTCACACTCAATTCTTCAAAGGTTCCAAACCTTTCTGCCTTGGGATCCTTGGGCTGACTTAGCATGTGCTGAACATGCAGATCTACAATTTTCTCATCCACTTCATACCCCATGGGCATGATCCATACTATTCTTGGTTCCACTGCCTCCATTAGGCATTGATCAATGTCTACGATATAGCACACTATATCCTTGTATTTTTCAACTAGGGATTGGGGAATTCTTTCTCTAGCTTGCATCATGCTTTAGAAATTTTTGAAATAACCCCATAGTACTGTATTCTGTGCATTGACATCACCAATTCCATGTAGATAGTCTCTGATTTGTATTACTACTGATCTGTCATTTTGCCATATCCACCCATTAGATCTGGGTAGCTCATTCATGAAGTAGAAGAATAGATAGAGTATTAGGCCACCATATTTGAAGGAATTCTTCTTATCCTTCTTTATCTTCTGTAGGTTCTCCAAAAGTTGGTTTAGAAGGAGCTCACAAAGGTCATAGTCAGCATCTTTTCTTAACATTTAATAAGCAGTGTAAATTACAGTTCTGGGTACTAAATTTTCCCTACTAGAGTGATATATCTTATAACCAATGATCATGGAGGCAAACTTGATATCCGGATCAGTGCTATCTTCTATTGTCATTGCTCTCTTATCAAACCTTGATCTGATAGCCTCAATCATAGTTTGATTCTTGACTGATTTGAGAATAGGTAACCCTCCGGATGAGTGCAAACTGGTTACCACTTTAATAGCATCTTTTGTGATCTTGAATGATCTATTCAGCCACATGAAGTTGTCATGCACTTTGCTCAAAACATACTGGACCCACTCATCTTCAGTAAGACAGAGGAAATGAATTCACTGCCCAAAATGTTTTGCCTAGATGGCCCTATATTGGGGTTTAAGTTCAAGTGATTCATTTATCAGTTCCTTGAGGTAGATATCCCTCAACTTGAATTCTCTAAATTCTTCAATGTTTGCGTGAATGTAAACCCTAATGTCTTCTACATGCAGAACTCCATGCGAAACACCAGAAAAAGCCCCTAGGGGATCTACTTCTAGGGATTTGTAGGGATGTTTCTTGAATTTGGGGTGAGGCCTATCAATGATCTTCACAATATTCAAAGTAGCCATCTTTCAAACGATTTACAGAGAGATATTCAATAACAGAAAATACCTTTTGTGCTTCTAGGGTTCACGGAGTGAGCCAGATTGATTTGCTGGATGAATCGACTTCAGCGGTTGATCTTTAAGAAATTTGAAACAATTTGTTTCAGAGCTCCTTTTCTTTTCTTCTCAAATGCAATTGTACAAATGATGAGTGAATGAACCCTTTTATTTCTGAGAAAACCTTAAATCCATATTGCAATAAATGCACAACTTAAGTTATTCTAGTTGCCTTGTTCTTCTTAATCTAAGATATATCTTTTCCATATCACTGAGATACACTTAGAGTTATTCTTGTTGAATAAAGACAATCTATCTTCCTTTCCATAATCATTTGATCTCTCTATAGATCAAGATTCCTCAATTTTGAATCAAGCTGGATCTAACTGTGAGAACCCTGCTTTTATCGCATGACAGTCAAACCAGATCTATCTTGGAAGATTAGACTCTTCAAACCTTCTTGCAGATCTTTCATATCTTTACCAAACCTTCTTTAGATGTTTCTCTGAGAATCCTTTAATCCATGACCTTTTATGTGCCAATTTGGGGCACCTAATGACTGGCTGGGGGAAAATGTTTTTCTTTTGTTAATCCTCCTGAGCTAGAGCTCATCTATTTAGTTTCTGGAAGGAATATCAGCACCAGATTCTGGTGCGGATCCATTCTCAACATTTTCTATACTCCTCTTTACCCAAATCTTGTTCATCTCCCTTTGAATTTCATCTGCATTCATTTTTCCTTTTCCTTTGTCTTAGTTTTGATTATGATGTACTGGACCCTTATTGTTCTGATTCTTACTTCTGTAAAATTTGGCAATATGACCGGATCTATTGCAATTGTAGCAAACAACATTTCTTTTAATATTTGATTGATATCCTCTTGATCTACACTGATTAGCCATATGTCCCATTCTATTGTATGCAAAGCATCTTCTATTGAATAAATTGTTTATTTGCATATTTCTACACTCATGAGATTTGTGACCATACCTTTTGCAATTGAAACACTATCCAGAGAAGGATGAATTAGTCTGGTTCATTCTTCTTCTACACTGATTTACTTTATGACCAAAATTATTGTAGTTGTGGCAGTATCCATTGAAGGATGGACATCTTTGAGCATTGGGTTGCCTTATTGAAGGTCTTCTAGGCCTGTTTCTTGGATTTTCTGATCTGGAGTTCTTCTGACCGGATCCAGAGCTTTCACCTTTCTCATACCCCAAGCCTTGCTTATCATCTACCCTCTTTTGGCTTTGAAGAAGAACTTCAAGTTGGGAAAGCTTATCTTGAATTTCTCTTTGTATTCATTTGTTGTTTGAAGATCCTTTTTAAGAGTGTCAATCTAATTCTCAAGTTGTTCTTCATTATCCCTAGCTTCTTCAAGATCAAATTCAAGATGCCTAATTATTCTATCCATTTTGTGGCAGTCTTCTGATTTCTCTTTGAGAGATTGTCTTAGATCATCTTCAGTTTTCCTTTTCTCTTCAATTTCTTGTGTAAATTTCATAACTCCTGATTCCATTTCATGTCTTACCATAATGGCCTCATTTCATAACTTTTCACATAACTTGGTTTTCTCCTTCAGATCGTCATTTGTATCATTGTCTTCACCTTGACTTGCCAATTGCTAAAGTAGATCCTTTCTCTTTTTCATAGAGATACTCAGTTTCCCTTTTAGTTCATTTATGAAATCATCAGCCTATTTGAGTCTTTCCTTCAATTCATTAACTTCAGAGTTAGATTGCTCAAGATCATCTAGGGCAGACTAAAGTCATTCCCTCATACCATACACATCCATTTGAATTCCTAGATCTTCCTCAAGATGTTAGGCTCTATTTGGAGGAACTTAGCTCTGATACCAATTGTTGATAACTGAGAGGGGGGGGTGAATTAGTCATCTTAATTACTTCTACTTTCTGATCTTCCTTAACAATTAATGCAGCATTAAATCATATAAGCAAACATAACCATGAAATGTAAATAACATCAATACACATGACACAATGATTTTGACATGGAAAACCCTATTAAGGGAAAAAACCACGGGGTGATTAACCCAAGATTGTATTCTCTATTAAAAGAATAAGATAGTACAAAATGGCACTTGCAATTAGGGCTCACTACCCGAGCACATTGTTCACAAGAGGATCACTACCTACAATAGTTTATACAAGGAAACTAGATACTTCAACTGATGAGAAGCATCCACATATGCTGAGGTTCAGTTCTGGTTAGGTTCAATATACTGATTTGCTGCACTTCATTCTTCCTCTTCTTGGTGCTACTGTCCTATCACATATCGGACCTGCCTTGCTACTTCCACACTGCTCTTCTATTTTTATTCATACACCACAACACACACACACTCACTTCTTCATACCAAAATCAATCTGGTATATATATCCACACCAAGGATTTTATCCACTTTCTAGTCGGCATCCAGAATACTTACTATTTTCCCAAACTCTTGGTATGTCGACTAAATCCTTACTTATCAAGTGATGCGTATCAAAGAGATGCTTATAGAAGCCATCAATCATGTTAGCCAATCATGAATGATAGCTTAAGAAACTTGATCACAATAAATAACTCATCTGGATTAAGATCTGATGCTCTGCCGGTCAGTTCTTCTTCTGTCAACTCTGCCAAATAAGAGCCCAACACTTAGGTGCTCATATCTTTTCACTCTTTCATCACCGGAGGCTCAATCTCTAGAATGTATCAGTCAAGGTACACCTCTTGACTTCCCCAAGTCTGTACTTTACTAAGATACTTCCTCTGAGAGATCCGGACCTGACTGTTGGACCTTGCCACTTGCTCCATTCTTGCTTACCGAACCATAACACTCTTCAATCTAACTTCTGGTATAGGCACACCATGTCCTGAGGATATGTGGGATGAACTTTGTTGCCATCAATTACAACAATCATGAAGCTACAATGTGTCTCTTTCCAAGAGATACCCCACTGATAGGGTCATCTTGATGGAGTTTGTTAGACAAGTATCAACCTTAGTTGAAGCTCACTTGGAGCAGAAGAAGATTCCTCCTGTGTTGTTCCCAGTATACATGGGCTAGTATATATGCTTTGATAGATAGAGCATCAAAGATGCCATTAGAGGATTAAGGCTCATGCACCTGCAACCATTTTCTATAGCTAGGTCATATGACCCATATGGCAGAATGCAAAAGTTATTAGGAAAATAAATACATCAAAAACATCTTGAAGATTATTGGACTGATTGTGATGATGAAGTAGAGGTTAGGAGAAGAACTTATCAAAGGCTCACTCTTAATTAGATCTAAAATTTTGACTACATTCCAGTGCCTGCATAGTTGCATGATGACGACGGAAGGATAATGTCTAATGAATATGAGAATAAGAAGGTGTATAATGACACCATCTTAGCTCTCGATCTAACATAGCCAGAGGAGACCTCATTAGATCAAATAATGCAAAAGGTTATCCAACTAACCTAGAGCTAGGTAAAGGCTAAAGCCACTGAGTTGAAAAAGAAGGGTGTGGCCCTTACTATTGACAATAAGAAGAAGAAACAAGTATCTGAAGAAGAATATGATGATTTTCTCATTGAAAAGAGGAAATCTAATGGAGAAAGACTACTTGCTAAGGAACAAAAGACACCAAGCAAGGGAAAGAAGGTTGTTCCTATGCAGTAAGGGGTGATTATTAAAAGACTTCCATCAAAAGGTGATGGGGCATCAACATCTTCACCGGCATGTACATCACAACAATCCCCTGCTAAACAGAAAGGTAAGAGGGTAATAAGGCATGTTCCTGTGATTGAAGAGGAACAAATGGAGGATGAGCCATTGTAGTATGACCCATTACAACATGAACCAGAGTAAGAAAATCCCTTGGAAGAAGAACAGTTGGATAGGGGACCTAAAGATGATGATCTACTAATAACAAGGAAGAAAAGGAAGAAATTGCAGCAAACACCACCACCAAAGAAGCAAAGGACAACAATGAGGGGACATGTTAACATTGACTCTATCATATTAACAGGTGTAGGTGCTTTGGATTTTATGAGGGAACTACAACATGAAGTTCCAATTCCAGACATCATTCAATTTAAGATTGAAAAGATGGAAGAGCAGATAGAAAAAGAGACACATATGGCTAGTAAAGATCTCCCTTTCCACTTGATAACACTGTTGAATTATCGAATGATGAGGTAGTTCAAGATGTGGCCGCTTGACATATGGAGAGCTTAGTAGCTAATACTAGGATGACCCCTCATGGGAACCCATTGGCCTAGAAGGTGACTAGTCAAATAGAAGATAAAATGGATGAAATGGAACAAGATAATCTTGAAGAAGTAGCCCAACAAATAGGGTTGACTAATCTAGTAGAGCAAGTTACTAGTCCTACAGTAATAGAATTGGCATACCAAGGTGATTTGAGCCAAAACAAAGATAATGATCCACCTTTGAAGTCTAAAAAGGTAGAAACTAATATGCATAAAGAGGTTGATGAGAAGGTTCTTGATTAGAGTAGAGAACAAGGTAGTGCACCTCTAGAGCAAGAACAAATAAAAACTCAGTTTGAAAAGGAGGGTGATCAAGAAATACCTGATAAGAGAAATAGTCAAGATGAAGATATACATGATAATAAGGAAATCCCTGATAGGGTGGAGGACCAAAATGTTTCATCACTGCATGCTGAAGGAAGTAATCAAGGTAGTGATCTAGGATTAGAAGAGAAATCAGGCAAGAAAGAATTGAGCTTGGGAGAGGCTAACACATCTAAGGATGAGGAACAAAATTTGGCACATGATGACGGTCCAGAGAAGGAGATAGAAAAGGTGACCAAGGGTGATCTGGGTGATCCCCAAGGTCAAAATACACAATCTTCTCAAGAAACCCAAGTGCCACATAATGGACAAAGCCAGAATGTTTAAGAAACCCTTGAGGAAATTTTACAAAAGGAGGTACATGATTAGAATGTGCATACTTTACAAGAACATCCACCTCAGGAAGAAATCCCTCAGCAAGAGGTACCTCAACAAGAGTCTCCTCATAAGAATGTGCATGAGGAAGAAATCAGAAGAGAGGATTCACCATTGAAGGTAAGGCCTGATACACATCCCCAGGATACTCAAAGTAAAGAGGGTGATCATCAAGTGCTCAAGGGTGATGTCCCTTATTGGTTGCAATAAGAAATAAATCTACAACAAATGGATGAGGTACATGATTTTGATGTTTCTACATTGTTTCCTGAAAGTATTATGCAACCTAGAAGAAAGGCAAGGCTTACATCTACAATAAGAAGAGACACTACTACAGATAGGAGAACAACTTAAATAGCCTTACCAATGGTTGAAAAGGAGAAAGGTAAAATAGGCCTTGATGAATTTTAGATAACTAATATTGATTTAGGTTTTACAAATGAGGACTAGGAAGGTCAAGAGGGTAAAGATATTATTGATTCTTTGACAAAAGGGTGAAAAGAGAAAAGGATAAGAATAAGAAACACAAAGAGCACATTGCTCAATTGCATTCTTTTATTAAAGGATTAGTTGATCCTAAGCACACACCTATTAGTACAGTCACTCCATTAACAATTATATCCCAAGAAGTTATTGGATTAGATCTGATGAAGCATAAGTCACAATTAATGGACAAGTGGTTCATTTCTTCTATTTTTGAAGCTGAAAATGTGGTGAAAACCTCCCTGGAAAGTTGGAATTCTCTTAGTGCTTTGAAGAGTAAAGTGGAAAAGCTATAGAATAAAGTAGGTAGCAGATCCTTCAAACTAGAAAAGCACCTAGATGCTTTGGGAGAAATGAAAAGAATTGATATGAAGATACTTATGGATAACAAAATACTAGATAATAACACTTCTCAGCTACTCAGTATTTGGTATGTAGAAACTAGATTTCAATGTGACATCTTGAAGAGATGTAGTGGCAAGCTTAGGGACAAAAGTGTCAAATTACATGATCTTATGGCAAAAGAACCAAAAACCTGGGAGGCTCTAGAAGGAAAGGTGGAAGGTAAAATAGAAAATCAAGATACTAATTTTGCTATTCAGGCTTTTCATGATAATTTTAAGCAAGATGCAAAGGATCCCCTATGCCATTTGATAGAAGAGGTAATAAACAAAGTCATGAGGATAACAGTCATGGTAGAGACATACAATGAAACATTGAACAGTAGGAAGAGTAAGATGGATGCCCTTCAAGCAAAGTTTCATTCCCACACGCATGCTGTAATAAAGGCCAAGGTTTAGGATGGAAGTGAAGTTGATAGAATAGTACAGCTATTTGAATCCATTAGGGCAACCATAAGGGTACACATAAGGGGTGATCTGCATCAGAGTGATAGTGATAATGAAGGTGATGATGATGTGGAAAATGATGGAGAAGATGAGGAAGAAGATAGTGAAGAGTAAAGAAAGATGCATGATGACTGGGTCATATGCATAATCAACATGAAAGATGTTCAAGTCCAATAGATGGTTTCCAATTGGCAACCTGTGCTCTTGTTTACAAGTGTTGACTTAGTCAATCAGATGATATCGACCGTTGATCTAAATAGACAAATCTTGACCCTTGGTCACTTGTAACTGCCTCCGCTCCTTGTTTTATAAAAGGAGTTGGAGTGCATTTGGTTCATTATTAGAAACTTAATTGAAGTTAGATTGCTGAAACATTCAGGACTAATTTCAAGCCATTTGTGAATATACATGTCTTTTGCGTACTTAATGAAAGAGAAGTTGTTTTGATTATAAATAATTGTAAATCTTGAGTAATCAGTGGATGGAATCTAGATATATGTATTTATTAAGCTGCGTCCCTTGGAGTGCTTGTCAGTTTGCATGTGTTGTTTTCATTCCTTGTTCCTTTGAAGGTAGCATCAACCATACCTAGTTGTGGAACAATTTGGTGAAATTATGGTTTGATTCCTTCTCTTCATGAATGTATCTAGAATGTATGTGACTCAATAGCTAAAGGTTCACTAAATTTAGAAGTATTTCTTTAAATTTCTTTGAATTTAATTACAAATCACCCTCATAATTGCAAATAACATACAATCTAAAGTAAATAAACATAAAATATGCCTATATCTTGTAAATAATTAAACACATACAGCATATTTTGAATGAAAGCATGTCAGAATGATAAAATTTATGCAAGTACATATGAATATAAGTGATAAACATGGAAATATCTACTTATAGGCACATCATTTGGCTAAATACACATGTGCAAAAGTATAAAACAAGTTCATAAAAGTAAATGCTCAGAAGAATTGATGAAACTTATAAATATAATCAAAATCTATGAAGCATAGTGGAAATAACCTTGTTTGTGAAGTAAGTTTATAGGAAACAGATGCAGGATCAGATATATAGGAAACAATTTACAATACAGATAGTGTGAGACCCCTTGAAATGGAAAACAACATGTCACATCAACCTCTGAGTAACGTCAGAAGATCATGACCTGATCAATGAAGACTTGGAGTCATCAATTTGTTCTAAACTGATCATACTTTTCAAGATAATAAAGGTTTGTTGTGCAAATTTTTATGAGTATTGTTGTGACTAACAATCATCATCAACATAAATTGGAAAAGTAGGTCCATTATCACATACCAAAGCATAAGGAACTCCATACTTGGTTACTATGTTGCTTTCTAATAATTTGATCACATCATCTACATTGCATGTCTTACTATTGATAGCTTCAGTCCACCTGGTGCAATAATCAGTAATAGTTAAGATGTACCTATGCCCTGAAGATGATGGTGGATTGATGGGTCCTATGAAATCCATCCCCCATTGAGCAAATGGATGCATCTCCATCACTGGTTGCAGGGGTTGAGCAACATCTCTCTCTGCTAGCTACTACCTGACAAATATGACAACACTTAATATGTTTAGTAGTGTCTTTGAAGATGGTAGGCCAGTAGTATCCTACTCTCAGGATAGCATGAGCAATAGCTAGATGTGATCCATGTGCGGTTCCAAACTTATCATGCAATTTTACCAACACTTTATATGTTTCTTACCTTTCTAGGCACCTGCGATATATTCCTTCATAGTTCCTTTTGAAAAGGACTCCTCCTTTGATCATGTACTTTTGTGATCTTATCTTCAAGGCTCTCCTCTGTGAGGCTTGCAGTTTTGATGGGCATCTCCCAGTAATCAAGACATGCCTGATGTCTGAATACCATTCTTTAGTTTCTCTAGTGTTCACCACATATTGTTGATTCATGATATTAGGATCAATTTCTGATATCATTTGTCTCAAAGCTTGTCCTCTTACTAGCTTCACAGGTGTTATATCCATATCATATTCTTGGAGGATTGTTATCCATTTAGCTCTTTTCTCACTAGGCTCACTCTGCATTAGGAGCATCTTTACTGCTACATCAGGTACTACAACAATTATTTTACTTCTCAGAATGTAATGTCTGAATTTCTTGACTACTCTAACTAGAGCAAGGGCTTGTCTCTCTACATCCATGTACCTAAGTTATGCATCTTTGAATGGGCAGCTCATAAAAGCTATAGATTTTTCTTCCTTAGCCTCATTCCTTTGTGTTAATACTGCTACAAATGTATGCTCTGAAGCAAATGAGTAAATGTAAAAATCTCTTGTATAATCTAGACAGATTAGAATAGGGGCATTAGATATGGCTTTCTTAATATCTTTAAATGCTGCTCTTGCTTCAGGAGTCCATTCAATTTTAGCATCTTTATTGAGCATTGCATTTAGTGGCCTGACAATCTTTGCAAAACCAGTGATGAATTTTCTAACAAAATTTATCTTAACAAAGTAAGACTTGAGCTCTTTCTTACTTCCAGGAATTTGTAACTTCATTATTGATTCTACCCTTATAGGATCAATAATGATTACATTCTCTATTATTAGATGACCTAGCAATTTACCATTCATCACTCTAAATATGCACTTCTTGGGATCTAGGGATATACCATATTGTTCACATTTCTTAAGCACATTCCTTAGATCTTCTATATGATCACCTCTTTTATTTAAGAAGACCATCAAATCATCCATGTAAATGACTATGCACTTACCAATCAAGTCTCTAAAATCTACGTCCATCACACGTTGAAAGGTGGCAACAACATTTATCAATCCAAAAGGCATGCGCCTATAGGAAAATATACCCCACTTTGTGGTGATGCAGTTTTCAATCTATCTATTGTATCTACCATCACCTAATTATATCCTAAGAAACCATCCAAAAATGACATCATCTATGCACCATTAACTATTTGTAAGACCTCATCTAGTGAAGGTAAAGGATAGTTATCCTTTTCAGAAGCTCTATTTAAATTTTTGAAGTCTACACACAACCTGATATCACCATTTTTCTTTCTCATAGGGACCAAATTGGCTACCCATGTGGAATGCCTCACCAGAAATATAATTCTCGCATTGACCAACTTCTTGACTTCTTCAAAGATGATGGGCTCCAACAAGGCATTGATAGGCCTTTGATTTTGCCTAAAAGGCTTAACATCTGGCTTTAGTGGTATAGTATGGGTGATGATTGAGGTATCATAAGTTTTCAACTCATCATAGGTCCAAGCAATAAAATGAATGTAATCCTTAAGTGCTTGAGTTATCCTTGCTATTTCTTCTTCTATATAGACTTTACCAAGTAAGACATTCCTTATTTCTTCATTTTGTCCTATGTTGATTGGTGAATATTCTCCTCCATAATTCCTTGGGAGGTCTTTCTATTTTAGCATATTGTGAAAATCAAATGCTCTTTCTAATTCTATCATCTCCTTGGGGATTTTATTACTTGGCAACTCTAGAATCTCTTCTTCCCAAGTATGATCTTCGACATTTCTTTCATCTATGATTTGGGCATCAAACACATCTCTATTTGATATAAAATCTAAAATGTGTTGGTTAGCATCAAACATTTGGAGATTGGTGACATTATCTGGTATGGAGGGTACTAATATTAATTCGACTAAAAACCTCTTCAAACTAGAAATAGATAATGGTTCCAAAGTGCTTGCAGCCTGAGCCAGGGTATCTGCTCTATGATTCTATTCTCTAGGCACATGGGTGATGTTGAATGCATCAAAATCTTCTATCAAGTCCCATACCCTGTGTCTGTAATTAGACAACTTCTTGTAATTGCAAGAGTATATACCTCTTACTTGCCTTACCACCAATTCCAAGTCTCCATAAACATGCAGAATCTTTACTTTTTTCTTGAGTGCAAACAATAACCCATTAATTAAAGCTTCATATTCTATCACATTATTCGTGCATGGGAATTGTAATCTATATGTTGCTAAATAGGATTTTCCAACTGAATTAATAAGATCTATTCATACTCCAGCTCCTTATTTTGACTTAGATCCATCAAACCTAAGGATCCATGGCTTATCTTCAGTTAAAGGCTTATCAGGAAATTCTCTCTTCCTTTTGGCTCTCGCAGTTGTACCACCTGATACCCATTTTAGTTTTGGTGACTCATTCTTTTCTACTTTTATTTTCTCTAACTGATGTGAAACTGATGCTTGCTTACTTTACTGTCCAGAGAATGATCTTTTGAATGAAGCATCTTCTGTTTGTTCAAAATGTGCAAGCATAATGAACAAGTAATCTCTAAATGTGGTGCCTCATGTAATCTACACCATCCTTCAATTAGAGCATTATGTGGAGAAGTATTTTGCAACATTTTCTGGATCTGTTTTGACAAAAAAATCTTCAAACTTGGTCAAATTACTCCCTTTATCTTCATCAGATACTTCATAATCTAATTCAACTAAACAATCACTTCCTGGGGTGATATCACTTTTATCTTTAGAAGTGCTCTCAATATTCATCAGGATCTCCTCTATATTATGAATGTAGCTCTCATCCTGATATGTAACTTCCTCTGTACCTGCAGATAACAAACAAGAATTAGTATCACTATGACTATCTATATGACTTACCTCAGGTGATGACAATCCCTCTTCACTACATGTTTATTCCAGCTCCATCATGTCCAAAAAAGCATCACAGGTTTTTTTAGAATGTGCTTCATCATGCAATCTGCACCATTGTTCGATTAGGACATCTTCATTAGATATATTTAACATTTGACAATGTTGCATTTCTTTAAATTGATACAATTCAAAGTGTCTAAAATGATCTAACTCATCACTATTATCTTGGTGATCATCCTTATGAACATAACTATCATACATGAGGATCTCTTCTAACTTGACCATTTGGGGTCTGATGGTGTACACTCCAGGTTCAACATCCACATACATGATCTCATTGGTTTTATTATACTTAGTGATCATAAGCTTCATGCAAGGTTCAAAACCTATCCTAATCTGATTGGGAATCCCTTTCCAAGGTAGCCACATGTGACTGAAATTCATGGACATATATCCATTAAGTGTCTTTGACCAATCCCTGCTAAGCAACATTCCATATGTGTCAGGGATATCTACTACCTAGATATCAATATAGTATTGAATCCTTGGGTCTGATGCTAATTGCATATGAATGTGAGTTAACTCTCCTACAACACTTATCTCAATTTTGTCTAGTTGTGTCACCTTCTTCAGTGATTTAGTAAGATGTAATCAAAGGAATTACATATGGTCAATGACATTACATTGGTGGATGCGCCTTAATCTACCAAGTAATTATGAAGGTTCTTTCAGAACATCCTTATGGAAAGGAGGAACAGAGGTGACTCGGTCTTATCCCTAGAAAGGGTCATGTGTGAAGTTTTAGCAGCCTAAACAGTAGCTGGTAATTTATGTTTAACATTATTATCCTTAGCTACATGATCTTTACTCAAAATCTAGTTTGAATTAAGGGGATGACTATCTTCTTTTGGTGCAGGGTCATCTAAGGATTTTATAAATGCCTTCTTAATAGCTAGGGTTTTAAGTAATTCTAACAATGACAAGCTAAGTTTGACCTTCTTAATTTCATCTGCCAAGTATGTAACCAATTTATTAGATTCAGGAGGTTGATTACTAGCTTTTGACACTACATTTTGTGGTACTAAACATTGAGCATTAACCTTAGGAAAACTAGGGTTATTGCTTGCCTTGGGATCAGGAGGAGTGTTAAAATTATTAGGAGGCAAAGATGTGGTCAAGGGACCAGAAGGCCTATTTGAATTATTCCTGAGGTTATAATAGTGTCTACCTTGATACTACTACTGGTAAGCATGTACCTCCTCATGTTCAACTGATGGCTCATTCTCATCTTTGAAAGGAGAAATATAATTTGTCTAAAAATCCATGACTGACTCTTCACATGCTAAAGTATAATTCTCATGATTTGATACTGCTTGGTGATGATAGTGATTTACATAACTTTCTAATTTGAACTGAGGAGTTGTAGTATTTGACACTTCAGCCTAAAAAATAGAGGATGCTATTTTGAATTGAGGATAGTCTAATTCAGCATGAGCATTGGTATTATGTATCCTACACCAATTTGTAAGAGTTGCTTCTACTAAATTCACCCTAGTGGTCTGTTTGGGTTCATTGGGAAGCTGATTATCTAAGGGTGATGGCAGGGAACCATTATTTGGCCTAGTGTTCCACACTCTAGGTTGTCTAGGTACATTATTGTTACCATTGTTGTTGTTACTATTATAGTTCCTATCATTGTTATATCCCGTATTAGGATATCTTGATCTATCATTGTTATACCCTCTATTTTGGTTTGGTTGGGAATAAAAATTTTGACCTCTCAAATGAGTGATTTTTGTTGTCAATTTTCTCAATTGTTTTGATATCTCTTTAATTTCCTCCTTTTCTTCTTGAGCTCTGGCAACTACATTTTTAGACTGAGGTTTGAAGAAATAAGAACCATTATTGTTATTCTTCCCTACATCCTGGGGTAATTGTGCATGTCCTGGATATTGCACCATCTGGCCATTTCCATTTGGAGGTGGCATGATGCTAAGTGGAGGTACTTGTAAAGGACCTGGCACTACACTACTATTAGATAAAATTATCAAGGATTATATAGGCAGTTTTCATGTTGATATTCCACTGGCAGACCCAAGTACAAGGAATTGAAACAATTAATGAACAGTATTTTGGGAAAATGCAAGAAAGAATAGATTAAAGGAAGGTTGACAATACTCAGAACAATATAGAAAAGCACGTGACCATTGTTCCACAAGAGAATGTTGTATTAGTAGATGTATTATTGGATAAAGGCAAACATCATGGTGGAGGGAAGCGTGTAACTAAAGCTCTAAATAATGATGTTTTACTAGCTTCTAATGATGAGAACTCCAAGTTTGATGGTGAACAAGGAATTGCTAATGATAAGAAGTCACTCAAAACTTCTAGTTGTTTAAAACAAAAGGCTAATGATAAACACACTAGGATAATATATCCGCCACAAGGCAAGTCATGATGGGATTTATATAAAGGCGATACAGCATTCATGCTTAGACCAAAATGTTCATTTCTTCATCGCTTGCTGGATGAGCTCATTTCTGTGTATGTCATAAAGTGTTTCAATTGAAAATGAAAAATGGAACATAATTGCAGTGTATAGAAGGTGACATTATCCTCATGAGACAGTAATAGTGTTTCATTATATGCGACAAACATGTTCACATCTAAAAGCATCCTTCTGGTCTATGAAATGGGAGCTTTGGCAAAGGGTTTGGATATCCATCAATGTACAATGAAACACTAATTCTTGTCAGATATTACTATTAGGAATGCCCTGCTAGACATTTACACAAAATGTGGAAGGATAGATAAGGCATGTGAACAGTTAGACCAAATGCCTCGAAGAAATGTGGTATGGTGGAACGAAATGATTGCAATATATGCATAGATTGGATTTGTTGATAATGCTTTATAAACTCTCAAACAAATGTAGATTGCAAGTGTAAAACCAAGCTCTACAACCTTCACCAGCATCCTCTATACCAGCACCGTATCATGAGCTTTGGAATGAAGAAATAGCAGAGTGGAGCAGGAAAATTTGCAAACAAAGCAAACCCTAAAAATGGCAAACAAAGAAAAAGCCCATTGGAAAGAGATAAAGCATCAGAGGACATTTTTAAAGTCTCCCCGATACTCCAAGTCTCTCCGATAGGGTTAAAGGATGAGTTCATAATAGAAAGATAGAATTTGATTTGGGGAGACATTTTCTAATCAGCAGAGATCATTTAGAGTTCCCCCAATACGTTGATAATGTGGGCCTAAGAACTATATAGCTGAGATCAAATGAAATATTATAATGACTTATATACACCAGAGTGACACTATTTACTGTCCCTCCGATATACTGCTGGTAATTATAACCTTAGCACTATATAAATGAAATGAAAGAAATAAAGGGTTGTAACCCTAAAATCACAAACTATATATGCCAGATGAAATCAAAGCGAGATCATCATCAGTAGTAGTAGGCGAGGAACTCATTAGTGGATCAGTTGCCTCAACGGAACAATATTCTATGTATTCCAAGATTTTTTGAAATCATATAATGGAGAAGAATGTATAAATTAATGATCCAACACTGGTGTCAATTGCTTATTGTTTATATCTTATTATTTGGATCTCTCCATATTGGTGCTTTCATATTATTTAAATTGAAGTGTTGAAAGTCAATTTATCAAAACACATTTGTTGTTCTTGTGTGGTTTCATTAATTGGTTTCTTTCAAAGAATTAAATATCCTTTTAATAGATCATAGTAATTTGGAGGTATCACTTGGGTAGTTAAAGAAGAGCCCTATAATTGATAAAATTATCATATTGTCTCTAGTTTGATTCCATTTTGTTGTTCAAATCAGAAGTATATTTGATTTGTTAGGGCACACTCGCTACTTCTATGTGATTTAATTGACTAGTTCCTTCAAAGAGGGATTAAACTTTCCTATTAATTAATCACATCAACTTGGTGTGGATCATTTGGATCAATAAGAAGAGTCTGATAGTTACATTCTTGCATGTTTGTACAAGGTACAAATAGTCACAAGTGCCAAGCAATTCAAATTGTAGCTAGTAAGTAAATCATATATCATTCACCTCTTGACTCTATTAGCCCAACAGAAGTAGGCACTAATCATACCCATTTCATTATAGAATTTCACAAAATCCTATTCAAACAATCATATTTTAGATCTTAATATTAGGAGTAGAAGTAGTTAGCTAGCTTTCATCTATTCAACACCACTTGCCATTGTGAGTAGATCCATCAACTTAACCATAACCACAAATCCCTTTAATCTACTTCATTAGTAAGGTTCACTTGCCTAGGTCTAGCAGAACCTAAAGTGAAGAAGGTATTATCATTGTGCCTATTAGCCAAAAGCGTGAAGAGAGCTTGGAAACCTCTTAATGTGTAAAAACCTACATTTTTGAGACCTAACATAAGGTAAGTTACCTTATGAAGTCATGTGATAGCAAAGGTGGCAGAGATATGGATGAGGTGATAATGCATGGTGGTGGAGCGATAAGGAGGTATATATTATACCTTATATTGCATGTATGGTATAATAATGTAATTATTTTTGCATAGAGTAATAAGGGTGATGTATTTATCATTCTTTTTGATAATGCATATTTATTTTTGCATGTAATGAAGTTAAGTATTTGATGGGAGGCATAAGGAGAGAATATTCTTTATTTTCATGCATGATGTCCCTTTTCTTTTTGGCATCATTGATTAGTGAAGTCATGCAATTTACTTCTATTTCTTCATGATTTTACAACTATAAATAAATATAAACAATTAATAAAGTAATATTTTATAAATTACTTTATTAATTTGTCACAAGTTGTAAAATTGAATAAATTAGACAAATTGAAACTCATAAATAGAGTAAATCATGCAAATGATTACTTTATTTCTTGTCCACATTATCTACACATGTAAAATCATGCAAAATGGAGGAGCTAAGTTAACTGAAGACTTTGAGGTCTTTTTGCATGGTTTGGAGGACAAATTAGGAGAATTTTGGTTAACTCTTGGGTCAAACATATGGAGACAAGCAGTTTTAAACTATTTTTGCTCATTTTGAGGTAGGTTTGACCCTTATTTTTAAGGATTTCATTCTTTACTCGTGGATCAAATTGGAGAACTTATTTGTAGAGGTAGTTGACTGTAGTTGATTTTTTCTATGTCTCTTGGAGAGAGCAAACTATATATTGTAAGGAAAACATAGTTTTTTCCTAGTTCTTACCTTTTTGCTCTTTACACTTTGAGAGAGAAGGAGGTTTTGTAACTCACTTATTTGCAGATTTATAGAGATTACAACAGGTTATAGGTTCTATACTTTGTTCTATGCAATTATTTCCTTTATTTTTCAGTTTGATCAAGTATCTACCTTCCATTAATGTAACTTGTAGGAGTGATTTGATGAGATTTTATTGTGTTTAACATCAAAACCTTTTAAATCATTGTCTCATTAGTACTTGTTTGTGTTAGATAGCATTCAAAATCATAGGTCTTAGGTTGTGCAAACTGGATAATCTTTCTTTTATGTTGTGAAAAACCCCCTTTCCTTCAAACAGAGATATTTTCTAGCCTTAGAAATATTTTTTTGATCAATTTGCTGAAAGTGGTTTGTGTGGATAGATTTTCTGAGATCTATTGTGAGTCAGATTGCCAAGCTTTCATCATTTTTAGGTGCATCACCATCCCTTTTACAGTTTTCATTACTTTTAGAAAGATCTTTTTAACCCTTTTCCACATCAAAGTTATAGATCCAATTGAATATTTTAAGGGAATCAACCCATAATCTGGAGGTTCAAACTTGACATAGGTCACCCACAGCCTGAGTTTGATCCCATGTTTCAAAGGATTGCTGAGTATCACAACTTTGCATCATGGGTGCAATCCTCATAGACAACATTCATAGCACTGGTATTATCATAGAAGATAGGAATTGAATCACCATACTCAACTTTAATATCCTTCAAGGTTTGTCTCATCCATAACACCTATGTACAATAGGATGTAGTTGTAATGTACTCTACCTCTGCAATAGATAAAGACACTAAGTTCTTCTTCTTGCTTAGCCATGATACAACTCTATCTCCAAGAAAGAATGTACCACCACTTGTACTTTTCCTATCATCTACACATCTAGCCCAATCTACATCTGTGTAGGTACTTAGGGTAAAGTCATTGTTCTTAGGATACCACAAACCATGATCTGGTGTGCCCTTCAAATACCTGACTATCCTCTTCACTACCATGACATGTGACTCTCTAGGATCTTCTTGAAATCTTGCCATGAGATAGGCTGCATGCATGATATTTGGTTTAGTAGCAGTTAGGTATAGTAGTCCTCCAATCATTGATCTATATATACTCTAATTAGCCTTAGGGGATTCATCATTCTTTCTTAGCTTGCAGCCAGTTGTCATGGGGGTACAAACTAGTTTAGAATCTTCCATTCTAAACTTCTTTAATAGTTCCTTGACATACTTTGATTGTGAAATGAAAATTCCCTTATCTGTCTGATTGATTTGTAGCCCAAGGAAGAAGTTCATCTCTCTACATATTGACATCTCAAATTCTTTTTGCATTTCATTTGCAAAGTCCTTACACATACCTTCATTTCCACCAAAGATTATGTCATCCATATAGACCTCAACAATCAGGATTTGATCCTTGCTTACATTAGTGTACAAATTACTATCTATAGACCCTTTACTAAATCACTTCTGCAACAAATACCTGTCTAACCTTGGATACCAAGCTCTAGGAGATTGCTTCAGTCTATACAATGCTTTCTTCAATCTGCATACCATATCTAGTTTGTTGACAACTAAAATCCATTTGGTTTCTCTATGTATACTTCCTCTTCCAAATCACCATTCAAAAAAGTAGAATTCACATCCATTTGATATACTTTGAAATCCTTATGTGTTGCATAAGCCAGAAACAACCTAATAGTCTCCATTCTTGCCACCAGGGCAAAAGTTTCCTCATAGTCTATTCCTTCCACTTGTGAGTACCCCTTACACACAAGTCTTTCCTTGTTCCTTACCACTTCTCCATTCTCATTCAACTTGTTCTTGTATACCCATTTAGTTCCAATCACATTCTTATTCTCTGGTGTTGGGACAAATTCCCAAGTCTAATTCTTCTTAATCTGCATTAGTTCTTCTTCCATAGCCTTAATCCAATACTCATCCTTGCATGCCTCAACCACTATTTTAGGTTCAACTTTGGAAAGTAAACATAGATTTACATGTTGTGTGGTTGCACAACATGCCCCATTTTACCTTAGCAAAATAGGGACCCAACTTTTTACTTCCACTTGTTCTTTGTTTTCTTGCTTTGGGTGGTTTGACAAAAGTCAGTTAAGTATATCACCCCTAAACATGCATGTGCTTCACAAGAAAAGGTCAAGTGTCAAAGTCAAAAGTTGCTTTCATAAACCTCATAATTTGGAAGAGTGCAAAATTCTAGGCAAGTCTGCCTTTTAGATCATCCTTATATTCCTTAAGGATAAACAGTTATGCTTGGTCAAACCTGATATTCCCATAGGGTCACATTCGCTAGATGACCCCTACATATGAAGATCACCTGATATACGCATATACATCAATATGTAAACATCAAAGTTAAGTACAAAAGGGTTCATACCCATCAAATGTGCATACATGTTCCTGGAGGGTCAAATTTTTGAATGTCCATCATATTTCGTAATATCACCCTTTGCAAATATGACTGTGATGTCATCTTGTTTTAATTTATAAGAGAACTCAACATGACAATGATGTCATCAGTATGCTTGACACCCGTAGGGTCACATTTTCAAACATCTGTCATATTTCTCAATATGACGATGACGTCATCCTAACCTGATACGAAAAGAACTTGATAAGATGATGATGTCATCATGACCCAAATCCAAGAGGGTCATATTTTGAAACATCCCTGATCTTAACTAATGTGACGATGATGTCATTCCCTCAAACAATTTGAAAGACTTATAGAATGCTAACATCATCCTCACGTTCTCAAATAGGGTGATATTTTGTAGTATTAAATATCTAGACATTTTCTAATATCCTTCGTATCAACCCTTGAGACCTGAGATGCAAAGATTCCTAGTGACCAATTAAATGATGCCACATGGCATATTGACCTGATCATATTGATACAATGTGTTATCCTGATTATTAACAAACGTATAGAAACTCGACTTTGGTCGTTGGTCGACAGTTGACCATCCTCATGACAATGTCACCCTCATCTTCTAGATATCAATAATATTTTCAAATATCCCTAATCTCCATGAATATCACCCTCCATATTAAATGCAATTCCAACGGTAGGTCAAGCCTCCAAATTTAAAATACATGCTCGCCACTTGTCAACATCTACAAACATCATTTGTCAATCAATGGACATGAACAAAAGGACACTAAGCACACCCTAATTTGCTATGTTAATCAATTAAAAGTGAGGATTTGGGTTCATTTTGAATTTACCATATGTTAAACAGAGAATTACAGAGCTCCGGAGAGATCAAAGCATCACTGCAACATGCAAACGGAATGGATACACATTGAAATGAAACGAAAAATGTTAATTGTAACAGGATCACGCTCATTCGGATATCACCCATATAGTAAAAGGAAGTGATTATCAGGTATGTAACATTAAAACCCTCTTTTGTTGTTTATGGTGAATAAAGAAGTAAAAATGGTTTTAATAGAGCTAATCGATATGATGATGTATAAAATAAACTAGAATGATAGAATTATCACCATGAAATGCATGTGATCACTAAACCATTGCTGCACATGACATGTTAGGGTAAGATATGCATGTTTTATTGCAGGATCCAATGACAGTCAGAAGGAATAGGTCTGAAACTAAATTTTTGAAGCTTATGTACATGCAGCCAGAGGGAATAGCATTCAGATATGGGCAAATTGATGATACACATCAAGGAAACACTAATCTTGATTAATGTATAGCTAGACTAGAGAAAGGAAGTGGAAACTCTTTGCTCATGAGCATATATAGTTTAGGAATGTGGAATGCTGGTGGATTTCCATATAAAATGGAAGCCACTAAACTAGTGATAGAATGTGCCCAGAACTACAATGCAGAGACTAGAAAGGTAGAAAAACATGGTAGAATTTATGTAGACTTTTCAACTACAGGCATCGCCACAACCTTTAATCTTCCTAAGGGACCTAATGTGGTTTTCTTAAACCTAGGTAGATTGGAAAAAGAATATAAGAGCAAACAAAAAGAATCTAGAAGGATCATGTATCAATGGAGAGCCAAGAACATCACATATAATGCCTCTACCAAATTTCATGTATATCTCTTTAAGTTTGATTTCACTCCACAATATTAGTACATGATGAGAATGCTTAGCAGGATGATAGGGAAACCTAATGCTAGAGCCTTTGAGAATTGGATGTATGGTATTATCTAGATGGTACAATGCTCTGATGAAAAACCCCTGTGGCTGAAGATCATAAGTGATAGCCTAGATGAAGGAATGAGGAAACTAGGAGGAAAAATGAACATGTTCCACATGACTTCTTACATAGTATATGCTTGTGCATTTAGAAGCACATTCAATGGGTTCAAATAGTAAACAGGGTTGGAAGTAACCCTGGAGATGTGAATATCTAGGAGCATTTCCCACAATTGAAAGGAAGAGAGTATCTCCAACATTATCAAAGAGTGAATGATTCATTCTCTATGCACCTTATCAGGACCATGGAAGAAGACAGAACAAAGATATTGAGTGTGGAAGCACAAGCTGCTATATACAAACATGGGGCTTGGTTCATCAAATTCCCCACATTTTCATACATAAGGATGGAGGGTTTCATCTTAGATTGCATGTCAGTGCCTGCTCAACATGAAGATGATGGTAAGATCATGTCCCGAGAATATGGGGACAAAAAGGTATACAATGATACCATATTAGCTCTAGAGTGGAATCAGCTAGAGGAAACTTCCTTGGACCATATAACTTAGAAGGTCATACAATTGACCAAGGATTTGGTAGAGAATGATATCACCCAGCTGAAAAGTAAAGGAGTGGCCCTCACTGCAGATAATAAAAGAAAGAGGCAAGAATTATCTAATGAGGAATATGATGATTTTCTTTGGGAAAAGAGGCAGTCAAATGGATAAAGGTAGGAAAGCAAAAATAAGAAAAAAAAGCCAAGCAACTAGGGTGATGGTCATTTGGCAACCTCAACCAAAGGAAAATGTAGCTTCCACATCAAATGCAACATCACATCATACATCTACAAAACAAAAGAAATATGTTGCAACCTGTCCCTATTATTGTAGAGGAGGAAGAACCCTTAGATGATGACCTCTTAATTTAGAGGAAAAAGAAGAAGGTCCAAACATCACCTCCAAAGAAACAAAAACATGTTATGAGAGGAACAGTGGACATAAATCCCATTCTACTGAGAGGAGCAGGTGGTGAAGGCATTTTGAAGAACCTGTAACATGAAGTTCTCATCCCTCATATAGTGCAGTTTAAGACTGAAAAGGTAGAGGAACAAAGAGAAAAGATGCATAGTGCAAGAAAACAGCCACCTTTTCCATTAGATGATACAGTGGACTTATCTGATGACGATGTAGTTAATGATGTTTTTGATCATTATATGGAGACCTTGGTGGAAAATACAAAGATGATCCCTCATGGTAGCCCCATGGTTCAAAAGGATGTCCATCAGGAGGAGGTTGAAATGGAAGAAATAGAAGAAGATAACCCTGAGGTGGTAGCTCAACAAATTGGATTGACAAACTTGGTTGATTAAGTCACTAGCCCTACAGCGATAGACCTGACTTATCAGGGTGATGAGGATCAAGCGAAAGATAAAGAATTACCTTTAGAGCAAGAGAAAGAAAAAGTCAATGTACATATGGAGGGTTATGAAGAGATTCCTGATAAAAATGATAATTAGGACAATGAGCCAGCACCTGAAAGAGGAACAAACGAAAAGGAAATGGATAAAGCCCAAGACCTTGGAGAAATGTATACATCAAAAGGTGGAGAACAGAGTCTTCAACAAGGTGATGATCAGAAAAAAGAAGAATAAAATGTGAACAAGAAGGATCAGGATGATCCTCTAGATAAATTACATTAGAATGTCCAATTTGCTCATGAGGATCAACTGCAACAAGATACAGAGGATCCAAATGTGAAGGCATCACAAGAAACTCCTGCACAATAGGAGGTCCCTCATGAGGAAATTTAGGATGATGAATAGAGAAAAAAAACTTCTCCACTGAGGGTAGAGTAGAATGTAGAGTCTCAAGATGCTCACATTGAGCAAACTGACCAACAAAGACCCACCAGTGATATACCATATTGGTTGCAGCAAGAGATAAACCCACCCCAGGATAGTGATGTGCCTACGTTTGATGCTGCTGCATTATTTTCAATAGATATGATTAAGCCTAAGAGAAAGGCAAGACCTACATCTACAATTAGGAGAGATCCTACCACAGGTAGGAGAACAACTCAGGTAGCTCTGCCAATAGCAGATAAGGTAAAAGGAGAAATAAGCATTGATGAATTTTAGATAACTAATGTTGATCTAGGCTTTTCTATTAAGGAGTAGGAGGGCCAAGAGGCCAAAGATATTATTGAATCCTTGATGAAAAGTATAAAAAAGGACAAGAATAAAATGCACAAGGAGCATATTGCCCATTTGTATATATTTATAAAAGGGTTAATTGACCCTAATCACATGCCAGTCGACACAGCCACCCCTTGACCATCATATCTCAAGATGAGATAATAGGGCTAGACATCATGAAGCATAAGGCTCATGTGGTAGACAATTGGTTTATTCTTTTCATTTATGAATTAGAGAAGGTGATAAAGACCTCCCTATCTAGTTGGAACTTGCTTAGCACATTGAGGAACAAAGTAGATAAATTTCAAAAGGAGGTTGGAAGGAGATCCATCAAAGTAGACAAACATCTGGATGCTCTGGTTGAAATCAGGTGCATAGACATGAAGGTGCTCATATATAATCAGGTATTTGATAACAATATTGCACCATTATTAAGCATATGGTATGAGTATACTAGGTTTGAGAGTGATATCTTGAAGAGATGTAATGCCAAGATTAGGGATATCAGCATTAAATTACATCATCTTATGGTTAAGGAGGCAAATATCTTGGAAGCTGTAGAAGAAAATGTAGAAGGAAAGATAGAAAATCAAGATGTTGATTTTGCAATTAGAGCCTTCTAAAGTAATTTTAAATAGGCAACAGATGACCCTCTCCCCCATTTGATAGAAGATGTAGTCAACAAGGCTATGAGGATGAAGGCCAAGGTGGAAGGATACAATGAGATGTTAAATAGCAAAAAGAGCAAATGGACTACTCTACAGACACAATTCCATTCCCAAAAGCATGTTGTAGTAAAAGCTAGAGTTCAAGATGAGGAAGAGATTGAAAGAATAATACAGGCATATGAACCCATCAGGGGGATAATCAGCACACATATAGGATATGATCCTCACACTGATGAAGAAGATGAAGAAGATGAAGAAAATGAAGAAGATGATGAAGAAGAAGAAGAGTGAGTAAGGATGCATGATGACAGGTCATATGCATAATAAGACAAAGAAGTAACTAAGTCCCACCAGATGGTTTCCAACTGGAAACCTATACCATGTTTAATATATGTTGACCAAGTCAAGGAGATATGGACCGTTGATTTAGATAGATAAATCTTGATCATTGGATCATTTGTAACTACCTCCTCTCTTTATCCTATAAAAGGAGATGGAGTGCACATTGCATGATTATTTGAAACTTAATTGAAGTTAGATTACTGAAGTTTCTTAGGACTAATTTCAAATCTGATTGTAGATATACATGTCTTTTGCATACTTAATGAAAGTGAAGATCTAGATTACACACAATTGTATACTTTGAGTAATCAGTAAATGAATTCTTGACTTGTGCTTTGATTTACTGCATCCCTTGGAGTACAATTCATGTTGTACATGTTATCTTCATCTCTTTTCCATCAAAGTTTGCATCAACCCTACTTAGATGTGGAACACCCTGGTGAACCTATGGTTTGATTTTCTTCGTTTCATGATAGTATATGGAGTGTATGTGGACCAATAGCTGAAGATTCAATCAATTTAGTAAAGATTAGAAAGCATTTAACATAATTTGTTTAATTTCATTACAATCACCATCACAATTACAAATATACAGATAATCTCAAGAAAATACACAAAAATATGTAGATATCCCAAAGGAAATTGAATATTCATAGCATATTTGAGTTAATCTACATGTATAATTGAAAATATCATGCAAATACACATAAATGTTAGCAGTAATCATACAAATATCATCTTGTAGGCACATTATTTAGATAAATTCATAGTGTAGAAGTGAAGATTGATCAATAGCAGTGAATGTTTAGAAGAAGTGATCAAACTTAGAAAATATCATCCTCATTTGTTAAATACATTTGAATTAACCTTGGTTATGAAGAAATTAATAGAAAGTAGGTGTAAGACTAGATGTTTAGACATCAATTCTTGGTAGTAGAACAATGTAAGGCCTCTTGAATGGAAAACAACATATCACATCAACCTCTAAGTAACATCAAATGATCATGACCTAATCAATGGAGACTTATAGTCATCAATTTATCCTAAATTGATCGTACTTTTCAAGATAATAAAGGTTTGTTGTGTAAAGTTTTTTTCATGTTTTTTTGACTAACAATCATCACCAACATAAATTGGTGTTAGAAGGAGGGATAATTGTTCTCTTTTGCTACTTGAATTAGTCAGCTACATCCAATTCCCACATGTTTACAAGGTGATCTTGTCAAAGTTCATTAAATTTGGCTATGCTTTGGACATTTGTGCAAAGATTCACTTGTTTCAGGTTGTTTCAAGAATATTGATCATAAATATTTCAATATAGTGCATCAATGCTTTGATCTTTGTAGCCATTTGCTTGAAGTCTTCAAATATTGAGTTGTTGTTTAGGTTTTCTTGTAAATATCCTATAGTAACTTGCCTTTACTACCAAATATCAAGTCATTACTAAGTCCTAACCATAAATATCCATCTTGGAAGATCATTTCCTCTAATCTTTGCAAAGATTTAGTCAAAATATCCATAATTTGTCCTAAGATATTAGAATCCTAGCTCACCAGCCAAATACCAAGTCTAGATCCAATGGACTCTTTGAGGAATTGCCTATTTGCAGACTCAGACCTCATACTATCGATATTCATCATACTCCTGAGTCAAGTGCATCAGTACCTTCATCAAGACATACTGTAACACCTCCAGGATCACCAATTATACCTCAAGTGCAGTAAGTACCAGTCACAATGTTATACTTTGCTATTGATTCACCCTTAACCTTTATTGCATATCATGCTTTGCCTAAGAATCCTGATAAAATTTTTCCTAAATATCATCCATATGAGGATGCGGATGATCATATCTAGACATTTAAGGAAGCTTTCTTTAGAGCGAGGATTGAACATCAAGATGTAGTATGCATGTTGTTTCCATACTCCTTGGGAGAGGAAGCATACAATTGGTACATTAGCCTTGCTCAAAGTTTAATAGACTCATGGGCTACATTAGAAAAAGCTTTCAAAGATAGGTTCAAGATACCTATAGATCTTGCAATGACTTATCACCTTTCTGCTACAATCAAAAGAGCAGAAGGGGAGCCTATCTCCAACTTCAATGCTAGATTCTAGAAGATGTACTCTAAGTTCGTAGCTCCATACAATGTAGGAGATGAGCCAGCCAGATTGATATATTACTCAGCCTTAGATCCCATGACCTCCATGTTCATAAGGAGAGCACATCGTGGTGTTACAACTCTGATAGGAGCTTTTAAAGAGGCAATAAAAGTAAATCAAAAATTAATTCCTGCTACAACACCTAACTTAGCATATCCTGCATATCTGCAATATCATGCTCAACCACAAACCAATGGAGTCATGATGCCTCCTGTTGCACTGCTTAATCCATTACAAGTACCTCCCCTTAGTATCATGCCTCCTCCAAATGTGAATGGTCAGATGATACAGTATCCATGACATGTCCAAACACCTCAAGATGTAGGATAGAATAATAGAAATGGTTCTTCTTTCTTTAAACATCAATAAGAGAATGTAGTAGCCAAAGTTTAGGAAGAGAAAGAAGATATCAAAGAGATATATGCATAGTTGAGAAAGTTGACAACTAAGATCACACATTTGAGAGGTCAAAACTTTTATTCCCAGTCAAATCAAAATAGAAGATATAACAATGATAGATCCAGATATCCTGACAGGGGACACAACAATGATAGGAACTATAATAACAATAATGGAAATAATAATGTTGCACCTAGGCAACCTAGAGTATGGAATACTAGGCCAAACAATGGTTCTTTGCCATCACCCTTGGATAATCAATCTCCTAATGAACAAAAATAGACTACTAGAGTTAATCTAGTAGTGACAACACTTACAAATTGGTGTAGAATACACAATACCAATGCATATACTGAGCTGGATTGTCCTCAATTCAGAATAGCAGCCTCTATTTTTTAGGCTGAAGTGTCTAGCACCATAAGTGACCCTCCTTTCATTGAAGGGAATGAGATTGTTCCCTATAGATATGACTCTGCCCTTGTACTTGAGTGTTTTGTAAATTATCCTCATCACAAAATAGCCTCAACTCATGAAAACTACACATTAGCATATGAAGAATCTACCATGGCATTTGAGACAAATTATGTGTTTCCTTTTGAGGATGAAAATGAACCATCGGTATAACATGAAGAAGTTCATGCTTATCAACAACAATATTAGGGTAGGCATAAAAACAATCTTAAGAGCAATCCAAATAGACCACCTAGTCCTTTGACCACATCCTTGCCTCCCAATAACTTCAACACTCCCCCAAATCTAAAAGCAAGCAATAACCTTGGTCCTCCCAAGGTTAGTACTCAATATTTTGCAGCTCAAAACACAATGTCAAAAACTAGTAATCAACCTCTAGAATTAGACAAGTTAGTCACATATTTGGCAGAGGAGATGAAGAGATTTAAGATCAGCTTATCATTGTCACAATTGCTGAAAATTCAAACCATTAAGAAAGCTTTCATGAGATCTCTAGATGAATCCACACCAAAAGATGATAATCATGTGCATAATAATCTGAATTAGATTTTGAACAAAGATCATGCAGTTAAAGAAAACAATGTAAAACATAAAATTCTGCCACTATTTAAGCTACTGAAACTTCACATATGACTCTCTATAGAGATAAGATTGAGCCACCCCTATTCTTACTCACATTGAGGATGTTTGGTAAGAACTTACACAACTACCTAGTAGACTCAAATGCATCCACCAATGTGATGCCCCTATCTATTTGCATTGCCTTAGGGTTACATCCCGCGAAGTCCCTCAAATAGGTGACACAGCTAGATAAGACCAAGGTAAGTGTAGTGGGAGAATTAACACATATACACATGCAGTTAGCATTAGATCCAAGGATTCAATATTACATTGACATCCAGGTGTTAGATATCCCTAATACTTATGGAATACTGCTCAGTAGGGATTGGTCAAAGACACTTAATGGTTATATGTCTACTGATTTTAGTCACATGTTGTTACCCTGGAAGGGGATTCCTAATCGGATTAGGATAGAAGCTGAACATAGGATGAAGCACATGATTACTGAGTACAACAAGACTAATGAGATATTGTACATAGATGTCAAACTAGGGGTTTATACCATTAGACCTCAAACAATCAGGATAGAGGAAATTCTCATGTATAACACGCACCTTTATGAAAATACTCATCAAGATAACAGAGTGATCATAGAATTTGATTACAGTTCAGGAGATGATGATAGAGTAGATCATTTCAAAGACTTTGAATTGTACTTGTCCAGAGAAATGCAACGTTGCCAAACACTAAGCATATCTAATCAGGATATTTTAATTGAAGGCTGGTGCAGGCTACACGATGAAGCACATTTAGAGAAAACTTGTCAGGCTTGCCTAGATATGATGGAGATGGAACAAGCTTATAGTGGAAAGGGATCATCTTCAACCAAGCTAAGTAGTACATTTAGTCATGATGATTCTAAGTCTTGTTTATCATCTGTAGATACATAGGAAAGGACACATCAGGATGAAAGTTACACTTACAACCTAGAAGAGATATTGATGTATGGTGAAGACACTTACAAGGATGAAGATAATATCACCCCTGGAATTGATTGTCTGATTGAGTCAGATTATGAAGTGTCAGATGAAGACATGAGAAGCAACTTGACAAAATTTGAAGAGTTTTTATCTAAGAAAGTTAAAAGGTTTATATCACAAGCGATCTCTCCACACCATGCTTTAATTGCTGGATGGTGCAGGCTACATGCAACACCACATTCAGAGACCACATGCTCATTATGATTGCATATACTGAATAAACAAGAGCATCTTTATTCAAAGAATCAGTTATCTAGTAACAAGGATATACCAAGAGATAAGAAGAAAGAAATTGAAGTACAATCAGGTACTGATAGTGATGATACCACAGATGTTAAAAAGGGAATGGTATCAAGTTCATATCAGCCACTAAAAATGATAAAGAATGAGTCACAAAAATTAAAATGGATATCAGGTGGTACAACTGCCAGAGCTGAAAAGAAAAGAGAAGGCCCTGATAAGCCATTAACAAAAGATAAACCATGGATCCTTAGGTTTGATGGATCTAAGTCTAAGAAAGGATCTAAAGTAGATATAGATCTTATTAACCCAATAGGAAATTCATATTTAGTAGCATACATATTACAATTCCCATGCACCAATAATGTGACAGAATATAAAGCTTTAATTCATGGGTTGTTTGCTCTCAAGAAAAGAGTTAAGATTCTGCATGTCTATGGAGATTTAGAATTGCTAGTAAGACAAGTGAGAAGTATCTATGCTTGAAATTACAAGTTGTCCAACTACAAACATAGAGTTTGGGACTTGATAGAGGAATTTGATTCATTTAATATCACTCATGTCCCTAGAGAACAAAATCATAGACCAGATGCTTTGGCACAAGCTATCAGCACTTTGGAGCCTTTGTCCATTTCAGGATTAAAGAGATTTTTAGTTGAACTAATATCAGTGCCCTCTATACCAGATAATGTCACTAATCTTCAAGTGTTTGATGATAATCAATATATTTTGGATTTCATAGCAAACAGAGATGTATTTGATGCACAAATCCTAGATGAAAGAAATTTAGAGGATCATATCTGGGAAGAAGAAGAGATCATGGATTTACCAAGCAATAAGATCCCTAAAGGTATGATAGAACTAGAAAAGGCATTTGATCTACATAACATGCTAAAACAAAAAGATCTTCCTAAGACTGATGGAGGAGAATATTTACCAGTCAATATAGGATAGAGAGAGGATGTAAGGAAAGTCCTAATTGGTAAAGTTTGTACTCAAGAAGAAAAGGCAGGGATAACTCAAGCTTTAAAGAATTACATCCATGTTATCACCTAGACTTATGATGAATTAAAGACATGATACATCAATCATCACTCACACTATTCCATTGAAACTAGATGCTAAGCCTTTCAAACAAAAGCAAAGGCCTATCAATGCCTTGTTGGAGCCTATCATCTTTGAAGAGGTTAAGAAATTTTTGAACATGACGATCATATTTCCTGTGAGACACTCAACATGGGTAGCCAGTCTGGTCCCTATAAGAAACAAAAATGGAGATATATGCCTATGTGTAGACTTCAAAAATCTGAATAGAGCTTCTGAGAAGGATAATTATGCTTTACCTTCACTAGATGAAGTCTTGTAGATAGTTAATGGAGCTCAAATGATGTCCTTCCTTGATGGTTTCTCAGGATATAACCAGGTGATGGTGGATAAAGTAGATAGATTAAAATTAACATTCACCACAAAGTGGGGAATATTTTCTTATAGATGCATGCCTTTCGTCTTGATTAATGCTGGAGCCACATTCTAGTGTGCAATGGACATAGCATTTAGAGGCCTGGTTGGCAAATGCATAGTCATATACATGGATGACTTGACCATCTTTTCAAAGAAGAGGGGTGACCACATAGAAGACCTCATAAAGGTGCTCAAGAAATGTGAATATTATGATATCTCACTCAATCCAAAGAAATTTATATTTTGGGTAACCACGAGTAAGTTACTAGGTCACCTGATATTAGAAAATGGGATCACCATTAACCCTGCTAGAGTAGAATCAATTATGAAGCTGCAACTTTTTGGAAGTAAGAAAGAGCTTAAATCTTATTTTGATAAGATAAACTTTGCTAGGAAATTCATCACTATGTTTGCAGAGATTGTTAGGCCACTGAATGCAATGCTTAAGAAAGATGCCAAGATTGAATGGACACCTAAAGTGAAATCTACCTTTGAGGAAATTAAGAAAGCCATATTAGATGCACTCATCCTAATCAGACCAAATTACACAAGAGAATTTTACATTTACTCATTTTCTTCAGAACACACATGTGTAGCAGTCCTGACATAGAGGAATGAAGCTAAAGAAGAAAAACCCATACCTTTCATGAGTTGTCGATTCAAAAATGCTAAACTTAGATATATGGATGTTGAAAGACAAGCTCTTGCCTTGGTCAAAGCAACAAAGAAATTCAGACATTACATCTTAAGAAGTAAGATAATTGCTGTAGTACCAGATGCAATAGTGAAAATGCTCTTAATGTAGAGTGAGCCTGGAGAGAAAAGAGCCAAGTGGATAATGGTTCTTCAAGAATATGATATAGACATAAGACCCATGAAATTGGTAGGAGGTCAAGCCTTGAGCTAGATGATTTTTGAGACTAATCCTAACATTGTGAGTCAGCAATATGTAGTGAACACCAAAAAGAATAAAGAATGGTATTCTAATATCATACATATCCTGATCACTAGGAGATGCCCTTTAAAGATGCAATCTTCTCAAAGGAGAGATTTAAAGATAAGGTCATAGAAATACATGATCAAAGGAGGAGTTCTCTTCAAGAGAAACTATGAGGGGATATACCTCAAATGCCTAGACAGACCAGAAGCTGATAAAGTTTCAACTGAACTACATGACAATTTTGGAATAGCACATGGTTCCTATTTGGCCACTGCACATGCTATCTTGAGAGCAAAATATTAATGGCCAACCATTTTCAAAGACACTACTAAGCACATCAAATGTTGCCATACTTGTTAGGTCACTGCCAACAGAGAGAAATATGCTGCCCAACCCTTGCAACCGATGATGGAGATGTGTCCATTTTCTCAATGGGGTATGGATTTCATAGGTCCTATCAACCCTCCATCATCTTTAGGCCATAGGTATGTTTTAACAATCATTGATTATTGCACCAGGTGGACTAAAGCAGTTAGCAGCAAAACATGCACTGTAGAGGATGTAATCAAATTCGTAGAGAACAACATAATAACCAAGTATTGAGTTCCATATGCCTTAGTATGTGATAATGGACTAGCTTTTGCATCATTAAGATTATCTAGCTGGGCTTTTGATTATGGAATCATTTCAAAATTTTCTTCAAATTATTATCCCCAAGGAAATGGCTTAACAGAGTCAACAAACAAAAACTTATTGAGTATCATAAAGAAACTGATAGAAAAGAACCCTAGGGAATGGAATACCCTACTAAAGTATGCCTTGTGGGTAGACTAAACTAGAATGAAGGTTTCATTAGGAAACTCTCCTTATCAACTAGTGTATGGGGTGGATCCTATCCTCCGTGTGAATCTAAAAATCCCCACATTGCAGTTTGTACAAGAATATCTGGGTATAGATAGTAAACAAGAAGTTAGGTTGCTTCAACTTATGCACCTAGAAGAAAAAAGAGATAGAGTGATTGATCAATTTGCTAAACATTAGGCAACTGTCAAATGTTGGTTTGATAAGAGATCTAGAATAAAAGCCTTTAGGATTTTAGATTTGGTCCTAGCATGGGACAAAGTACATGAAAAAAAAGGTGATCATGGAAATTTTGATAAACTTTGGATCAGTCCTTTTCAGATTTTAGAGATCCTAGGAGATAGTACTTATAAACTTAAGACCCTAATAGGTGAGGATGTTCCATTACCAGTTAATGGACAGTTCCTCAAGCATTACTTTCAAGCTTAGACAAGGTCATGTTAGGATGTTGTACCATAATGTACATATTGTATAGTTGCTTGTATAGATTTGCTTTGTGTGTTTGCTTGTTTATTTGTTGTTGTTGAGACCTTGTTTTGGTCAGGCACGATGATGCACCTTATCACCCCAAGAAATTACCAAAATTGTTAGAATTCAAGTGATGAATACAAATTCTTACATAGGTTGTGACTAACACTAAGAGGTACCTCTAATCAGGTTTGTGATTTCCTGTTCATCAATGATATCCCTTTTCTTGATCAAGGAGATTTTCACAATGACTCACCTAATAGCCTTGGGTTTGTTGAATATCTTAGAATACGCGTTAAGTGAAAAATCCAAAGGGTCACCCTTGCTACCATTGCAACTCCAAACCTAAAATAGCAAGTGATCACACCTTGCATGATGAGATTACATGATGATATCTTACATACAAAAAAAAGAAGAAATATATTGAAAATCCAAGAGAATGAAATTTAGGCCATCAAAGTAACTCTACTAGGGCTATGGACACCTACTGGTAGTGGGGCTCTACTTAGGGGAATTGTGAAGATAACCTTGTTGGGGCTATGTACGCCTACTAGCAACAAGGCTCTATCCTGATTGGCTATGAGGGATGAACCCAAACTATGTAGCTAAACACTAGTTACTAGTGTTTTCAACTTACTTTCATGATGAGGATTATTAATCACATACACACACTTGATCCCTTATCAGCATTGATATGCTTATGAACTTGACATCATTTAGAAAGATTATGATGGTTATACTTAGTGAGAGTTAGAATACTATGTTTCAATGTGTTCTCATCACTTGAACAATTTGAATTTGGTTGTTTTTTCTTTGGTGGCAAGTTGTTGTGTGGTTGCACAACACACCCCATTTTGCCTCAGCTAAACAGGGACCCAACTTTTTGCTTATGCTTGTTCTTTGTTTTCTTGCTTTGGGTGGTTTGGCAAAAGTCAATTAAGTATATCACCCCTGCACATGCATGTGCTTCACAAGAAAAGGTCAAGTGTCAAAGTCAAAAGTTGCCTTCATAAACCTCATAATTTGGAGGAGTGCAAAATTCTAGGTAGGTCTGCCTTTTAGATCACCCCGATATTCCTTAAGGATAAAAAGTTATGCTCAGTCAAACTTTGGTCAAACCTGATGTTCCCATAGGGTCACATTCGTTAATAATAGTCACATTTACTAGATGACCCTGACATATGAAGATCACCCAATATCATACTTCAATATGTAAACATCAAAGTTAAGTGCAAAAGGGTTCATACCTATCAAATGCGCATACATATTCCCAGAGGGTCACATTTCTGAATGTCTGTCATATTTCATAATATCACCCTTCGTAAATATGACCATGACATCATCTTGTTCTGATTTATAAGAGAACTCAACATGATGATGACATCATCAGTATGCGCGACACCCATAGGGTCACATTTTCAAACATCCGTCATATTTCTCAATATGACGATGACATCATCCTAACCCGTTACAAAGAGAAATTGACAAGATGATGATGTCATCATGATCTAGATCTAAGAGGGTCATATTTCAAAATATCCCTGATCTTAACTAATGTGATGATGATGTCATTCCCTCAAACAATTTGAAAGACTTATAGAATGTTGATGTCATCCTCACATTCTCAAATAGGGTGATATTTCGTAGTGTTGAATATCTGGATATTTTCCAATATCCTTCATATCAACCCTTGAGACCTGAGATGTAGAGATTCCCAGTGACCAATTAAATGATTCCACGTGGCATATCAACCTGATCATATTGATACAATGTGTTATCCTGATTATTAATAAAGGTATAGCAACCTGACTTTGGTCGTTGGTCGACAGTTGACCATCCTCGTGATGACGTCACCCTCATCTTCCAGATATCAATCATATTTTCAAATATCCCTGATCTTTGCCAATATCACCCTCCACATTAGATGCAATTCCAACGATAGGTCGATCCTCCAAATTTCAAATACACACTCACCACTTGTCAACATCTACAAACATCATGTGTTGATTAATGGACATGAACAAAAGGAAACTAAGTGCACCCTAATTTACTATGTTAATCTGTTAAAAGTGAGGATTTGGGTTCATTTCAAATTTACCATATCTTAAATAGAGAATTACAAAGCTCCAGAGAGATCAAATCATCACTATAACTTGCAAACAGAATGGACATGCATTCGAACGGAACAAAAAATAGTAATTGTAATAGGATCACGCTCATCTGGATGTCACCTACATAGTAAAAGGGAAGTGATTATCAGGTATGTAATGTTAAAACCCTCGTTTGTCATTTATGGTGAATAAAGAGGTAAAAATAGTTTTAATAGAGATAATTGATATGATGATGCATAAAATAAACTAGAATGATAGAATTATCACCATGAAATGCATGTGATCACTAAACCACTACTGGACACAACACATTAGGGTAAGATATGCATGTTTTATTGTAGGATCCAATGGCAATAAGAAGGAATTGGTCTAAAACCAAAATTTTGAAACCTATGTATGTGCAGCCAGAGGGAATAGCATTCAGATATGGGCAAATTGATGATACACATCAAGGAAACACTAATCTTTATGCATGGATAGCTAGACTAGAGAAAGGAAGTGGGAACCCTCTTCTCATGAGCATATATAGTTCAGGAATCTGGAATGCTGGTGGATTTCCATATGCAATGGAAGCCACTAAACTACTGATAGAATGTGTTCGGAACTACAATGCGGAGACCAGAAAGGTAGAAAAACATGGTAGAATTTATGTTGATTTTTCAACTACATGCATCACCACAGCCTTTAATCTGCGTAAGGGACCTAACTTGGTTTGCTTAAACCTGGGTAGATTAGAAAAAGAATATAATAGAAAACAAAAAGAAGCTAGAAGGATCATGTATCAATGGAGAGCCAAGAACAACACATATAAAGCCTCTACCAAATTACCTATATATCTCTTTAAGTTTGATTTCGCTCTAGAATATCAGTACATGATGACAATGCTTAGCAGGATGACAGGGAAACCTAATACTAGAGCCTTTGAGAATTGGATGTATGGTATTATCTAGATGGTAGAGTACTTTGATGACAAACCCCTATGGGCAAAGATCATAAGTGACAGCCTAGTTGAAGGAATGAGGAAGTTAGGATGGAAAATGAACATGTTCCACATGACTTCTTATGTAGTATATGCCTGTGCATTTAGAGGCACATTCAATGGGTTACAAATAGTAGGGAGGGTTGGAAGTAACCCTAGAGATGTGAACATCTGGGAGCATTACCCACAATTCAAAAGAAGAGATTATCTCCAACATTATCAGAGAGTGAATTATTCATTCTCTATGCATCTTCATAGGACTATGGAAGAAGACAAAGCAAAGAGATTGAGTGTGGAAGCACAAGCTGCTATATACAAACATGGGGCTTGGTTCATCCAATTCCCCACATTTTCATATATAAGGATGGAGGGTTTCACTAGGCAACCTCCCATGTTGCCAAGATATCCAAATGACAAAGTCATCCTAATGGAGTTTGTTAGACAGATACAGCCCTTAGTGGAGGCTTATATTGAAAAGGGAAAGATACCAAATGTTTTATTTCTAGTCATGATTGGCTGGTATATGTGCCCAATGTTGGTTGTTTTAAATTTCCATCCTGATTCTCGTAGCAAATCTATAAAATAGCCACTTATTAATGATCAATCTACCTTGAGGGATTGGCTAATGAATAGGAGATTAAGGGGAGAAGGCTTTCTCAATTCCCCCTTTTCTTCCTCTGCACTTGAGGCTCTGTGAAACCAAGGAGGGTGTTCTTATATAGATGGATTTATTTCTAATTCTTTTCCTAGCTCTCTTTAATTGATATCTTATTTTCTTGGGGATAGCAATGTTCTACTCAAATGGATAGGGTTTTCCAGAGATATTAGATTGTCAACATTGTGCATATCACAGATGTGTTCCTCATGAGCTACATGAAAGAATGTATGATAAAGTAAAGGGATTGGCTAGATTCTTTAAACTCTTATCTTATTCTTTGTGGAGGAACATGCAAGACTTAATCAAAATAACTATCCTAAAAGCATATTGCTAGAAAGAAAAATAATTGGATTGAAAATATTTTAAGGATAATCAGAGGTGCCTAAGTTTAGTATAGTATCTATGAAACATATCAGTGCCTATCCAAGGGCCAAGGAGTCAAAAAGGTTAAAAATGATAAAAACTAAACAGACAGTGATGCAATGAACCTTAGTTTATTGTAAAGATACAGCAATGCCTTACATTGAAAATACTCTACTAGTCTTGGAATCAACCATACTTAGTTGTCCCTGCACACCTGAATCACATTTGATATTTTCTAATAGTAATTTTTACACTACTCCTTGAGTAAAAAGCCATAAGAGAAATATACCAGCACAGGAAAGACTGTGTCAATGAATAAAGATGATATTTAACCAAATATATATTCATAATGTGAAACTGTATACATGAAGTAGGAGACAGTGTATCCCAAAACTCAACAAAATTTGTAAAATAAACTATTCAGGAACTTGCATCATAGCTTTCAATAATTCTATTAAGAAACCAGAAGAAACTCAGATTGGAAACCTAAAAATAGACAACTAATTCTATTAGCAGAAAACAAACTTATTTACAACTCCTCTCTGACTAGATTGATCACTATTTTAGACTAAGGCTGGAAATATGACCTCAAACCAATGCTTTATCATAAGCCCTGGATTGCCTTTTATAGAGATAAGAGAGCAACAAGCTTTAGGATTATGACAAAATAAGTTACAACTATTTTGTAACCAACAGATGCAGCTGCAAGAAGAGGCTGGTGTAACCACTTCCCAACTATGTGTTCAGCTTCCATGTTGGTGGGAAAAAGAGTCGGGCCTTTGATGATAGATGCATTGCTAGAGGCCGTTAGAGCCAAGCACTCCTCAAATGCCATCAAAGTGTTTAGTGAGAGCATTTATTTCTTTCCCTTTTCAAACCACACACCAAAGGATGAGAAAATGTCCAAGGAACAACATTGAAAGGAAACCCAGGATGACATAATCTCCTTCACTATTTCCAGGTTCCATTGCACAGGTGAGATTTCATCCTCCAAGTCTCGAAGTTTCATGCAAATTCAAATGAGTAGAAACTTGGGGAATCCACACTTGGCTTACCTCAAAAGTACTAGAAGCCAAGCCAAGAGAACAACATCAATAGCAACAATTCTCCTCTAATCCCTTATCCATTTCATCCGAGGGGCAATCTCCTTACACCTAAAGTTAATGCACTGTTAGGAAAATTAGATGTAAGGGAGGGGTAGAGGAAGTTGAGAAGCTTCCCTACTCTGGAAGGGAATCTACCAAATCACAGAAATAAGGAACTGCTGGAGTAGGAAGAATACATGTTAGAACCCCCCGTCAGATGAGATAAGAAAAGGGAGAAGAAAACACAGAGCTACAATGGACACTACTGCTAATCTCTAATTTTCCCTGCACCACCAATTCCAGAGGAGATTATTCCAGGTCTTTCTAATTTTGTAGGGATAGATTGAGAGCCATGAGAACAAGGAAGAAAATCCTAAAGAATAGGGGAGGAAGTAGGACACACATGAATAGGGGAAAGTCATACTGTCAGAGTGTTTTAAACAGTATGAATGGTAACATTAGCACTTGCCTTTTTATAGAAATTTTTGGATGTAAGCATACATCCGCACATCTGTGGTGTATTAATTTTATAGTCACTCGGTAACATTCCTGCTATAAATGGAAATCTGGTAAGGATTACCATAAGTGGACAAAAAGATTAGATTTCATAATTTCACATAACTGCAAATATCACTTCTTGCATTAATTCTTGCCAAATCAGGTGTCTTAGTTCTCCCAATTAAGCCCTGTCATCACATAAAATTTCATCACACAATAGGTGAAATGTCAATCATGGTAGAGGCATAGATTTCTAAAGGTTGAGCTTGCATAAGCCAAATTATTCTGTTATCAAATTCCTTAGGAGCGGCGGTGATGGAGACCCTACACATACTTGAGCAGTTAATGCTTTGTAATGAAGCCTAGTCAGATTCGGTACCAACAAATCCTTCTGTTATAACTTTTAATGTAGTGTTGATCATGATGTTAGTCATAAGCAAACATAGAATAAAAATTGTACAACCTTTACTCATCTTGAAAGATATGATGAATTCAAAGAATTCATGATCCCAAGTCTGCATGGATTAGTTCTTAATCAACTGACATTACTCAGTAGTTGATGTGCATTGTTGTTTTCCATTCAGGGGCCTTACCATTGATCATCAGTAGGGTTCTATTTCTGTAAAGATGCTACATAGAAGGTTATTCTATACAGTATATTTCTTCAAATGATGTGTCTGCATTTAAATCTTTGCATGATATTTATCAATTTAACATGCTTTAACTTCAAATATGCTATAAATGTTTAGTTCTCTATGAGATATCTGCATATTTCATATAATTTGCTTTTGATTATCCATTATTTGCAATTGCGATGATGAATTGTTCTAAAATTAAAACAAATGTAAACAAATACTTCAAAGTATGATGAATCTTCAGCTATTGAGCCACATACACACTTGATACAGTCATGAGAAAGAAGAAATCAAACCATATTTTCACCAGGATGTTCCACAGCTAGATACAGATGATGCAAACTTCAAAGGATGAGGAATGAAAACAATATATGCAGACTGATGAGCACTCCAAGGGAAGCAGGAAATCAAAGCATATATCAAGAATTTAGACATAGATTCCTCAGAATTTATGATGATTTGTAATCGAACAGGTCTTCTTTTTCATTAAGTATGTGAAAATATGTATGCTTACAATAATTTTGAAATAGGCCCTGAATATTTCAGCAAAGAAATTTCAATTAAGCTTCCAATGTTCAAAATAAAGCATCCCTGCACGTTTTATAAAACAAGTAGAGGGAGTGGTTACACATGATCTACAATCAAGATTTATCTATTAAGATCTATGGTGAATATTTATTTTTTACTTAGTCAAATGTATCTTGTGGCACAGGTTGCCAGTTGGCAACCATCTAGGTAACTTATTTTCTACTAAGTACCTAATGTAGATACTTCCTTTTGTTGCACATCTTTATCTACCCTTCATTTTTTGGGTTTGTCAGGATCATCACTTCCCATACCTTCATCATCATGATGAACATTACTTTGCATATGGGCCTGCATGATTATCCTGACATTTTCATATGCTCCCACTACTCGCTCAACTTCTCCGCCATCCTGAGTTTTTGCCTTAACAATGGCATGCTTGTGGCCTTGATACTTATCATGAAGAGCCTCCAATTTGCTCCTACTGCTACTAGATGTTTCATTGTAATTCTCTACCCTAACCTTGATCCTCATGATCTTGTCCATGGCTTCTTCTATTAGGTGGATAAGAGGGTTATCAGCTATAGGCTGAAAGTTATTATGTAGAGCCTTTACTGCAAAATCTTCTTGATTCTCAATCTTTACTTCTATCTTCCCCTCTAGGGCTTCCAAGATCTCTGCTTCAAATGACATCATGTCATGCAGCTTCATGCCGATGTCTCTTAACTTGCTGCTACATATTTTTAATACATCATTTTCAAATCTGATATCTTTATACTAGATATCCATCAGTATGGTGGTATTACCATCCAGCACCTGTTTGTTTATTAGAACTTGAGGATTAATCCTCTTCATTTCATCCAAAGCACTCAAGGCTTTCTCTAATTGGAATGACCTTCTTCCGGCCTCCATTTGCAATTTATCAACCTTCTTTCTGGAGACACTCAGAGAACTCCACCTCTGTAGAGAGGCCTTCACTACTTCAGCTTCTTTGAATGTGGATGCCATCAACTTTCTCATTATTATTAATTTGTGCTTCATAAGGTCCAGCTTATTGACCTCTTCCTGAGAAATTGCAGTCAATGGGACTGCCTTTGAATTTGAAGTATCATCAGGGTTAATTAACCCTTTTATGTAGGCAAGTAGCTGAGCAATGTGCTCTTTCTACTGCTTATTTTTCTCTTTTTCTTTCTTTACCCTTTGGGTCAAAGAATCAATTATATCTTTTCCCTCTTGACCTTCCTGGTCCTCATTGGCAAATCCTAAATCAACAGTAGTAATCTGGAATTCTTCTGGGGTGATCTTGCCTTTCTCCTTTTCAATTGTGGGAAGTGCTATCTCAGCGGTCCTCCTACCCGTAGCAGGATCTCTTCTTATGGCTGAGGTTAACTTGGCCTTTCTCTTTGGCTTCATGATGGTCTCTAAAAATAGGGTCGACACATCAAACTCTTGAATCTCCAAACCTGACTCTATATCTATTTCTTTCTCAAGCCATGGAGGAACTTGGTCTCCAGATCCTTGGCATCCACCATCATCATGCTGATCACCTTGATCTCCAGTAACTGCATCTATTTTTTATGGAGATGGTGACTTCCTTATTTCCTCCTCATGATGCTCTTCATGAGGGTGATCCTATGGTACTTCCTCCTGTTGAGGAATTTCTTCTTGTGGTGGAGGATCTTGCGATGCATCCACATGATGACCATGCAATTGGTCCTGTACTTCATCATTTTTTGATTCATGCCCTTTAGGAATTTCCTCGTTATGAGGCACATTTGTATCTGTAGATGTAGTGTTATCTATCTTATATTCTTCTACCTAATTTTGGATCACATTTTGATCCGCACCTGTAGTGTCTATTCCTTGAGTCCTTAGGTCATCCTGACCTGATGTATCCTTATCACCAGAAGCCCCCTGAGTCTGGGGTACTTCTTCACTTATCATGGCCTTTTCATTTCCACCCCTTTCTTGGACTTCAACTATTTTGGGTTCATTAGATATATCTTGTTGTTGTTGACCCATATCTACAGTGTGGCCTTCTATTTCTGTCAACTTAATCTCCTGAACATTTTCTGTTCTTTCAGATGTACCCACTAGATTTCCAGGATGTGCTACATCCTCCCTGTATGTTAAATCAATCACTTTCAGGCTAGTCACCTGATCCACTAGTTTATCAAGCCCTATTTGTTGTGCAAACCTTTCTGGGCTATTCTCCTTTTCCTATTCCACTTGCTTCAGTTCTTCTAACACTACTGCCTATACTGATGGAGCTCCTTGTGGAGTTGTGCAGGTGCTAGTAGCAAGGGTTTCCATTTGTTGAAAGGTAACATTCTTTACCATCTCATCATCAAATAAGTCAACTGTCTCCTCCAGTGAGACAAGACTACTTTGAGATGGCCTAGAGGCTTCTTTTACTTGCTCTTTAGCTTGTTTAGTCTTAAACTGAACAATGGTGGGAAGTGGCACATTGTGTTGTAGTTCCTTTCTGAATACTTCTCCACCAGCTCCCCTCAATACTATGGTGTCATGCTTTATTTCACCTCTCATTGAGGTTCTTGGTTTCTTAGGTGTGGATGCCATCACCTAAGGTGCTTTTCTTTTTCTAATGAGGGGCATAAGGCCCTCTTCTTCAGGGTCTTCATCAAGAAGAACATCCTTTTCCTTTTTCTTTTGTGATGGTTGACCCTCCTCATGTGTTCCAATAGTTTCAACATCCAGCCTATAGATCCTTTTAGCTTTTTGTTTATCTATAGGAGGTGGTGCTAATGAGGCTAATGCCTGTCCTGATGCGGATGCATCCTTAGCTATTATAATCACTCTTTCAACTATTACCCCTTTAGGTTCATTACTAATTTTCTTACCTCTGGGGGGTCTCTTGCTTTGTTCTTGACGCAGCATTCTTTCTCCTTTGGATTTCCTCTTTTCAATCAGAAAGTCATCATATTCATTGTTAGAAAGCTCTTGCCTCTTCTTCTTATTGTCAACTGTAAGGGCTACACCCTTCTTCTTCAATTCATTTATTTGTTCATTTACCCAAGACTACGTTAACTGTTGCATCCTGCCTGTAAATTGATCTAATGAGATATCCTCAGGCTGTGTAAGATCAGGTGTTGAGATTGTGTCGTTGTATATCTTGTTTTCCTCATATTCATCAGCTATGATTTTACTATCATCCCTCTTTAACTAAGTAGGCACTAGAATACAATCAAAAGTTCTGATCTGGTTGAGAGTCAGCATTTGGTATTTTCTTCTTCTAGCCTCAACTTCATCCTAACAATCTATCCAAAAATCCTCTAAGTGCCTCTGATGGATGGGCTTCCCCATAATTTTCTGCATCCTCCCATATGGGTCATATGATCTTACCAAGGGGAAAGGTTGTAACTTCATCATGTCTAGACCAACTATGGCCTTGTTAATGTTATCAGAATCCTGGCATATATACCAACCCATTGTTACTGGAAACAATACTGGTGGAATCTTATTATTTGCCTTGTAAGCATCCAATATTGTGGATATCTGTCTCATGAATTCTAGAACAACTGTATCCATGGGATATCTTGGGAGCATGAGGGGTTGTCCTGCAAATCCCTCTATTCTAATATAAGAGAATGTAGTATATTGTATGAACCAAGCACCATGCCTGTATATGACTTCTTGAGCTTCCATGCTCTGTCTTTTAGTCCTATCTTCTTCCATTGTCCTAACCAGATGCATAGAAAATGCATCATTCACTAATTTGTTATCTGGAAGATAATTTTGTCTTTGGAATTGGCGATAATGATCCTAGATGTGGGCATCATTTGTAGTGCCACCAATCTTTTCTTCTGTTGCAAGTGCACTGAATGTACCTTTGTATGCACATGAGTATACCACATATGAAGTCATAGGAAATGAACATTCTAGGCCTCCTAGGTTCATGTGCTGCTCATTTAGGGCATCACTTATCATTTTGGCCCATAATGGCTTGTTGTTTGTATACAGACACATCAGGATAACCCCATACATCCAATCCTTAAAACTCCTAGCATCAGGCTAGCTTGTCACTCTACTAAGCAGGGCTATCATATATTGGTTTTCATCATCAAAGTCAAACTTGTACATATGCACTGGTAGTTTGGCACTTGCAGGATAAGGACTATTTTTTGCCCTCCATTGATACATTCTCTTTCTAGTGGTTTTCTTGTTATTTTCATACTCAACTTTCAATTTCTTCAAATCCATGCTAACAACCTTCTTTCCTAATGGAAAAATAAAGGTAGTTGCAATTCCCTTGATGGACAGATCTGCATAAACTCGACCATGTATCACTATTCTCCTTGTCTGTGGGTTGTAGTTTCTAGCACATTCAATAATCAACTCCGGAGCCTCCATAGAATAAGGAAATCCAGCCGTAGACCACATACCTGGCACCAAAATGGCATCCAACAGGGTGTTATTCTTGTCATCACCCATTCTAGATGACCATGTGACCAAATCTGTGTTTCCCTAGTGCATATCTGTAATGACGCCATATTTGAACCTTACACCTTCAGGCTGAGCGAACATTGGTTTAAGAAATTCAGCTTCAGACTTGCTCAACCACTTGTCTGCCATGATTTCCTGCAATAAACAGGACCAGTCTTACCATACAATACTTCACATACATGCATACCACATTATATTTTACTGCATGATGCACGTTATATTCATTAATCATCACTTCATCATAATATGTGTCACATATAACTTCAAACCAGCAAAAGCATACTACCTGGACATACAGAAAATGACAGGAAGAGGGTTTTAATTACTTACTTGATAGCATTTAACTCATTGATTATGCTGATGATTATATGAAAGAGATTCAGATACTAGTGATAATCATGTGTCCTATTCTACCGCAAGCCATGTGTGTCCGCAGATAGGTCGTATGAGGGTTTGAAAGCTCTGTGCACTGTAAAAATTGGCTTTATCGCAAGGTGAATGTAAAAATGACTGTGAATTCACCTTAAATCTTGTTCCTCGGGTAAATTAGGGCAAATTAGGGCAAATTCAATCTTAACCATTGATCTCCTGTCATTAATTAATGGATACTGCCAAGTGTCTGGATCGCATTCGCAATCGGCGGGAATCCACCTACTGCATTTATGGCATTTAATGTTGCATGACAAGAGGAGCGGAGTGATCTTCAGAAGATCGGGTGATATTTTGAATATCGGGTGCTATTGGGAATATCACCCCCTCGGTGTAATATGACCCTCCGCCCTTGGCGGGAAAACTTATGCGAAAACATCAGGTGATGTTGAGAATATCAGGGGATATTCAAACATCGGGTCATGTTTGAAATGTCGGGTGCTATTTGAAATATGACCCCCCGAAACTAAGATGACCTTTTCTTGAAATGTTAGGATGACATCATCAGGATAATGACTTGATTTATCGTTGTAACACTATGACGTCATCGTCATGTTATGTAAAAGGGTCAATGTTGGAAATATACCTCCACGAGGTAAAAAGGATGATGACATCATCATCAGGGTGATTTTCTTGTCTATCGGGATTGGATGACGTCATCAGCATATTGGCTATAGGGTGATATTTTGCAAAAGGGTGATAAGGTGAGTTATCGGGTGATATTCTGAATATCAGGTGATATTTGAAATATGACCCCCTCAAAATATATAAACGGTTTGACGAGTAACTACTACTATCACTTAAAATTGACGTCCGGAGTTTCGTGAACCGCATGATTATCGGGTGATAAAATTGGATCAGGGTGATCTTTCATAAGATGACTGATGTTGAGAAATATGACCCCCCCTTGGAATATCAGGTTTGACTAGGACTTTGACTCACCATAACTTTTGTTCCCTGATGAATATCAAGGTGATCTAAAAGGCAAACCTACATGAAATTTTGTACTCTTTCCAACCATGAGGTTAAAAACATGAAACATTAACTTTGACAAACTGACCTCATCATGATGACTTACCTAGCCCCCTTTATGCAGGATCACCCGCATGACTTACTTTTACCAGAATGGCCACAAGTGAGAAAACACAAGCCAAGCCAAGCAAAAGTTGGGTCCCTGTTTTCTCAAGTCAAAATGGGGCATGTTGTGTACCCACACAACAACTTGCCACCAAAGAAAACAACAAAATTCCAATGATTCAAGTGAGGTGAACACATTCATATATAGTATTCTAACTCTTTCTAAATATAAGCATCATAATCTTTCTGTATAACAAATTTTCATCATGGCAACAATGCTAACAAAGGATCAGGTGTGTGCAAATGGTTAATTATCCTCATCTTGAAAGCAAGTTGAAAACATGAGTAACTGGTGTTAAGCTACATAGTTGGAGATCATCCCTCATAGCCAACCTGGATAGAGCCTTGCTGCCAGTAGGCATCCATAGCCCTGGCAAGGTTATCTATACAATCTCCCTAAGTAGAGCCCCACTGCCAGTAGGCATCTATAGCCTCGGTAGAGTTACTTAGATGGCCTAATTTTATTATATTTTTGAATTTTTTTAACATTTATACTTTATATATCTGATGTCATCATGTAAGCTCAGTGTGCAAGGTATGGTCACTTGCTGCTTTAGGTTGGAGATTGCATTGGTAACAAGGGAGTCCCTTTAGATTTTTCACTTAACACCTATACTTGTGTGTTCAACAAACCCAAGGCTGTTAGGTTGGTCATTGTGAAAGAATCACTTTGGTCAAGAAAAGACACCCTGATGAAAAGATATCATAGACCTGATCATAAGTACTTTCTCAAAATGAGTCATAGCCTATATATGAATGTGTTCTCATCACTTGAATTCTAACAATTTAGTTATTTTCTAGGGTGATGAGGTGCATCATCTTGACTAACCAAAACAAAAACTCAACAAGCAAATAAAGCAAAAACAAAACAAAACAACACTGTACAAACAACTATACAAATATACACTATGATACACATGACTGTCATGAAGCTACTTTAGGCTTGGAAATAATGTTTGAGGAACTGTCCATTAACTGGTAATGGAACATCTTCACCTGTCAAGTTTTTAAGCCTGAAGGTGCTGTCTCCTAATATCTCAGAGATTTGGAAGGGACATGTTGGTGATTGTTTTAATGCAATCATAACAATTTGTTAAAATTCACATAAAATGAACCAAAATTGACTTGAAAGATATGAAGGAATCGGTTAAGATTCGCTTAATCCCAAGTTTAATATGGTCAGGTCTTGACCTGTTGGGCAAATTCAGTTGGTTGATGTGAAGCTATAATGTTCTAGGGGCCTTACGCAATTTAAGGTTTCTTTTTGGTTAACTAGACTCAAACTATGCAAAAGATTAATAAATGTCAATATGTTGTTCATTCCTTTTGCATAAACTTATACTTGTGCTACAAAACTTTAAATAGTCTTCTCAGATTATTGCAGCTTTCTCATCTTAAATATTTATGAAAACTGTCTACTGTTAACTTTGTTATGCATGCTTCTTTCAAATATGAGACAAATTTCCTTTAAATTTCTACGTTTTAGGCTAAGTATTTCAGATGGGTTGGGAAAAGTTAGAAAGAACTAATCTACACTTTATTCACTCTATTCGAAGGATCTAATTGTTTTGTTATGCACTTTATAAATAATACAGCAATTTGACCAAATCCACAGACAAAACCTTAAATGTATATTCTGAGCATTTTTGTAAACATACACCTAAGATTGCAAGCTCTAAGAGAAAATTGTTTCAAACACAAAGAAGAGCAGGAAAACACTCAGAAGATAGATGCAGAATTTCAAATTCAATTGTATTAGAAACAGACAGTCACATATGATTTACAATGTCGGAATGACTCTTAGCTTCATTGATCAAACTACAGAAAACTTACAACCTTTACAGATACAGTAAGGAAGCCAGATGTTCCACACATTCCTTATTGCAGACACAGGCAACCTCCTTCTTCTACTTCTAAACTCAAAGGTCCCTCTATTCTAAATGCTATTCTCTACAAGAATTTACTACTACAAATTTCTATGTAGCCCCTATGTAAAGTTTTACAGTGTATCAAGGCACAAAATATAGACTTTCTGATTGTCCTCAATACAGCCCAAAAAACCCTAGTTTAAACCCTGGTTCAAACCTCTGGTTACAGTATTAAATGCTGGTGAACTAGTTTCCCAAAATACCTTTGAGCATCCATCAAATCTGGGTGAAATATGCCCTCCTGGAAAGCCTAGCAAGTTATTAATAACTTCTCTTGTCTGCTGTGATGATGCCTTCAGCTGCATTTTATCTTTTCATTTGAAGACCCTTGACTTCCTCATCCTTTATCCTTATTTTCTCCTACTCCTAAGATCTGATTTCCTCTCTATGATGTTACTGCCATCAAGTTTCAGCTCCTCTCTCAACTGCAAGCCTGCAAAAAAAAAAGATGAGCAATAAGTATCACTTCACTTAATAAATAGTAGGAAACTGAAACATCTATCAAATCAAGGCATGACTATGCAACATGTAGAAATCAGGCCCAAAAAATGCCTCAAAAACACATTCAAAAATGCTATCACTCCACCTTTTTCCTGCCCATTAGCTTGAGATATGCCGTCGATGAGAACAAAAATTGATTGGCCGATTTCCATTGTTTCGGCATGAGTTTCACCGAAATAGCCCTAGCGGCCTATGTTCCCCTCTTATCGGTATGACATCACCCATTGGTGCGGTCAAAACATTTCCCACCGATAGCCATCATTTGGCCAATGCAAACTCATCGGCTAAACTCTTACCGATCATCACCCAAGGCTCCATCGGAGTAACCATTGCTGTCGGTGAGAACAAAAATTCCAAACATGGCCAATCGGTTAAGATATACTAATGGCAATACATATGCAACCCCCCCTTTGATCGACTAAGTCTTTTCCTTTGAAGACCCTTGGCCTTGTCATCAGTGTGAGATTACCCAATTAGTGAAGGATTATCATTTCATTCTGATTGCTATGTTTCACCGATGGGCCCATAGCCTTCTATCTTATCGGCATGAGATTCCTTATCGCGAAGACAAAACCAAACACCACTGATACTGAAAGTTATGCTGATGAGCTTTCTTCGGTGAGAAACTTCCCTTCGGGGAGACAATTTCAAACTCCACCGATATCAAATGTTGTACCGATGAACACAGCACTTCGGAGAGACTATACTCATCAGGGAGACAAGTTCAAGGCACTCCGATATTAAAAGTTACACCGATGAACTCAAGCACTTGCATCCCCGGATATGCAAGTGGGAAATATACAACATTTTAATTCATCCCAACTTCCCCTTCCCATCCGCACAAAGTATATTTCATTGTAATGTTATAATGTATGCATGAAATATAGATTGTGCGAAACATATAATGTTTTACCATCGTATAATAACTCTTTGGGTCTGCCATTGTATAAGTGCATTGTATACTTCCTGCAAAACATACAATCATGAGATATAAAGTGGGTCCAAAACATCAATTCATTTCAATCTAAAACCACCCTATATGTATATTTCAAAAATTTAACCAGATGCCTACAAAGAGAAGGACCTATAACTAACTTTGTATCATGCATAACCTGATCTACAAACCTGAATGTTCATTTTACCTTAAATAATCATAACTTGCAAAATATGGCAAATTTTAAGACAGTTCAAAAAGCAACCCTAGCTTATTTTCCACAAGGAATCCAACCATATCATGCGCTGGTACTAAAAATGCAATTTTCTCTATTTTTTTATAACAAAGTTTACAAATTTTGACTCCCTTTTTCCCTTTACCACCAAACAGAATGACAAACCCAAAGCGAAAAAAGCAAAGCAACATCAGGGGTCCTCATTTTGCTAACGAGTAAAATGGGGCATGTTGTGAACATCACAACAACTAGCAATGAAACAAAATAATTAAATTCAAAGCATTTAATAGAACTAGATGAAATAAATCCATAACTTCCAACTATCTTTCCTGCAAATCATTATTCAACTTGAGACTTAAGGTATTCAATAAGGGTGCATGAATTTTCATTTTCAGTTTAGGTGTGTGCAAGTGATTAATTATCCTCATCTTGAAGATTGGTTGAACAAACCAGTGATTGACATTAGCCTACGTAGTTGAGGATATTCCCTCATAGCCGACCAGATAGAGCCTTGTTGCTAGCGAGCATCCATAGCCCTGACAAGGTTATCATTACAATTTTTCTAAGTAGAGCCCCACTGCCAGCAAGTGTCTATAGCCCCGGTAGAGTTACTTAGATGGATTAATCTTGATTTTCAGTATAATCTACTTTATTTACTTATATTTTTAGTTTTATATTCTATTGCTTTTGATATTTGATAGGAATTTCTCAAGATATAGCAATTTGTAACTGTAAGACACAAGGAATGAGCACTTGTTGCTATTAAGCTGAGAATTGTAATGGTAGCAAGGGTGACCTCAGATTTTTCACCTAATATCTACACTGGTAGGTTCAACAAACCTAAGGATTTTAGGTGTGTCATCATGAGAAACCTCTCTGAATTCTCAATCACATTTATTGAATACAAAATTTCAGAAGCTAGACAACTCTTCTACATTCATGATAGTTACAACAAGCTATGCATAAATTGCAAATGATTAACCTAAATATTCTGAATTTTATACTGTCTTGAATGGTTGTTAGTTTGCTCCCTAATACTCTAAAGTAAAACAAAGATCCCTGCTGAGGAGAAAAAAAAAACCAACAAAACTGTACAAACAACTAACCTACAAAAGAAAACAACAAAAGGAAAAAAGAAAACAAAGCAAAAACTATACACTACTTACACCATATTACAGAAGAAAAAGGACTGCCTTTTACCTCAGGCCTGGAAGTAGTGTTTCAAATGTTGGCCATTAACTGGTAATGGCACATCTTCCCTTATCAAGGTCTTGAGTCTAAATGTATTGCCTCCTATTATTTCAGAGACTTGCAATGGACCTAACCATAGTTTGTCAAATTTTCCATGATGTCCTTTCTTTTCATGTGCTTTATCCCAGCACAGCACTAAGTCTGATATCCTAAATGTCTAGACTCTTGCTCTCTTATCAAACCACCTCTTAACTACTGCTTGGTGTTTGGCAAACTTCTCGATGGCTTGACCTCTTTTCTCATCTAATTGTAACATTTGTACTATCCTGGCTTCCCTATGATTATCAAAGCCTAAGTACTCATTGGTGAACTTCCAGATTGGTATTCTTAAGTTCACTAGAAGTAGGGGATCAGTCCCATAAACTAAATGATAAGGTGTACTACATAAAGCTGTCTTAAACTTGGTCCTATCTACCCATAATGCATATCTTAACAGGGTATTCCACTCTCTAGGACTCTTTGCAATTAGCTTCTTGATTATGTCTAATAAAATTTTGTTCGTAGACTCAACTAATCCATTACCTTGAGGGTAATAATTTGAAGAAAACCTTAAAACAATCCCATATTCAAATGCCCATTTAGAAAACTTTAAAGAAGAGAAAACAAGGCCATTATCACATACCAATGAATAGAGAGTTCCAAACCTGGTGATGATGTTTTCTTCAACAAACTTGATAACTACCTTAGTTGTGGAGAATTTGCAGCAGGTAGCCTCAGTCCACCTTGTACAGTAGTCTGTCACTGTTAGTATGAACTTGTGTCCTGTAGAAGATGGAGGATTGATGACTCCAATAAAATCCAGGCCCCATTGTGCGAATGGTCTTGATTCAATCACAGGTTGTAGTGGATTGGCCTGATTTCTTCCCTTGTCTGCTGCAGTCTGATAGGTGCGGCAACTTTTAATGTGACTCTCAGTATCTTTAAACATTGTGGGCCAATAATAGCCCACCCTCAATATCGTGTGTGTTGTAGCTAGATGGGAACCATGGCCGGTTCTGTACTTGTCATGTAGCTTTGTCAACACTTTATCTGCTTCAATTTTGTTTAGACATCTCAAATAAATTCCATCATGGTTCTTCCTGAATAGAAGACCTCCTTGCACCATATATTTTTGTGCTTTAATCTTCAAAGCTCTCCTCTGAGAAGATTTCATCCTATTTGGGTACTTTCCAGCTATTAGAAAAGTATTTAGATCACCATACTAGTTTGATGCATCATGGGAATTCAACACATACTACTATGTTATCAAATCTAGATCTGTATTTACTATTGTTTGTACCAACGCCTACCCTCTGACCAGCTTCATGGGAATGATTTCCATGTCAAACTCTTGTAGCGTGGTGATCCACTTGGCTCTCTTTTCTCCAAGTTTGTTCTGCATCAGCAACATCTTTACTGCTGTGTCTGGCACTATGGCTTTGATCTGGCTGCGTAAAATATAATGTCTAAATTTTTTCACAGCCCGTCCTAATGCAAATGCTTGTCTCTTAGTGTCTAGATACCTCAACTATGCATCCTTCAGAGGTGCGCTCATGAATGCGATGGGCCTTTCTTCATTGTTTTCACCTTTTTGTGTCAAGGTAGCCACAACTGAATGAGAGGATGCGAAGGAGTATATGTAAAACAGGCTTGTGTAGTCTAGACTTGCCAATACATGAGCATTAGAAATTGCCTCCTTGATATCTTCAAATGCAGCCCTAGCCACAGGTGTCCACTCCATCTGTGCATCCTTCTTCAACATGGCATTTAATGACTGCACAATCTCTGCAAAACCCATGATAAACTTCTGAACAAAGTTAATTTTACCAAAAAATGATTTCAACTCTTTCCTACTGTTTGGTATTTGCAAATTTTTTATTGATTCTATTCAATCCAGATCAATCGAAATTCCATCTTTAGAAATAACATGGCCTAATAATTTATCTTCAGTTATGCCAAATATACATTTCTTAGGGTTAAGGGAAATTCCATACCTCTCACATCGCTTAAGTATTTTTCTGAGATCTTTAGCGTGAGTGGATGTATCCTTGGAATACACAGTTAGATCATCCATATACACAACAATGCACTTACCTGATAACCCACGGAATGCAATGTGCATGGCTCTCTGAAAAGTAGCACCTGCATTAATCAGACCAAAAGGCATTCTCCTATATGCATAATTTCCCCATTTACATGTGAAGGTGGTTTTCAATCTATCTTCTCTATCAATCAAGACTTGGTTATAACTTGAGAAACAATCTAAAAAAGACATCATCTTTGCCCCATTTACTACTTGCAGCACTTCATCCATTAGAGGCAGAGGATAATTATCCTTTTTAGATGCTTTGTTTAAATTTCTAAAGTCTACGCATACCCTGATGTCTCCATTTTTCTTCCTCACTGGTACTAGGTTAGCAACCCAAACTGAATGTTTGACTGGGAAAATTATTCTAGCAGACAGCAATTTTTTAACTTCCTCAAAGATTAAAGACTCTAGAATGGCATTCACAGGCCTTTGTTTTTGCCTAAATGGTTTAACCTCTGGTCTCAAAGGTATTACGTGAGTTATGATGGATGTATCATAGGTTTTCAAGTCTTCATATGTCCATGCTATTACGTGTTTGTATTCTTTCAGAATGTCTAAAACTTCTTTTCTAATTTTCTCAGAGCAAGCTTTTCCGATTAGTACATTTTGTGGATTTTGCTCTGTCCCTAAGTTGTGTGGATCACACTTACCCCCTTCCATTCTAGGTAAGTCTTTATGTCTTATTACTCCATCAAAATCAAAGATATGTTCTAATTCAATTACTCCTTTGGGTAAGAAGTTGCTCTTCAAGTTGATTATATTCTCTTTGTCCCATGTTGTCTTAGGCTTTTCTTGTTCATCAATGATTTGGGCCTCAAATACCTCATTACAATTTAGAAAATCAATAATTTGTTGGTCCCCTCCAAATACCTGAAGGTGTGTAACATTGTTTGGGATACTAGGAATATTAACTAATTCAACAGCAAATCACCTCAATCCTGATAGTGTCAAGGGTTCTAGTGTGCTAGCAGCAACTGCTAGTGCATCTAGCATGTGGTTAAGCTCTCTGGGGATATGCTCTATGTTAAAAGCATCAAACGAATCTATTAAACCCCATACCCTATGTCTGTAACTAATCATTTTCTTGTAATTGCAGGCATATAGTTTCCTCACTTGTCTGACTACTAATTCAGAGTCTAAAAATACTCTGATCATTTTCACCCTTTTCTTGATGGCCATGACAAGTCCTAAAATTAGGGCTTCATATTCAACAATATTGTTAGTACAGGAAAATTGTAATCTATATGCTGCCAAGTGTGATTTACCCTAAGGATCTATGAGTTCAACACCTACACCCACACCCTATTTTGATCTAGACCTGTCACATTTTAATGTCCACATGCCATCTTTACTTTTCTGACCTCTTATCTTGGCATACCTTTTCTCTTCTGTCACTTGTGAGGTGCTGGTCTATTTATTCATGGGCATTTCTGTTTGGTTAACTTGCATATGTGTATTTCCAGCTGGTAAATCAGAAAGACAACTACCCTTGTCCTTTATTTCTTCTCCTAAATTTGGAATCAAGGCATCTACACCACTCTGTAAATACCCTTGTGGTTGATCAGGATTCTCATTTTCTTCTTGCAACTCTATCCTCTTCATGCATTTTTTGTATTCATATTCAATGGTGTCTTTGCATATTCCACAACTCTCCTCAGAATGTGGCCTATTGTGAACTCTACATCTGTCCCTATATAGTTTACATTGGACTGGTAGACCTTGTTTAGTGCACTCTTCCACTTCTTGTCTAATGGCATGACCAAATTTTTCCATTGCACTACTTTCTTCATCCGAAGAGTTTCCATCAGAGTCAATGAATAATGATGTCCTATTACTAACATGTTTTTCTCTAAAGTTCAACATCATGATCTCTGCAATCTGTACCCCATTGTTAATGATCTTATAGACACTAGGCTCAATAGCAACATATAATATTTCATTTGTTCGATTATACTCTATTATCATATGTTTCATCCTGGGCTCTGCCTCTATTCTAATCTAGTTTGGGACACCTCTCCAGGGTAGCCACATATGCAAAAAATCAATGGCCATATATCCGTTTAATGTCTTGGACCAATCCCTACTCAGCAACATTCCATAATTTATGGGTATATCCACTACTTGAATGTCAATGATTTGGCTTACCCTAGGGTCTGAAGCTAATTGCATTTGAATGTTCATGAGTTCTCCTATCACACTAACCTCAGTTTTATCTAGCTGTGTGACAACCTTAGCAAATTTGGTGGGAGTCAGCCCTAGAGTTTTACATATTCCTAAGGGCATTACATTGGCTGACGCACCAGAGTCCACCATGCAATTGTGTATGTTCTTCCCGCACAGTCTAACTATCAACAAGAAGGGAGGAGCATCCTTCTTATCCGCATACATTACTACATTTGTATTGGAAGGCAGCACAACTCTCTTACTTTTCTCTTTAGGTGGTGAATCCCTATTAGGAATAGTTATATCAGCAGAAACCTCATCTGTCATGGATGTATCCAGAGATTTTATAAAAGAATTTTTGATCGCTGGAGTTTTTAATAATTCATTTAGAGGTATACTGACCTTAATTTTCTTTATTTCCTTTGACAAGTAACTCATTAATCTTGTTGTCTCTATTGTTTTAGTTTTACTTGTTTAATCTTTTTGTACTACTATTCTGTTATTTGTGTGCTGATTAGCCTTAAGTATGGTAGGGTTGTTGCTGGCATTCTGATCTGGGGGTGTATTGAAGTTGTTAGGAGGAATGGAAGTGGTGAAAGGTCCTCCTAGCCTAGGGTTGTTCCTCAAATTGTAGGTGTGTTTTTTATCCATCTGTTGGAAAGCCTACACCTCTTGTGTTTCAGTCAACACCTCATTTTCAGTTTCAAAGGGAAACTGAAAAGCGTTTAACACAAAGGCTGATTTAGGATAAAGATTTTCACAACAGTATTGTCCATCCTCTAACAATTCATCCTCTTTCTCTTCTGCAGTTGTAAAGGCAAACATTTCTAAGACTAAGGCTGTATCATATCCTGAGGGTACTACCTCATTACCCTTGGGAATGAGAAATTCAGAGGTAGGAGGTTACACATCTATATTAAAAATGCTAGCTGCTAAGTGGAATTGTGGACAATCATTCTCAGCATGGGCATTGGTATTGTAAAATCTGCACCAATTTTTGGGTGTTGTATTGGCCATTTGGATGCCAGCCATCTGTTTTGCATCATGATTATCTATATTCTCAAAAGGAGAAGCTAGAGTACCATTTTTTGGTCCAGTGTTCCATGTTTTGGGTGACCTAGGCTGATTCTAATTTTTGTTATTGTATCCTTGGCTTCCCCTATTGTCTATCACTAGTCCTTTGTTTTGTATTGATTGCCCTTGGTTATGACCTTGATGCTGATTATAGTTTTGGTTCTGATTTGAACATTGGCCCTGGCTATTTTTTGGTTATAACCTTGATTGTAGTGTTGATTTAGATTTGCATTATAGTTCTGATTTTGGCCTTGGTTGTAATTCTAATTTTGACTGTAGTTTTGGTTGCCTCTTCCATAGAGATTCTCATTTCTTAGTTGTGTCACTTCAGTGGTTAATCTTTTCAAATGTGCAGTGATATCTTTGATTTCTTCTCTTCCTTCCTGTGCCTTTACCATAGTTGTATCCTTAGGAGGTTGAAAGAAAGGTTGAACATTGTTTTGATTGCTATTAGAAGTGTTACCTGTGTAAGGAACTATGGCTTGGATTGGAGTAGGACTATACACAAGAGTGTATGTTGGGACCTGATTTAATGGTGGAGCATGATGCATAGGGATTCCATTCCAAGGTTGTACCTAATTTTGCATTCCAAAATTTCCTTCACTGACAAATGGACTATAAATTGTAGGCCTCATTTCTTGGTTTACTGAGGCTGCCTCTTTATAGGCTTTGGATATTGAGTCTATGTCAGGTTTCCTCTTGATAAACATGGTAGTCAAAGGATCCAAGGCTGCATAGTACATAGCTAGTAAGGTATCATCATCTACGGTGTAGGGGGCTACTAGCCTAGAGTAAGCCTTTTGAAATCTGTCATTGAAATTATCAATTAGCTCTCCCTCACCTCTTTTTATGGTAGCTAATTTGTGATACAAGATGCAAGGATCAATGGGTCCTCTAAATCTAGATAAAAATGCTTCTTCCATAAGTGGCTAGGAAGAAATGTAACCATTGGGTAATTTTACATACCAGTTAGAGGCCTGCTCATTGAAGGTGTAGGGAAACAATCTACACACAACATCCTCGTGCTCTAATCTAGCCCTAAAACATGCCTCCTTGAATATTCTAATGTGGTCTTTTGGATCTTGGTGCAACTGGTATTTGGGGCATATCTTCTCTAGATTCTTGGGCATCTCATTATAATCAGGGAATGGACATTGAAATAAGCCATTGTGGGCACTTGAGCTTGACCTGGGCCTATAGGAATGCCTAGATTTACTGGTGGGATAGGATTTCTAGGAGGACTAGGACCTCTAGGAGTACCTGAATCAAGGTTCAAGGATCTAAATGAGGAACGGTCAGGACTCACAATGTTACAGATGCTAAAGGGTGATCTAGGAGGTGTTCCAGATGAACTCCCTACTTGTGATATTTTAGGATTCCAAATCAGAGGGTTCCTACTTAGCCTTGTATCAGGTAGTTGCACAAAAATATCTCCCAAACTGGATCTAGACCTAGTCACTCTATCACTGTTATTAGCTAGTTTAAAACAAACCCTAACTCAAGTCGACCCTCCTTCTAGTGCCAGAAAAACTGTTCATGATTTTTTTGATGCAATCCTAACAATTTGTTAAAATTCACATAAAATGAACCAAAACTAACTTGAAAGATATGAAGGAATCGGTTAAGATTCGCTTAATCCCAAGTTTAATATGGTCAGGTCTTGACCTTTTGGGCAAATTTAGTTGGTTGATGTGAAGCTGTAATGTTCAAGGGGCCTTACGTGATTTAAGGTTTCTTTTTGGTTAACTAGACTCAAACTATGCAAAAGATTAATAAATGTCAATATGTTGTTCATTCCTTTTGCATAAACTTATACTTGTGCTGCAAAACTTTAAATAGTCTTCTCAAATTATTGCAACTTTCTCCTCTTAAATATTTATGAAAACTATCTACTGTTAACTCTGTTATGCATGCTTCTTTCAAATATGAGACAAATTTCCTTTAAATTTCTACGTTTTAGGCTAAGTATTTCAAATGGGTTGGGAAAAGTTAGAAAGAACTAATCTACACTTCATTCACTCTATTCGAAGGATCTAATTGTTTTGTTATGCACTTTATAAATAATATAGCAATTTGACCAAATCCACAGACAAAACCTTAAATGTATATTCTAAGCATTTTCACAAACATACACCTAAGATTACAAGCTCTAAGAGAAAATTGTTTCAAACACAAAGAAGAGTAGGAAAACACTCAGAAGATAGATGCAGAATTTTAGATTCAATTGTATTAGAAACAGACAGTCACATATGATTTACAATGTCAAAATGACTCTTAGCTTCATTGATCAAACTACAGAAAACTTACAAGCTTTACAGATACAATAAGGAAGCCAGATGTTCCACACATTCCTTATTGCAGACATAGGCAACCTCCTTCTACTTCTAAACTCAAAGGTCCCTCTATTCTAAATGCTATTCTCTACAAGAATCTGCTGCTACAAATTTCTAAGTAGCCCCTATGTAAAGTTTTACAGTGTATCAAGGCACAATATATAGACTTTCTGATTGTCCTCAATACAGCCCAAAAAACCCTAGTTTAAACCCTGGTTCAAACCTCTGGTTACAGTATTAAATGCTGGTGAACTAGTTTTCCAAAATACCTCTGAGCATCCACCAAATCTAGGTGAAATATGCCCTCCTGGAAAGCCTAGCAGGTTATTAATAACTTTTGTTGTCTGCTATGATGATGCCTTTAGCTGCATTTTGTCTTTTCATTTGAAGACCCTTGACTTCCTCATCCTTTATCCTTATTTTCTCCTGCTCCTAAGATCTGATTTCCTCTCTATGATGTTACTACCATCAAGTTTCAGCTCCTCTCTCAACTGCAAACCTGCAAAAAAAAAGATGAGCAATAAGTATCACTTCACTTAATAAACAGTAGGAAACTGAAACATATGTCAAATCAAGGCATGATTGTGCAACATGTAGAAATTAGGCCCAAAAAATGCCTCAAAAACACGTTCAAAAATGCTATCACTCCGCCTTTTTCCCGTCCATCAGTGTGAGATATGCCGTTGGTGAGAACAAAAATTGATTGGCTGATTTCCATTGTTTCAGCGTGAGTTTCACCGAAATAGCCCTAGCGGCCTGTGTTCCCCTCTTATCGGTATGACATTGCCCATAGGTGCGTTCAAAACATTTCCCACCAATAGCCATCGTTTGGCCAATGCAAACTCATTAGCCAAACTCTTACCGATCATCACCCAAGGCTCCATCGGAGTAACCATTGCTGTCGGTGAGAACAAAAATTCCAAACATGGCCGATCGGTTAAGATATACCGATGGCAATACATATGCAACCCCCCTTTGATTGACTAAGTCTTTTCCTTTGAAGACCCTTGGCCCTGTCATCGGCGTGAGATTACCCAATCGATGAAGGATTATCATTTCATTCCGATCGCGATGTTTCACCGATGGGCCCATATCCTTCTATCTTATCGGTGTGAGATTCCTTATCACCAAGACAAAACCAAACACCACCGATACTAAAAGTTATGCCGATGAGATTTCTTCGGTGAGAAACTTCCCTTCGGGGAGACAATTTCAAACTCCACCGATATCAAATGTTATATCGATGAACGCAGCACTTTGGAGAGACTATACTCATCGGGGAGACAAGTTCAAGGCACTTTGATATTAAAAGTTACACTGATGAACTCAAGCACTTGCATCCCCGGATATGCAAGTGGGAAATATACAACATTTTAATTCATCCCAACTTCCCCTTCGCATCCGCACAAAGTATATTTCATTGTAATGTTATAATGTATGCATGAAATATAGATTGTGCCAAACATATAATGTTTTACCATCATATAATAACTCTTTGGGTCTGCCATTGTATAAGTGCATTGTATACTTCCTGCAAAACATACAATCATGAGATACAAAGTAGGTCCGAAACATTAATTCATTTCAATCTAAAACCACCCTATATGTATATTTCAAAATTTTAACCAGATGCCTATAAAGAGAAGGACCTATAACTGACTTTGTATCATGCAAAACCTAATCTACAAACCTTAATGTTCATTTTACTATAAATAATCATAACTTGCAAAATATGGCAAATTTTAAGATGGTTCAAAAAGCAACCCTAGCTCATTTTCCACAACGAATCCAATCATATCATGCACTAGTACTAAAAATGCATTTTTCTCTATTTTTTTAAACAAACTTTGCAAATTTTGACTCCCTTTTTCCCTTTACCACCAAACAGAATGACAGACCCAAAGCGAAAAAAGTAAAGCAACAGTAGGGGTCCTCATTTTGCTAAGGAGTAAAATGGGGCGTGTTGTGAACATCACAACAGAACCTATCCATAATTTGTCAAACTTACCATGGTCTCCTTTCCTCTCATGTGCTTTGTCCCACATCAAGACTAAATCTGATATCCTGAGGGCTTTAACCCTAGCTCTTTTATCAAACCAATGTTTGACAACAGCCTGATGTTTGGCAAATTGATCAATTGCCTGACTTCTTTTCTCTTCTAGGTGCATCAACTAAAGCAACCTGACTTCTTGCTTATTGTCTATATCAAGGTACTCTTGGGCAAATTGTAGTGTAGGAATCTTTAGGTTTACAAAGAGGATGGGATCCACCCCATATACTAAGTGATAAGGTGAGTTTCCTAATGCAGTCTTTGTTGGTGTGAACATGTAATTCACACATATTAAGTTGACTTAGTGAGTCTTCTAGATGTCACATTGCCTCTTACAGTCTTGTTCCTAGTTCTGTCTACCCATAAGGCATATTTCAAAAGGGTACTCAACTCCCTAGGGTTCTTTTCTATTAACTTCTTTATGATATTCAGCAAATTTTTATTAGTTGATTTTGCCAATCCATTCCCTTGAGGATAATAATTGGATGAGAACTTTAGTATGATCCCATAATCGAAGGCCCAACTTGATAATTTGGTTGAAGCAAAAGCAGAGCCATTATCACTTACCAAAGCATAGGGAACCCCATACCTGGTGACTATATTACTTTCTAGAAATCTGATGACATTGTCTGTATTGCACGTCTTGGTGCTGACAGCTTTAGTCCACGAGGTACAATAGTCAGTAATCATTAAAATGTACTTGTGGCCTGAAGATGATGGAGGATTAATTGGTCCTATGAAATCCATGCCCCATTATGCAAATGGGCGTATCTCCATCACTGGCTACAAAGGTTAGATAGCATATCTTTCTCTATTGGCAGCAACTTGACATACATGGCAACATTTAATATGTTCAGCAGTGTCTTTAAAAATTGTAGGCCAGTAATATCTTGCCCTTAGAATAGCATGAGTTGTGGCTAAGGATGACCCATGTGCTATTCCAAATTTGTCATGTAATTCTAACAACACCTTGTCTGCTTCTGGCCTTTCTAGGCATCTTAAGTATATTCCTTCATAATTTTTCTTGAAAAGTACCCCTGCTTTCATCATGTACTTCTGGGAATTTATTTTTAGGGCTCTTCTTTGTGAAGCCTACAGTCTGGGAGGACATCTCCCAGTAATCAGGATATGCCTAATGTCTGAGTACCATTCTCCACTGTTCCTCTCATTGATAACATACTGCTGACTTGTGATATTTTGATCAATCTCTAATATCATCTGGCTTAAAGCTTGTCCTCTTACTAGTTTCATGGGTGTGATATCCATGTCATATTCCTATAGGACAGTGATCCACTTAGCTCTCTTCTCACCTGGCTTGCTCTGCATCAATAACATCTTTACTGCTGCATCAGGTACCACAACAATCACCTTGCTTCTCAAGATATAGTGCCTGAATTTCTTTACTACTCTAACCAAAGCAAGGACTTGCCTTTCTACATCCATGTACTTGAGTTCTGCATCTCTGAATGGGCAGCTCATGAATGCTATAGGCTTTTCTTCTTTTTCTTCATTTCTTTGTGTCAGCACTGCTACAGAGGTATGTGTATATGCCTAAAAATGACACAAATCATCCTAAATAAATATTCTAAATATTTATTCCCTTCTTCTATTAATTAAATAAATATTCTAAATTTGTTTAATCGATTCACTGTTCCATAATTAAATAAATTCTATTTATTTAATTAAAATCCTTCCATTTGTCCTTCACAATTAAATAATTATAAATTATTTAATTAATCCTATTTCCTCTATCCTAAAGTTCTAAATTCAAAATTCCACATCACCTTTACACCTCACCTTTTCCACCTCACCTTGTCCACCTCATCAGGTTGCACATGTAATTAAATATATTTAATATTTAATTATCTTATTTTCCCTCACCCACATGGCCTATTTCTTCTCCAATCAGAGGTCAGTTAACCAATCAATCAAGTCTGTTAACTAACCTGTCAGTTGAGTCAAATCCTCAATCAACCCAGTCAGTTCCACAATCCACTCTTTTAACTGATCAATCAATTCTGTTAACAGACCAGTCAAGGGAGTTAACTCTCCAATCAGTTTTGTCACATCCCACCTTTCATGATGGAGCTGGGACACTTGTCACATTTCCACTGGTTGCACATTCCTCAACCATCCTCAACCGTTGATCTTCATATCTTCTCTCAACCGTTGATTCCTATTCCTCCAGGTCTATAAATGAAGCTTCATCCCTTCATTCTAATCATCCAGGCTTTCGACATCGTTACTCTGCAGAAATATCACCAGCGCGCCTTTGGCACCCATTTGTCATCTACAAGCTTGAGATCACCATTGTTGCATTGGAGCTCACCTTCATTGCATATCACACTACAGCCGTTCACCATCGACTTCCTCCAACAGCTTTTAAAAGATTGCACTCTCTGAGGGCTCATCTCATCTGCGAAAGAATGATTCGTGATAGGCGAACAACAGAAGTTTCGAAACGGAAGAGGTTTGCTGTGTTTGTTCATTGCTTTGCTTATTTGAATCTTCTTTGTTTCTCTATTCTGTTGATGTTTGGGTCATCTGTTATTCATTTGATTGATGCACTATTTTACCCTCACATTTTTGGCGCCCACCGTGGGGCCGTTGCCCCTTTATTTTACCGTTTTTGAGCTTTTTTGAAGGCAGGTTCCGTACAGACCCCGCAGAGTCACGCACAGGTTCTTTCGGCGCATCTGTTCATTTTTACGGCGCTTTTGAAGACTGTTACGGTGCTTTTGTAAAACTGCGCATCTGTTGACTGTAACAGCGCTTTTATGTACTGTTGCTGCGCTTTTGTTTAAACTGCGCATTCGTTGATTTTTGCTGCGCTTTCATATAATATTGCTGCGCATATGTTAAAACGGCGTATCCGTTGTCTGTTACGGCGCTTATGATAACTGTTACTGCGCATACGTTAAAACCGCGCATCTGTTTATTTTAACGGCGCATATGTTCATTCTTACAGTGCATTCGTTAATGTGGCGCTTCTGTTGATCACTTCTGCGCATCTGATCACTGAAGCTGTGCATTTGTAACTGGTTCAGTTTTTGAGTACTTTTCTAGGGTATTTTGCTAACGCTAACCCTTTTGCAGGTGTTTGCTGGAGCGGTTTTGCAGGTTAGGCACGGGTTCAGTTACATGTAGTTGCATCTAAATAGCTCACCTTTCATTTTCTGGGAAATAGTAAAACGGCTGTTCATTACAAATCTTCGTCTAGTCTTAATTAGGGAGGAAGTAAACTTGTTTATTTCATGCTTGCATTGCAAACAAACTTCCAAGTTATTGCTATCTAAGACTTAAAATTGAACTCACAACTGCATTCTGGAGTTAAAACGAATCATTGCTATATCGTGAGACCTGAATTTCAAAGTTAACAATCTCGTGCAACGTGGACTTAAAATTGAACTCACAACTGCATTCTGGAGTTAAAACGAATCATTGCTATATCGTGAGACCTGAATTTCAAAGTTAACAATCTCGTACAACGTGGATTTAAAATTGGACTCACAACTGCTTTCTGGGACTTAAAATTGAACCACTGCAATATTGTCAAAATCACTTCAAAGTTTTGTTTGACTAGCTTAGCCCATTTAGTTTTTATCTTTTTAACTAGGGTGGATTGAATCAGCGTATTCTGTGTTTGCGAATGACAATAGGCTTATGCTCTCCCCTCTTCTGGGTGATCAGAATGCCAGACTTTGTCATTCTACTTGTCTAACCTTTAGGAGGGGCCTGCCCTTGGATGCACGCTTGTCCAAGCGGGAACGACCCTGAGTGGTAACAGGCTAACGCCAAGCCCTACCGAGCCACTTAAAATAAATTGTGCTTGAGGTGAAAACCTCCTGCAACGAGTGCTGTTATGTTACACCGACGGCCAACCTCCCCCAAAACCCTCTCAGGCGCAACCCTGTGAGGCTGGGAGACTCCATAACGGAGAGTAGCGCCGCCGCATGTGTAACCACTTGAACGGTTGCCCGAATTACAAACCTCTTGTTTTAGTGGCCCAAATCCCTTATAATCCATTTCTCGCCTAGGATTTTGTACTTGCTTTTGTCCAAAATAGAGTCGAAAAACTACAAAAACAATGAAAAACTACAAAACATTTTTTGTGCTTGCTGTGTTTTCTTGCTAAATTAATTCATAAAATCATATCAGGAAGACTTATTCCAGCCAAAAAATACCCAAAAACAGAGAAAAATCCCAAAAATTTGCCCAAAAATACCAGAGCTGCGCATATATCCATTTCTGCGGCGCATATATAGCGACTTGCTGTGCTTTTGTACCGACTTGCAGCGCTTTTGTACCCTTCTGCTGCGCATATACTCTGTTCTGCTGCGCTTTTACAGCGACTTGCTGCGCATGTACGCCGACCTGCTGCGCATATACTTTTCTGCTGCGCATTTGCGCACTGTTACTGCGCATACGTACCTCACCAGAGCGGCGCATTTACAACGACTTACTGCGCATTTGTCTATTCTTGCTGCGCATCTGTCCCTGCGCATGCGTGACAGTGAGCATAAGCCCTATTTTTGAGAAATTTTCGTCAGCTGTTCGGAGTACCCATTTCAGCCTAGTTTCATTTTTCGAGGTCAGAATCAACCTTGCAGTCAGTTTTCATCCATTTCACCCATTTCTCTCTCTTTCGACAGTCGTCCCAGTCACCTCCTGTCCTAGTCACTCTTACCCCAACATCATTCTGTCCCATACCGATTCGACATAGGTCCTTCTTTAGTGAATTCACGTAAGCCTAGTAGGTCACAGTACCTTTTGCTAGTAGTCTTGTTGAACGACTAAGCCCTACACAGTGAGACTGGTATCGACTACCCTTGCTAGTGGCTAGAGTCTTGTGTCAACCGTCTTACCTGAAGTCATTGAGCGAGAGAACCCTTTGTCCAAATCTTGTCCTAGGTATCCCATTCACTACAGTCTTAGTCGGCACCTTGCCAAAATTTCTAATCCTTGTCCATTCCATCCCATCCCACCTTGCATGGTTCTTACTCGATCCCAATACAACAAGCTAACTGAAATGGCTGACTCTTTCGATCACATCGCCCCACCACACGATGATGATGAAGAAATTTCTCGTGAAGAATTAGTGGCACACATGCAAGATAGCAAATTCCAACGCCTAGTGGAGCGAGTACTCCTTGAGGATCCCACCAAGTATTTCCATCATCTTGCTAGTCTCGGACTCAAACTCCCCGCAGACTTTGACATTAGCTCCATCATGGAAAATGCAGACAATGAACATGAGAGGGACACAACTAACACAGTCCCAAAGGCACATGAGAGAGGCACAAATGACACGGTCCCCCAAGCTAATGAAAGAGGAAAACAACACATAGATCAAAATGCTCCTATAGCGGATGTGAGACAACAAATTGAGAGTCTAAAGCTAGAAATCTCCAACCTTAAGATCGGCACCAGCTCCAAGAACTACTCCTTGGAGGATATAGCACCGTACCCCTTTGACAGAAATTTGGTCATGAAACCATTCCCCTTTCAGTTCGGAATCCCGAAATTCGACAAATACAAAGGGAAGGGGGACCCTAGAGATCATATCAGGGAATTCACTGCAGCATGTTTAGAAGTAGCTCACAACGAGACCTACTTAATGAGACTATTCCCAAGATCTTTAGGAGGTCAAGCTATGGAGTGGTTCTCGCGTCTTCCACCAGGAATCAAAACTTTTGATGAGCTTGTCAATAAATTCATAACGCACTTCTCTTACAACATAGAACACGAAGTATCTATGCTAGACCTATGCAACACCAAACAAAAGGGTGGTGAGTCTTTCGCAACCTTCTTACAACGATGGAGACAGCTAGCTAGCAAGTGTTCTTACGACATGCCTGAGAAACAACTATTGGAAATGTTTGTCCACAATTTGAATCCCGACCTTAGCTATCAGATTCAGATACAATGCCCTACCTCATTCACCAAAGTCATCGAAATGGGGCTATTCATTGAGAAAGCTATGATCGCTAAAGGGACTCTCAAGCTCTACAAGGACACACCTCCTTCCAATTACACAACTGACAAGTCAAAGTTTTGGACCAAGAACAAGAATGTGGTCAACGATGGAGTAGTGGATGCCAAGGCGGCAGCCCCTAAACAACAACCCATCTTCACTCTTAAGGAAGAAGCAAATCACGGTGCACTCAACAAGCCATCCCCTCGGGAATCTAGACCTTGGTTCAATTCGAACCCTAGGAGAAAATTCACGCCGTTAGGAGAATCTCAAGAGTCTGCTCTCAGGAAATTATTGGCTAACAATGAAATTTCTCTACCGCCAACAAGTGACTATGAGCCTATAGTCAAACCTCCCTATTGGAAGGACACAGACTATTGTGAGTATCATCGAGGAAGGGGGCACACAACCAATAATTGCATCCGTCTTAAGAACGTCATACAAGATATACTGGACCAAAATCAGGGAGGAATGCAACAGCATACCTCCAATGAATCTCATGTGGCCTACCGAGATCCTCTCCTAAACCACAACCGGCCATATAACAACAATCACAATGGCGGCCACCACAACAATGGTCACAATGGCACCAACTCCAATGGTCATAACAATAATGACCACAATCGTAACAGGCCAAACCAGAACAGTGGGTCGAGTAATGCTAACTATGCAAGCGTTCCCTTTGAGTACACCATTAACTGCATTTCTGAGCATGTTCCGCAAGTCAACGTCATATCCCCCAACCAACAACCAGGACCTAACGGAACTGGTTGTAGTATAATTACCCGCAGTGGTAGAGTCACGATCAACACCACTCCTCCAAGGTCGTCACCATCTCCGTCCAACCCCCGCCCATATAATGTCATCGACCAATTGCAAAAGACTCCGGCTCATATTTCTATACTGGAGCTCCTACGTCTATCTCCTTCTCATAAGGAGATTCTTGAGAAAGCCTTAGTGGAGACTACTGTCCCCACTTACCTAGCCCAAGAAAAGTTTCAAACCATGGTGGGTAACTTGACATCCTCCCCTTCCATATCATTCACAGAACAAGACGACCTTTCCATGTCTCAACCCCACAACACTCCTCTACACATTGTCGCATTCGTACACAGGCACCGCATCAAGAGGGTTCTCATTGATGGGGGTGCCGGTTTGAATATTTGCACTTTGAAGCTAGTCCTTGCATTGGGGTTCTCTGAACAGGCAGTGGATCCACGGAGAAAGATTACCATAAAGGCCTATGACGAGGAGGAACGCACCACAAAGGGCACGGTTGTCCTACCCATTCAAGTGGGACCGGTAATTAAAGATGTGGTGTGCCAAGTCCTTGATCGGGAGCTGGCTTACAACATTCTACTAGGGAGACCATGGATCCATGCCATGAAAGCTGTCCCCTCCACCTACCATCAATGCATAAAGTTCCCACACGATGGCAAGCAGGTCACCATACACGGCGACCCCGACCCCTACCAGCATTGCAACTCATTCCAAGCCAAACCAGAATGTGTCATTCCCAACAATCGAGCCCATATCTCCCCCACTCCGCCACAAGACCATACTGCTGAAGCTTCCTCTTCACAGCCCAAACCAATGAAAATCACCATAAAAGAAAATGGCGTGGGGGAATACCAGATTGAGCATAGCCTCAACCTTGCAAAAATGCCCTTGTCTCCTCGCTCCTTTGGCCAGCCCAAACATCAACCCAGGCATTTTCCAAAGCCCTCTGCTCCTCCTACAACTCCCGCAAACCCCTTTGTAAAATGGGGGACCTTATCCGATGAATCAGAGGAGCGAGATCTCTTACAATGGCTCTATGCCGAAGAAGAAAACACATCCCAAGATCCACCCAAACTCCCTACAGAGCTCTATGGGCGAGGTGAAACCATCTTGCATAGGATGGGATATGAAGGACAAGGCCCCATCGGCCTCAGAAAAGAGGGGATCACCGAACCTATACAACCCTCTTCCTCCTCTTCGGCTAGAAACACGACTGGCCTAGGCTACAAAGGTAAAGGTAAAGCCAAAGAAAATGCCTGCCTAGTGGAGACAATTCAAACACTCCAAGGGGATAGTGACGCAGATTCAGATGATTCCAATTAGTATGAATGGGACGAGCTGACAGAACACTCCTACGATGATAAGGAGATTGATACCATCCAAACCCTTAGCCCATATCATGAGAGACAAACGCAACGGGACAGACCACTGGAGTCTGATTTGCCCCTCCCCGAAGTTATAGCTTTCGAGGAAAGTGTCGATTCCATTGCGATAAACAACCTGGAAGAAAGTACCATCCAGAACACTACCCCCACCTGTGCTCCTAGTATTTCCATCCACACTATCAACGAATCAGGTCTTTCATCCGACTCCCTTCCCCTCTTACACCCTGAGCTTATTGACTGGGACCTGAAAGGGACCCCTCAATTAGATATGTTCCAGAATGATGATGCCTACATTGACTATATGGAACTTCGAGATCACTTACCAAAAGGAGATCATAAAGCCGGCTTCGCTATCGAACTCAATACTGTAGCTTACTTTGGGGAGGGTGCCAAGCCTTCTAGTCGCAAAAATGTAAAGATCAAAAAGGGATCTGACGGTGAAAACCGCCATGCGGCAGTGTCAGATCATAAAAAAGTAAAAAGAAAGGACGTATCTGAAGGTGAAAACCCAACTGTGGCACCTGACGATGGATTGCTTGACACCCTCCCAAGTGACATGTATCAAGAAAGGTCACAGATCGTGGTAGAGCCAACAGAGCCAGTAAACATGGAAACGAAGAGCAGCCTCAGATAATCCACTTTGCAAAATCTCTCACGCCGCCTGAGAAAACCAAGTTTGTGCCATTCTTTAAAAAGAAGAGAGGCAGCTTTGCTTGGTCATATGCCGACATGCCAGGTTTGGACCCAAACCTGATTCTACATCATTTGCCATTGGATCCAGGGGTGAAGCCCGTAAAGCAAAAACTGAGAAAAATGCATCCCCATATTGCCCTCCTGGTCAAGGAAGAACTCAAGAAATTGTTAGACGTGGGGTTCATCAGGGCCATTGATTACCCCGAATGGATATCAAACATCGTGCCAGTGTCTAAACCAGATGGCAGGGTGCGACTATGCAACGATTTTAGAGACTTAAACAAAGCATGTCGCAAGGATGACTTCCCCTTGCCCAACATCGATATCATAGTCAACCTCACAGCGGGACATACAATGTTGTCACTTATGGATGGATTCTCAGGGTACAACCAGATCAAAATAGCACCAGAGGATCAGCACAAAACTGCTTTCACTTGTCCATGGGGTACCTTTTGCTGGAATGTCATGCCGTTTGGGCTGAAAAATGCAGGTGCTACATACCAGCGGGCCATGACAACTATATTCCACGACATGATGCATGTGACCATGGAAGATTATGTTGACGACATCTTGGCAAAATCACTCACCAGGGACTCACACCTGGACACATTAGAGAAAGTCTTCCAACGGCTGGACCAATTCCAAGTAAAATTGAACCCGAAGAAATGTGTGTTTGGGGTCACATCAGGTAAGCTGCTAGGCTTCATCGTGTCAGCAAACGGCATAGAGGTAGACCCGGCTAAGGTCAAGGCAATCATGGACATGCCTCCGCCCAAAACTCTAACACAGTTGAGATCCTTACAGGGCAAGCTACAGGCCATCCGCAGGTTCATCTCACAGTTGGCCGACAAGTGCCATCCTTTCAGCCACCTTCTACATAAGAACGTTCCATTTAAGTGGGATGAGCAGTGCGAAGAGGCATTCCACAAGCTCAAGGAGTACCTCACGAATCCTCCTATACTCATGCCTCCGATCCAAGGAAAATCCTTGATCCTCTACATATCCGCTACACCTACTGCTCTTGGGGCTCTCCTAGCGTAGCAAGACTATGAGAACAAGGAAAGAGCTGTGTACTATATCAGTCGAACCTTAGTGGGCTACGAGCTACAGTACTCACAGGTGGAACGTTCATGCCTTGCGGTGGTTTTTGCCTCACAAAAACTCCGACACTACATGTTGGCACATCCTGTCAAACTCATTGCCAAGATCGACCCACTAAAATATCTTCTCAGCAAGGCAGCTCTCACAGGGCGACTAGCCAAATGGGTTATGCTTCTTAGCGAATATGATATAGAGTATGTGGATAGAAAAGCCATCAAGGGGCAAATCATCGCAGATCAACTAGCTGAGGCACCATTACAGGACACTTCACCAATGCAGTTTGAGTTCCCCGATGAATCTCTATTCACCCTGTCCACATCTCCTTGGAAACTCTACTTCGACGGGTCTTACACCAACCATGGATCGGGGGCAGGTATCTTGTTCATCACTGCCCAAGGCGACACAATTCCAAAGTCCTACAGGTTGTTATTTCCATGCACTAACAACATAGCAGAGTATGAGGCTTTGGTAATTGGTCTCAAGATGGCCACTGAGTGGAAAATTCAAGCACTACATGTCTATGGCGATTCTCAGCTTGTCATAAACCAGGTCAACGACGAGTATCAGACCAAAGATGAGAAGCTCATCCCATACAAGCGAATGGTCGACGATCTCAAAGACCACTTTGGGACCATCTCGTTTGAGCAAATACCCAGGATAGAGAACAAAGTAGCCGACGCAATGGCGACCATAGCCTCTCTTCTTGAGATACCTGAACAGGAGTCACGGTATGAGTTCCTAGTAGAAACAATTCGACAGCCGGCTTATGATCTCCTTGAAACCCATTCCATCTGCCACCTAGTAGGATCTGATTCACCTTGGTACGGTAAGACCTACACTTACCTCAAGGACAATATCCTTCCTTTGGACCTCTCTTCCAACCAAAAATGAACCTTCATCCGACAAGCCTCCCGTTACACCATTATCACCAATACCCTTTATCGACGTGGTCTGGATGGTACTTTACTCCGTTGTCTAGAACAGGAAGAATCTATTACTGCCTTGCGAGACGTGCACGAAGGGATCTGCGGAACACACTCCAGCGGTCCTTCCTTAGCTAAGAAACTCATGCGTTTGGGTTATTACTGGCCCAATATGGAAATGGATTCATATCAGTTCGTCAAAAAGTGCAGACAGTGCCAGATACATGGGAACCTGATTCATGCACCTGCTCAGGAGTTGAGACCTCTAACGACACCCTGGCCCTTTTGCCAGTGGGGACTAGACCTCGTAGGAAAGATTCATCCGCCTTCTTCCAACGGCCATAAATTCATCATAACCGCTACTGAATACTTCACAAAGTGGATTGAAGCCGTTCCCTTATCAACCGTCACAGGAAAGCAAATTTCCTCCTTCATTCTGAATTACATTATCTGCCGATATGGCATCCCTTCATCCATCATAACGGATAACGGGAGACCTTTCAAAAATCAAGATGTCTAGGAACTTTGTGAACGGTTCAAGATCCAACATCGCTTCTCCACCCCATATTACCCCCAAGGTAACGGCCAAGCTGAGGCATCAAACAAAACCATTCTGAAACTCCTAAAGAAGACTGTCAATGAAGCCGGTCGCGATTGGCACGTCCAACTCAATCCCGCTCTGTGGGCCTATCGAACCAGCATACGCACTCCCACAGGTGCTACACCTTACGCCCTCGTCTATGGTTCCGAAGCCATCCTTCCCATTGAGGTCGAACTCCCCTCCCTTCGGGTGTCGTTGAAAGGTCTCATCTCAGACAAAGAGTACAGAGTCACCAGACTGCAAGAGCTAGAACTGCTAGAGGAACAGCGCCAGAAAGCTTTTGACCATCTCAAAGCCTACCAACAGATGATGTCAAGAAGCTACAACCACAAGGTTAGACCAAGATGCTTCAAGGTTGGGGACCTAGTTCTAAAAGAGAACCCTCGCAACCAGCAGGACAGAGAAAAGAAAGGTAAGTTCGAGCCTAACTGGCTTGGACCCTATGTAATTGTAGCAGCTTATGGATCGGGGGCAGATCAGTTGGCCACATCGGAAGGTGAGTTGTTTGATGATCCAATCAACAGCATGCACCTTCGCAGGTTCTATACCTAAGAGAACCCCAATGCAAGGGGGCACAATAAAATCAAAAAAATCAAAAAGCTACAAAAAAAAAAAAAAAAATCAAAAAGCTACAAAAAAAAAAAATAATAATAATAAAAAAAACAAAAATAATAGAAAGCATGCAAAAAAAAATCGTCCTTTGGTGAAAACCTGGCAAACAGGCGCCTCGGATAGGTATCATGGGGAAAACCTGGCAATCAGGCGTCATGTTACTCTCTAGCTTCTCGTGCAAATAAAAGCAAGTGATGAAAACCTGGTAAACAGGCGTTACTTGTGACAAACCGCATTCTCCATCTTTGGGAACCCAATCATCTTGAGCCCTTTCTCTCTCTATTTTCCCTATTCGACCCATATCCATCCCACAATAAACACTTGACAGTTACCTATCATGGCTTGATACTCAGCTTGTGGCCTTGTCAACCAAGGTTTTGTCCCATATCGTCCCCTCGAAGTGAGCCTAGCATAATGTCTCTCGTCAGTATCTGTGGTCCGAATCCGTGAACTACGTTGCCTCTGCGCCGTCACGTAGGCAAGGCCATTATTCTAGTGCGCCCCCGAGGCTTCCATCTCTCCCAAAGTCCCATTTGTCTCCCCTCTTGTCTTCATTCTTGTCGTCTTTCTTCTAGTCCATCCATGGTCCATTAGGGTTTACCCCGAACTACGTTGCCTCTGCGTCGTCACGTAGGCAAGGCCATTTAGCAATGAGCCCCCGAGGCACTAGGTCAGTCCCTTAGGGTCCGTCTTCTCAATAAGGATTGTGCAATCTTCTCACCAAGCAAGCAAATGCAAGCAAACACCCGCGCTTCAAGCAGGAACCTCGACTATGAGCATCCTAACCCATCCAATGCAAAGCAAATACCCAAGGTCTTCTAAATGATTTTATGAAAATTAAGGCAAGAAATAAACACGTATCAACGCACATATGCTTTTGTAGATTGGAAACTAGGGTTAAGTTACAGAGTCTTGATTTTGGCTATCATACCTTCCTATGCTACTCAAGGATGCCAAAAGCTAGAGATGCTATGATGGGGGCATGATTACTCTCTTTGTTTGTTGTTTGTGGATTAAACTTTAGTAATGTGAAGCCTTGTCTAAGGACATGATCGGCAAAAGATCGTCGAGGACATCAAAGGTCTAACATGAACGGGGGCAATCCTTGCTTGTTGAAACGCAAGAGGTACTCAGGTCATCTAGATTCAATTTTGACTAGATGCTTGGCTTAACTTGCTAAATCACAATCCATGTAAGCGATACTCAGGTCATCTCGGTTCAATTATACCTCGATGCTTGTATTCACTTACAACATTTCGGAAAAATACCAAAAACAAAATGCCCAATGATGAAATAAAGCAATCTAAAAGCAAAGCATCCGTCCTATATCCATACACCCATCCGTACAATCCTCATTATTCAAACTATGCAGAGTAACGATATCAAGAAAATTTCCTACGTCATTCTTTCGCAACCATCCCTCTGTCCATCCTGTCATTTCTCTGTCGATAGCGTACATTTGGACATCACAAAAACAAGGCATATAAGAGCATATCATATCATTTGTAGAAACTAGTCATGCACATGATTAGGTTAGTAGAATACATCATCCAATGCATTAGGTCACCAATACATTTGCATCACATCTTAATCTTAAAAGCCCAGAAAATCAAACAACATAGCTAAGTGCATCACACATATAGTTACATCACCCCATAGTACTCATGTTACAAATGCATACATTCAAAGCATCACATCATATAAATATCCAATAGCATCTCACATATCTATACAACATCATAACATAGAAATCATGTTCCATACACACATCTGCATTAGCCCATTTACACAACACATATACAACATCATAACATAGGAATCATGTTTCATATGCATACATTTGCATCATCACAAGAACATCATATTAACTTTGCATTCATTTGTCACATTAAATCATGTATAGACATCATATAGCAGCATATCAAAGTATTTCTCATATAACGTCATATAAACCATCTAACTATGCAATAGAACCACATCATGCAATAGAAGTAATCATCTCATAAACGCATGCAATAGATACACAAAGCTGCATCATCATCCATACTATCATATACAAGGACGTCCAAATGTACAATATCACCATCTCTCTCAAAATCAAAGTGTCATATACAATATACGTCTACATAGACGGTGATACATGTCCCAAAATATACAAAATCTGGTCTCTGACTACCCCTGTGGCTGTGAGCCACCACTGCCGGCTCCTGACTGCTGAGGTCCCATGACAGATGCCCCTGACTGAGATGGACCTGCTCTGTGAGCCACCCCAGACTGAGTCCTGAAACTCCCTGCCCTCTGGCTCGCCGACACAGCACCATGGTACAAGCCTCGGTAGTACTGTACCTGCTGCTGTGCTCTGGCTAAGTCTGTCTGTGCCTGTGCCAACTGCGTCTGCAACTGGCCTACCTGTGCCTGTGCCTGCTGCACCTGCCCAACCAAAAAGGTACTCGCTGCGTCTGTGCCCATGGCAGCTACTGCTGTGTCCCTCTCTACTCGGATCAGACGTACCCGGGCATCTGCCATGTCTCGCTCGCGAGTCAAACCAGCGATCACTGCTGCATCTGTATCTCGCATCCTCTCCACTCTCCTCAGCTGTGCCTGCAGCTCCCGTACCTGTCCTCTTAGGCTGGCTATGGTCCTGTCGTGGGCCTCACCCTGCACTGGCCCCTGTGCTGCCTCTGCCTGTCCTAGCCCCTGCTGCTGGGGCACCTGCTGCTGTGGCACCTGCTGCTGTGGTACCTGCTGGGGTGGTGGCATCTGTGCCTGCTGCTGTCCCTCCCCCTGTCCTGGCACTGCCTGCCCAGCTCGGTCTATCCTCCTCCGCTGCCTCGGCCTCTCTGCAGCTCGGCCACCACGTCCTCGTCCTCCTCTAGCGGCCCTCCGCCCTGGACCAGCCTCTCCCTCCTCCTCTGAGTCCGCCTCGTCGATACGAGGCACCAGCATACCAGGTCCTGAATATCTCGGAAATGGATGTGCAGTAATCCAATCCTCATACTCCTGTGTCACCCCAGCATCTGCAATCTCTCGCCTCATATCCCAGGCCACATAGGGCAACTGCCGGAACTCTGCCAGAGCCTCCTCGTAAGAAGCCATCGGCCCCCATCGGACCCTCTCTGCATGTGTCCGTGCGAACATGGCCTGTCCCTGCGGCATGCCCTGTCTCCTGCCGAACTGTCTCAGTACTCGGCCCACCGTCTGCCTCTCCAAGATGTGCCGTGTCCGGCCAATCAACCACCTGGTCTGGAAGCAGAAAGGCAGCTCATCTGCCTCATCGTCCCAAGGCTCGCAGTCTAGATATGGTCGCCAGACGACCACATCTATCCCATCCAATGTATGCCTCCAATACTCTAGCTTCCCCAGCCTGTGCTGGGAAATCACTCCTGCGTAGCCATAGCTGTACGGCTCTCCCCTCTGCCTAGCAAAGACACATATCAGCCTGGTCACCGCTATGTGCTCCCACAGCCAAAACTGTAACAGCAGCACCCCAGCCGATAGACTCGTGCTGCGGTGATACACCACCTGATGCATGTCGTGGTATAAGTGAGCTAGCACGCAAGGTCCCCACGCGTATCGAGTGCCCTCAGTCACCATCCGCTCCATAATCCTACCCCATCCAATGGGGAACCCGTGCGATCTCCTGTCAGGGCATACAACGCCCGCAATCAGTCCAGCCACGATCCCAGGGAAGTAGTCGTAGCAGTCATAGATATCCTGCCACGGGATGACCTGTCCCACCAGCTCGGGATCGTCGAATACTCGCTGACACTCGGCGAGTCCCGCGTCCCGCTGTGCGTCGTACTCCACCAACTCGCCTACCACGGGCAAGTGCAGTATCCTATAGACGTCCTCCAACGTCACAGTCATCTCTCCAGTAGGGAAGTGGAAGGTCCCGTCCTCGCTGTGGAATCTCTCCACGGCAGCTGTCAGCAGTCCTCGGTTCGCCCGCACCTCGGGCATGAAGCAAACATAATCTAGGCCCATGGCACCAAGCGCCACCCTGTCAGCCTCCGTCAACATATGTCTCTGCAATAGAGGCATAGGGAACGTCTCCCTCGACTGCAGTGTCTCTCGTATCTCCTCCTGCAAACACGCAAAGCAAGGCGTCAGTCTCAAACCGCATATACCATACTCAACATATCTATTGGACTATATCAACTAAACTTAGCATTTCAAATTGATCAAAACAGCACACTACATCTCTTGACTAGATTCCTGCAATCTCAGAGATAGCTCATCGATTCCTGCGTCAAACAGGACGCTAATCGAGTCAGTTTGGCTAAGTAATTTGCCATCCCAAGCAAAAGCGCCACTACAGGTGGTAAATGCGCCATTTCTGGTAAATGCGCCGCAACAATCGACGTATGCGCCGCAAAAATACATATGCGCCGCTACATGCCACATATGCGCCGTTATAACGCATGCGCCGCATAAATCAACGTATGCGCCGCTAAATTACGGATGCGCCGCAGGAAGTCACATATGCGCAATTTCAGCAAATGCGCTGCTACATTTCACGAATGCGCGGCGCAAATACAAATGCGCCGCTTAATTACGAAAGCGCCGCCAAAATGAACACATGCGCAGCTTTCACGCATGCGCCGCCGAAACAGGCATATGCGCCGCGAAATCACAAAAGCGCAGCCTCGCGAGGCATATGCGCCGTTCTGCGTTTCGGCGCATTCATTTCACCTATTTTCTATGAGCATTTATGACACCTAAACTCGACCCTAGGAGAATTTTTTCGAAGCACATACCAGGGGTCCTGCCTCTGCTGGCCGCCCGAATCGTCGGACTCGCTCGAATCGATGCTCCTCACGTGGAATGTCTACTGCTCTGGCCGCCATGCTGCTCTAGGTTTGCTCTGAGCTCTCCTTCTCCAATCCAGATCAAACAAGTGTGCAAATGACTATTCTTGTGGACCCAGCGCCTATTTATAGCCTCCAAAACCCTAATTCTGGCTAGGTGATGACTGTGACTACTTCCCATGTCCGTTTTTCCTCCCGTTTTCTTCCCGCATCCCTGACCGCGTCCCTTTTCCTCCAACCTATCCTAACCCCTTCCTCGTCGTGAGATCGTCCGTCTCCAAAACTTTCGCCGTTTTTCCCGTCCAATCTCCCGAGGGGGCATCCTATCGTCATTTAACCTACACCAGGGGCAAACTGGGGCATGTATCATCATTCAGACTATCAATTTCTTTGAAGCAACGCTGTAAACTGCATTGCATCAAAGAGGGGCAAAATGTATATGCCTAAAAATGACACAAATCATCCTAAATAAATATTCTAAATATTTATTCCCTTCTTCTATTAATTAAATAAATATTCTAAATTTATTTAATCGATTCACTGTTCCATAATTAAATAAATTCTATTTATTTAATTAAAATCCTTCCATTTGTCCTTCACAATTAAATAATTATAAATTATTTAATTAATCCTATTTCCTCTATCCTAAAGTTCTAAATTCAAAATTCCACATCACCTTTACACCTCACCTTTTCCACCTCACCTTGTCCACCTCATCAGGTTGCACATGTAATTAAATATATTTAATATTTAATTATCTTATTTTCCCTCACCCACATGGCCTATTTCTTCTCCAATCAGAGGTCAGTTAACCAATCAATCAAGTCTGTTAACTAACCTGTCAGTTGAGTCAAATCCTCAATCAACCCAGTCAGTTCCACAATCCACTCTTTTAACTGATCAATCAATTCTGTTAACAGACCAGTCAAGGGAGTTAACTCTCCAATCAGTTTTGTCACATCCCACCTTTCATGATGGAGCTGGGACACTTGTCACATTTCCACTGGTTGCACATTCCTCAACCATCCTCAACCGTTGATCTTCATATCTTCTCTCAACCGTTGATTCCTATTCCTCCAGGTCTATAAATGAAGCTTCATCCCTTCATTCTAATCATCCAGGCTTTCGACATCGTTACTCTGCAGAAATATCACCAGCGCGCCTTTGGCACCCATTTGTCATCTACAAGCTTGAGATCACCATTGTTGCATTGGAGCTCACCTTCATTGCATATCACACTACAGCCGTTCACCATCGACTTCCTCCAACAGCTTTTAAAAGATTGCACTCTCTGAGGGCTCATCTCATCTGCGAAAGGACGATTCGTGATAGGCGAACAACAGAAGTTTCGAAACGGAAGAGGTTTGCTGTGTTTGTTCATTGCTTTGCTTATTTGAATCTTCTTTGTTTCTCTATTCTGTTGATGTTTGGGTCATCTGTTATTCATTTGATTGATGCACTATTTTACCCTCACAGTATGCTCTAAAGCAAATGAGTAAATATAGAAGTCCTTGGTGTAGTCTGGGCTGATCAAGACTGGAGCATTAGATATAATTTTTTTGATGTCTTCAAAAGCTACTCTAGCCTCTGGTGTCCACTCAATGTTTGCATCCTTCTTAAGCATAGCATTTAAAGGTCTAACTATTTCAGCAAATCCAGTGATAAACTTCCTAACAAAATTAATCTTACCAAAGTAAGATTTAAGCTCATTTTTGCTTCCAAGAAGCTATATTTTCATAATGGACTCCACCCTGTCAGGATCAATGATAATCTCATTTTCAGTTATCAGGTGGCCCAGTAATTTTCTAGTTGTTACCCCAAATATACATTTCTTGGGGTTTAGGGATATCCCATACTATTCACATTTTTTCAATACCCTCATGAGATCTTCTACATGGTTTCCTCTATCTTTAGAGAATACTGTTAAGTCATCCATGTATATGACTATACATTTTCCTATTAAGCCTCTAAAGGCTATGTCCATTGCACAGCTGGAATGTAGCTCCAGCATTTATTAGGCTAAATGGCATTTGCCTATAGGTGAATATTCCCCACTTTGTGGTGAAGGTAGTTTTCAGTCTGTCAATTTTGTCAACCATTACCTAGTTATAAATGGAAAAACCATCCAGAAATGACATCATTTTTGCTCCATTTACAATCTGCAGGACTTCATCCAAAGAGGGTAAAGGATAATTATCTTTCTCTGAAGCTTTGTTCAGGTTCCCAAAGTCCACACATAGCCTGATGTCACCATTTTTCTTCCTTACTGGAACCAAATTGGCTACCAAGGTGGAGTGTCTAACAGAAAATATGATCCTTGCATTTAACAATTTCTTAACTTCCTCAAAAATTATGGGTTCCAACAAGGCATTGACCGGCCTTTACTTCTATCTGAAAGGCTTGGCATCTGGTTTAAGGGGTATGGTATGAGTTATGACTAATGTGTCATATGTTTTCAACTCATCATAAGTCCATGCATTGACATGGATGTAATCCTTGAGTGCTTGAGTTATTCCTTCTAACTCTTCTTCTGTGCAAACTTTTCCTATCAGGACATTCCTTTTGTCATCCTTTTGTCTAATATTTACTTGTGAATATTCTCCTCCATCTGCTTTTGGAAGATCCTTCTACTTCATCATGTTGTCCAAATCAAAGGCTCTTTCTAATTCAATCATTCCTTTGGGAATCCTGTTACTGGGCAATTCTAAAATTTCTTCTTCTTCCCATACATGATCTTCTACATTGTTCTCATCTATGATCTGAGCATTAAAAACATCTCTGTTGGATATGAAATCCAAGATATGCTGATTGTCATCAAAGACTTGGAGATTAGTAACATTATCCGGTACTGAAGGCACAGCTATCAGTTCTACTGAAAACCTCCTCAAACCAGAAATAGACAGTGGCTCTAAAGTACTAGCAGCCTGGGCCAAAGCATCTGCCCTATGGTTTTGTTCTCTTGGTACATGGGTGATGTTAAATGCATTGAAATCTTCTATCAGGTCCCACACCTTGTGTCTATAATTAGATATTTTTTTGTAATTGCAAGAGTAAATTCCTCTCACCTGTCTCACTACTAATTCTGAGTCTCCATAAAAATGCAAAATTTTTACTTTCTTCTTAAGGGCAAACAATATCCCATGTACTAGAGCCTCATACTCTATTACATTGTTAGTACAAGGAAATTGCAGTCTGTAGGCTACTAAGTAGGACTTTCCTGATGGATCAATGAGATCAATCCCTACTCCAGCACCTTGTTCTGACTTGGATCCATCAAATCTAAGGATCCACGGTTTATCTTCAGCAGGAGGATTAATTGATCCTGCTTTCTTCTTTGCAGCTCTGGCAGCTGCTCCACCTGATATCCATTTTAACTTAGATATTTCAGCTTTCTTTAACTTTGCCTTATCCACCGTATGTGAAGCTGATCTTTCTTCTTTCTTTCCATCATCAGAAGGGTGATCATCTCAACTAGGCACTAAATGTCTCTTTAAAATATGTAAACATAGTGAACAAGCAGTCTCTGAGTGAGGTGCTTCATGTAACCTGCACCATCCTTCAGTCAATGCATCTTGTGGAGGTCTCTCTTGTTCTATCATCTTTTTAATTTTCTCTGATAAAAAGTCTTCAAATTTGGTCAAGTTATTGCCTCTGTCGTCATCAGATAACTCATAATCTGACTCCATCAAACAATCACTCCCTGGGGTGATCTTATTATTTTCTTTACCCTTATTCTCATTGTAGACTAGAATTTCTTTTGTCATCTAGATAAAATCCTCATCCTGACTCATATCCTCTCCTGTTCCTGCAATAGACGAACAAAAATTAGTATGATCATCATCACCATATGTGGAACTTACCTCTGATGATGAGGATGCCTCTCCGCATGTTTACTCAAGCTCCATCATGTCAATGCAGGCTTCACAAGTTTTCTCAGAATGTGCTTCATCATGTAATCTGCACCAACCATCAATCAAAATATCGTGAATAGGTATATCCAATAATTGACATCGTTTTACCTATTTGGACAAGTATATTTCAAAACTCTTGAAATGATCTACTTTTGTTTCATCTCCATGATCATGATCAAATCCAAAAACTATAGCATTATCGTCCTGAGGATGATCATCAAGATCATGATCATCATGAAAATCATACATCAGGACCTCTTCTATCTTGACAGTCTGAGGTCTAATGGAGTAAACTCCAGGTTCAACATTCACGTACATGATCTCATTTGTTTTGTTGTACTCGGTGATCATGTGTTTCATTCTTGGTTTAGCATCTACCCTTATCTAGTTTGAAATCCCTTTCCAAGGTAGCCACCTATGACTAAAGTCTGTAGACATATATCCATTGAGGGTTTTGGACCAATCTCTACTAAGTACCATCCCATATGTATCAGGTATGTCAACTACCTGAATGTCAATATAATACTGGATCCTAGGGTCTGATGACAGTTGCATGTGAATGCGAGTTAATTATCCTATTACATTCACCTCTGTTTTGTCTAGTTGTGTGACTTTCTTCAGAGATTTAGCAGGATGCAGGCCTAAAGCATTGCATATAGACAAGGGCATGACATTGGTGGATGCCCCTGAGTCTACTAAATAGTTATACAAATTCTTACCAAACATTCATATGGTAAGGAGAAATGGAGGTGATTCACTCTTATCTCTGTACAAGGTCATGTGAGAGGTTTCTACAGCTTGAATAGTAGCTAGGACTTTATGTTTAACATTATTATCTTTGACAGCATGATCCTTACCTCTAGACTGACCTGAGGTATGGCTATCCTCTTTGGGAGCAGGATCATCTAGTGATTTCATAAATGCTTTCTTGATGGCTAGGGTTTTCAGTAACTTTGACAAAGATAGGCTGATTTTGATCTTCTTCATCTCATCTGCAAGATAAGTGACTAACTTGTCAGATTCATGACGCATATTCAAAGCTTTTGATGCTGTGTTTGGTGATGCTAAATATTGAGCATTGGCCTTGGGAAATCGTGGGTTATTGCTTGCTTTGGGATCAGGAGGTGTGTTGAAATTATTCAGAGGTAAGGAAGAGGTCAATGGACCGATAGGTCTATTGGCATTATTTCTCAAGTTATAGTTATGCTTACCTTGGTACTGCTATTGGTAAGCATGTACCTCCTCATATTCATTTGTTGGCTCATTGTCATCCTCAAAGGGAAAAACATAATTTGACTCAAAAACCATAGCTGATTCGTCACATGTCTAGGTATAATGTTGATGAGATGACACAATCTGCTGATAAGGCTGATTAGTATAGCTTTCTAGTACTAAAGCTGAATCATAGCCACAAGGACCAAGTTCATTCCCTTCTACATGATGTGAACTTCCTGCAATATTGGACACCTCAGTTTGGAAAATACTTGCAGCAATTTGAAATTGTGGGCAATCTAACTTTGCATGAGCATTAGTATTATGTATTCTACACCAATTAGTGAGGGTTGCCTCAGCAAGATTGACTCTAGTAGTTTGTTTGGCTTCACCAGGAGGCTGATTATCTAAAGGTGATGGTAAGGAACCATTATTTGGCCTAGAGTTCCATACTCTAAGCTGTCTAGGAGGATTATTGTTTCCACTGTTATTGTTGTAATTATTGTTGTTATACCCCTTGTCAGGATAACTAGGTCTGTCATTGGTATAGCCTCTATTTTGATTAGGCTGAGAATAGAAGTTTTGGATTCTCAGGTGAGTAATCTTAGTAGTAAGTTTCCTAAGTTGGGCTGATATTTCCTTGATTTCCTCTTTCTCTTCTTGGACCTTGGCTACTACATTTTCAGTTTGAGGTTTGAAAAAGGAAGATCCATGGTTATTATTGGACTGGTCAGCACCCTGATGCACTTGTGTCTGACTTGGATACTGTGGCATCTGACCACTTCCATTAGGAGGAGGAGGCATGATACTTAGTGGAGATATCAACAATGGTGTTGGCATGACAGTTGGAGGTATCATAGCTCCATTAGGATATTGTGCAGGGTATGTAGGATATCCAGGTAGTGTAGGAAAGGCTATGTTTGGTGTTGGAGCAGGTACTAGCTGTTGATTAACTTTGATAGCTTCTTGGAAAGCTCCTGTCAAAGTTGTGATTTCAGGATGTGCTCTCCTAATCAACATAGTAGTCAATGGATCCAGAGCTGAATAATAAATGCTCTTGGCAGCAGCATCTGCTAAAACATATGGGGCAACTAACTTGGATAACATTTTCTGAAACCTAGCATTGAAGTTGGCAATATGTTCTCCTTCAAACCATTTGATAGTGGCAAATAGGTGATAGTTCATTGAAGGATCTATTGGTGCTTTGATCCTATCAGTAAAAGCTTTCTCTAAAATAGCCCATGCATTGACTAAACCTTGACCAAGGCTAATGTACCAATTATAAGCCTCTTCCCCTAAGGAATATGGAAATAACCTGCACACGACATTTTGATGCTCAATTCTAGCCCTACAACAAGCTTCCTTGAATGTTCTGATGTGATCATCTGCATCCTGATATGGATGATACTTTGGACAAATTTTATTTGGATTTTTTGGCAAAGCATGATATATATTAAAAGTCAGGGGAGATACTACTAGAAATAATGACATTGCAATTAGCGAATGTTAAGCTTGAGGTATGTCTGGCTGAGGTTGAACCAGAGGTGTAATTGGTGATCCTGTAGGTGATTGTATACCAAGAGGAATTACAGGAGGATGCTCTGGTGATGCTCTTGAAGCACTAGAATCGGGAGTATGATGAATGTCTATAGTTCTAGGTCTAAATCCTCTAACAGGTAATTTGTCAAAGATTCCACTAGATCTAGACCTGGTATTTACCCTATGAGCCAAGATTTCTCAATTTAGAGGAAAATTAGATGAATTATGGTAAAGATCAATCGAAATTGACTAGTAAAGGTTGTTTCTATGGTCAGAAAAGTATACTGACTGGATATTTATGGAATATTTCCAAAGATGCTGCAAATATGAGGTAATATTGGAGATTCTATGTCACAAATGACAGGATATCAAGTTTTCGAGCTAACTACCTCAAAGATTTGGTCAAATTTACATGAGACAAGGCTTACTTCTACAAATTCATGATGATCAGTTGTAAAGCTTACAATATTTATGCTTAACTTTGAAAACTTCACACAGGATTAGCATGTACAAGCTTAGAACAACAAATATTTGCGTCTAATCAGAAATTTGGTAGTTTCTGAGCATTACCCTACGATCTTTATCATCACCTGAACTACTGATGATGATCTTCTAGCTTGTCAGCCCTCCTTCTAGCGGTAATTTGTGTTGATCATGATGTTAGTCATAAGCAAACATAGAATAAAAATTGCACAACAACCTTTACTCATCTTGAAAGATACGATGAATTCAAATAATTCATGATCCCAAGTCTCTGTGGATTAGTTCTTAATCAACTGACGTTACTCAGTAGTTGATGTGTGTTGCTATTTTCCATTCAGGGGCCTTACGTTTGATCATCAGTAGGGTTCTGTTTCTGTAAAGATGCTACACAGAAGGTTATTCTACACGGTATATTTCTTCAAATGATGTGTTTGCATTTAAATCTTTGCATGATATTTATCAATTTAACATGCTTTAACTTCAAATATTCTATAAATGTTCAGTTCTCTATGAGATATGCACATATTTCATATAAGTTGCTTTTGATTATCCATTATTTGCAATTGTGATGATGAATTGTTCTAAAATTAAAAGAAATGTAAACAAATACTTCAAATTATGATGAATCTTCAGCTATTGAGCCACACACACACACTTGATACAGTCATGAGAAAGAAGAAATCAAACCATATTTTCACCAAGATGTTCCACAACTAGATACAGATGATGCAAAATTCAAAGGATGAGGAATGAAAACAATATATGCAGACTGATGAGCAGTCCAAGGGACGTAGCAAATCAAAGCATATATCAAGAATTCAAACACAGATAACTTAGAATTTATGATGATTTGTAATTGAACAGGTCTTCTTTTTCATTAAGTATGTAGAAATATGTATGCTTACAATAACTTTGAAATAGGGCCTAAATATTTCAGCAAACAAATTTCAATTAAGCTTCCAATGTTCAAAATAAAGCATCCCTGCACCTTTTATAAAACAAGGTGAGGGAGCGGTTACACATGATCTATGATCAAGATTTATGTATTAAGATCTACAGTGAATATTCATTTTTGACTTAGTCAAATGTATCTTGTGGCATAGGTTGCCAGCTGGCAACCATCTAGGTAACTTATTTTCTACTAAGTACCTGATGCAGATACTTCCTTTTGTTGTGCATCTTTATCTACCTTCATTTTTTGGGTTCACCAAGATCATCACTTCTCATACCTTCATCATCATGATGAACATTACTTTGCATATGGGCCTGCATGATTATCCTGACATTTTCATATGCTCCCACTACTCGTTCAACTTCTCCGCCATCCTGAGTTTTTGCCTTAACAATGGCGTGCTTGTGGGCTTGATACTTATCTCGAAGAGCCTCCAATTTGCTCCTCCTGCTGCTAGATGTTTCATTGTAATTCTCTACCCTGACCTTGATCCTCATGATCTTGTCCATGGCTTCTTCTGTCAGGTGGATAAGAGGGTTATCAGCTATAGGCTAAAAGTTATTATGTAGAGCCTTTACTGCAAAATCTTCATCTTGATTCTCAATCTTTCCTTCTATCTTCCCCTCTAGGGCTTCCAAGATCTCTGCTTCAAATGACATCATGTCATGCAGCTTCATGCTAATGTCACTTAAATTGCTACTGCATCTTTTGAATACATCATTTTCAAATCTGATATCTTTATACTAGATATCCATCAGTATGGCAGTATTACCATCCAGCACCTGTTTGTTTATTAGAACTTGAGGATTAATCCTCTTCATTTTATCCAAAGCACTCAAGGCTTTCTCTAATTGGAATGACCTTCTTCCGGCCTCCATTTGCAATTTATCAACCTTCTTTCTGGAGACACTCAGAGAACTCCACCTCTACAGAGAGGCCTTCACTACTTCTTCAGCTTCGCTGAATGTGGATGCCATCCACTTTCTCATTATTATTAATTCATGCTTCATAAGGTCCAGCTTATTGACCTCTTTCTAAGAAATTGCAGTCAATAGGACTGCCTCTAAATTTGAAGTATCATCAGGGTTAATTAACACTTTTATGTAGGCATGCAGCTAAGCAATGTGCTCTTTATGCTGCTTATTTTTCTCTTTTTCTTTCTTTACCCTTTGGGTCAAACAATAAATTATATATTTTCCCTCTTGACCTTCCTGGTCCTCATTGGCAAATCCTAAATCAACAATAGTAATCTAGAATTCTTCCGGGGTGATCTTGCCTTTCTCCTTTTCAACCGTGGGAAGTGCTATCTGAGTGGTCCTCCTACCCGTAGAAGGATCTCTTTTATGGACGAGGTTAACCTAGCCTTCCTCTTTGGCTTTATGAGGGTCTCTGAAAATAGGGTTGACACATCAAACTCTTGAATCTCCAAACCTGACTCTATATCTATTTCTTTCTCAAGCCATGGAGGAACTTGGTCTCCAGATCCTTGGCGTCCACCATCATCATGCTAATCACCTTGTTCTCCAGTAACTGCATTTGTTTTTGATGGAGATGGTGACTTCCTTATTTCCTCCTCATGATGCTCTTCATGAGGGTGATCCTATGGTACTTCCTCATGTTGAGGAATTTCTTCTTATGGTGGAGGATCTTGCGATGCATCCACATGATGAACTTGCAATTGGTCCTGTACTTCATGATTTTTTTATTCATCCCCTTTAGGAATTTCCTCATTATGAGGCACATTTGTATCCATAGATGTAGTGTTATTTGTCTTAGGTGCTTCTACCTGATTTTAGATCACATTTTGATCCGCACTTGTAGTGTCTATTCCTTGAGTCCTTAGGTCATCCTGACCTGATGTATCCTTTTCACCAGAAGCCCCGTGAGTCCGGGGTACTTCTTCACTTATCATGGCCTTTTCATTTCCACCCCTTTCTTGGACTTCAACTATTTTGGGCTCATTAGATATATCTTGTTATTGTTGACCCATATCTACAGTGTGGCCTTCTGTTTCTGTCAACTTAATCTCCTGAACATTTTCTGTTCTTTCAGATTTACCCACTAGATTTTTAGGATGTGCTACATCCTCCCTGTATGTTAAATCTATCACTTTAGAGTTAGTCACCTGATCCACTAGTTTATCAAGCCCTATTTATTGTGCAATCTTTTATGGGGTATTCTCCTTTTCCTGTTCCACTTGCTTCAGTTCTTCTAACACTGTCGCATGTAGTGATGGAGTTCCTTGTGGAGTTGTACAGGTGCTAGTAGCAAGGGTTTCCATTTGTTGAGAGGTAACATCCTTTACTATCTCATCATCAAATAAGTCAACTATCTCCTCCAGTGAGACAAGAATACTTTGAAATGGCCTAGAGGCTTCTTTTACTTGCTCTTTAGCTTGTTCAGTCTTAAACTGAACAATGGTGGGAAGTGGCACATTGTGTTGTAGTTCCTTTCTGAATACTTCTCCACCAACTCCCCTCAATACTATGGGGTCATGCTTTATTTCACCTCTCATTGAGGTTCTTGGTTTCTTAGGTGTGGATACCATCACCTGAGGTGCTTTTCTTTTTCTAATGAGGGGCATAAGTCCCTCTTCTTCAAGGTCTTCATCAAGAAGAACATCCTTTTCCTTTTTCTTTTGTGATGCTTGACCCTCCTCATGTGTTTCAATAGTTTCAACATCCGGCCTCTGGATCCTTTTAGCTTTTTATTTATCTACAGGAGGCGGTGCTGATGCGATTGATGCCTGTCCTGATGCGGATGCATCCTCAGCTGTTATAATCACTCTTTCAACTATTACCCCTTTAGGTTCATTACTAATTTTAGGGTCTCTTGCTTTGTTCTTGAGGCGGCATTCTTTCTCCTTTAGATTTCCTCTTTTCAATTAGAAAGTCATCATATTCATTATCAGAAATCTCCTACCTCTTCTTCTTATTGTCAACTATAAGGGCTACACCCTTCTTCTTTAATTCATTTATTTGTTCATTTACCCAAGACTGGGTTAACTGCAGCATCCTTCCTATAAATTGATCTAATGAGATATCCTTAAGCTATGTAAGATCAGGTGCTGAGATTGTGTCATTGTATATCTTCTTTTCCTCATATTCATTAGCTATGATTTTACCATCATCCCTCTTTAACTGAGCAGGCATTGGAATACAATCAAAAGTTCTAATCTGGTTGAGAGTCAACCTTTAGTATTTTCTTCTTCTAGCCTCAACTTCATCCTCACAATCTATCCAGAAATCCTCTAAGTGCCTCTGATGGATGGACTTCCCCATAATTTTTTGCATCCTCCCATATGGGTCATATGTTCTTACCAAGGGGAAAGGCTATAACTTCATCATGTCTAGACCAGCTATTGCCTTGTTAATGTTATCAGAATCTTGGCATATATACCAACCCATTGTGACTGGAAATAATACTGGTGGAATCTTATTATTTGCCTCGTAAGAATCCAATATTGTGGATATCTGTCTCATGATTCCATCAGAACAACTACATCTGTGGGATGTCTTGGGAGCATGAGGGGTTGTCCTGGAAAGCCCTCTATTCTGATATAAGAGAATGTGGTATATTGTATGAACCAGGCACCATGCCTGTATATGACTTCTTGAGCTTCCATGCTCAGTCTTTTAGTCCTATCTTCTTCCATTGTCCTGACCAGATGCATAGAAAATGCATCATTGACTAATTTGTAATATCGAAGATAATTTTGTCTTTGCAAGTGGGGATAATGATCCCAGATGTGGGCATTATTTATAGTGCCACCAATCTTTCCTTCTGTTGTAAGTGCACTGAATGTACCTTTGTATGCACATGAGTATACCACATATGAAGTCATATGAAATGAACATTCTAGGCCTCCTAGGTTCATGAGCTGCTCATTTAGGGCATCACTTTATCATTTTGGCCCATAATGGCTTGTTGTCTATATACAGACACATCAAGATAACCCCATACATCCAATCCTTGAAACTCCTAGCATCAGGCTGGCTTGTCACTCTACTAAGTAGGGCTATCATATATTGGTATTCATCATCAAAGTCAAACTTGTACATATGCACTGGTAGTTTGGCAGCTGCAGGATAAGGACTATTTTTTGCCCTCCATTGATACATTCTCTTTCTAGCAGTTTTCTTGTTATTTTCATGCTCAACTTTCAATTTCTTCAAATCCATGCTGACAACCTTCTTTCCCAATGGCAAACTAAAGGTAGTTGCAATCCCCTTGATGGACAAATCTGCATAAACCTGACCATGTTTCTCTATTCTCCTTGTCTGTGGGTTGTAGTTTCTGGCACATTCAATAATCAACTCTAGAGCCTCCATAGAATAAGGAAATCCGGTAGCAGACCACATACTCAACACAAAAACAACATCCAACAGGGTGTTATTCTTGTCATCACCCATTCTAGATGACCATGTGACCAGATTTGTGTTTCCCTGGTGTGTATCTACAATGACGCCATATTTGAACCTTACACCTTCAGGCTGAGCAAACATAGGTTTAAGAAATCTAGCTTCAAACTTGCTCAACCACTTGTCTGCCATTATTTCTTGTAATAAATAGGACCAATCTTACCATACAATACATCACATACATGCATACCACATTATATTTTACCGCATGATGCACGTTATAGTCATTAATCATCACTTCATCATAATATGCGTCACATATAACTTCAAACCAACAAAAGCACACTACTTGGACATGCAAAAAATGACAGGAAGAGGGTTTTAATTACTTACTTGATAGCATTTAACTCGTTGATTATGCTGATGATTATATGAAAGAGATTCAGATACCAGTGATAATCACGTGTCTTGTTCTACCACAAGCTCTGTGTGTTCGCAGGTAGGTCGTATGAGGGTTTAAAAGCTCTATGCACTATAAAAACTAGCTTTATCACAAGGTGAATGTAAAAATGATTGTGAATTCACCTTAAATCTCTTTCCTTAGGTAAATTAGGGCAAATAAGGGCAAATTCAATCTTAACCATTGATCTCCTGTCATTGATTAATGGATACTGCCAAGTGTCTGAATCGCGTTCGCAATCGGCAGGAATCCACCTACTGCATTTATGGCATTTAATGTTGCGTGACAAGAGGAGTGGGGTGATCTTCAAAAGATCAGGTGATATTCTGAATATCGGGTGCTATTGGGAATATCAGGTGCTATTGGGAATATCACCCCCTTGATGTAATATGACCCTCTGCCCTTGGCGGGAAAACTTATGCGAAAACATCGGGTGATGTTGAGAATATTAGGGGATATTCAAACATCGGGTCATGTTTGAAATGTTCGGTGCTATTTGAAATATGACCCATCAAAAATAAGATGACCTTTTCTCAAAATGTCAGGATGATGTCATTAGGATAATGACTTGATTTATCATTGTAACACTATGACATCATCGTCATGTTATGTAAAAGGGTCAATGTTGGAAATATACCTCCGCGAGGTAAAAAGGATGATGACATCATCATCAAGGTGATTTTTTTGTCTGTCGGGATTGGATGACGTTATTGTCATATTGGCTATAGGGTGATATTTTGTGAAAGGGTGATAAGGTGAGTTATCGGGTGATATTTGAAATATGACCCCTGCAAAATATATAAACGGTTTGATGGGTAAATACTACTATCACTTAAAATTGGCATCCAGAGTTTCACAGACCGCATGATTATCGGGTGATAAAATTGGATCAGGGTGATCTTTCATAAGATGACTGATGTTGAGAAATATGAACCCCCCCTCAGAATATCAGGTTTGACCAGGACTTTAACTCACCATAACTTTCATTCCCTGATGAATATCAGGGTGATCTAAAAGGCAAACCTATATGAAATTTTGTACTCTTTCCAACCATGAGGTTAAAAACATGAAACATTAACTTTGACAAACTATCCTCATCATGATGACTTACCCAGCCCCCTTTATGCAGGATCACCTACATGACTTACTTTTACTAGACCGCCACAAGCGAGAAAACACAAGCCAAGCCAAGTAAAAGTTGGGTCCTTGTTTTGTCAAGTCAAAATGGGGCGTGTTGTGTACCCACACAACATGTAGGTCATTGATCTCGATCTTAGCTGGCATAACTTGACAGTGCTAATTTGATCCTATTCCAGGTAGGAACTTACCACTTGCTTCTTTCAATAGTATCCTACCATATGGACAACCTTTTTCAGCCATGATCCCGAGGAGTAGTCCTTACAGTGTAGTTAAGATGACATCCACCATTCCACATATGAAGGATATGGTCAGAGATATGATCTTGGTAGAATAGTGGATAACCATTGGATCTTGATCTCCTATACTCAATTGAAGCATTTCTCAAAAAAATTAATCACATTTTATGCCACATCAGATCCTTGTCATTAATGTAACAATCCCATCACTTAGAAATCCACACATCCAAATTTTGTCATTCCGTGGTTGCTTAGAAGATCCCTTGGTGGAGTATAGAGAAACATTAGAGTTAAAGAGAAACCATTTTGTAAGGCCCATGAACCACATCCTCACCATCTTGGATGGTCCTTGACCAATTGTCACCCATTCCTCATTTTTGCTAAGGCCAGCTTCCTTTGTATCTTTTCCTGGGTAGATTGGCAGAAATGAATCTGCTAGCAGCACCTGCCAAAATTTGGTTAGTAGGACTAGACCTTGACACATGTAATACTTTTGCTGCTTTAGGAGAAGGATGACCAATTGGGTCGACTCTCTCTTTAAGAATGAAGTTGTTCTAGGTATGGGCTATAGAAGGTAATTGCTTGGCAAGGGGCCAGTAAACAATGTTGCGGGAAGGCATGAGGGAAAACTTTAAAGGATGGTGACAATAAATAAGTAGTCACTGAAGAATTATATCATATGTGGCTATTTGTAAGACTTCATATTATGAGGGTTTAGGGTTTTAGCAATTTTAGCTTACTTAGAGCATTTTCTCTAGTAGAAAAAACCCTAATTTTGGAAATCTAATGATTAATGACATAGAGCTGGGAACAAAATTATCAGAAACATGAAAAAATTTATAGGGTTCCATCAGTGGCTTTAGTTGGGGACACCTGTTATATCATGAACATAATGAGATCTCAAAAGAAATCTAGAGGAGTAGACCACACACAAACATAATGACCTCAGGCCATTATGTAGAGAAAAAACCCATCTTGCCTCTATCAAATATTTTGTTCTCCAATGATTGTCTTAAACTACTTTGAAAATTTTCATTGAATTCCACCTGCTTTTGACAAAGACATTTGGATAGCTGGTTGGATAGTTATTTTCATTTTTTCCATGATTCCCCCCACTATACTAAACTAAGAATAAATGATATATATTGTCATTAAAAAGAGTTTCAGCACCTGGTTCAATTGTTTCTAACTATGTGAAAGTATTATCATGCCCTGATTTATGCCTTTTGCATAAATCTAAAAAATAAAGTAGCCATAATCCATTTTATAATTAGTAGTAGGGGATTTCTCAAATTCTCCTAGATCAATGTCAAATTTGAAACAATCATATTCTGCTTCTCTTTGGAAATCTGACACTCTGCTTTTATTTTCTACCTTCTGAACTGACTTCTCATCTTGATAATGACTATAGGAATGGAAGGCATTATCAAGCTAAAAATTTAGGTCCTGATCTATTAGCTCAATACTTATCCCCCCACATTCCTCTGTATTTTGAACCAATATTGCTTCATTAGTTCCCTCATGATCTTTTTCAAATAGTAGATTTTCTATGCATTTATAGGGCTCCATATCTTCTCTTATTGATAAATCCATAAGTTCCTCATATAATGGGTTGTCCCTTATATGCATTTCATCTACACAATCTTCAATATCACTACTTTGATAGCATATATCATCATCTGATTTAGAACCCCAACTATTTTGACGTGAGTATTCTGATAATTGCTCACTATTTTCTATATGATTAACAAGGATCAATCCCTCCTAATATTCAGACTCAAAGCAAGCTACTTCCCTAGGAGACTTTGATGTAGAATAGATTTCCCCACAAATAGGGAAAATATCCTCACAACTTGTCAATATCTCATAAGTTAGAGGAACTTCCTTAACTAATATATCCTTTTGTATTGTGGTGTCCATTATCTCATAAGCTACTTTGTAAGGTTCTAGGGATTTCCTTTTATTCTGATACTAAGGGGAAAAATGAGCAGTAGGATTACAAAAATTTAGAACTCCTCTATTTTTATTATAATCCCTATCCCCTTCAGTATACTGAGTGCCATACATTGATTGTTTTGACAAGGGTTTGTTAGAATAGCCCATTTCATTTTCCCTTTGGTAAATGGGGGAACAAATGGATCCATTATTCCTTCTATACCCATTTTTTATAAACTCACAACCTTTTATCTTTGTATGCTTCAAATTATTTTCTATAGTTATGGCTAAGGAATATCCTTGACTCATAGTAGTAGGGTTCTTATCTCTTAGTCAATAACTGTCCTTTTTATTGAATGCACCTAAATATATGATCAAACACATAGCCTCATTGGGTTTGACATTCTTAGGAATTCCCCTCACTATTCTAGCAAACCTTAACTTGAAAACTAGAACTAATTCCTTATCTCCCTTTTCAATCTGCATGAGTTATTTAATTAAAGAACCTACATCTATTCTTTCCCCAAACTGTTCAATGAAAGAAAACCTTAAATCTTGCCAAGAAAAGATAGACTGATTGCATAAATATGTGAACTAATCTGTAACTTCTCCGCTAAAAGTTTGGATAAACAACTTTATGACTATACCTTCATGATCTATCTCATATTCTCCCATTAAGTCACAAAATTCTTGTAAATGGTTGCTAGCTATTTTGGATTTATCATTATTGAACTTGGTTATCTAACTTCTAACTTCATCAGGCATATGATTTGGAAACCCACAAATACTATTGAAGTTAATAGCCCTATATCTTTCCATGACAAATTCACTTTGATAAAAGAAGTGAGGTTACTACTTATACATCCCTTAACTTTTTAGGAATTTTTTTGAAGCTTGGAAAAATACCTGAAAAGAATTTTTTGCTTTTGGAATAAATTATGCTTTGATTTTCAAGAAAAATCAACAACACTAGACTGCATCACCAGATCCCTTCCAATAGAGTTGCCACCTCTGCTTCATAGAGGAATATATTTTTTCTTTCAAAATCAATCCTTTTGAATCTTGTTTCACATTCAGGTTATATGGAACATTCTGATGCATAAAACTTCATGTAACAGTTCTATATATATCTCAAAATATGGTAGAGTTGCCACCCCTTTTGGGGAAAAATAATGAACATAAATTTTATGCAAACTCTAAATAACCCATGATAATCTACTGCACTTAGTATTTAGAACTTTATACATTCCCTAGTAGAGTCACCAATATGCTGGTTGTTTTAAATTCTCAACCTGATTCTCAAAGAAAATCTATAAAATAGCCACTTATTAATTATTAATCTGCCTTGAGGGATTGGCCAACGAATAGGAGATTAGGGGGAGAAGGATTTCTCAATTCCCCCTTTTATTCCTCTACTCTTTAGGCTCTATGAAACCAAGGAGGGTATTCCTATATAGATGGATTTATTTCTAATTCTCTAACTACCTCTATTTAACTTATATCTTATGTTCTTGGGGATAGAAATGTTCTACTCAAATGGATGGGGTTTTCTAGAGATATTAGATTGTCAACATTGTTCATATCATAGATGTGTTCCTCGTGAGCTGCTTGAAAGAATGTATGATAAAGTAAAGGGATTGGCTAGATTCTTTAAGCTCTTATCTTATTCTTTGCAAAGAAACATACAAGACTTAACTTAATCAAAATAAATATCCTAAAAGCCTATTGCTGGAAAGGAATGTATTTGGATTGAAAATATTTTGAGGATAATCAGAGGGGCATAAGTTTAGTATAGTATCCATGAAACAAATCAGTGCCTGTCCAAGGGCCAAGGAGTCAAAAAGGTTAAAATTGACAAAAGCTAAATAGACAGTGATGCAACGAATGTTAGTTTATTGTAAAGATACAACAATGCCTTACATTGAAAATACTCTACTAGTCTTGGAATCAACCATACTTAGTTATCCCTACACACCCGAATCACATTTGATATTTTCTAATAGCAATTTTTACATTACTCCTTGAGTAAAAAGCCATAAGAGAAATATGCCAGCATAGGAAAGACTATGTCGATGAATAAAGATGATCTTTAACCAAATATATATTCATAATGTGAAACTATATACATGAAGTAGGAGACAGTGTATTCCAAAACTCAACAAAGTTTTTTAAATAAATTGTTCAATAACTTGCATCATAGCTTTCAATAATTCTATCAAGAAACCAGAAGAAACTCAAATTAGAAACCTAAAAATTGACAACTAATTCTATTAGCAGAAAACAAACTTATTTACAACTCCTCTCTGACTAGATTGATCCTTATTTCAAACTAAGGCTCGAAATATGACCTCGAACCAATGCTTTATCATAAACCTTGAATTCCTATTTATAGAGATAAGGGAACAACAAGCTTCAAGCTTATGACAAAAGAAGTTACAACTATTTTGTAACCAACAGATGCAGCTGCAAGAAGAGTCTGGTGTAACCACTTCCTAACTTTGTGTTTAGCTTCCATGTTGGTGGGAAAAGGAGTCGAGCCTTTTGTTAGCACTCATTTTGACCTGGGGGTTGTTTTTTCATGTTTAGGGGGTTTCTTCATTTGAACCCTATATCTTCTTGCCCATTTTCCTAAGTGTTGGACCTCCTCGGCATTTTTCAGCTGCAGCATCATATTTTCTTCGAGGAGGAAGTCATCATCATCATGTTTGCTTCAATGGTGGTCAGCATGTCATGTTTTCTGTCGACTTGTTTTTCATCAGGATCATCATATTTCAATATCGGGTGATGTTTGGATATCATCCTGATCCTGCTGATGAGCTACAGTGTGCCCTGATTTGCTTGCGGGGGTGTTTTTTCAAGTATCCGGTGATCTTCTAATTATCACCTTGCCCTTTTATGATGATGATGTCACCCCGATCTTCTGAAGGGGTTATTCTCTGAGTTGTTCGACCTGACTTGTTTTTTCTTAAGGGTCGTCATGATCATCATCATATTTCCAGTTATCGCCGTGTTGCTTGCGAGGGTCATCATATTTTCTGCCTGCATGATATTTCGCCGGGGTGATATTTTTATCATCGGGTGATCTTGGTTATGATCATCCTGATGATGTTGTTGAAGAGTTCTAAGTATGACCCGATATTCACTGGGGTCATCATATTTTGAACGTCAGGATGATCTTAGTCAATATCATCCTGATGTTGTTGTATCACTTCATGTTCGTTGTTTTATCATCCTGATGATGCTGACGTCATTCTTATGTCAGGGTGATATCCGCTTTTCTGCCTGTCTGCATCATGATATTTCCGAAGGGAGATATCCGCCTGTCGGCTTCGTGCATTATCTAGTGGGGGTGATCTTTTCAAATATCTGGCATATTCATCTATCACCCCGATCTTATAGTGGAGCTACAGTGCAGCATGATATTTGTGCATCAGGATGATATTTCCAAATATCCGGTTATCTTCTGAATATCATCCTGATGTCGATATGATGATGACGTCATCAAGGTCCGGGGGGGTCATATTTCTAACACTGATCATCTTGTGGAGATCCCCCGATATTTGCAAACATGATGATGATGTCATCTAGATATGAGGAGGTGCACAGTAGGCAGATATGCTAATGACGTCAGCAGGATATGACGGTGACGTCATCAGGATGTTCATCGGCCAGACTTTTGGTATCGGCTAAGCAGGAGGATGTTCCTCCGATGGATCAGGTTGTGCCGATGAAGGCGATTATCATGCAGGTTATATTGTGATATGATGCTGACGTCAGGGTGATATTTCAAGCGACAGGATATCATGCTGTTGGAGGATGATGATGAAGTCTTATACTAGGGTCGTCAGGAGCAAAAGCACCGACATTATATATGCTCGTGGCCTAGTATATAAAGTGTTGAAAAGGTCGCCGCGGGGTGCTTGTGGGATAATTGATATCCTGCATATTTGAAATATCATGACGATGAATCTTGGCGAGAAATGGTTGCGATGCACAGTTTGACGTCTTCTCGAGGCCGCGGGTTGGTGCGCCATTAATGGCGAAGGTTGTAGAGGTATGGACGGATCTGGTACCCGATTGAAGGTGTACATCAACGGACAGTGGCGCAGGGCTTGAGATTTCTTCCTGTCTCCTCCCCTACCTACTGCATTCATGTTTGGGCGCCAATCTGGTAATGCGTTGAGCGCCATTTTTCTGATACTGTGTATCTGGCGGGATTTTTGGTCAACCATGTAATTAATTGCTGTGGTACACTACCTGGCTGTTATAAGCAGGAAGTGTTACTCATTTTTGGTTGTTGAAAGTTGAAGATTTTTGGCTCTGTAATTCAAAACAAGCTGATCTGGTTGCTCTGTACAGCTAAACTTGTGAGTCTATGTATCTCTTGTTGTATGTTTTGGCATGAACCCACTGATTTCATGATTAATCTTATATGAGAAATGCTATCTTAGCATGTGTTTTGTTAATTCTGTCTCCAGTATTGCATGTATTCTTCTTCTGAATCTAGATATTTGGGTAATGTTTAGATTCTAGAGCATAGAATTCCTATGTTGAATGTCTGATCTTTTAACTTCTGCTCAAGGGGTAGATTAAACTGTTTTCAGGTTGAACATTGGGAAGGGTATACTGCAGTAGGGATGCCATAAGTAGAGATAACTTAACACTCTATATTGGGAGATATCTGTAAGGTAGGTATCACATATATCCCCTTGAAATCCAGTTTTAGCTGTTCATGTTGATCATTCACAGGTGTATGTCTACTGACTCCAGGCCCTGGATAGGCACCAATCTTGCTTTGTGTTTGTGTTACAACCATGTCCAGCTTTGCATCCAAACTTAAAATCCAAATCAAAATCTAAAACAACCATTAGGACATTAGAATTAGTTTTAGGATCCTCAGTCCTCTGTCTACAACTGCAAATAGGCCCAAAGCTAGCCCCTTTGCTCTTATCTTTCAGTTTTGGTCTACTTACAGGAGGACTTATCTGCTTTCTGTCAGCATCCCAGCCTTTGTATGCATATCCTCATGGATGTTGAGTAGGGAATACCCCCCTAGGTTTTGCAGAGCCTGAAGAAGAAGAGGAGATAAAATATAGAGTCTATCTCCTACACTGTTGGCCCCTGGCCTAGAGATCCTGTTGATCACTGATGGCTACCTTGTAGGGAAATCTGGGAATAAGCATCCAGTCTGGGAAAAAGCCAACAAAAATTGGCGACTCCACTGGGGAATTTGTGAAAGAACCCTGGTTTTCAAAAGAAAACAGTTCCTAGTAATAGGTGGCGACTCTGAAGTAATCTCCCAACCGGTCAAAGTAAAATTTATATGCAGGGGAGAAGATCCCAACAAAATCCTTTATTTAAAGAGTTACCAGTAACAAGAAGAATGATGTACAGAAGAAAGGGAGCTATCTCAGTTAGTCATGAGGGTTCCCCCAGAAAAGGTGATGATATGCAAGATAACCCTAGGCCATCAGGACAGCATGTGCCTTACTTTTCAAATGCAGAAGCTGATATTCAAGGTGCATATGAGAGGCAACAGGGTGGTAGCATGAGAATGAGGTCAGAGGTGTTCCAAGAATGCCCATTTCTAGACCCAAGTGAAAGGTTTGAAGAGGCAGAGTCTCTGAGGGATGATGAAGATGATGACCAGAATGGTATGAGACCATCTACCTCCATGCCTAAGGATGAACAGTTAGCTGAAGAAATCAGAAATCTAAGAGCAGAACTAGAATATCTACAAGCCATGAAAATCAGAGATGATATGAAGCAGAAAGTGCAAGCCTTAAGAACTGCCCAAAATGATTCAGTTCCTACCCTAGAGAATGCAAATGTGCAGAGACATCAGCAAAGAAATGAAGTGCAACATCAGCATAATGATGAGAGACAAAATGTGAATGATGCTAGGATACCACTGAACAATGTAAGAAACCAGAATGCAAACAGAAATGTTAATGTTAATCAGTTAAACAGACAGCCCATGCAGTTAGATAAATTCAGGCAGCTAGTGTTTGACGGTATTCCTGGGTATCCTAACCCCATTGACAAGCATCTAAGGCTGCAAGTGCCTAAATTTTCAGGAAACAACACAGTGTCAGGAGAAGATCATCTAAAAGCCTTTCAAAATGTCATGGATAACTTTGAGGTTGAACAGGAGGATGTTTTCATGAAGTCATTCATGCAATCCTTAATAGATGAGGCAACAGAATGGTACAAGAATCTGCCTGACCGGAGTATTTCATCATGGGATGATTTTAAAAGGATGTTCAAGGAGCAATATGGTGACAAAACTGACCCTAGCTTTTTTGTAAATGAGTTCACCAGTATCACTAAAGGGTCAAATGAGCAGGTTGCAGATTTTAATGCAAGATTTACTAAAGTGTTAAACAAATTGCCACATCACATGAGGCCAAATGAACCAATGTGCATAATATTGTATATCAATGCCTTTGATGCAAAAACTGCATATGGATTAAGAGATAAAGGTCCTGCTACTCTCAGGGATGCTTTCAGAATTGCAGTGAATATTGAAAACAACAGGAAAGCATCGGGCAAGACAAATAGAAGGGATGATATAAAAATTCTGCAGAATCCAAACAAGCCTCAGAACACTCAAGGTAATACATCTGCCCCTGAAGATAAGATAGACAAATTGGCAAATGTTGTTAAGGACCTAAGCTATAGATTAGCTAGAAGTGAAAAAGGGATGGGCCCTGATAGGCAAGTCTATCAAAGGCAGGAAAAGAGGCCATCATTGCATGATATGCCTTATAACACCAATTGGCATGATGGTAAGCCTATATTCCCACGTAACAACACAAATCAGAGAGCTCAACATGTCAAAGAAACTCCTGATCTTCTAAAGAAAGCTATAAATATTGTTGATGATGCTCCATGGTGTATAATTTGTCAGATGCCACATTCACAGTCACAGTGTATGATTGCTCAATCCTTGTATGATAATGCTACATCTTGTAATGAATGCAATGAGCCACATTATGTGCAAGATGATGATGTTAATATGATGTCCATAGGCAATGGATACACCCTTTATGATGCTGATGAGAATACAGATCATCAAATTCAGGCCTGCCAACAGTTCCCATATGATGAAGATAATGAAGATAACTATGTGTATGCTCAGAACTCACACAATTTTCTGAGTAACTTACAACGACCTTCTGATGAGGAAATTAGAGCCTTCACAGCTGCAGCAGTTGCTCAAGTCAAAAGCAACTACAATCTCAGAGGTAAAAATCAAGTAGGCAGCCCACATCAGCTAGAAGATATTTCTGCAGGTCAGCTAGTGCATGGTCATAAAGGAATTGAACCACAAAAAAGGCAGTGGGTAAATAATAAACAAAATTTTAGACATAGAACAGGTCATGAATCTCAAGGACCAGAAAACAAAATCCCTCAGGTTGAAGATCAAGGTAAAGGTTCCCAAGACAAGAATGATGATCAGGGAACTATGAAAGTAAAAGCTAGATCAGCTCAGGATAAAAACAAGATTGTGGAGCAAGCTACAACTGTTATACAAAATTATGCTCCATTTGATATAGCTCAGGTCCTCTCTCAGGTAAAAGTCTCTGTTCCACTTATGGAACTCATGAAAGTGGAAGAGATCAAGAATAGGACAATATCCCTAATCTCAGGGGTACCTTTTCAAGCTAAACAAAATGTTCAGACCCAGGGTGAGAAACATGTCATGTGTAATGAAGAAGATGAGACTCCTGAAGTCTATTTAGGAGTGACTATGACAAAGTGTCCTTCACAAGTGGAACCATTTTATGTTTCCCTGGTTATAAATGGAAAAATAATTAGAAATTGTATGCTTGACTCTGGAGCATCTACAAATGTCATGCCTTTGGCCATCATGCAACAAACTGGATTGAAAATTGACAAGGCATGTGGAAAATGTTATGCTATGGATGCCAGAGAGGTACCAGTTATTGGAATCATGAAGGATGTAGATTTCAAACTGGCAGCATTTCCTGAAAAGAGATATAAAATGAATATAACAGTGGTTGACATCAAGCCACAGTATGGTATGTTGTTGTCAAGAAGATGGGCAGCACTAATTGGTGGAAGTATGCAGCTGGACCTGTCATATGCCATGATTCCAATGAATGGCAGGGATGTTAAGCTAATCAGAGAACAAAGATCATCAGAGACAGTGGAAGACCAAGAAGCAGAGGAACAGGTATGCTTTGTAGACACTGACTGTGATCACTTCAAGGTTGTCTCAGATGATACAGAAGATAAAGAAAAAAATGTCTGCATTGAAGAGCTGGATCAGCAAGGCTTATGGTCCATGTTTTTTGATGGAGCTTGTGCAAAAGAAGGCTCTGGAGCTGGAGTTATTTTCCTGTCTCCAACTGGTAAGCTCCTCAAATTCTCTTTCTTGCTGAGGTTTGATTGCACAAACAACATTGCAGAATATGAGGCTTTACTCTTAGGCCTAAATATTGCTCTCAAACATGGAATTAAGATGTTAAGAGTATTTGGGGATTCTGAGCTGATTGTATCCCAAATTAGAGATAAGTATGCTTCAAAAAACAAAAGATTGAAACAATACAAGCATGCTGTTTGGGATACCATTGAACTATTTGATGCATTTTCAATAGGCTGGGTAGAAAGGTCAAAGAATGTTATGGCTGATTTCTTAGCCAATGTTGCAATAAGGCCAGATGACATCACTCTGTCAGATGTTACAAATGTAGAAGTTAAAATTAGGCCTGCAGTACCAAAAAATATATGCAGTTGGCAAGTGTTTAATGATGATAGGGATTTGTTGAAATTTTTGCACTGCATAGATGAATATGAGAATCAAGAAATTGATTTCCAAGCTTTTGTAGAGACTATAGATGGAAAAGAAACTCTTGTGGGAAAAGAGCTTTTGACAGTAGAGATAAATTGGTCACAAGGACATCTCCCACAAATAAGGAAGATTTAGAAGAGATAAATTTGGGGACATCTCAGGCCCCTCAGAAGGTATACATTGGTAAACAGCTCAAACCACACATTAGGAGTATGCTGATTGCATTACTGAAAAGGTATAAACATGTTTTTGCTTGGTCATATGAGGACCTAAAAGCCTATAGGGAAGATTTATTCCAGCATGAGATCCCATTGAAGCCTGGAGCTAAGCCATTTAGACAAAAGCAAAGACCTATTAATCCTACCTTAGCTCCCAAGATGCAAGAAGAACTCAAAAGGCTCAGGGAAGCTGGAATAATTGTGCCAATCAGGCATTCAACTTGGGTGTCTAACCTTGTCCCAGTCAGAAAAAAGAATGGTGATATTAGGCTTTGTGTTGACTTCAGGAACTTGAATGTATCCTCTTTAAAGGATAACTATCCACTGCCTAATATGGAAGCTATGTTGCAGAGAGTGACTGGTTGTGAACTCTTATCCATGATGGATGGATTTTCAGGTTATAATTAGGTGAAGGTAAAGGAATCAGAACAATATAAGACCGCCTTTACCACTCCATGGGGAACTTATGTATATGTTAGAATGCCATTTGGACTAACAAATGCAGGTGCTACATTTCAAAGAGCAATGGATGTTGCTTTTGCAGGGTTGATTGATTCAATTCTGGCTGTATATCAGGATGACTTGACTGCTTACTCAAAGAAAGAAGAGCATCATTGTTTGCATCTGGAGCAGATTTTCATAAGAGCACTAGAGTATGGTATTTCTTTAAATCCAAAGAAGTGTGCCTTTGGGGTAGTTGAAGGAAAGCTCCTGGGACATATTGTTTCCAAGGATGGAGTCAGGATAGATCCAGAGAGAGTGGCTGCTATTGACAGAATTCAAATGCCAAAAACTATAAAAGGAGTTCAGTCCTTCTTTGGACAGATAAATTTTGTTAGGAGATTTGTTCCCAACTTTGCAGAAACCACAAAGAACATTTCCAAGATGATGAAGAAGGATGCAACTGTCCACTAGGAAAGTGAAGCAATAGAATCATTTCAGAGTATCAAAGAGGCAATCAAGATGGCCCCTGTTCTTAAATCTTCTGATTTTTCTAGGCCATTCCAAGTATTTTCATTTGCTTCCTTTCATACTGTTGCTGCATGTTTGCTACAGAAAAATGAAGATGGTTTTGAACAGCCCATCGCTTTCTTCAGTATGTCCTTGCAGGCCTCTGAGTTGAAGTATGATATTATGGAAAAACAGGCATATGCACTAGTCAGAGCCATCAAAAGTTTCAGACCATACTTGGTAGGATCATATATAATTGCATATGTACCCCATGCAGCAGTCAAAGACATATTCACTTAGCAGGAGGTGACTGGAAGAAGGTGCAGATGGATAAACAAACTGCAAGAGTTTAACATAGACATACAAGTTACCAAGTTGATAAGAGGACAAGGATTAGCCAAGATGATGGCACAGTCAAACTTGGAAGCATGCCAAGTTAATGCAGTCCAAAATGAGAGTGTAAATGTATCAGGATCTGAATGGTACAAGGATATTATCTACTACTTGCAAAATCTGAATTGTCCTTCCCATTTCAGTGACAGTCAAAAGAGGACTTTAAAGTTACATGCAATCAGGTATGTTATTGTTCAAGGTGAGCTATACTGGAAAAACCCTGATGGTGTGCTGCTGAGATGTGTGGATGAGGATATGGCTAACAATGTTTTGATTGATATGCATAAAGGATTGTGTGGTGGACATTATACTGCCCAAACAACAGCTCATAAAATTCTTAGAGCAGGATATTGGTGGCCCACTCTCTTTTCAGATGCACAAAAGTTAGTGAGGAAGTGTGACCCTTGCCAAAGATTTTCAGGAAAGCTGAAATATGATGGTGCTTTACCCCTCAGAACTGTAACTGTGGATGCTCCATTTCAGCAATGGGGAATTGACTTCATAGGGGAAATTGCAGACAAATCAAGTGGGGGACACAGTTGGATTTTGGTGGCAACTGATTACTTTACCAAATGGATTGAGGCCATTCCAACTAAGAGAGCTACAAGTAAGGTGGTGACAGATTTCATGCTAGAAAATATTATCATCAGGTTTGGAGTACCATTCAAGATAGTCACTGATAATGCTATGTGCTTCAGATCAAGTGAATTTGTTGATTTTTGCAACAGGTATGGGATAAATCTATCATCTACATCACCATATCACCCACAAGGGAATGGTCAAGCAAAATCAAGCAATAAAAGCATCATGAAAATTATCAAGAGGATATTGGACAAGAATAAGAGAGCTTGGGACTCAAAATTGAACTTAGCAATATGGGCTGACAGAGTGACAGTAAAAAGGGCTATTGGGATGTCACCTTTTGAGCAAGTATATGGTGCATCAGCCAGATTGCCCATAATTAATCTCTTACCAGTTTACAGATTCATTCAGGAAAATGATGAGGAGATTGAAGACTCCATGACAGAAAGAGTGAACCAGCTGGTTGCATTGGATGAAAATAGAAGGAAAGCCCACCAGATCAATCTCAAAAGACAACAAGATGTGAAATATCAGTTTGACAGGAGAGCTATAAAAAGGAAGTTTCAAGTCAATGATCTGGTGCTCATTTGGAATGCAAAAGGTCAAGAAAAGGGTAAACATGGTAAATTTGAACCCTTATGGATGGGCCCATATCAGATTTGCAGTACTCATGGGGAGGATTCTTATTTCCTCCAGGCCCTAGATGGTGAAGTTCTGGAATTGCCTGTGCATGGCCAATTCCTTAAGTTCTATTTTGCATAAATGACTTGTCACTGTGCACATTTGTAAAAAACATGTATGTAGTGTAAATGCCTTGTACAGTTCATGCTTTTTGGTTTTTTGCCTGGTCTGCCCGGAGATCTGGTTCTCGCTGCAGGTTTTCACCTGCACGTCCCCATTCGGAGCCAGTGTTAGCAATCATTTTGACCTGGGGGTTGTTTTTTCATGTTTAGGGGGTTTCTTCATTTGAACCCTATATCTTCTTGCCCATTTTCCTAAGTGTTGGACCTCCTCGGCATTTTTCAGCTGCAGCATCATATTTTCTTCGAGGAGGAAGTCATCATCATCATGTTTGCTTTGATGGTGGTCAGCATCTCATGTTTTCTGTCGACTTGTTTTTCATCAGGATCATCATATTTCAATATCAGGTGATGTTTGGATATCATCCTGATCCTGCTGATGAGCTACAGTGTGCCCTGATTTGCTTGCGGGGGTGTTTTTTCAAGTATCCGGTGATCTTCCAATTATCACCTTGCCCTTTTATGATGATGATGTCACCCCGATCTTCTGAAGGGGTTATTCTCTGAGTTGTTCGACCTGACTTGTTTTTTCTTAAGGGTCATCATGATCATCATCATATTTCCAGTTATCGCCGTGTTGCTTGCGAGGGTCATCATATTTTCTGCCTGCATGATATTTCACTGGGGTGATATTTTTATCATCGGGTGATCTTGGTTATGATCATCCTGATGATGTTGTTGAAGAGTTCTAAGTATGACCCGATATTCACTGGGGTCATCATATTTTGAACGTCAGGATGATCTTAGTCAATATCATCCTGATGTTGTATCACTTCATGTTCATTGTTTTATCATCCTGATGATGCTGACGTCATTCTTACGTCAGGGTGATATCCGCTTTTCTGCCTGTTTGCATCATGATATTTCCGAAGGGAGATATCTGCCTGTCGGCTTCATGCATTATCTAGTAGGGGTGATCTTTTCAAATATCTGGCATATTCATCTATCACCCCGATCTTATAGTGGAGCTACAGTGCAGCATGATATTTGTGCATCAGGATGATATTTCCAAATATCCGGTTATCTTCTGAATATCATCCTGATGTCGATATGATGATGATGTCATCAAGGTCCGGGGGGGTCATATTTCTAACACTGATCATCTTGTGGAGATCCCCCGATATTTGCAAACATGATGATGACATCATCCGGATATGAGGAGGTGTGCAGTAGGTAGATATGCTGATAACGTCAGCAGGATATGATGGTGACGTCATCAGGATGTTCATCGGCCAGACTTTTGGTATCGGCTAAGCAGGAGGATGTTCCTCCGATGGATCAGGTTGTGCCGATGAAGGTGATTATCATGCAGGTTATATTGCGATATGATGCTGACGCCAAGGTGATATTTCAAGCGACAGGATATCATGCTGTTGGAGGATGATGATGAAGTTTTATACTAGTGTCGTCAGGAGCAAAAGCACCGACATTATATATGCTCGTGGCCTAGTATATAAAGTGTTGAAAAGGTCGCCGCGGGGTGCATGTGGGATAATTGATATCCTGCATATTTGAAATATCATGGCGATGAATCTTGGTGGGAAATGGTTGCGATGCATAGTTTGACGTCTTCCCGAGGCCGCGGGTTGGTGCGCCATTAATGGCGAAGGTTGCAGAGGTATGGACGGATCTGGTACCCGATTGAAGGTGTACATCAACGGACAGTGGCGCAGGGCTCAAGATTTCTTCCTGTCTCCTCCCCTACCTACTGCATTCATGTTTGGGTGCCAATCTGGTAATGCGTTGAGCGCCATTTTTCTGATACTGTGTATCTGGCGGGATTTTTGGTCAACCATGTAATTAATTGCTGTGGTACACTACCTGGCTGTTATAAGCAGGAAGTGTTACTCATTTTTGGTTGTTGAAAGTTGAAGATTTTTGGCTCTGTAATTCAAAACAAGCTGATTTGGTTGCTCTGTACAGCTAAACCTGTGAGTCTATGTATCTCTTATTGTATGTTTTGGCACGAACCCACTGATTTCATGATTAATCTTATATGAGAAATGCTATCTTAGCATGTGTTTTGTTAATTCTGTCTCTAGTATTGCATGTATTCTTCTTCTGAATCTGGATATTTGGGTAATGTTTAGATTCTAGAGCATAGAATTCCTATGTTGAATGTCTGATCTTTTAACTTCTGCTCAAGGGGTAGATTAAACTATTTTCAGGTTGAACATTGGGAAGGGTATACTGCAGTAGGGATGCCATAAGTAGAGATAACTTAACACTCTATATTGGGAGATATTTGTAAGGCAGGTATCACATATATCCCCTTGAAATCCAGTTTTAGCTGTTCATGTTGATCATTCACAGGTGTATGTCTACTGACTCCAGGCCCTGGATAGGCACCAATCTTGCTTTGTGTTTGTGTTACAACCATGTCCAGCTTTGCATCCAAACTTAAAATCCAAATCAAAATCTAAAACAACCATTAGGACATTAGAATTAGTTTTAGGATCCTCAGTCCTCTGTCTACAACTGCAAATAGGCCCAAAGCTAGCCCCTTTGCTCTTATCTTTCAGTTTTGGTCTACTTACAGGAGGACTTATCTGCTTTCTGTCAGCATCCCAGCCTTTATATGCATATCCTCATGGATGTTGAGTAGGGAATACCCCCCTAGGTTTTGCAGAGCCTGAAGAAGAAGAGGAGATAAAATATAGAGTCTATCTCCTACACTGTTGGCCCCTGGCCCAGAGATCCTGTTGATCACTGATGGCTACCTTGTAGGGAAATCTAGGAATAATCATCCAGTTTGGGAAAAAGCCAACACCTTTGATGATGGATGCAATGTTGGAGGCCGTTAGAGATAGGCACTCCTCAAATGCCATCAAAGTGTTTATTGAGATCCTTTATTACTCTGCCTTTTCAAACCGCACACCAAAGGATGAGAAAATGTGCAAGGACCATTGAAAGGAAACCCAGGATGACATAATCTCCTTCATTATTTCCAGGTTCCATTGCACATGTGAGATTTCACCCTCTAAGTCTCAAAGTTTCATGCAACTTCAACTGAGAAAAAACTTGAGGAATCCACACCTAGCTTGCCTCAAAAGTACTAGAATCCAACCTAAGAGAATAGAAGAAACAAGAACAAACAACAACAATTCACCTCCAATCCCTTATCCATTTCATCTAGGGGGGCAATCTCCTTACACCTAAATTTAATGCACTGTTAGGAAAATTAGATGTAAGGGAGAGGTAGAGGAAGTTGAGAAGCTTTTCTACTTCAGAAGGGAATCTACTAACTCACAGAAATAAGGAACTACTAGAGCAGGAAGAATACCCTCAGAACCCCTCGTTAGATGAGATAAGAAAAGGGAGAAGAAAACACGGAGCTAAAATAGACACTGCTACTAATCTCTAATTTTCCCTACACCACCTATTCTAGAGGAGATAATTCTAGGTCTTTCTAATTCTGTAGGGATAGATCAAGAGCCTTGAGAACAAGGAAGAAAATCCTAAAGAACAGGGGAGAAAATAGAACACACGGGAACAAGGGAAAGCCATACTGTCAAAATGTTTTAAACAGTATGAGTGGTAACATCAGCAGTTGGCTTTTTATAGAAATTTTGGGATGTAAGCATACATCCACACATCATGGTGTATTAATTTTCTAGTCACTTCGTAACATTCCTGCCATAAATGGAAATCTGCTAAAGATTACCATAAGTGGACAAAAAGATTGGATTTCATAATTCCACATAACTACAAATATCACTTCTTACATTAATTCTTGCCAAATCAGGTGTCTTGGTTCTCCCAATTAAGCCCTGTCATCACATCAAATTTCCTCACACAGTAGGTGAAATGTCAATCATGGTAGAGGTACAAATTTCCAAAGGTCAATCTTGTATAAGCCAAATTATTATGTTATCAAACTCCTCAGGAGCGGCGGTGATGGAGATCTTGCACATGCCTGAGTAGTTAATGCTTTGTAATGAAGCCTAGTCAGATTTGGTACAAACAAATCCTTCTATTATAACTTTGAATCTAGGCCATTGATCTCGATCTTAACTGGTGCAACTTGACGGTGCTGATTTGATCCTATTCTAGGTAGGACCTTACCGCTTGCTTCTTTCAATAGTATCCTTCCATCTGGAAAACCTTTTTCAGTCGTGATCCCAAGGAGTAGTCCTTCTTGTAGTGTAGTTAAGATGACATCTACCATTCTACGTATGAAGGATATGGTCAGAGATTTGATCTTGGTGGAATAGTGGATAACCATTGGATCTCAATCTCTCATACTCGATCAGAGTATTTTTGGAAAAAAGAAGTCACATTTTATGCCATGTCAAATCCTTGCCATTAATATAACAATCCCATCACTCTAAAAGCCACGCGTCCAAATTCTGTCATTCCGCAGTTGCTCAGAAGATCCCTTGGTGGAGTACGGCAGAACATCAGAATTAAAGAGAAACCATTTTGTAAGGCTTGGGACCCACCTCCTTGCCATCCTAGATGGTCCTTGACCAGTTGTCACCCATTCTATATTTCCACCGAGGCCAGCTTCCTTTGTATCTTTTCCTAGGTGGATTGGTGGAAATGAATCCACTAGTGCCACCTGCCAAAATTTGGTTAGTAGGACTAGACCTTGACACATGTAATACTTTTACCGCTTTAGGAGAAGGATGGCCAATTGGGTCGACTCTCTCTTTAAGAATGAAGTTGTTCCAGGTATGGGCAATAGAAGGTAACTACTTGGTGAGGGTCCAGTAAACAATGTTGCAAGAAGGCATGAGGGAAAACTTTAAAGGATGGTGAGAGGAAATAAGCAATCACCGAAGAATTATATCGTATGTGGCTGTTTTCAAGACTTCATACTATGAGGGTTCAGGGTTTTAACAATTTTAGCTTACTCAAAACATTTTCTCTAGTAGAAAAAACCCTAATTTTGGAAATCTAATGATCAAATGAAATAGAGCTAGGAACAAAATTATCAGAAACATGAAAAATTTTATAGGGTTCCATCACTCGGATAGGGAAAGTGTGAAAGATGTAATTGGAGGATTGAACTTGATGCACTTACAACCCTTCTCACTGGGTAGGCCATATGATCCTTATGATAGGATGTTGGCATTGCATAAGAAGCCTATGCATCAAAAGCACATTGTAGATTTCTGTGTTGATTGTGATGATGAGGTAGAAGTTAGAAGGAGAGGTTACTAGAGGCTCACCTTAAATTAGATACGCACCTTGGATTGCATGTCAGTGCCTACTTAGTTACATGAAGATGATGGTAAGATCATGTCCTAATAATATGAGGACAAAAAGGTATACAATGATATCATAACAACTCCAAAGTGGAATTAGCCAGGGGAAACTTCCATGGACTAGATAAATCAAAAGGTCATACAATTGACTAAGGAGTGGGTAGAGAATGAGATCACCTAGCTGAAAAGTAAAGGAGTAGCCCTCACTGTAGATAATAAAAGAAAGAGGTAGGAATTATCTAATGAGGAATATGACGATTTTCTCTAGGAAAAGAGGCAGTCAAATGGAGAAAGGTTGCAAAGAAAAAATAACAAAGGAAGCCAAGCGGATGGGGTGATGGTCATTCGACAACCCCAACCAAAGGAAAATGTAGCTTCCACATCAGCTACAACATCACCTCATACACCTGCAAAACAAAAGAAAGTTACTGCAAAGCCTACCCCTATTATTTTAGAGGAGAAGGAAGAACCCTCAGATGATGACCTCTTAATTAAGAGGAAAAATAAGAAGGTCCAAACGTCACCTCCAAAGAAACAAAAACATGTTATGAGAGGAACTGTGGACATAGATCCCATTTTACTGAGACGAGCAAGTGGTGAAGGCATTTTGAAGAACCTACAACATGAAGTTACCATCCCTGATATAGTGAAATTTAAGACTGAAAAGGTAGAGGAACAAAGAGAAAAGATGCATAGTGCAAGAAAAGAGCCACCTTTTCCATTAGATGATATAGTGGACTTATCTGATGACAATGTAGTTAATGATGTTTCTGATCATTCTATGGAGACCTTGTTGGAAAATACAAAGATGACCCCTCATGGCACCCTCGTGGTTCAAAAGGAAGTCCATCAGGAGGAGGTTGAAATGGAAGAAATAGAAGAAGATAACCCTGAGGTGGTAGCTCAACAAATTGGTTGATCAAGTCACCAGCTCTGCAATGATAGACCTGACTTATCAGGGTGATGAGGATCAAGTGAAAGACAAATATTCACCTCTAGAGAAAGATAAAGTAGAAGTCAATGTACATAGGAAGGGTGATGAAGAGATGCCTGATAAAAATGATAATCAGGAAAATGACCCAGCACCTGAAAGAGGAACAAATGAAAAGGAAATGGATAAATCCCAAGACCTTGGATAAATGGACACATCAAAAGGTGGAGAATAGAGTCTTCAACAAGGTGATGATTAGCAAAAAGAAGTAGAAAATGTGAACAAGATGGATCAGGGTGATCCTCTAGATAAATTAGATCAGAATGTCCAATTTACTCATGAGGATCAACCACAACAAGATACATAGGATCCAAATGTGAAGGCATCATAAGAAACTCCTGCATAACAGGAGATCCTTCATGAGAAAATTTAGGAAGATGAACAGAGAAAAGAAACTTCTCCACCAAGGGTAGAGCAGAATGTGGAGTCTCAAGATGCTCACATTGAGAAAACTCTCAACAAAGATGGTGCAGGAGCACCCCTACAAGACAGGATATTGTCCGCATGACAGGACATTAGTCTATTTTTAGCATGTTTGACTTCATAATGTAATAAGGTCCATTGGACCAATGCATATGTATTAGATCAGCCTAGGAGAGTGTGCAGGCAGTTAGAGTTCATGATCAGGTAGTATGCGCTGTCCTCTCCCAGCCACTTGGAAGCTCCCAGCCGCTGGGAATCGAGTTGGTAGTACTCGTAGGATATTGCTATAAATAACTCAGATTAGTTAGGGTTTGATATCATAGAGAGTAGAGGAGAGTAGTAGTTGTGTTATGTTGCACTGGTGATTGAGTGAGATCCAGAGATCAGTCCAGACATTGCGAAATATTGTTCAGGACATTTGTGTTTCATCTAAATAAGATCTCATTATTTGCATTATCTAGTTTATCAGTTGTTTAGGTTTTGGTTTCTGTTCAGATTACAGGTTAATGGATACTTTCAACCCTTCCACCGGTTGATTCTGTGAATCAGTGGAATGGTCATGTATGATAGTTTAGTTTGCATTTTAGTTTTCTGTTTATGCATTTCATTGTTTGGGAGATCAGTTGGTAGCATGCTGTGAATCAACCTAGCATCCTCATGTGCTAGGTTTAGGAAGATAAACTGTTAAGTTTTGATGTGAAGGTGATCCGGCCCGATCATCACATTTTCTTTGTAAAATTGTACAGTTCTGTGAGTTTGCATGCAGCTGACGGATATACAGGGGTCTGCATGTGCTTTTCTAGTTGGAGTGAATCGCATCGACAACTGTGAGTATATCGCTATCCGGATCGGGTTATGAAGCTGATGAAGATTGTAAGTTTCAAGTGCATCAAGATGATATAGGTTGGATATATACTCAGTGTGTATATTGTCGTCAGGATCATCTTTCGTGTATACCCATCATCCGCATATCGCTATCGTATGCAGGAGTGAAAGTTCATTTTTTGGCTAAGTACCGGAAAGGTCATCATTAGGATATTGAAAGGAGCACCAGATATTTCATTATCATGCTGCGGAGGATATAAGGATCTTATATCTGGTTGACATCATCATCAGGTGCATTGACATCATCATCAGGTGCATGTGACGTCATCGTCATCAGGATATTGCGAATATCACCCTATGCAAGGTTATCCTGCTGTCGCTAAGTGTTTTGGCATCGGTGTAAGTCATCGGCATAAAGTTTGGGTAACATCATCAGGATGTTTCAATATGACCGGATAAGTCATATCATGATGCTGTTGTTTGTATAGTCAGATATCGGGGTGACGTAAGCATTAAAGGAAAGGTGCTTGAAGCTGTCGTCATCAGGATATATCGGAGGAACCAGATATTTTATATCCTGCTGATGAAGGTGATGCTGAACATCATGATGATGAAGGTAGAGGTTGGTGGTAAGATGAACAGTGAACATCAGGAGGATGTTTGCGCTTGCCGAACATGATGATGCTGCTGATAGACGAAAGGCGAAAGGCGAAAGGCGGAGGAAGTGAACAGTAGTCAGCAGGAGGATATTTCATGCCTCTTCGAAATATGATGATGTTGTCTGTGTTAGCAAGAAATATGATGATGATGATAAGCCGATAGGTATTATAACATGCTGGTTGTGTTAATGACTCCTCCTTCCCATTTGTAAGCTCCCATTGCGTTTACCTCTGCATCATAGTGGTATCAGAGCAAAGGAAGGATCTTCTGGAAAAGATAAGGATATAGCAGGATGTCAGGTGATGAAGGAACATCTGCGATGCCGGCAAGGATGACCAACATTGAGTGGGCAGTTCTGGTGAAGAAACAGATTGTAGAGAGCAAGGCCGTGAAGGCTCAGAATCAGGAATTGAAGGATGAGTTAGCGAAGTTGAGGAGCAGAGTAGGTTCTGGTAGAGAAGAAGATAGGGAAGAAGAAGAGATCCCTAGTTGGAGTGAGGAGGTCGTTCCTGCAGACCAGAGACCACTGTTGAACACCCCCAAGGCCATGGAGAGGAGAACCATGGATGTGAAACTAGATTTGCCAGTGTTTACAGGAAAGATGGAACCTGATTCAGTGATGGAGTGGATAGACTGCTTGAACAATTTCTTTGAAACAGAGGAGATACCAGAACAACAGAGGGTGAAGATAGCCCAGTCAAAAATGAAAGAAGCTACCTTGACATGGTGGAATTTCGTCCAAGATGATAGAGTACAGGAAGGAAAGCGTAGAGTCTCTACATGGAAGAAGATGATGGCATTAGTAAAGGAAGCTTATGTCTCATTGGATTACAGTATCCAATTACACAAGAGGAAGCAAAACCTGAAGCAGAAGGAGCTAGATGTCAGCTCATATACAGAAGAATTCATGAAACTTTGTATGAAAACAAAGGTAAAGGAAAGTGAAGAAGAGAAGGTAGCCATATACCTTAATGGATTGAGGTTCAATATTCAGGAAGATTTAAGTCTGCATAATCCAGATACAGTTTAGAAATGCTTTCAGTTGGCATTGAAAGTGGAAGAGAAGTTAAAGAGAAAACAAGAACAACACAATAGAGGAAGAGGAAGATAACAAAGGGGTGGAAGAGGTCCTTTTAGAGGTAGAGGACATGGACATGGATATCAAGGAGAATCCAGTCATGACAATAGTAAGGGAAACAATAGTCAGAACCAGGGGGAAAACTATAGTCAGCAAGGAAACTTCAGAGGTAGAAGACCTTTCAGAGGAAGATCCCAGGGCAGAGGATCCATCAGATGTTATAACTGTAACAAAGAAGGCCATATAGCCAGCAGATGTCCAGAAAAGGCCACAAGCTCAACAGGAGAAAGGAGAACAAATCTGATCCAAGAACCTGATAATCAAAGTATGGCAGGCTCTAATTCTTTTCAGAGTGTGAATGCTCCTAATAATTATGGATACCAAGAAAGTGGAGAGTCTCTAATGATGAGAAGAACAATGACTACCATGAAGGTACCTGACAAAGAATCCCCTCAAAGAAAGTCTCTTTTCAGGACTATTTGCAAACCAGGAGGTAAGGCATGTAAAGTTTTGATTGATTCTGGTTCTACTGAAAATTTTGTGTTGAAGAAATGGTGACAAAGCTTAAACTTAGGAGATTGCCTCACCCATCCCCATATAAAGTCTCATGGCTTACCAAAGGTCAGCAGACAACTGTAGAAGAGCAGGCTTGGGTAGAATTTCAGATTGGAGCATATAAGGATAAGTTGTTGTTTGACATTACCAAGATGGATGCTTGCAATCTTTTATTTGGTAGACCATGGCAGTATGATTTGAAGGCACAACATGATGGTGTTAGAAATACCTATACAATCACTAAAGATGGTAAGGTGACAGAGTTACTACCATTACCAGAGAAGGAGGAGAAATCTAAAGGAAAAGAGGTGAAGGTCATGCTGATGGAAGGTAAACAGTTCATGAAAGAAGTAGCAGCAGAAGGTGCAGTTGCATATGCCCTAATCCCATGTATGAGGGTGAATAAAGAACAGCAGCAAGAAGTCAAGGAAGAGAAGAAGCCAAGGTTCATAGACCCAGCTATCCAAGAACTATTGGATAAGTACAAAGGTATCATCTCAGAGGGAATGCCAAGATCCCTACCACCTGTCAGAGATATCAGTCACTGCATAGACTTAATTCCAGGGTCAACACTTCCAAACAAAGAAGCCTATAAGCTAACTCCAAAACAGAATGCAGAAGTAGCCAGACAAATTGAAGAATTATTGGATTCAGGTCTGATTGGGAAAAGTTTAAGTCCATGTGCAGTACCAGCTGTACTAGCACCAAAGAAGGAAGGTACTTGGAGGCTTTGCACAGATTCCAGAGCTATTAACAAGATCACAATCAGGTATAGGTTTCCAATCCCTAGGATAGAGGATTTACTTGACTGTTTGGGAAGTGCTAAGTATTTTACAAAAATAGATCTAAAGAGTGGATATCATCAGATCAGGATTAGGCCAGGAGATGAATGGAAAACAGCATTCAAAACTAATGAAGGGTTATATGAATGGAAGGTTATGCCTTTTGGTTTATCTAATGCACCTAGTACTTTTATGAGGTTGATGAATGAGGTTTTGAAAGAGTTCATTGGTAAGTTTGTCATAGTATATCTAGATGACATTCTGATTTTCAGCAACACAAAAGAAGAACATCTCAGACACATAGATTTGGTTCTTAAGAGGTTACATGAAGAGCAGCTGATGATAAATTTAGACAAGTGTTTGTTCATGCAAGAGGAGATCACATATTTGGGTTTTGTCATTTCACAAGGAAAGTTACAAATGGATAAGGAGAAGGTAAGTGCCATATTGTCTTGGCCAACCCCAAAGACTATGAATGATGTCAGAAGTTTCCATGGGTTAGCAACCTTCTACAGGAAGTTTATAAGAGGGTTTAGTCATATTTGTGCACCCATGCTGGATACCATCAAAGGAGGACAGAAGTGCAGATTTGTTTGGACTCAAGGAGCAGATGATTCTTTTGAAACATTGAAGAAGAAGGTGGCACAGCAGCCAGTCCTTGCACTTCCAGACTTTAACAAAATCTTTCAGGTAGAATGTGATGCCAGTCACATGGCCATTGGAGCAGTACCCAGCCAAGAAGGTAGACCTATTGTATTTTTCAGTGAGAAGCTCAATGATGCTAAAAAGAGGTATTCCTCATATGATTTGGAAATGTATGCTTTAGTCCAGTCACTCAAGAAATGGAGGCATTACTTGATGCCAAAGGAATTCATAGTATTCATAGATAACCAGGCTCTGAGTTTCATAAACAACCAGGAAAAGCTGAACCACAGACACATGAAATGGGTAGAAACCTTACAAGCTTTTACTTTTACATTGAAGCATAAGAAAGGAGTCAAGAATAAAGTTGCAGATGCTTTGAGCAGGAGAGTTCTAACAGTCAACCAGATTCAGTTAGAAAGTGTTGGCATTGATTCACTAAAGACCATGTATGAGACTGATGAAGATTTTGGAGAGATATATCATGTATGTACTTCTTTTGGAGAGAAATATCATGCTGAATTCTCTGAATTTTTGATTCAGGATGGATTGTTGTTCAAAGGTGGACAGTTATGTATTCCAAGGTGTTCTATGAGGTTAAACATCATTAAGGAGAAACATTGTGGAGCTATGGCAGGTCATTTTGGTCTAGATAAGACTCTTGATCTTGTCTGAAGACATTATTTTTGGCCTAAGTTACAATCAGATGTCAGAAAGTTTGTAGAGACATGTGTGATATGTCAGAAAGCTAAAGGCAGGTCAACTAATGCAGGTTTATATCAGCCCTTACCCATTCCTTCCAGACCATGGGAAAGCATAAGTATGGATTTTGTCTTGGGTTTACCAAGGATAAAGAAAGGGTTTGACAGTGTTTTTGTTGTAGTGGATAGATTCAGTAAGATGGCACATTTCTTGCCATGCAAAACCACTGCTGATGCTTCATACATTGCAGATTTATTTTTCAGGGAGATTGTCAGAATCCATGGATTGCCATTGAGCATAGTGTCAGATAGGGATGTGAAGTTTATTGGTCACTTATGGAGAACTCTTTGGAAGAAACTTGGAACAAATTTGTCTTTTTCCTCTGCATATCATCCTCAAATGAATGGACAGACTGAAGTAGTGAACCGTTCCTTAGGGAATTTGCTTAGATGTTTGACAAAACAACATGGAGAAAAGTGGGATAATATTCTATCTCAAGCTGAATTTTCATATAATGATACTATCAATAGGAGCACAGGGAAATCACCTTTTCAGATAGTTTATGGTATGCATCCAAGAGGAATTTTGGAATTGAGAGATCTACCTACAGTAGACCCTGTTAGTGCAGAAGGAGAAGCTTTTGCAAAAGCCATCAAAGAGGTTCATGATCAAGTCAAGACCCAACTACAGCACACAACCTTGAAGTATAAGGAATATACTGATAAAAAGAAGAAGGATGTACAGTTTGATGTTGGAGATTTGGTATGGGTTCATTTGAAGAAGGACAGACTTCCTAAGGGAAAATATACTAAACTTATGCAAAGAAAAGTTGGACCATGTCAGATCTTGCACAAGCATGGACATAATGCTTATGAGATACAACTTCCTCCTGATCTTGGTTTGTCCCCTATATTCAATGTATGTGATTTAACTCCATACAAGTCTTATCCAGATGCAGATCAGGATCTCCTATAGGATACAGTCAATGATGACATTCCCAAGCATGATCCTCCACAGTTGCAGAAGGTTTTGGACACCAGAGTGGTCAAACAGACCCGGAACAAATAGTACTTGGAGTATCTAGTCTCTTGGAAGGGAAAACCTAATTCTGAAGCAGTATGGATGACTGAAGAGCAGATCCAGAAACATGGTGCAGATCTTCATACTCTCATCTCAAGTGGACTTGAGATTTCTTCTTCTGGGGAGTATGGTGCAGGAGCACCCCTACAAGACAGGATATTGTCCGCATGACAGGACATTAGTCTATTTTTAGCATGTTTGACTTCATAATGTAATAAGGTCCATTGGACCAATGCATATGTATTAGATCAGCCTAGGAGAGTGTGCAGGTAGTTAGAGTTCATGATCAGGTAGTATGCGCTATCCTCTCCCAGCCGCTTGGAAGCTCCCAGCCGCTGGGAATCGAGTTGGTAGTACTCGTAGGATATTGCTATAAATAACTCAGATCAGTTAGTGTTTGATATCATAGAGAGTAGAGGAGAGTAGTAGTTGTGTTATGTTGCACTGGTGATTGAGTGAGATCCAGAGATCAGTCCAGACATTGTGAAATATTGTTCAGGACATTTGTGTTTCATCTAAATAAGATCTCATTATTTGCATTATCTGGTTTATCAGTTGTTTAGGTTTTGGTTTCTGTTCGGATTACAGGTTAATGGATACTTTCAACCCTTCCACCGGTTGATTCTGTGAATCGGTGGAATGGTCATGTATGATAGTTTAGTTTGCATTTTAGTTTTCTGTTTATGCATTTCATTGTTTGGGAGATCAGTTGGTAGCATGCTGTGAATCAACCTAGCATCCTCATGTGCTAGGTTTAGGAAGATAAACTGTTAAGTTTTGATGTGAAGGTGATCCAGCCCGATCATCACATTTTCTTTGTAAAATTGTGCGGTTCTGTGAGTTTGCATGCAGTTGATGGATATACAGGGGTCTGCATGTGCTTTTCCAGTCAGAGTGAATCGCATCGACAACTGTGAGTATATCGCTATCCGGATCGGGTTATGAAGCTAATGAAGATTGTAAGTTTCAAGTGCATCAAGATGATATAGGTTGGATATATACTCAGTGTGTATATCGTCGTCAGGATCATCTTTCGTGTATACCCATCATCCGCATATCGCTATCGTATGCAGGAGTGAAAGTTCATTTTTTGGCTAAGTACCGGAAAGGTCATCATTAGGATATTGAAAGGAGCACCGGATATTTCATTATCATGCTGCGGAGGATATAAGGATCTTATATCTGGTTGACATCATCATCAGGTGCATTAACATCATCATCAGGTGCATGTGACGTCATCGTCATCAGGATATTATGAATATCACCCTATGCAAGGTTATCCTGCTGTCGCTAAGTGTTTTGGCATCGGCGTAAGTCATCGGCATAAAGTTTGGGTAACATCATCAGGATGTTTCAATATGACCGGATAAGTCATATCATGATGCTGTTGTTTGTATAGTCGGATATCGGGGTGACGTAAGCATCAAAGGAAAGGTGCTTGAAGCTGTCGTCATCAGGATATATCGGAGGAACCGGATATTTTATATCCTGCTGATGAAGGTGATGCTGAACATCATGATGATGAAGGTAGAGGTTGGCAGTAAGATGAACAGTGAACATCAGGAGGATGTTTGCGCTTTCCGAACATGATGATGCTACTGATAGACGAAAGGCGAAAGGCGAAAGGCAGAGGAAGTGAACAGTAGTCAGCAGGAGGATATTTCATGCCTCTTCGAAATATGATGATGCTGTCTGTGTTAGCAAGAAATATGATGATGATGATAAGCTGATAGGTATTATAACATGCTGGTTGTGTTAATGACTCCTCCTTCCCATTTGTAAGCTCCCGTTGCGTTTACCTCTGCATCAAAAGACCCACCCGTGATATACCATATTGGTTGCAGAAATAGATAAACCTACCCCAGGACAGTGATGTGCCTGAGTTTGATGTTGCTACATTATTTTCAATAGATATGATTAAGCCTAAGAGAAAGGCAAGACCTACGTCCGCAATCAGGAGAGATCCTACCATAGGTAGGAGAACAACTTAGGTAGCTCTGCCAATAGTAGATAAGGTAAAAGGAGAAATAAGAATTGATGAATTTTAGATAACTAATGTTGATCTAGGCTTTGCTACTGAGGAACAGGAGGGCCAAGAGGCTAAAGATATTAGTGACTCCTTGATGAAAAGTGTAAAAAAGGAGAAGGACAAGAATAAAATGCACAAGGAGCATATTGCCCAGCTGCATACATTTATAAAGGGTTAATTGACACTAATCACATGCCAGTCAACATAGTCACCCCCTTGACCATCATATCTCAAGATGAGATAATAGGGTTGGACATCATGAAGCATAAAGCTCATGTGGTAGACAATTGGTTTATTCTTTTCATTTCTGAAGCAAAGAAGGTGATAAAGACCTCCCTATCCAATTGGAACTTCCTCAGTACATTGAGGAGCAAAGTAGATAAATTTCAAAAGGAGTTTGGAAGGAGATCCATCAAAGTAGACAAACATCTAGATGCTCTGGCTGAAATGAGGTGCATAGACATGAAGGTGCTCATATATAATCAGGTATTTGATAACAATACTATAGCATTATTAAGCATATGGTATGAGGATACCAAGTTTGAGAGTGATATCCTGAAGAGATGTAATGCCAAGCTTAGGGATATCATTGTTAAATTGCATCATCTTATGGCTGAGGAGGCAAATATTTTGGAAGCTCTAGAAGATAATGTAGAAGAAAAGATAGAAAATCAAGATGTTAATTTTGCAATTAGAGCCGTCCAAAGTAATTTTAAACAGGCAACAGATGACCCTCTCCACCATTTGACAGAAGATGTAGTCAACAAAGCTATGAGGATAAAGGCCAAGGTGGAAGGATATAATGAGATGTTAAATAGAAGAAAGAGCAAATGGACTACTCTACAGACACAACTCCATTCCCAAAAGCATGTTGTAGTAAAAGCTAGAGTTCAAGATGTGGGAGAGATTAAAAGAATAATACAGGTATATGAACCCATCGGGGGCATAATCAATACACATATAGGATATGATCCTCACACTGACGAAGAAGATGAAGAAGAAGAAGAGTGAGTAAGGATGCATGATGCTAGGGTCATATGCATAATAAGACAAAGAAGTAACTGAGTCCCACTAGATGGTTGCCAGCTGGCAACCTGTGCCACATTTGATAGCTGTTGACCAAGTCAATGAGATATGGACCGTTGATTTAGATAGATAAATCCTAATCATTAGATCATTTATAACTTCCTCCTCTCTTTGTCCTATAAGAGGAGATGGAGTGCACATTATATGATTATTTGAAACTTAATTGAAGTTAGATTGCTGAAGTTTCTCAGTACTAATTTCAAAGTTGATTGTAGATATACATGTCTTTTGCATACTTAATGAAAGTGAAGATCTAGATTACACACAATCGTATACTTTGAGTAATTGGTAGATGAATTCTTGGCTTGTGCTTTGATTTGTTGTGTCCCTTGGAGTGTAATTCATGTTGTACATGTTGTCTTCATCTCTTTTCCATCGAAGTTTGCATCAACCATACTTAGCTGTGGAACACCCTAGTGAACTATGGTTTGATTTTCTTCCTTTCATGATAGTATCTGGAGTGTATGTGGACCAATAGTTGAATATTCATTCAATTTAGTTGTAAAGGTTGATTTTTGGATGTTAGGTTCTCGATAGTTTTGGTGTATATCCTCCTTTCACCCTTACATTCAAGGACCTAGAGTCGAGTTGCAATGTACTGTAATACCCTAGGTCACTATTGAGATGTAGGGAAACTTGGATTTTTATGATTAGATTGACAATTTCCTTCTCCTATGCTCAATTGTACCTTAAAAACCTAATTATGAAAATACGACAGTAAATGGATGAATTACAGAAAATGCTTCTAAAGAAGAAGTAAAATATCAAATAACTATGCACCTATTTTCAGGGTTCTGAGGCAAAAAATTTGGGGACTAAAGAGCAGGTGCCCAAGTCCAAGGCCCTACTTTTTGTTGAGACCTAGAAACAAGGTCTGCAACCTATATCTGCTATATCAGAGATTTTCCCATTGTAAAACTTTGAGGACTAATGAGAGGGCACCCAAGTCCAGGTAGCTTTTTCTTTCACTAGTCTACAATCCTAACACTCTATTGTACCCTCCTACAACTTCACTGCAACTCTAACCTATAACTTGTAATCATGAAAACTTGGGGAGGGGGTTGTGGTGTTTAGAGGCTTGCCTCAGTCAAGCCCTGGAGAGACATTCAAGCCTTCTGAACACTATTATCAGATAGAGAGTGAGTGCCTTGGGAGACAGAGGCAAAAACCAAATGATAAATGCTCAATAATCACAATAGATATCACCTTGTAGTGAAGATCTCATGGGAGGAAGAAGCTCTTCATTCCATGAGGAGATGGATGCTCAAATCTGTAAACACAAACACATAGACAACACAAATCTACTCTTGCAACACAATGAAAGCCTTGAATCACCTTTACGATGCATAAAGTTCACAATAGCCATCTAGTTTACAAATGAATACCTAAACATGTTTTTATATGCAACTACAAACATTCCCACCAAGATTTTGTAAATTCAAACTTACCCTGTCGGCTTGGGGACCAAATAACAGTCATAAACCAACACTTCAAATTTGGGCCTGACCCAAAATAGGGTGGGACTAGGGTGAGGGCACCCAAGTCCTCCCCCTAATTTTGGATAGGACTAAGTTCAAGGGGTCCCCCTAGGCCCCATTTGTCATGGTACCCATGGTTCATTAGGATGCTGAATTATGATGCATGATGTCCTAAATGCAATTAAGAGACTCAGGAGCTAAACCTTATGAGAGAAAACCCCCCAAGGGGACATTTTCTAATGTTACATTTAGCCCCCACTTTAATGTATGTATAAATGCAAGGCTAATACATGCATTAAAGTATGGTCAAGAAACACACCAAACACACCAAGCACGGAGAAGACACGCCAAGCACATTGAAGACAATGATAGACATGCAAAACATGCAGAAGATAGTTAGAGTCATGCAAAACATGAAGAATATAGTAAATGCATAGAAGACACATTAATGCATGGAAGACAGAGATTATTTCTTTTCTTTTCTTTTTCTCATATATATGAAATACAAATACAAGTATGGGAAAGTAAACAAACCTCCTATAATACAGGATGTACTCATCGCGTAGGTCTTTAAACTATATATGGGGCAACACACATGTAAGACATGTAAAACCACCCAAAATATAGGATCCACTCATTGCACAAGTCTTTAAACTACATATGGGGCAACAAATGTGCTAAACAAAGCAAGCATGCCAAAAACATACACTGTGAAGACACGGAGAAAACACGGTAGACAAATGATGGAGTGATCCTATTTCTAGGCTCAACACCATCTCAAGCACATTACAGGCAAATACCAATGATTGGGTTTTGCCACAATAATCACTGAAGACAGGATTAAGGATCAATTTAGTCACAAAACCGCTCCCTACCTCTGTAGAGGACTTTTGAAAATGATAGGATGATGCAATCTGCTCTCAGAAATACACCACCCCCGCCTCCATAGAGGGCTTAAGAAAAAGGATATGCTTGATATCCCACCTCCGTAGAGGGCTTACATGATTGATTGATTGCAAACAAACATAGGATGCACTCATCCCACAGATCTTTAAACTGCACCTAAGGACAAACACATTGATAACATCTACAACAGATAGCTTACCTTATATATGCCCCCACCTTATGGTGGTTGATATCATGTATCGATATCAAGCACATTAAGGTAGGAAGAAAACACACAAGGGAACACGGACTTTTGCAAAGCCCATGCCCCCCGGAGGTGACCTGTACTTTACGATCGCCAAATGTTCTCCCAAACACATCCCTCCAAGAAACATGTTAGTGTCTACATAAAAACAACATCAATGCATATGAAATCTGAGGTATGCAATATTCAGGATAGACAAAGTACATGGAGAAGCAGTATTGTTATGATTTGTAAATGAGATAGAACACCATCAAAATCACTATGTGGAATGCACGAGTACTTCCACTAGCCAAGCATTGGATAAGATATACAACCCCATTGTCATATTAGGAACTAAGTCCAATTTTTTATTTCTCACGAAAGGGACGCTAGGTCCACATTAGTATAAATGTTTTTTATCATCCACCCACTAGATAGAAACACTAGAGGAAGGGAAAAAATAAATAAGAGAGGAGAAACAAGCGTCGTAGGGACATTCACATAGGAGGGTGCCCCAAGGCCGCCAATTGCAATGCTGTGTCCACAAGACACAACACACAACAATGAAATCAGAGAGAGAGGCAATATAGAAGAATGGTGATACAAATAGAAGAAGGTCACAACAGAGGTGATCTCTTGGTATCCTGGACCTTACAAGAGAATCAAGGGTCATCCCAAGAGGCCTAAACAACACATAACACATCATGGGGGAAGTACATCACGAGAGGGATAAAGGGTTAAAGATACTTACCTGTAGGATCTTTATATCAGATTTCAGAACTTGCAAACCTTTTGGAGAGGCACTTGATCATGTTGAGTGCAAAATTTGAGTGTTTCTTATGAAAGTCTCGATTATTACCATATGATGCTTGTTTTGTAATTCCTTCTTGAAGTGAGACTTTTTGTTGCTTATGAGGGTGAGAACCACTATTATTTCCAACTGCTAATAGTCATCTTACTCTTTTTCAAATTTTAGCGAGTTTTCATTGTTGAGTCTTTCTAACATAGTAACATGAATTATCCTGTAACTTCTCACTTGTCTGTATCAGTTGTTATACTTGTTTTTCTAGTGCATTTTGGTTATCTCCCAATCCATATAAGGATAGTGAAGGAGGAACCTCAGCATAAATTCCCTTTCTTTGTGGGTGAGGTGGGTTGTCCACTTGCTTCTTATCCACTTCAATCATACCCACGATATTATCATAGTCTAAATAGTCATCATCATCAATTTCCACTAATCCCTATTCCATCATATTGGTATCAGTATGTTTAGGGAATGGATTAGTAAAGATTTGTAAATTCTGATTTGGCAGAGCAACCGATTTATTTCTGTTATCATTCACACCTAATACTTGGATGATATTCAAATTGTAGACAACCTAAAATGACCACGTTATTGCACTACTTGCATTTCGTCATTTCTTCCTAATCACCTGCACTCAACATTAATTAAATAATCTAATTATTTAATTAATTTCACCAAATTCTTCTAAATCACATACTTTCGACATTAATTAAATAAATTCTCTTTATTTAATTAATTAAATTAAATTCCTCTGTTATTCTTCCAAAATTAAATAATTTTAATTATTTAATTAGATCATTGTCACCTTCCAAAAATCAAGTCCACATTAATTAAATAAACCCAATTATTTAATTAATTTAACAAATTCTATCTTATCTACAATTAAATAATTTACATTATTTAATTAAATCAAAATTTATTCTTCCAAAATCATGCACAACAATTAAAAAAATTTATTTATTTAATTTGCTTTCAAATCTTCTAAATTAAATAATTCCAATTATTTAATTATTTCTTCTAAAATATCTGCTCTAAATTTAAATAAATCAATTATTTATTTAAATTGTTTTTTCTTCTAATTTGAGTTATCTCTAAAATAACTCAAGCTTTCTATATTTAATAAAGCAAAATATCTTCTAATTCTCATGCAAATCTCTTCTTCTTGTTTTAAATCACTTAACTGATTATTACATTCTGTTAATTGCTTTAACTCATTCATCTATTCTTGATAACTCCTCTCATGCAAAAGAAAGCAAGACACATGTCTTCTTCTCATTCATTGCACGTTCCTCAACTTATCTCCTCCATTGATTCTTCTGAATTATCTGGACTGTTGATCTATCTCTGTTGAAATCTATATAAACCCCCGTCATCTCCTTCATTGAGCCTCTCTCTTCGATCGTATTCTCAGGCATACTTAACAAAGCTTTGAACATACAAAACACATCGATTGAGCACTCTTACGATCTTTTGACATTGATCTCTTGAGCACACTACTTGCTTGTTGCAGCTATGGCTTCGCAACTTCATTGAGCAATCCACATTCAATCCAAAGGAAACAATACAGATTTTGATAAAAGTCTTTATTTCATTGATTATTTGTCATGGCTTTTATTTAAATTCATTTTCTTTATGTTATTGGGTTCTTTGATTTAATTAGTGTGATTTAATCAATTTTCCTCATACACATTCTAGCACGCCTGGTGGGACCCACTAATCCCTTTGTTTCTTTGAGAAATTGTTTTTTTTTTTAAGTCACAGTACGACACAGCGCAAACGATATTTCACAGCGCTTCTAGCAGTATCTCTGAGCTCTCTTGGAGGCACAAGTCAGTGCCCTCAGGGGCACAACGGTGCTTCTGGCAGCACAGAGCGGCGCTTTTGGTATCATAGAATAGCGTTACTGGTAGCATAGTTCGGCGCTTTTGAGCTAAATTAGGTTTTGACTTCATTCAGGGTTTTTTGCAGGGTTTTCTCATTTCATATTTGTGGATTTGTTTGACAAGCTATTATATTTGTCTTTCCAACCTGCTTTGGATACATCTTAAGCTGATTTATTTAGGGGTATCTTCGGTAGTTGCGTTAATCTATTGTGTTGTTACATTTTCTAAGTTTTCTAGATTTCACTATTCAGATCTGTCAGATATTATTGCTTAGAACAGTAGATCAACCATGAAATCCCATTTTGATCTGGTTCTTTTGACAAAAAGCTATTTTTTTCATGATCTGAGACCGCGCGGCGCATTCGGCATAACAGTATCGCGCTTTCGGATACAAAGTACAGCGCTTCTGGTTATTTTTCAGTGCTTCTGGTAGTATCGTGCAGCGCTTCCGGTATACACGACATCACTTTTGGCATAACAGTATCGCGCTTCTGGATGCACAGTACAGCGCTTCTGGTTATTTGTCAGCGTTTCTAGTAATATTCTGAGACACTTCTGGTCTATGATACAGCGCTTTTGGTCAAAGTTGATTTATTTTTGCTAACTTATGAATTTTTGGTGGAACTAACTCACTTGTTGCAGCTTCTTATTACTCACACAGAGCAAATTGGGGTTAACATGTTCATGTAGGACAAGCGTTGAAGAACTTTTTTTTAATTTATCTCACTAAGTCTTAGAAACACATTGCATGCGTAAAGGGACAATTGAACGAATCTTTTCTTTGCAATCTAAGTCTTAGGAACATACTGCTTTTCTTAAGGGACAATGGACATGTATACACAAACATCTCAATTTTTTAAGGGACAGTGGACATGAATTCCAAACACTTCAATTTCATAAGGGACAATTTACAACTACAAACGTTTGTGTGCCTAGTTTAGTTGCACCTTATTTTTCTTATAACGGGACAATTGAACCTTTGTTTGATGTGCTTGCTCTTACTTTTCTGTACTTCCTTTAGAAGGGCCTACTTTTGGATTGCGCTTCATCCAAAAGGGACAACCCTAAGCAGAGTTTTCCTTTGAACTGCTATATAAGAAGGATAAGGCGAAAGCCAAGTCCTAACCGACGTCAGCCTTACCTTGTGATGCCAAACTAAAAAGAGGTGTACTAGCTCTTTGTGGAAACAATTTTCACATTGAGCAAAGTGTTTGATACTCTTAGTAGGATTGGTTAAATCTTTTAGTAGCTTGTCGCATTGCTCGTAAGGCGTTGGTCCCTCAAAGTCACTAAGAACCATTTTAGATAGAGACTACCCGACCTACCTCCGAACATTGCGGTAATCATTAGTGCAAGGGAAATTGATTTAAACCCTTAAGATACTCACCATTGGCTCCCTTGAGAAGAGATAGTATTCCCTTGGACATAAAGCTCTTGTGACCTACTTAAGCTTTCCAAGGGGAGGGTGAGATATCCCTACCTATCGTCTCTCGCAAAGATACTAAATATCTAACACCTTTATGGAATGATATTTTTATCGACAGAGTATTAACCTGTGAGCTAATCTACTACAATGACACCTTGTCTCTAGGGATAAAAAGTGCTTGTTATTGATTGCAATTGTCTTATACCTGTGGAAACATTGGGCTTGTTTGGAGCCTTGAACATACACTATCTTTTGTGTCAGTCCCTTGTTTTTTGACCACTTGTTTGCTGTGTTTTCTCTTGCCAAACCAATCCAATTAGAAACAGAAACACTGTATCAAAAATTTTGCCTTTTAGAAACATCAGACACTACTTCAGCGCCCCTGGTATTATAGCAGCTCACCTTTGGTAGTACAGTAGATCACCTTTGGCATAACAGTAATTCGCCTCTTGCAAAACTCTACTTCAGCGCCCTTGGTATAATAGTAGCTCGCTTTTGGTCGCTGTAGCTCGCCTTTGACATAGCAGTAACTCGCTTTTGGTAGCTCAGTCTATCGCCTTTGGCATCACAGTAGCACGCTTTTGGTTGCATAGTCCTGCGCCTCTGGTCAAATAGTATAGCACTTTTGGTCCAGTACTTTGTGCATCAGAGTTTGTCCATTTCTCAAAGCATCTCACAAAAACCTAGCATTATCGTTCTTGTCCTAGTGTATTCCATGGTAACCACTAGGCTCCAGCAATCAGGTCATCTCAACATTACCCCCAAGGTGACTCCTAGTACACTCGCAGCAAAACCAATCAGCACTCTGAACATGCCGTACATCGAACAACCAAGCAATCCTCAGGAGGATAGGATCCCTTTGATAAGTACACCTCAATATACCATGGGCTTGCCTCTGGATTTTGTCCCTCAAGGTTATACTGTAGATTTAGTCCCATCTCAAGAAGAGCGACACTTTGAAATAGGTCAATCCTCTCAAGTAGATGGGCAAGATCTTGATGAAATCATACAAGAGCCTAGAGTCGTGGCTACCTTTAACAAAATCCTTAGTGAGAACCAAGATCATTTCTTTCGCTTGCTTGCAGAGCAAGGCACCAAGTTACCTCAAGATTTTGATTTATCCACTCTCAAGGAGAACAATAATGCCCAAGATACCATACAAGCAGTCCAAACCATGTCCACGGTGACTACGCCCTTACCTACACAAGGCTCGCAGTATAGGAATCCCCTTTTTCAAAATCCAATAGGGGAGAGACCCATATCACCGCTTCTGACTCCTATGGAGATCTATAAAAACCAACAAGAAACTCTCCAACGTCAAGCAGAGTTAGCTAAGCAAGCCACCTTAGCTCGATCGAATATGCAACCACCTCCTAAAGTGTCCACACCGGTCACAAGTGGAATCTTGGTTACCCATTCACGCGAAGGTTTCCCACCAAATTACAATCCGGGGAACAATTATGTAGCCATGCAACAAGGGTCTCAACAAATGCCACCTCCTATATTATCACACCTTCATGTCTCTCAACCAATTAGAGTCATGCAACCCCTACCACAACATTCTTCTACTCTTGTCCTTAAGCAACCCCAACCACAGCATTCTTCTACTCGCATCCTCAATCAACCCCAACCATCACAAATCACATCTACCTATGTCCCTCCACAACGTTCATCCTCGCTCAACTTCTTTCACACATTGCCTAGCCACTCTCAACATTTCCAACATCAAGCTTCCCAAAGCTATATGCCGCCATCGCAACCTAATCAAACGCACTTTAGCTTTCCTCCACCCAATTCTTTTCTTCAACCATCACAAAGCCTACAGTCTTACCTAACACCACCTCCACCTTTGCCAAATCAAAACCTCCAATTCCAACCCAATCTGAACCAAACATACAACCCGTATGATCCCAACCAATCTTACGACCCTTATAACACCAGTGTGCATGGCTTACATTATAATCTTACGTATGGGCAATGCCAACCACTTTTTGGACAATAGGAGATGTTACCAACTCCTCCCATGACTATGGAGCTAAAGATTGCAGAGGTGCAACAACAGCTATCTGATCTTATGTTTAGCCACACCAAAAAGACCTTCTCTTTAGAGGAAGTGTGTCCTTATCCTTTTGATTGGTCATTACCAATGATCCCTTTTCCTCAAAATTTCACTATTCCCAAGTTCGATAAATACAAAGGAAAAGGTGACCCAAAAGACCATCTTAGGGAATTCTATCTTGCTTGCTTCGAGGTCTCACACAATGACACATATCTTATGCATCTCTTTCCTCGCAGTCTTGGAGGTCAAGCAATAGAATGGTTCTCACACTTACCCATGGGTATCAAGTCTTTCAATGAGCTAGCAGAGAAGTTTGCCACCCACTTTTCTTATAACGCAGAGCATGAGATTTCCATGACTGATCTATGCAACAATAAATAGAAAAATGGTGAAACTTTCATTTCTTTCCTTCAACGATGGAGACAAATGGCTAGCAAATTCCCTTTCAAGATTCCAGAGAAATAGCTTGTTAGCATATTTGTGCAGAACCTCAACCAAGAGTTAGGTTTCCATTTGCAAATTCTTAGTGCTACAACCTTCGATGAAATCACATACAAGGGAATCAATATTGAGAAGGCCCTCATTGCTAAGGGTGTGGTCAAAATCTTTAAAGAAATGAAAGACAATGCTCCTCATCAACAATCAAACGCTAAACCCAAATATTGGAACAAAAACAAAAATGTGGTCAACGATGGGGTGGTTGATACTAAACATGTCCAAACGTTGCAAACACCACTGCAGCTCTCCAAACCAAGTTAAGCTCCACCTCAACAATAGCAGCAACAAAGGCAGCCTTATCAAAACCAACAACAATGACAACAAGAGCGGCCTCAACAAGATTACTCTCCGTGACGTTAATTCACTCCCTTGGGAGTGCCCATTGAATCAGTCTTACAGCAAGCTTTGTAGAAGGGGCTCATCACCTTACTTGATGCTCCCCCATATGGAGAACCTATCTACAAAACTGCACGTTACAGAGACAATGAATATTGTGAGTTCCATAGGAGCAAAGGGCATTGAACCGCATCTTGCATGAAACTTAAGCACCTCATCGACGGTAATCAAATCACTTTTGAGGATGAACAAGTAGCTCAACACATGAACAAGGATCTAGATATGTACAAGGAACCATTCCCTCATCATGGTCCACCTCCTCCTCAAGATAGAGGTAGAGGTATCAATCATGCTTCCACGTCCTTTGATTCCATTGTAGGTCATTTTGAAGAGAGTCGAGTGTCTACCCTCATGATCAAAGGCAAATCTACAGATTGTGCTGTTACTACTCATCATGGTCATGTCACCATTCGTGCTCCTACACCTAGGCTTTCAGTTCAATCTGATTATAATCTTGTCAAACATCTAGGGAGAACTCCAGCACAGATCTCTATTTTGGACCTTCTACGGTCATCACCTGCACATAGAGTGGTGCTAGAAAAAGCCCTCCAAGAGTCTTCCGTTCCTAACAACATAGCAGTCGCGGATTTCCAAGCTATAGTAGGTAACATTGCTTCGCCCTACAATGTGGTCTTCTCTGAGAAAGATCTCCCATCCCATGATCCATGTCACAATGATGCCTTGCATATTGAAGTTCTCATCCATAAGCGCAAAATCAAACATATACTCATAGATGGTGGTGTTGGTCTTAACATTTGTTCTTTAAAGTTACTAAAGCAATTGGGATACTCTAAGGATCACGTCAACACTAATCATAGTATTACAATCAAGGGGTATGATGATGCAGAACGCCGTTCAGAAGGTGTTATTCACTTGCCTATACAACTGGGCCCTGTCATGCTTGAAACTAGGTGCCAAGTCCTTGCTATTGAGCTGCCTTACAACATTATCCTAGGCTGCCCATGGATCCATGCAATGAAAGCTATTCCCTCCACGTACCATCAGTCCCTAAAATTCCCATACAATGGTACAGAGATAACTATCCTAGGAGACCCCAATCCTTTTGAATTTTGCCGTGTCTTGCAAGGAAGCTATAAGAATTGCAACCAAGTGCCTAAAAATGACAAAGCCCTTGAATCCCCACTATATGTTGATCCTGAAACTCTAACACAAGCCTCTACAAGTGAATCTACACCCCTCCCCAAAATCACAGCTCGCATTCGGGATATAGGCTTTGGCACTTATGATATCTCAGAATCTTGTTGTGTAGGGCAGATGCCCTTATCTCCAAAATCTTACGGCAAACCACCCATTCCCAAAGTAACCAAAAAAGTAGCTATTCCTCCCCCAGGATTCCTAACCCAATTCCAACATGGACAGTTATTGGAAGAGGAAACTATTGAGGACATTTCTTCTTGGCTCTATAAGGAGAAAGAACCAGTCACAATACCAATCAAACAATATGGCAATGGTTTAAGGATAGTAAAAAACATGGGCTATAAAGGCAAAGGTGGCCTTGGGAAACAGAATCAAGGAACTATGGAACCCATTGTTGTAACAAAGAAGCTAGACAAGAAGGGATTAGGATTTGGTAAAAAGGTACCATGTGCCTTGGACATCGAGTATATCCTCGACGAGGTAGCCGACACTTTTCCCACTGATTCGACGTCTATAGAGGATATCATCGATGACTCTTCCCTCCATATGACCAACCTCTTCACGGAATCCTCCATTTTTACACTATCCTCTGTATCTTTAACTTCCACCACCAACACCTAGAATGTCACACTTGTCTACCCTGAACTTATCGATTAGGACCAACAAGGGTCCCCTGTTATAGATGTATTTCAGAATGACGAAGCTTTAGCTGAGTTCATGGGACTTCGGGAAGGTATCCCTCTTGGTGACCATAAAGCAGGTTTTGTAATGGAACTAGAGCCAACGGCTTATTTTGGTGAGAATGCCAAATCCTCCAGTCGCAAAAGTACAAATAAAGAAAGATCTCTAGGTGAAAACCACACTGTGACACCTCTTGATCAAAAAATAGTAAAAACAAAGGACGTATCCAAAGGTGAAAACCTAACAGTGGCACCTGAGGATGGAGGATTTGACCTTCCTCTACCATCTAAGTATCAAGAGAAGTCAGCTCTCTTAGTGGAAGATTCTATAGAAATAAATCTTGGCACAGAACAAAATCCAAAGACCACATTCCTAGCAGCATCATTATCTAAAACAAAGCACAGAAATCTTACCAACTTCTTCTTGCAATGAACCATCAACTTTGCATGGACCTATGCAGATATGCCAGGGCTAGACCCTAAGCTAGTAGTTCATTATCTCACAGTTGATCCCAAAGTGAAACCAGTCAAATAGAAGTTGAGAAAGATGCACCCACAGATAGCTCTCTTGGTGAAGGTGGAAATACAAAAGCTGTTAGACACAAAGTTCATACGACCAATTGACTATTCAGATTGGGTCTCAAACATTGTACTTGTGTCTAAACCCAATGGACGCATCCGCATGGGTAATGATTTCAAAGATTTCAACAAGGCGTGTCCCAAAGATGACTTTCCACTACCAAACATTGACATTATAGTGGACTTGACAGTGGGTCACGAGATGCTTTCTCTCATGGATGGATTCTCTGGCTACAATCAGATAAGGATAGCTGAAGAAGATCAACATAAAACAACCTTTACTTGTCCTTGGGGCAATTATTGTTGGTGTGTCATGCCATTTGGTCTAAAGAATGCAGGAGCAACCTATCAGAGAGCAATGACGGTGATCTTCCATGATCTCTTTCATCACATCATGGAAGACTATGTTGATGATATACTGGCTAAATCTTCTAGGGTGGATCACATACAGGTTCTAGGATAGATCTTTGACAGGCTTGAAAAATATCAAGTAAGACTCAATCCAAAGAAGTGTGTATTCAGTGTAACATCAGGGAAGCTGTTGGGATACATTGTATCTCGTAGAGGTATCGAAGTCGATCCAGCAAAAGTAAAGGCTATAGTGGAGATGCTTCCACCCAAGAACCTTAAAGCACTAAGGAGCCTTCAAGGAAGGTTGCAGTCCATTCGGCGTTTCATATCACAGCTAGCAGATAAATGTAAACCCTTTCAACACTTGCTCCGAAAGGACGTCTCATTTCGATGGGACAACAAGTGTCAGTGTTTGATCAACTTAAAGAGTATCTAGCTACACCTCCTGTATTGGTTCTGCCAGTCGCAGACAAACCATTGATATTATATATCTCCACTACAAACTCAGCCCTAGGGGCCCTGCTAGCACAAAATGATGACACAGGAAAGGAGCATGCAATTTATTACATCAGTAGAACCTTGGTGGGATATGAGCTCAATTATTCGCCAATGGAAAGGGCTTGTTTAGCAGTAGTGTTCACCTCCCAAAAGTTGCGGCATTACATGTTGAACCAACACACAAATCTGATAGCCAAGATTGATCCCTTAAAGTATCTACTAGCAAAAGCAGCTCTCACAGGAAGACTAGCTAAGTGGGTCATAATCCTTAGTGAGTTCAATATTGAGTACACAGATCGTAAAGCCATCAAAGGACAAGCTCTCGCCGATCAACTAGCAGAAGCACCTATGAAGGATACACATCCTATGGTAGTAGACTTTCTTGATGAAAATCTCTTCACTCTTGCTAACTCCATAATGTGGAAGTTATACTTTGACGGTTCTTACACATAGCATGGATCAGGAGCCAGCATCTTATTTGTTACACCTTAGAATGACTACATTCCAAAGTCATATCAGCTTGCATTCCCTTGCACCAACAACATAGCCGAGTATGAAGCACTCCTCATAGGTCTCAATACAACAGTTCAATGGGACATCACAAAATTACAAGTATATGGAGACTCACAGCTAGTCATTCGTCAAGTCATGGATGAATACCAAACAAAGGATGAAAAGTTGGTCCCCTACAAGCAACTAGTGGATGCCTACAAACCACATTTTTCTACCATCACATTTGAGCAAATTCCAAGAGAGCATAACAAAGCTGCAGATTCTATGGCTTCTGTAGGGTCACTGATTGACATGCCTGCTAACACATAGAAATGTGAATTCTTGATTGAGCAATTGTTGATACCAGCCGTCGACGTTCCAGTTACTAAAATCATCTGTGAACTTGTTGGTCCCAATTCCCCATGGTATGAAGTGTGTATATGGAAAAATGGATTAAATTCTAAACTAAATAAAACCAAAAATCCAATAACATAAAGGAAACGAATCTAAGTAAAAGCCATAAATCACCAATCAAAGATAAATGAAAGCTCTTACCAAAACCTGTATTGTTCCCTTTTGGAGATATGTGGATTGCTCAATGTAGTTGCAAAGCCATGGCTGCAACAAGCAAGTATGTGCTCAAGAGATCAATGTCAAAAGATCGTAAGGGTTGCGCCAAGATCAATGTTAAAAGATCGTAAAGTGGCTCAAGAAGATCAATGTCAAAAGATCGTTATAGTGCTCAATCGACGCGTTGTGTATGCTCAAAGCTCTGTTAAGTATGCCTGAGAATACGATCGAAGAGAGAGGTAATGAAGGAGATGAGGGGGGTTTATATAGATTTCAAATAAGATCGATCAACGGTCCAGATAATTCAGAAGAATCAACGGAGGAGATAAGTTGAGGAATGTGCAACGAATGAGAAGAAGACATGTGTCTTGCTTGCTTTTGCATGAGAGGAGTTATCAAGAATAGAAGAATGAGTTAACTGAAGAGATAAATCAATTAAAAGAATAAAGCAATCAGTTAAGTGATTTAAAACAAGAAGAAGAGATTTGCATGAGAAAAGAAGATATTTTGCTTTATTAAATATAGAAATATTTAATTGATGAGCAAGAAAGCTTGAGTTGTTTTAGAGATAACTCAAATTAGAAGAAAAAGCAATTTAAATAAATAATTGATTTATTTAAATTTAGAGAAGATATTTTGGAAGAAATAATTAAATAATTAGAATTATTTAATTTAGAAGATTTAAAAGCAAATTAAATAAATAAATTTATTTAATTGTTGTGCATGATTTTGGAAGAATGATTTTTGATTTAATTAAATAATTTAAGAATTATTTAAATTTAGATAAGAGGGAATTTGTTGAATTAATTAAATAATGGGATATATTTAATTAATGTGGACTTAATTTTTGGAAAGAGGATAATGATCAAATTAAATAATTAAAATTATTTAATTGTGGAAGAATATAGAGGAATTTAATTTAATTAATTAAATAAAGAGGATTTATTTAATTAATGTCGCAATTTTGTGATTTAGAAGAATTTGATGAAAATTAATTAAATAATTAGATTATTTAATTAATGTTGAAATGCAGGTGATTAGGAAGAAATGACGAAATGCAAGTGATGCGACGACTTGGTCATTTTAGGGTGTCTACATTTTGCCCCTCTTTGATGTAATGCAGCATGTAGCGTTGCGTCAAAGAAAACGATTGTTGAAGATGTAATACAATTTTATTGCCCTAGTGTAGGTAGTTGCCCCAGCATAGCTGGCGTAGGGTGCCCCCTCGAGAGGACAGACAGGGAAGCGATAGAAGAACTGTGTTGACGCTCGACTAGAAGATTTGTTGGAGATAGGCGAGGTTGAGTTGATGATAGATAGAAGAAAGGAGATAGGAGAGAACATAAGAGAAAGACTGTTGATCGATCCTTGCTGGAAAACTATATAAGGCCATGGATGAATGGATGGGTAGATGGATGAGCTTGTTGCAATGGTTTCACATTTGTTTATAAAGAGCAATCCTTATTTTTGATATAGCACGTGGATAGTTTGCCACCAAGGTATAAAAGACCAAGGTGCTGTAATATCTGAGTGCGTGGACGTTGACTCTGCAAGCAAGTGGTTTGAACTTAGATCCCCTTAGACATAATATGACCTTGTTGGAACATGCGAATAAGCCATAGTCTTGAACATAAAATAAACTTCAATATATGTAAATGCAAGAAGAATTATTAATATGTAAGATTCTAGGTCCTAACACACACAAGATAAATAGAATGTTAAGAAAGATACTAAAGATCATTCCTCAAACACGGCACACAGAAAGCAATGACTATGCCCCCAGTCCGTACTGCATCGCAACATACCAAGATTATAGATAAATCAAGGTAGTCTTGAATAGGTATTGGAAAAGGAACAAAAGATAAACCATAACACAAATTGACTGACTTACAAAGTAAACATACAACCAACATATTCTCTTGCCAAAGAGGTTGCTCAGGATAGATTGGATAGGAAAGATAACAACCTTATCGTAGGAACTCTGTGTCCGTTAAAGGGGGCTATCTACCTAAAAAGACAATATCTCACTTGCAGGAAATGCCACATGTTGCAGGAGACGCGTGTGTTGGTCTCGACAATGGAACACTTCGAAGAAGACAAGCTTGTTGATCTAGGGCTTGGTTAAGCGGTACTTAGCTGATGTTGGCAATCGGTATGCAGGACAGTAGATGACTCCGGAAGTAGGCCTCTTTGCTTCAAGTTTGTTAAGGACTTTTGCTTTGAAAGGATGTGCTAGCTTGCTGCTTGAGTTAGTCAAGTCAAGGTGAACAGATTTTGACAACAGAATACTAGAAGGATGGAATGCTAATGGATTGGGATGGGTGGAGAATGATGGATCGTGTGTGCCTGAGTACTGGATACATCCTTCGTATTCCAGACTGCCTACATACCCTGTATCCACGGGATCAAGGCACACTTACGATGGAAGATGAACGTGATAAATATGTAGTTCTGGATAGAGTGATGAAGTGGGACAAGGTGAAAGGGGGAGATCTTATGTACCTGAGTACTGGAAACGTCCTTCGTATTCCAGACTGCCTACATACCCATATCCATGGGATCAAGGTACCTTAAGATTGAGAAGAGATGATATGTAGTTCTGGTTAGTGTGATGATGTGGGAAAAGAGCAGAGAAGAGGTGATCTTATGTACCTGAGTACTGGAAACGTCCTTCGTATTCCAGACTGCCTACATACCCATATCCATGGGATCAAGGTACCTTAAGATTGAAAAGATAATATGTAGTTCTGGGTAGAATGATGATGTAGAAAGAGTGTTGAGAAGATAACAGCCTTATCGTAGGAACTCTGTGTCCGTTAAATGGTGTTACTTGTGGAAATGAGACAAGATTGAAGTATGCGCTGCGAACCACGAACAAGGAACCAATCCTAGACTGAAGCTAAGGAAAGAGTTGCCCCCATTCTGGTAGAGGAAACTGTAGGGGTGACCGCCGAAGAAGACACAGAAAGACTTGACCTAGGACAAGACAGTGTTAACTGTAGACACAGATCAAGACGTGGGATGACGATGATGGACATTGACAAATTTCCAAGCTATACTAGATAGGGAGATGGAAATGCAAACAAAGTCAATGGTTTTATTACGGATGAATGGATGAAGCAGGTTGCGAACTGGACAAGGAGTGGACAGGACTCGATAGACGATGGATGCTGACTCTATGCATAGCGCCTGTTTGCCAGGTTTTCACTATGGTACTTATCCAAGGCGCCTGTTTGCCAGGTTTTCACCAGAGGATGAATGTTTTTGTATTTTTGTATTTTTGATTTTTTTTTTTATTTTGACTTTTTTGATGTTTTTGATTTTTTGTGGGAATACTCTGAGGATCAGGCATAGAACTTCTTGAGATGGACACTGTTAAGTGGCTCATCTAGAGGAATGCCGTCAGGTGTAGCTAAAGTATAAGCTCCCGATCCATATGCTGCTGTGACAATGAAGGGACCTAACCAGTTAGGCTCAAACTTGCCCTTCTTCTCTCGATCTGCTTGATTTCTCTGATTCTCCTTAAGTACAAGATCACCAACTTGAAACCGTCTTTCTTTGATCTTTTTGTTGTAATTACGCCGGAGGCGGTTTTGATAGACATGGAGATGATTAAGTGCGGCAAGACGCCTCTCATCTAGTAGTTCAAGCTCAGCTAATCTAGAAGTGCGATACTCATCTCCGCCGATCAGGTCCTACATGGATACTCTGAGTGATGGGATCTCGACCTCTATAGGTAGGATGGCTTCAGAGCCAAAGACCAAGGCATATGGTGTGGCACCAGTTGGTGTTCTGATACTAGTGCGGTAGGCCCATAGGGCGGGATTAAGTTGCAAGTGCCAATCACAACCAGCTTCATTGACTGTTTTCTTGAGGATTTTGAGAATGGTTTTATTGGAAGCCTCAGCTTGGCCATTACTCTGCTGATAGTAGGGAGTTGAAAAGCGATGTTGGATATTGTATTGTATGCATAAGGCACGGACATCTTGGTTCTTGAATGGTCTCCCATTATCAGTGACAATGGCTTGGGGAATACCATACCGGCATATGAGGTAGTTTAGGATAAACTTGGCTATTTGTTTACCGGTGATATAGGTCATAGGAATGGCTTCCACCCACTTCGTGAAATACTCAGTAGCGGTAATGATAAACTTGTGGCCATTGGAGGAGGAAGGGTGGATTTGTCCTACGAGGTCGAGACCCCATTGAGAAAAAGGCCATGGAGTTGTCACAGGTTGTAACTCATGAGCGGGTGCGTGAATCAAATCTCCATGTTGCTGACATTGTAGACACTTCTTAGCAAACTGTGCAGCATCTTGCTCTATTGTAGGCCAGTAATAACCTATTCTGAGTATCTTCTTAGCAAGATTAGGACCGGTAGAATGTGCGCCACAGACACCTTCGTGTATGTCTCCTAAGGTAACTTCGGCTTCTTCCGCGTTAAGACATCGTAAGAGGATACCATCGAGACTCCGGCGATATAGTGTATCACCCAGAATGATGTAACGAGAGGATCGACGGATAAAGGTTTTACGTTGAGTGGATGATAGGTCAGGGGGAAAGGTTTTGTTCTTGAGGTATTCATAGATATCTTCGTACCATGGGGAATTGGGACCAACAAGTTCGCAGATGATTTCAGTAACAGGAACATCGACGGCTGGTATCAACAATTGCTCGATCAAGAATTCACACTTTTGTGTATTTGCAGGCATGTCAATCAGTGACCCTACAGAAGCCATAGAATCTGCAGCTTTGTTATGTTCTCTTGGAATTTGCTCAAATGTGATGCTAGAAAAATGTGGTTTGTAGGCATCCACTAGTTGTTTGTAGGGGACCAACTTTTCATCCTTTGTTTGGTATTCATCTGTGACTTGGCGGATGACTAGCTGTGAGTCTCCATATACTTGTAATTCTGTGATGTCCCATTGAACTGCTGTATTGAGACTTATAAGGAGTGCTTCATACTCGGCTATGTTGTTGGTGCAAGGGAATGCGAGCCGATATGACTTTGGAATGTAGTCATTCTGAGGTGTAACAAATAAGATGCCAGCTCCTGAGCCATGTTGTGTGTAAGAGCCGTCAAAGTATAACTTCCACATTATGGAGTTAGCAAGAGTGAATAGATTCTCATCAGGAAAGTCTGCGACCATAGGATGTGTATCTTTCATAGGTGCTTCTGCTAGTTGATCCGCGAGGGCTTGTCCTTTGATTGCTTTATGATCTGTGTACTCAATGTCAAACTCACTAAGGATCATAACCCATTCTAAACTAGAATGTGTATATGGAAAAATAGATTAAATCTAAACTAAATAAAACCAAAGAACCCAATAACATAAAGGAAACGAATCTAAGTAAAAGCCATAAATCACAAATCAAAGATAAATGAAAACTCTTACCAAAACCTGTATTGTTCCCTTTGGATTGAATGTGGATTGCTCAATGAAGTTGCGAAGCCATAGCTACAACAAGCAAGTGGTGTGCTCAAGAGATCAATGTCAAAAGATCGTAAGGGTTGCGCCAAGATCAATGTTAAAAGATCGTTATAGTGGCTCAAGAAGATCAATGTCAAAAGATCGTAAGGGTTGCGCCAAGATCAATGTTAAAAGATCGTAAAGTGGCTCAAGAGATCAATGTCAAAAGATCGTAAGGGTTGCGCCAAGATCAATGTTAAAAGATCGTAAAGTGGCTCAAGAGATCAATGTCAAAAGATCGTTATAGTGCTCAATCGACGCGTTGTATGCTCAAAGCGCTGTTAAGTATGCCTGAGAATAAAATCGAAGAGAGAGAGCTAAATGAAGGAGATGAGGGGGGTTTATATAGATTTCAAGGAAAATCGATCAACGGTCCAGATAATTCAGAAGAATCAACGGAGGAGAACAGTTGAGGAACGTGCAACGAATGAGAAGAAGACATGTGTCTTGCCTTCTTTCGCATGAGAGGAGTTATCAAGAATAGAAGAATAAGTTAACTGAAGAGATAAATCAATTAAAAGAATAAAGCAATCAGTTAAGTGATTTAAAACAAGAAGAAGAGATTTGCATGAGAAAAGAAGATATTTTGCTTTATTAAATTTAGAAAACTTGAGTTATTTTAGAGATAACTCAAATTTAGAAGAAAAAGCAACTTAAATAAATAATTGATTTATTTAAATTTAGAGAAGATATTTTGGAAGAAATAATTAAATAATTTAGAATTATTTAATTTAGAAGATTTAAAAGCAAATTAAATAAATAAATTTATTTAATTGTTGTGCATGATTTTGGAAGAACATAAGATTATAAATAAAATATTTGATTTTATTTATTTTTAGAGGATTGAGATAATTTAAATAAATTTGATTTGATTTATTTAAATTTAGAAGAACAATTGATTTAATTAAATAATGTAAATTATTTAATTGTAGATAAGATAGAATTGTGATGAATTAATTAAATAATTGGATTTATTTAATTAACGTGGATGTGAAATTTTGGAAGGAGGATAATGATCAAATTAAATAATTAAAATTATTTAATTGTGGAAGAATATAGAGGAATTTAATTTAATTAATTAAATAATGAGGATTTATTTAATTAATGTTGAATTTAGGAGATTTAGAAGAATTTGATGATTAATTAATTAAATAATTAGATTATTTAATTAACGTTGTAATGCAGGTGATTAGACAGATAACGGAATGCAAGTGATTTGATGACACGGTCATTTTAGGGTGTCTACATTTTGCCCCTCTTTGATGCAATGCAGCATGTAGCGTTGCGTCAAAGAAAACGATTGTTGAAGATGTAATACAATTTTTTGATGCCCCAGTGTAGGTAGTTGCCCCAGCATATGCCCCCTCGAGCGGGAAGACGGGGAAGCGGTAGAAGAACTGTGTTGATGCTCGACTAGAAGATTTGTTGGAGATAGGCGAGGTTGAATAGAAGAAAGTGGAGATAGAAAAGAACATAAGAGAAAGACTGTTGATTGATCTTTGCTGGAAAACTATATAAGGCCATGGATGAATGGATGGGTAGATGGATGAGCTTGTTGCAATGGTTTCACATTTGTTTATAAAGAGCAATCCTTATTTTTGATATAGCACGTGGATAGTTTGCCACCAAGGTATAAAAGACCAAGGTGCAGTAATATCTGAGTGCATGGACGTTGACTCTGCAAGCAAGCGGTTTGAACTTAGATCCCCTTAGGCATAATATAACCTTGTTGGAACATGCGAATAAGCCATAGTCTTGAACATAAAATAAACTTCAATACATGTAAATGCAAGAAGAATTATTAATATGTAAGATGCTAGGTCCTAACACACACAAGATAAATAGAATGCTAAGAAAGATACTGAAGATCATTCCTCAAACACGGCACACAGAAAGCAATGACTATGCCCCCAATCCGTACTGCATCGCAACATACCAAGATTATAGATAAATCAAGGTGGCTTTGAATAGGTATAGGAATAGGGAACAAAAGATAAACCATAACACAAATTGACTGACTTACAAAGTAAACATACAGCCAACATATTCTCTTGCCAAAGAGGTTGCTCAGGATAGATTGGATAGGAAAGATAACAGCCTTATCGTAGGAACTCTGTGTCCGTTAAAGGGGGCTATCTACCTAAAAAGACAATGTCTCACTTGTGGGAAATGCCACATGTTGCAGGAGACGCGTGTGTTGGTCTCGACAGTGGAACACTTCGAAGAAGACAAGCTTGTTGATCTAGGGCTTGGTTAAGCGGTACTTAGTTGATGTTGGCAATCGGTATGCAGGACAGTAGATGACTCTAGAAGTAGGCCTCTTTGCTTCAAGTTTGTTAAGGACTACTGCTTTGAAAGGATGCGCTAGCTTGCTGCTTGAGTTAGTCAAGTCGAGGCGAGTGGATTTTGAAAAATGGAAGACTAGAAGGATGAAATGTTAATGGATTGAGACAGGTGGAGAATGATGGATCATGTGTGCCTGAGTACTAGATACATCCTTCGTATTCCAGACTACCTACATACCCTGTGTCCACGGGATCAAGGCACACTGACGATGGAAGATGAACGTGATAAATATGTAGTTCTGGATAGAGTGATGAAATGGGTCAAGATGGAAGGGGGAGATCTTATGTACCTGAGTACTAGATACGTCCTTCGTATTCCAGACTGCCTACATACCCATATCCATGGGATCAAGGTACCTTAAGATTGAGAAGAGATGATATGTAGTTCTGGTTAGTGTGATGATGTGGGAAAAGAGCGGAGAAGAGGTGATCTTATGTACCTGAGTACTGGAAAACGTCCTTCGTATTCCAGACTGCCTACATACCCATATCCATGGGATCAAGGTACCTTAAGATTGAAAAGATGATATGTAGTTCTGGTAGATGTGATGATGTGGGAAAAGAGCAGAGAAGAGGTGATCTTATGTACCTGAGTACTGGAAACGTGCTTCGTATTCCAGACTGCCTACATACCCATATCCATGGGATCAAGGTACCTTAAGATTGAAAAGATGATATGTAGTTCTGGTTAGTGTGATGATGTGGGAAAAGAGCGGAGAAGAGGTGATCTTATGTACCTGAGTACTGGAAACGTCCTTCGTATTCCAGACTGCCTACATACCCATATCCATGGGATCAAGGTACCTTAAGATTGAAAAGATGATATGTAGTTCTGGTTAGTGTGATGATTTAGAACAAGTGTTGAGAAGATAACAGCCTTATCATAGGAGCGAAGTGTCCGTTAAAGGGTGTTACCTGTGGAAATGAGACAAGATTGAAGTACGCGCTGCGAACCACGAACAAGGAACCAATCCTAGACTGAAGCTAAGGAAAGAGTTGCCCCCATTCTGGTAGAGGAAACTGTAGGGGTGACCGCCGAAGAAGACACCGAAAGACTTGACCTAGGACAAGACAGTGTTAACTGTAGACACAGATCAAGACGTGGGATGACGATGAGGGACACTGACAAATTTCCAAGCTATACTAGGTAGGGAGATGGAAATGCAAACAAAGTCAATGGTTTTATTATGGATGGATGGATGAATCAGGTTGCGAACTGGACAAGGAGTGGACAGGACTCGATAGACGATGGATGCTGACTCTACGCATAGCGCCTGTTTGCCAGGTTTTCACTATGGTACTTATCCAAGGCGCCTGTTTTCCAGGTTTTCACCAGAGGATGGATGTTTTTTTGTATTTTTGTATTTTTGATTTTTTTGATTTTTTTGATTTTTTTTGATTTTTTTTTTAATTTTTTGATTTTTTGTGGGAATACTCTGAGGATCAGGCATAGAACTTCTTGAGATGGACACTGTTAAGTGGCTTATCTAGAGGAATGCTGTCAGGTGTAGCTAAAGTATAAGCTCCCGAGCCATATGCTGCTGTGACAATGAAGGGACCTAACCAATTAGGCTCAAACTTGCCCTTCTTCTCTCGATCTGCTTGATTTCTCTGATTCTCCTTAAGTACAAGATCACCAACTTGAAACCGTCTTTCTTTGATCTTTTTGTTGTAATTACGCCGGAGGTGGTTTTGATAGACATGGAGATGATTAAGTGCGGCAAGACGCCTCTCATCTAGTAGTTCAAGCTCAGCTAATCTGGAAGTGCGATACTCATCTCCGCCGATCAGGTCCTGCATGGATACTCTGAGGGATGGGATCTCAACCTCTATAGGTAGGATGGCTTCAGAGCCAAAGACCAAGGCATATGGTGTGGCACCAGTTGGTGTTCTGATACTAGTGTGGTAGGCCCATAGGGCGGGATTGAGTTGCAAGTGCCAATCATGGCCAGCTTCATTGACTGTTTTCTTGAGGATTTTGAGAATGATTTTATTGGAAGCCTCAGCTTGGCTGTTACTCTGCGGATAGTAGGGAGTTGAAAAGCGATGTTGGATATTGTATTGTATGCATAAGGTACGGACATCTTGGTTCTTGAATGGTCTCCCATTATCAGTGACAATGGCTTGGGGAATACCATACCGGCATATGAGGTAGTTTAGGATAAACTTGGCTATTTGTTTACCGGTGATATAGGTCATAGGAATGGCTTCCACCCACTTTGTGAAATACTCAGTAGCGGTAATGATAAACTTGTGGCCATTAGAGGAGGAAGGGTGGATTTGTCCTACGAGGTCGAGACCCCATTGAGAAAAAGACCATGGAGTTGTCACAGGTTGTAACTCATGAGCGGGTGCGTGAATCAAATCTCCATGTTGCTGACATTGTAGACACTTCTTAGCAAACTGTGCAGCATCTTGCTCTATTGTAGGCTAGTAATAACCTGTTCTGAGTATCTTCTTAGCAAGATTAGGACCGGTAGAATGTGCGCCACAGACACCTTCGTGTATGTCTCGTAAGGTAGCTTCGGCTTCTTTCGCGTTAAGACATCGTAAGAGGATACCATCGAGACTCCGGCGATATAGTGTATCACCCAGAATGATGTAACGAGAGGATCGACGGATGAAGGTTTTGCGTTGAGTGGATAATAGGTCAGGGGGAAAGGTTTTGTTTTTGAGGTATTCATAGATATCTTCATATCATGGGGAATTGGGACCAACAAGTTCGCAGATGATTTCAGTAATAGGAACATCGACGGTAGGTATCAACAATTGCTCAATCAAGAATTCACATTTCTGTGTATTTGCAGGCATATCAATCAGTGACCCTACAGAAGCCATAGAATCCGCAGCTTTATTATGCTCTCTTGGAATTTGCTCAAATGTGATGGTAGAAAAATGTGGTTTGTAGGCATCCACTAATTGTTTGTAGGGGATCAACTTTTCATCCTTTGTTTGGTATTCATCTGTGACTTGGCGAATGACTAGCTGTGAATCTCCATATACTTGTAATTCTGTGATATCCCATTGAACTGTTGTATTGAGACCTATAAGGAGTGCTTCATACTCGGCTATGTTGTTGGTGCAAGGGAATGCAAGCCGATATGACTTTGGAATGTAGTCATTCTGAGGTGTAACAAATAAGATGCCAGCTCCTGAGCCATGCTGTGTGTAAGAGCCGTCAAAGTATAACTTCCACATTATGGAGTTAGCAAGAGTGAATAGATTCTCATCAGGAAAGTCTGCGACCATAGGATGTGTATCTTTCATAGGTGCTTCTGCTAGTTGATCCGCGAGGGCTTGTCTACATGAAGATATCTATTTATACCTCAAACACAATACCTTTCCCCCTGACCTATCATCCACCCAACGCAAAACCTTTATCCGTTGATCCTCTCGTTACATCATTCTAGGTGATACACTATATCACCGAAGTCTCGATGGCATCCTCTTACGATGTCTTAACGTGGAAGAAGCCGAAGCTACCTTACGAGACATACACGAAGGTGTCTGTGGCACACATTCTACCGGTCCTAATCTTGCTAAGAAGATACTCAGAACAGGTTATTACTAGCCTACAATAGAGCAAGATGCTGCACAGTTTGCTAAGAAGTGTCTACAATGCTAGCAGCATGGAGATCTGATTCACGCACCAGCTCATGAATTACAACCTATGACAACTCCATGGCCTTTTTCTCAATGGGGTCTCAACCTCGTAGGACAAATCCACCTTTCCTCCTCCAATGGCCACAAGTTTATTATTACCGCCATTGAGTATTTCACGAAGTGGGTGGAAGCCATTCCTATGACCTATATCACCGGTAAGCAAATAGCCAAGTTTATCCTAAACTACCTCATATGCCGGTATGATATTCCCCAAGCCATTGTCACTGATAATGGGAGACCATTCAAGAACCAAGATGTCCGTGCCTTGTGCACACAATACAATATCCAACATCACTTTTCAACTCCCTACTATTCGCAGAGTAACGGCCAAGCTGAGGCTTCCAATAAAACCATTCTCAAAATCCTCAAGAAAACAATCAATGAAGCTAGTCGTGATTGGCACTTGTAACTCAATCCCGCCCTATGGGCCTACCGCACTAGTATCAGAACACCAACTGGTACCACCCCATATGCCTTGGTCTTTGGCTCTGAAGCCATCCTACCTATAGAGGTTGAGATCCCATCCCTTAGAGTATCCATGCAAGACCTGATTGATGGAGAGGAGTATTGCACTTCCAGATTAGCTGAGCTTGAACTACTGGATGAGAGACGCCTTGCCGCACTTAATCATCTCCACGTCTACCAAAACTGCCTCCGGCATAATTACAACAAAAAGATCAAAGAAAGACGGTTTCAAGTTGGTGATCTTGTACTTAAGAAGAATCAGAGAAATCAAGCAGATCGAGAAAAGAAGGGCAAGTTTGAGCCTAACTGGTTAGGTCCCTTCATTGTCACATCAGCATATGGATCAGGAGCTTATACTTTAGCTACACTTGATGGCATTCCTCTAGATGAGCCACTTAACAGTGTTCATCTCAAGAAGTTCTATGCCTGATCCTCAGAGTATTCCAAAAAAAATAAAAAATAAAAAAAAAACAAAAAATCCAAAAAATCCGTCCTCTGGTGAAAACCTGGTAAACAGGCACCTTGGATAAGTACCATAGCGAAAACCTGGAAAACAAGTGCTATGTGTAGAGTCAGCATCCATCATCTATTGAGTCCTGTCCACTCCTTGTCTAGTTCGCAGTACACTTTCCCTCCATCCATAATAAAACCATTGACCTTGTTTGCATTTCCATCTCCCTACCTAGTATAACTTGGAAATTTGTCAATGTCCATCATCGTCTCCCCGCGTCTTGATCTGTGTCTACAGTTAACACTGTCTTGTCCTAGGTCAAGTCTTTCAGTGTCTTCTTCAGCAGTCACCCCTACAGTTTCCTCTACCAGAATGGGGGCAACGCTTTCCTTAACTTAGGTCTAGGATTGGTTCCTCGTTCATGGTTCGCAACGCATACTTCAATCTTTTCTCATTTCCACAGGTAACACCCTTTAACGGACACATCACTCCTACGATAAGGATGTTATCTTCTCAACACTTTTCCTACATCATCACACCACCAGAACTACATATTATCATCTTTTCAATCTTAAGGTACCTTAATCCCATGGATATGGGTATGTAGGCAGTCTGGAATACGAAGAAAGTTTCCAGTACTCAAGTACATAAGATCTCCTTTCCACCTCGATCCATTTTATCACTCTATCCAGAACTACATATTTATCATGTTCATCATCCATCGTAGTGTGCCTTGATCCCATGGATACAGGGTATGTAGGTAGTCTGGAATACGGAGGATGTATCCAGTACTTAGGCACACATGATCCATCATTCTCCACCCATCCCAATCCATTAGCACTGTCACCTTTCTGGTCTTCTGTTTATCAAAATCCATTCACCTCGACTTGACTAACTCAAGCAGCAAGCTAGCGCATCCTTTCCAAGCAAAAGTCCTTAACAAACCTGAAGCAAAGCAGCTTTCTTCCAGAGTCATCTACTGTCCTGCATATCGATTGCCAACATCAGCTAAGTATTGCTTAACCAAAGCCCTAGATCAACAAGCTTGTCTTCTGTAAAGTGTTCCATTGTCGAGACCAATGCACACATCTCCTGCGGCATGTGGCATTTCCCGCAGCAAGATATTGTCTTTTTAGGTAGATGGCCCCCTTTACTGGACACAGATTTCCTACGATAAGGCTGTTATCTTTCCTATCCAATCTATCCTGAGCAACCTCTTTGGCAAGAGAATATGTTGGCTGTATGTTCACTTTGTAAGTCAGTCAATTTGTGTTATGGTTTATCTTTTGTTCCTTTATCCATTACCTACTCAAGACTACCTTGATTTATCTATACTCTTGGTATGTTGTGATGCAGTACGGATTAGGGGCATAGTCATTACTTTTATGTGCTGTGTTTGAGGAATGATCTTTAGCATCTTTCTTAGCATTCTATTTAGCTTGTGTGTGTTACGACCTAGCATCTTACATATTTAATACTCTTCTTGCATTCACATGTATTGAAGTTTATTTTATGTTCAAGACTATGGCTTATTCACATGTTCCAACAAGGTTATATTATGTCTAAAAGGATCTAAGTTCAAACCACTTGCTTGCAGAGTCAACGTCCACGCACTCGGATATTACTGCACCTTGGTCTTTTATACCTTGGTGGTGAACTATCCATGTGCTATATCAAAATAAGGATTGCTCTTTATATACAAATGTGAAACCATTGCAACAAGCTCATCCATTTACACCATCCATTTTTCCATGGCCTTATATAGTTTTCTAGCAAAGATTGATTAGCAGTCTTTCTCTTATGTTCTTTTCTATCTCCACTTTCTTCTATTCAACCTTGCCTATCTCCAACAATTCTTCTAGTCGAGCGTCAACACAATTCTTCTGTCGCTTCCCTGTCTTTCCTCTCGAGGGGGCACCCTACGCCATCTACGCCAACTACGCTAGGGCAACTACATACACTGGGGCATCAAAAATTGTATCTTGTCTTCAACAATCATTTTCTTTGACACAACACTGTAGACTGCATCACATCAAAGAGGGGCAAAATGTAGACACCCTAAAATGACCACGTTATTGCACTACTTGCATTTCATCATTTCTTCCTAATCACTTGCACTCAACATTAATTAAATAATCTAATTATTTAATTAATTTCACCAAATTCTTCTAAATCACATACTTTTGACATTAATTAAATAAATTCTCTTTATTTAATTAATTAAATTAAATTCCTCTGTTATTCTTCCAAAATTAAATAATTTTAATTATTTAATTAGATCATTGTCACCTTCCAAAAATCAAGTCCACATTAATTAAATAAACCCAATTATTTAATTAATTCAACAAATTCTATCTTATCTACAATTAAATAATTTACATTATTTAATTAAATCAAAATTTATTCTTCCAAAATCATGCACAATAATTAAATAAATTTATTTATTTAATTTGCTTTCAAATCTTCTAAATTAAATAATTCCAATTATTTAATTATTTCTTCCAAAATATCTGCTCTAAATTTAAATAAATCAATTATTTATTTAAATTGCTTTTTCTTCTAATTTGAGTTATCTCTAAAATAACTCAAGCTTTCTATATTTAATAAAACAAAATATCTTCTAATTCTCATGCAAATATCTTCTTCTTGTTTTAAATCACTTAACTGATTATTACATTCTGTTAATTGCTTTAACTCATTCTTCTATTCTTGATAACTCCTCTCATGCAAAAGAAAGCAAGACACATATCTTCTTCTCATTCGTTGCACATTCCTCAACTTATCTCCTCCGTTGATTCTTCTGAATTATCTGGACCGTTGATCGATCTCTATTGAAATCTATATAAACCCCCCTCATCTCCTTCATTGAGCCTCTCTCTTCGATCGTATTCTCAGGCATACTTAACAGAGCTTTGAGCATACAAAACGCGTCGATTGAGCACTCTTACGATCTTTTGACATTGATCTCTTGAGCACACTACTTGCTTGTTGCAGCTATGGCTTCGCAACTTCATTGAGCAATCCACATTCAATCCAAAGGAAACAATACAGATTTCGGTAAAAGTCTTTATTTCATTGATTATTTGTCATGGCTTTTATTTAAATTCGTTTTCTTTATGTTATTGGGTTCTTTGATTTAATTAGTTTGATTTAATCGATTTTTCCTCATACACACAAATCATTGAGGTCTTGTATTTCATGTTTAAGATGCATACATTGTTTAGTATCATATCCTTGTGTCTGATAAAAATGACAAAAGGCATTAGCATTGAGTAAGGTCCTTGTGCTTTACTAGGATCAATAGGCTTAATCGGGGGAAGCTTCAAAATGTTATTACTCACAACTTGATTCATGATAGAATGATAAGACTCAGATATCGAAGTAAACTTTCTTGGTTGATATGATGTCTTCTTTAGATTTGTGATAGCAGACACATTAGAAAAGTTGTTTGTTTGGTCCATTAATCTTGATGAAACTGCTATTGTTATTATTTCTCTTAAAGTTGTTTTGTGATGATCCACCCATGGATTGACTAACTTGAGCCAATGAGTTTTGGTTATCATACTGACTAGACAAAAGTTGGTAATTGCAAAGGGCAGTGCATCAATGCTGAAAAGAGTTATACTTCATCAAGAGGATCTTATCACAGATATTAGGTTGTAAATTTGTTATAAACACCTTTTGAACATCCTCATCTTTCATCTGATATTGAATTTGTGTATACAAAGCTTGATATCGACTAATAAAATTAGTTAACTTCTCTTTCAGACCTTGCTTACAGTGAACCAAGTCAATTAAGAAGACTTGGGGTCTAATGTTTGCTTGAAAATGTTGTAGAAATTGATTAATCAACTGTGAAAAGGAGTGTATTGAATTTGGAGTTAAAGAACAAAACCATTCTAAGGTAGTATCTTTGAGAGATCGCAGGAAAGGTTTTGCTAACAAATCCTCTTCAAAATAGAAATCACTACACATAGCTGTGAATGCTGCCACATGAGTACAGAAATCATGTTGGGTTCACCAAAATGTAAAGGGTGATTTTTGGATGTTAGGTTTTTGATAGTTTTGGTGTATATCCTCCTTTCACCCTTACATTCAAGGACCTAGAGTTGAGTTACAATGTACTATCATACCCTAGGTCACTATTGAGATGTAGGGAAACTTGGATTTTTATGATTAGATTGACAATTTCCTTCTCCTATGCTCAATTGTACCTTAAAACCCTAATTATAAAAATACAACAGTAAATGAATGAATTAGGGAAAATGCTTCTACAAAAGGATGTAAAATATCAAATAATTGTGCACCTATTTTTGGGGTTTCGAGGTAGAAAACTTAGGGACTAAAGAGCGGGTACCCAAGTCCAAGGCCCTACTTTTTGTCGAGATCTGGAAATAAGGTCTGCAACCCATATCTATTGTATCAGAGATTTTTCCATTGTGGAACTTTGAGGACTAATGAGTGGGCAGCCAAGTCTAGGTAGCTATTTCTTTCACTTATCTACAATCTTGACACTTTGTTGTACCCTCCTACAACTTCACTTTGTCTCCAACACCAACCTGTAACCTGTAATCATGAAAACTTTGCGAGGGGGTTGTGGTGTTTAGAGGCTTGCCTCAGTCAAGCCCTAGAGAGACATTCAAGCCTTCCAAACACTATTGTCAGATAGAGAGTGCATGCCTTGGGAGGCAGAGGCAAAAACCAAATGATAAATGCTCAATAATCACAATAGATATCACCTTATAGTGAAGATCTCATGGGAGGAAGAAGCTCTTCATTCCATGAGGAGATGGATGCTCAAATCTACAAACACAAACACATAGACAACACAAACCTGCTCTTGCAACACAATGAAAGCCTTGAATCACCTTTAGGATGCATAAAGTTCACAATAGCCATCTAGTTTACAAATGAATGCCTAAACATGCCTTTATATGTAACTACAAATATTCCTGCCAAGATTTCATAAATTCAAACTTACCGTGTCATCCTAGGGACCAAATAATGGTCATAAACTGACACTTCAAATTTGGGCCTAACCCAAAATAGGGCAAGACTAGGGCACGGACGCCCAAGTCCTCCCCCCTATTTTGGATAGGGATAAGTTCAACGGGTCCCCCTAGGCCCCATTTGTCATGATACCAAGGGTTCATTCCATCAAGATGTTGAATTATGATGCAAGATGTCCTAAATGCAACTAAGAGACCCGAGAGCTAAACCTTATGAGGGAAAAGCCCCCAAGGGGACATTTTTTGACATTACATTAGTAAAGATTAGAAAGCATTTAACATAATTTGTTTAATTTAATTACAATCACCATCACAATTGTAAATATACATATAATCTTAAGAAAATACACAGAAATATATAGATATCCGGAAGGAAATTGAATATTCATAGCATATTTGGGTTAATCTGCATGTATAATTGAAAATATCATGCAAATACACATAAATGTCAGCAGTAATCATACAAATATTAGCTTGTAGGAACATTATTTAGATAAATTCATAGTGCAGAAGTGAAAATTGATCAATAGTAGTGAATGTTTAGAAGAATTGATCAAACTTAGAAAATATCATCCTCATCTATTAAATACAGTTGAATTAACCTTGGTTGTGAAGAAATTTACAGAAAGCAGGTGTAAGACCAGATGTTCAGACATCAATTCTTGGTAGTAGAACAACATAAGGCCCCTTGAATGGAAAACAACATATCACATCAACCTCTGAGTAACGTTAGACGATCATGACCTGATCAATGGAGACTTGGAGTCATCAATTTATCCTAAATTGATCATACTTTTCAATATAATAAAGGTTTGTTGTGTAAACTTTTATTTGTGTTGTTTTGACTAACAATCATCACCAACATTACCTTTGCTCTTATCACCAATGATCTGATCTTTAGTGTGATGCCTCTGCACATATTTAGGAGTTTTAGGAACTTTTTAACGAAGCTTCTTGTTCTTCAACTTGTACTACTTTTTCTTTAGTTTCTTGTTTTTCTCCATAAGTAGACTCATCTAATTCATATCCATTAATCTCTAAAAACTTCTATATATCTTCATCAACCTTATCATTAACACTTTCAACAATCTTTCTTAGCCTCTTATTATAGCAACAATAAGCTTTTCTTTTGTTAGAGTATCCAAGGAAAATACCTTCATCACATCTTGCATCAAACTTTCCTAGTTCTTCATCTCTTCTTATATAACATTTGCTTCCAAAAACATTAAAATATTTAGCAGTAGGAATCCTTCCATACCATAGCTCATAGGGAGTCTTTGTGTCATTTGCTTTCACCTCTATTATGTTATGTATGTAGAAAATAGTATGAATTGCTTCTCTCTACTAGACTTCTAGTAGGTTTTCTTCCTTTATCATTGTCCTTGCAGCTTGTTGAATAGTCCTATCCTTCCTTTCAACCACTCCATTTTGCTAAGGAGTTTTAGGAGAAAATAGATGCCTCTTTATCCAATGATTCTCACAAAACATGTTAAACTCATTAGAAGTAAACTCTCCATCTCTATCAGACCTCAAACATTTAATTTTCATATATAATTCATTCTCAACCATTTCTTTAAAACCTTTAAACTTATATAGGGCTTCTAATTTTTCCTTAAGAAAAGTGACCCAAGTCATTCTAGAGAAATCATCAATAAATAACATGAAATACCTATCACCTTGAAAACTCCTTACTCTGGTAGGACCACATAGGTCTATATGCACTATTTCCAACAGTATGGTAGATGACTAATCCTTTCTTTTGAAGCTTCTTATTAGCTTTCCAAACTGACATTCCTTACAGGCAATAGTAATAGTCTTTCTTAACTTTGGTAGATCTCTCACAGCTTAGACTAAACTTATCCTTACTAGGCTATCAAAATTGATGTGACACAATTTCCTATACCATTGCCAACTCTCACTAATCTGAGTCATAAGGCAATAACTAACACCACCTTTGAGATGATAAACATTTCCACTTGTCTTCTTTCCAGTAGCAATTACTATTCCAGAGCTTTTTCTGATCTCACATCCATCATCCTAATACATAAGATTGTAACCCTTGCTACACATTTGTCCAACACTCAAGAGATTATGCTTTAAACCTTTGATATAAAGAACATCATCAATGTTATGCTTTCCATAAAAAATGATTGAACCTTTTCCACAAATCTTAGCATCTTCATCACCACCAAACCTAACTACCCCACCATTGAATTTTTCAAGTTTAATAAACTTACTCTTATCACCTATCATATGATTTGAGCATCCAATGTCAATGACCTAGCTATCCTTTTCACTCCCAGCATGAAAAGCAAATATAACAGTGCCTTTAGGGTTAGTACATGCTTCTAGATTCTTTTCCTTCACATAGCTTCTAGAGGTAGCAAAACTAGTTTCATCTCTTATGGAAATAAATAAGCATTCATCATCATTATCATCCTCAAAATTAGATTCATCATCAGAAATTCTTGCATAATAATTTTTCTTGAGCATCCTTCCTCTGTTTTCCTTATTCTTAATTCTCAGAGCTCTATTTGGACACCTTGAAGCATAATGACCTATGTTTCCACAACTAAAACATTTAAAAGACAACTTACCACTAAACTTACCAGTATCCTTTTTCATCCTACTCACAAAGTTGGATTCCACTTCATCAAAGTCTTCCAGATCTGATTCAATAGTCTTCTCTATTTTACTAGCTTTAAAAGTAGTCTCATCTCTTGCAGTTCGACTAGATGTGCCAAACTCTTTTATTTCAAAAGTAGTTAGTGTGCCAAGCAATTGATCTTTGGTAAATTTACTCAAGTTTTGTAATTCTTCAATAGCAAAAACCTTATTATTGTAAGCTTTAGGAAGAGTTCTCAGTACCTTCAATATTACTTCTTTATCATCTATATTTCCACCAAGTCCCTTGATGCCATTGACAACTTCATGCACCTTTTGTAAGTAGCTTGTAATGTTTTCACCTTCAGACATATGCATGGTCTCATAAGTGAGCTTCAAATTCTACATTTTAGCCTATTTAAGCTTCCCATCTCCTTCATAGACACTTTCCAACCTTTTCAAAATCTCATTAGGAGTTTTCAAATTCACAACTTTCACCAACTTAGAATTAATAAGTCCACTTAAGAGAGCATGTTTTGGCTTACCATCTATTTCAAAATCTTTGATTTCATTTTCAGTATTTACACCATTCTTAGGTATAATGTAATTGGACTTGATGCATTTCTAGATCTCATAACCAAGAGAAATTAGAAAGGCTTCCATCCTTACCTTCCAGAGTGCATAATCTGATCCATCAAACAAGGGAGTATCTTTCTTGTACACCATCCTGGATCTACCTCAAATTGTTAAGCTTTCTTTAAAGAAACTTGGCTCTGATACCAATTGTTGAAAGCACATGACAATTGAGAGGGGGTGGTGAATCAGTTGTATCAAAAACTTCAAACCCTCATAAACATAATCACATCCACATCAATTCACTTAAACCCTTAATTTGTTATGAAGTTTCAACATGAAAAGTAGATAACAGAAACTTAAACACATCAATACCATGCACAAGAGAACACCAAATTTTTATGTGGGAAACCCTAAAAGGGAAAAACCATGGTGAGGATTAGCTCACAATATAATGTAGTAACAATATTGAATTACAAAGGCTCATTGCCATAGAGAGAATGCTCACTATAGGGGACTCACTATCCAAGTGGACTCACTACCCATTGAGAAAGAAAGAAAGAAGATAAGAATGGCTCACTGCCATGCTTTAAACTGATATAATTGCATCTAACCTATGCATGAAGTCTAGTTCCAATGAAACTCAATATAAACCACAACATACACAACACCTTTGCAACATCACTGAAAATTGTAGACACCTTATGCTCACTGCATCTGGTAGCCTAACAAATGAAAGATCTTGCTGCCTTGATCAATTTTGTATCACTACATCATATCCCCCATTTACACATGCATCCATGAATCCTTGACACTTATTTATACCATCATTACTCTTGAAACAATCTTTAAGGTTAGTTACACAATCTTCAATCCTTGAAACAATCTCCAAAGTCTAGACCTTAGAGATACAATATTTGAATTAGGTCTACACCTAAACTTTCCATGGCACAAAGGAATGAAGGAAAACCACTCTATACCTTATCTTGGACCCAAATCTATCTATGTACACCACACAACACTCACATAAACACCAAATCAACTCATTGATCAATGCAAACATTGAAGGTTGGCCAAACAATGTAAACATAAAGAATTCTTGATCACATGCTTCCATGATCACAACCATTACTTGAAGACCATGCATAGGGATTTAACACAATCTAGAAACATCCATGAACATCTTGAAGTCACCTGGAAACAAACAAATTCAGCCACGACAACTTTCACTCAAACACAACAACACTATCAAACTCTGCCACACAATAAATTTCTTTCTAGAACACAAAATACAAGCCCTCTAGAATGAAGATAGATAAGGATCTTATGAATACATATCCAGAACTGTAGTACCTGAAACCTTTCTATGGAGGAATGCAGAGTAAAATACTTTCTCTCAGACCCACTGCAAACACTATCATACACTATCTTCAAACTGGTGAACATAAATTTCACTACACAACAATTCAGAGCACCAAATTATGGAATTAACATCTTCAAACACTTCTTTAAAACATATCCAAAATACACATTTAGATCTTCAACATAGAAGAAATGTGGAGTAAAAACTTGAACAGTACTCTGTAAGTTAGAAGACTTCCTCAACACATTGTTTCCAATATTAATCAAATTTTCTCAAAAGAACTTGGAAACTCAACAAGAGAACAATATAATAACACCATCAGTACCTCTACAAGGCATTCAGATCACTTTAACATGACAACTTAATCAAACAACAAAAGAAACATCAGAAGATACAATTGACACCAATGACAACACAAACATGTTGACATCAATGACAACAACGATTAGCACATACTTGCAACAATATACTTGATATGTACTAATGTCACATCCTTTGAAGAGAGATTGTCCAAATGAATAGAAGGTAGAGTAATGTCTTCACTTAATGTGATGTGGGACCCTTCATCCACTAATATTTCATCTTTGGGAGAGAGAACATTGGGATGAAGGGGATGTTGAGACATATTGAGAAATGTATTAATGATTTCATATTCTTGCACTAAGATGTCCTCATTGTTAGGAGGAATCTTAGGAGAGGAATAAAAAGACATAGGAAATTCTTTGTTCTTACCATATTTAATGAATTGAACATAAAATTCACAAACTTTTTGAGTAAAGTTAGAAAGTGATGTAAGGAAAGAAGAAGACATGTTTGTTTTAGAGAGTTTTGTTTATGTTGTTGATTTGAAAACACAAAGGAATGATAAATGTATGATTGCTCTTACTTTCTAAATTAAACATAAATGATAGGTATGATATGCTACAACAATTTGAAATCATATTTAGTAACTAATCAATCATAGAAAAGATTTGAAATAAAATTTTAATCATAACCACTAATTCCAAGGCTAATAGAAATTAGCAAAAAGGTGAGGTTTTTGGTAACCACAACAATGAATAAGTGTAAATGCAAGATCTAGAAATAAATAATGCTTAATCAATTATATGCTAATCAGATCTGAAACAAAATAGCATAAATTTGTAATTGTATGGAGTGTTGGAGTCACCAAAATGTAGGGTTTTGGTATTCACAACAACAAAGATCTATAGGTATGTTACTTTCTAAGTATATTAGATAAAAGAAGCTAAGATAAAAGAAGCTAATCATGTTAGTTTCAACAAAATGTTTAGGTGGAAAAGAGAGACCTAATCACTACCCAACTAGGTAGGTCAATCCTTCCAATTAAACATTGGGGGCACAAATCAAGCTTGGCTATAGCTCTTCAGGAGAGCCAAGATATAGGGGTTCTACCCCTTTGTTATTTTATTGAAAGGATTGAGGTTAGTGGGCTAGATCTAGGGTTTTGATGATGAAATATGTCAAAATAAAGGTTATTTGTCTAACAAAACAAAAAACCTAGAAAGCAAAACCTGTAAGGAGCAAAGGAGAGTTGTCAGAGATCCCTGTCAGAAGTAGAGATGAAATCTAGAGGACTAGGGCGCTTGGGTGCCCATTTCTTAGGGTTTCAGAGTAGACAAAATTTCTACTTAATTATATTTGTTGTTTATGTCTCTCAGTTGTCTGTTAGATGCTTGAAACTCCTGATATGATCTGCACATATGAAAGAGGGAAAAATTATTTATGTTGTATAGAGGATTTCCTCAATCAAACCTTGTGTAAGTGTTCCCACTTCCATGACAATATAGATAAGTGTGATAGAGAGTCTGTGCCCTAGGTAGGCAAAGGAAAAACATGTAATAAAGAGTGTTATAATCAAATCAAATGACAAAGGTTACCATGAGCATGAAACCCTAGGTGGATGTATGTCGCAACATGGATCATCCATAAGATGTTGATGAAGAAGGCTTCCTTAGATACTTACAACAAGGGTAAATGCCTGCAAAAAATAACCTACATAAATAGAGATGTTGTAGAGAGAGAAATATCATAGAAAATCCTTAGCATTAGCTTCTTAGAAGAATTATTAGGAGAATCTTTTTTAGGAGGGCTATGAGTGTTTAATACTTGGTTATATGTGATGTTTGATTACTTTTCGAGGGCCCAATTGAATTGAGGCCAACAAGGTGCATCACATAACTCATAAGGCTAACATTAAGGTGTAAGTTGTTGGGGCCAAATTGCCAAGACTCTAGCACCTGGGTGCCCTAGTCCTAGTAATTTGGTCTATCCAAATGCCAGGTGACAGAGGATTATGCCTTGTTTATCACAGAAGTACTAGAAATTACATGATGTAAACAGAGATGTAAGTCACAACAGGTGCTAAACCTAGTGAAATTGTAAAGGGGTATACAATTTTTGGCAGTACATAATCCTTAGGAAATTCTCTAGAAATTTGATCATCAACTCCTACAGCAAAACAAGAAGGAAAAAAAAAAGAAATAAAGAACAAAAATCTTTTTGGTTGATGAGGATTGCTCGTGGACCTAGATGCTCCTACATTAATGACTCACCCTATGAGCAATGACTATTGTCCCAATAGTTGGAGAAGTTATAATTGAAAAAAAAAACCTTCCTCTGCATTTGAGAGGGGAAACTCCCTCGAGTATGATAATTTAATTTCTAAGGAAAGGTAAACTAATCTAAAACTTAAAAGATTAAAGGAAAAGGAAAAATCTTAGGTTGACTAATTGAAGAATACAACTTTCAGATTTCCCAAAAAAATGGAGAAGGATTCAAGATCTACACAAAGATAAACTCCTAGAATTATTTCTATGAAACATTTATTTGGATGTAAGGGAATAAAGAGGATTTGAATGCAAGAATATGATCTGACCTAAGAAAGAACAAATCTTGATAGCTTTTACAACACAAAGATTGAGAAAATATATTCTATATCAACCTCAGTTTATATAAAACAATTTTATATTGAAGGATGACAAATGTTCTAATCACATAACAGAGAATCTTAAGAATACTAGCTATTATTCCAATATAAGAATGAAAAATACCATAAAGAATATAATAAATAAGCTCACAAACCAACACTATTATCCCTTCATTAATTTTTTAAAAGGAAATACAGAGATTTTTTTTTCTCTATCAAAAGTGAGAGAATCAAAAGTCCATTCTTTCCATTAAAGCCTTGCATAAGTAGGGTTTTCCCTCTATAACTACCTTGTAACCACTTTTTAGTTTATAACTTTAATAACAAATAAAAAAAATCATTAACATTGCCAACGTAAAGTTATAAAGTACTATCATTTTATAAAGTCATATTAAAATGAATTTATATTACATTTGAAAAAGATGATAAAGTGCCATAAGTGAATTGACTAAGTCCTCAACTTTTATACTTTGAACTCTACTCTTTGTAGGTATCTGATTGCTCTAAAGTTGGATGAATTCCTTTAAAGATCCTAAATTGCCTCACAGTGGGAGCGATCAATTTAGCTTTCGAAACAATTCTATTTAACAATTGTAATTACTATGTGACCAACATTTCATCAATCTCTTTCATCTAATCAAGGATTTTCATCATATCTTTATGGTAATTTGATAGTATGGATGATATGGCGCCTAATTTCTCCAATATATTCATGTTGATTATTTCCTTACTGATGAATTCTTCATAAATCATATCTCTAAAACCTTTCTTAATCAACTTAAGATCTTCCAAATCTAAATCATCTTTATCCAAACTATCTACCTCAAAAGACATAATTTGTAACAATAAATGATTTTATTTGCTCACAAAACTTTGACAATCTCCTAAATTTTGAAATGTTCTACTTAAAGATCATGAGCTTCCACTTAATCCTCGTATATCAAGTAGTTGCATCATATTCATTAGATTAATTAAAATATTTTGAGTAGTGAAAGTTTGAACATCATATTTTTCCATCTCATCGAGGTCTCTAGTTACTCCTTTCTCCACTTTGTTTTTTTGGGGCATTTCTTGACCTTGGAGTGGTATGCTCTACAATCTTGGAACTTAACCATTTCTTAGATTTCTTAAAAACAAAGAGTGGCCTTTCTTTTATATCTTTCATCTCCTTATCTATCCATTTAATAGGGGTGAGAGGTTGAAATTGTGATGTAGTTGTGATGAAATCATCTATCATATCAGAACCATAATTGATAATTCCCATGGTATCAAAACCATGTTCATAATCTTACATTTGTTCAATGGTCATTCTAGACCAATCACTCATCCTTCAAAATATTTTTTAGAATCATCCCAATAATCTTCCAAATGTTGGTGATGAAGATACCTTGGCCCTAACTGCAAGTTATACTTGACATATTTTTACTGCCAAATGGAAATAACCTAGTATAAAAATACATACTAATCTTTATGAGAGCTCTTTCCACATTTTGTTCATCAAAAGATGATTAACAGGTATAATGACTTAGACCCAAAGGAAAAGGATAACCTACTTTCTTCCTTTCCTTGTAGCTTTTATTGATTGAAGTCATTTGCCTATATAGCTCAATTAAAACACGATGATCACTTACATATCTGGAAAATTTGTAAGGAAATTCTTCAAAACCTGTTATGTCATAAAATGTCCCCTTGGGGGCTTTTCCCTCTTAAGGTTTAGCTCCTAGGTCCTTAGAATACATTTAGAGCATCTTGTGTGTTAATTGTTGTTTTGTATGGAAAAAGGGGGTTATTGATTTTAGGGGTTTATGTGTAATCCTCCTTTCCCAACAAACATTCCAAGGGCTTATTAACTGAGTTGAATCTCCACTAAGCGAGAGCAATCACCTATCAGGTTGGGCTGCCACTTGGGAAGCTATGGACTTTTGGATATATCAAACAATGTCTCTACCTAATGCTCAATTGTGCTTAGAAACCCTAATTATGCAAATCAGTAAGCAAATTATCAAATTACAGCAAATCCTTTCAGACTGAAGAAAAGGACAAAGATATTTAACTTACTATTTTTCAAAGTTTAGAAGGCAAAAAAGTCAGGGACACGGCCACTAGTGCCCAAGTCCAAGGTACCTATTTCTTTACGGGATCTTGATCTCCTTCCAACATTAATATGCACTGCAACTTTAGTTTCTAGAAATTTCACTACGGAGGACATGGGGACTAGTACCCTAGTCCAAGAAAAGTACCAGTGTGCTACTTCTTTTCAGATCCTGAATCCTCTGTGTCTGCTACTCCTTCTTACAACTCCACTCCATGAGACTCAACACCTATAACCTGAAATCACAAGGAGTGTGGGAGGGGGTTGTGGTGTTTAGAGGCTTGCCTCAGTCAAGCTCTAGAGAGACATTCAAGTCTTCTAAACATCGTTGTCAAATGAGAGTGCGTATCCCGGTAGGGTAGAGGAAAAAATCCAAATGATAAATGATTGAAAACACAATATATATCACCTTGTAATGAAGATCTCATGGAAGGAAGATGCTCTTCATGCCATGAGGAGATGGATGTCAAATGTATAAATACAAACACAATAACAATAAAGTACTACTCTGCAACACAATGAATGCCTTGAATCACATTCACATAAGCTTGTCAATCAAAATGTCCATCTATTTTGCAAATGAAACCTAATCATGCTTATATATGCAACTACAAAGATTCCCGCTAAGAATTTCATAATTCAAACTTTAGATGTTGGCATAGGACCTAATTAATGGTCACTAAACTGACATTTGAAATTAGGGCAAACCCAAAATAGGGTTGGACTAGGGTGCTAGTGCCCAAGTCCACCCTGCCATTTTTGCTCAGGATTCATCAAATTGTAGCCCCCTAGGTCCTATGTCACAAGACCCAAGGGTTTTCTTATCGGGAGTCAGAAATAACATGCAAGATGCTCTAAATGCAATTATAGGACCTGAGAGCTAAACCTTAATAGGAGAAATTCCCCAAGGTTACTTTTTCTGACATAACATTTGGCCCCCACTTTAATGTATGTATAAATGCAAGGCCAATACATGCATTAAAGTATGGTAAAAAAACACAATAAACATGCCAAGCACGAAGAAGACATGCCAAACACATTGAAGATAGTAACATGCATGCAAAACATAGAGAAGATAGTTATAGTCATGCAAAACACGGAGAAGACAACATTGAAGACACGCAAAACATAGTGAATACAGTGAATGTAGTGATTATTTTCTTTTTCTTTTTCTCATTTATGAAATACAGAATGAAAGTATAGGAAAGTAAACACACAACCCATAGTGCAGGAGGGACTCATCACCACCAGTCTTTAGACTATGCCTAGGGCAACAGACATGCAAAATAAATCTCAAAGTGCAGGAGGGACTCATCTCCACCAGTCTTTAGACTGCACTTGAGAACAAACACGCCATATAAATCAAGCATGCCAAACAAATCCCAAAGCATAGGAGGGAATCATCGCCACCGATCTTTAGACTATGCTTGGGAACAAACACACCATACACACACACATGGAAGACATAGAGAAAACACGGTAGAAAAGCGATGCAATGCACCTATTTCTAGGTTCATCACCATCTCAAGCACATTACAGGTACACACCGACAATTGGGCTTCACCACAACAATCACCAAAGACACATTTAAGGGTTAGGTTAGTCACAAAACTGCCCCCCACCTGCTTAGAGGACTTTTGAAAATGAGAGGATTATGCACTCTCCTTGAGAAATACACCATCCTTACCTCGTATAGAGGGCTTAAGATAAAAATGATATGCACGATATCCTACCTCCATAGAGGGCTTAAGTGATTGCAATAGATTCAAGATTCACAAACACACATTTCTAGCATTCTACAATATACAGCTTACCTTATATATGCCCCCACCTTAAGGTGGTTGATATCGAAAACACACAAGGGTACACGAGCTCTCATAAAGCCCATGCCCCCCAATCACTAAATGCTCCCACAAACACATTCCTGCAAGAAAAGTGTTAGTGTCCATATAATCATGATAAACAACAATGCATATGATCATTCACATAGAGAACTGAGGAATGCAAGATTCAAGATAGACAAAGTGCATGGAGTAGTAGTATTGTTATTTTTTGTAAGTGCGATAAGATAGCATCGAGATCACATAGAGTGATTCTACTAGCCAAGCATCAGATAATATATAACAACCCCATCATCATGTATGGACTAGGTCCATTTTTTGATTTCTCGCTAAAGGGACATTATGTCCGCATTAGTATAAAATGTTTTTCGTCATCTGCCTACTAGATAAAACCACTAGAGGAAGTGAAACAATAAATCAGGAGAGGAGAAATAAGTGTCTTAGGGATAGTCACGTAGAAGGGTGCCCCCAAGTCACCAACCACAATGCTATGTCCGTAAGACACAACATACAACAATGAAAATAGAGGAGAAGCAATATAGAAGAATGATGATACAAATAGAAGAAGGGTCACAACAGAGGTGGTCTCCTAGTATCCTTAACCTTATGAGAGTATCAAGGGTCATCCTAGGAGGCCTAAACAACACATAACACATCATAAGGGAAACACATCATAGAGGTAAAGGGTTAGAAATACTTACCTATAAGGACAACCAAAATAAGGGTTGTCATCAAGAAAATCATCTTCTTCCCAATCTCGGACGCTAGAGGAAAGAGGTGTGTAAGGTACCATAGCCCAACTTTTGTTCTTATCTTCCAATTCTTTAGTGTTTAGGTTTTCTATGTTTGTTTCAATGTTAGGTTGAATGTTTTCTTGTTGAGCAGCAAATCGTTGGGAAAAAACTTGTCTTCTCCTCCTTTCTTTTGCTTGTCTATTCCTTCTTGTCTTACTAATTATTTCTTCAAATGCATCATCATGTTTTTCTATAGGGTTTTACACATTAGAGGAGGAAGCACCATGTTCAAATTTCATTGGTCTCGGTGGAATGCTTTGTTGTCTATGAAAACCTATTGATCCTTGTAAGGATGTCGGAGGAGGGACCTCAGTGTAGATACCATCTCTCCATGGATGAGGTGAGTTATAAAACTTTTCCTTATCCACATCTATCACACCAATTATCTCATCATATCCATAGTAGTCTTGTGTTCATTTTCCTTTTGGTCTAAGGGGATCCTCAAACACATGTTGTTCATCCCTCATTGTTTGTAGAGGAGGCCTGGCCACTCTAGCTAGTTGTTTTGCTTTGTATCATCTATAGTTTAAGAAAGATTGGTATCTTTGTTGCTTAGGTTCTATTTCAGGTTGTGGCCAAAAGTAATCAAGGGTGAAATTCTTGCTCTTAGCTAGAGGTTGGTATGTGTTATGGCGGATAGTACAGATTTCTCCATGCAAAGGGAATTTTAGGCATTTATGAATAGTTGAAGGGACGACATTCTTAGACTTATGCCATGGGTGTCCTAGTTTTACATGAAAGAGGTTGGATAAGGGGATGACATCAAATAATTGATGCATGGCTTTGTCATATACTGAGACTAACAGTTTTACCAATCCAAATGTTTTCATCAAAGATCTATTATGTGTTTTAATTCTCAAATCTGATGGGTCATAATAGTTTTGTGCCAAATAATGTTTGCAAAGGAACTCTTCTTTAACCACATTAGTCATGCAATTAGGGTCTATAAGTGTTCCATGCATAGGTATTTCCATTATTTTCATTGTAATGTAAAGAGGCCCTTCAGTATCTACCATTTCTTTGTCATGAGGTGTAATTGTTATTTCAAGTTCAGGGGCTCATCTTTTCAAATACGGCCTAGGAGGAAGCCTATCATTATTGTTGTATTGAGAAGCCATGTCTATGTTTTCAAATGAATTCCAAATCAAATTTCAAATTTTTTTCAAAACTTATGAAAGAGCAAATGCAAAAGTGTGTATGAATATGACCTAAAATGCTTGATTTTTCAACTTTTTTTTCAATGCAAATAAGTGAAAGAAAAGGTGTTGTAAGGAAATTGATCAATGGAAGAGAACAATATGTTTTATATCATGTAAATAAAGAAATAATATCCTCCACAACACACTTTTGATGCAAATCTAGAGTGATGACAAGTCAAAACCTAGTGAAAATGTGCCAAAATATGTAATTTTTCATAATTTTTCAATGCAAAGACCTAATAAAAAGGGTGTTGTAAATAATTTTAAGAGGTAAAGAAGGTCATAGCAGTAATATCAGTCATCTAAAGCCATAAAATCCATCACAACACACTTGGAGTGCAAATATAAGTCAAACCCTAGGGAAAATATAGTCAAAATATGCAAATTTTCAATGTGAAGGCCTAATAAAAAGGGTGTTGTAAAGAATTTGATAAGGGGAAGAAGGTAATAACCCTAATAACAGCCAATTAGTGCAGAAAAATACCTTACAACACACCTATGGTGCAAATCTAAAGAGACGATAAGGCTAAAATCTAGTGAAAAAACAAGGTTTTTAAACCCTAGGCATGAAATTTTGCAAGAAAACCACTATGATGCAAAACTACAGTTAGAATAAATCCTAATGAGTGTTTTAAAATGGTATTAAAGTCTTAAACAAGATTTTGACTACAAACCCTAGCTAATGCAAGACTAGGTTTTTATGAAAAATACACAATTTCAAGAAATTTTTGTCAAATAAAGCACAAAAATGCAATGCAAATGTATTCTAAATGATGAATTTCTGCAATTTAAATCATATCTAATGAAAATGATAGAAATTTAATGAATTTGAATGCTGAATAATTCAAATTATACTAAAATGCAAGCCTAAAATGCCAATTTGTTTTCAAAATTTTCAAGTTTTTTTGTAATTTTTTGAATGCAATAAGATGAATGAATGCAAATCTATCAAACAAAACCTAGCAAGGTACCAAAAAGTTTAGAAACATGGGTTCACCAAAAAAAATTTATGGAAAAGGGGGTTGTTGATTTTCGGGGTTTATGTGTAATCCTCCTTTCCCAATAATCATTCCAAGGGCTTATCAACCGAGTTGAGTCTCCACTAAGCGAGAACAATCACCTATCAAGTTGGGCTGCCACTTGAGAAGATATGGACTCTTGGATATATCAAACAATGTCTCTACCTAATTCTCAATTGTTCTTAGAAACCCTAATTATACAAATTAGTAAGCAAATTATCAAATTACAACAAATCCTTTCAGACTGAAGCAAAGCACACAGATATTTAACTTACCATTTTTTGAAGTTCAGAAGGTGGAAAATCAGGGACACAGGGACTAGTGCCCAAGTCTAAGGTACCTGTTTCTTTGTGGGATCTTGATCTCCTTCTGACATTGATCTGCACTGCAACTTTAGTTTTTGGAAATTCCACTACGGAGGACACGAGGACTAGTGCCCTAGTCCAAGAAAAGCACCAGTGTCCTACTTCTTTTTAGATCCTGAATCCTCTATGTCTGATACTCTTTCCTACAACTCCACTCCATGGGACTCGACACCTATAACCTACAATCACAAGGAGTGTGGGAGGGGGTTGTGGTGTTTAGAGGCTTTCCTTGGTCAAGCCCCGGAGAGACATTCAAGTCTTCCGAACACCCTTGTCAGATGAGAGTACATATCCCAGCAAGATAGAGGAAAAAATCCAAATGATAAATTATTGAAAACATAATAGATATCACCTTGTAATAAATATCTCATGGAAGGAAGATGCTCTTCATGCCATGAGGAGATGTATGTCAAATCTACAAATACAAACACAATAACAACAAAGTGCTGCTCTGGAACAAAATGAATGCCTTAAATCACTTTCAAAAAAGCTTGTCAATCAAAATGTCCATCTCGTTTGCAAATGAATTTTAATCGTTCTTATATATGCAACTACAAAGATTCCCACTAAGAATTTCATAATTCAAACTTTAGATGTTGGCATAGAACCTAATTAATGGTCACTAAACCAACATTTGAAATTAGGGTAGACCCAAAATAGGGCTAGACTAGGGCGCTAGCACCCAAGTCCACCCTACCATTTTTGCTCAGGATTCATCAAAGTGCAGCCCCCTAGGTCCTATTTGTCACAAGACCCAAGGGTTTTCTCATCAAGAATCAGAAATAACATGCAAGATGCTCTAAATGCAATTACAGGACCCAGGAGCTAAACCTTAATGGGAAAAAGCCCCCAAGGTTACTTTTTCTGAAATAACAATTGTGAATCCCAATGAGAAAACCCTTAAGTCTTATGGCAAATAGGACCTAGGGGGTGCTATTTTGGTGATCCCTAAACAAAAATGGGAGGGTGAACTTAGGTGCTAGCACCCTAGTCCTGTCCTATTTTAGGTCTACCGTAAATTTAAATATCTGTTTTATGACCATTATTTAGGTTTTATGCTGACATCTAAAGTTTGAATTATGAAATTTTTAGCGGGAATGTTTGTAGTTGCATATATAAGCATATTTAGGTTTTTATTTTTAAACTAGAAGATGATTGTGAACTTTAGGCTTATTTGTGATTTCAAGATATTCATTTTTTACAAAACAGAGCATTGTTATTGTGTTTGTGATTGCCGATTTGACTTCATCTTCTCATGTGATTGAAGAGCCTTTATTTATGTGAGATCTACACTTCAAGGTGACATCTATTATTTTTTTTTTATCATTTATCATTTGGATTTTACCTCTATCCCACAAGGATTGCACTCTCATCTAACAATGGTGTTCAGAAGACTTGAATGTCTCTCTAGGGCTTGACCAAGGCAAGGCTCTAAACACCACAACCCCAACCACACTCCTTTGTGATTGTAGGTTACAGGTACTAAGTTTCGTGGAGTGGAGTTGTTGAAGGAGGTTACAGACAAGGATTCAGGATCCAAAAGAAAGAGGACAAAGTTCAACATTTCAAGACATGGCTGCTAGTGGCAGTGTCCTCTAGAAGTGTAGACATAGAAACAAACTATACATTGATAATCAACATCCAAAGAGATTCTGACATCTTGAAAAACATCTGGTAATGGACTAGGGCACTAGTGGCATTGTCCTCCACCTTTTCTAGGGTACAAACGAAAGATGTAGTGAATATTAGTGTCAGAAGGAGATCCAAATTCTATGCAGAGGATAATACCTTGTACAGGGGTGCTAGTGGAGGTGTCCCAACTATACTTCAAAAAATAGTGAGTTAACAATCTCTGTCCTTCACCTTAGTCTAAGAGGATTTGTAGTAATTCATCAATTTACTTACTGTTTTGCTTATTTAGGGTTTTAAGAGTATTTGAGCATTAAATTAAGATATTGTTTGATAACATATGAGCTTCCACATCATTCCAAGTGATAGCCCAACCTATTAGGTGAATGCTCTCGCTTAGTAGAGATTCAACTCGGTTGATATGTCCTTGAATGTTTGATGAGAAGGGAGGATCTAAACTAAATCATCAACATCAACCCTCCTCCCCTTTTTCATACAAAACATTTTGGTGAACCCATGTTTTTAAAATTTTGCACCTTACTGAGTGTTGTGTGATAGATTTGCATTCATTCATCTTATTGCATTTGAAAAATTACAAAAAGAACTTAGAAAATTTAATTTTTTTAAAAAAATTAGCATCTTAGGCTTGCATTTTGGAATAATTTTAATTAATTGGCATATAGTTTCAGTAGATTTCTATTGTTTTCATTATATCTAATTTAAATTACAAGAATTCATCATTTAGTATTCACTTGCATTGTATTTTCATGTTTAAATTGTCCAAAATTGCTTGAAATTGTGCATTTTTCATAAAAACCTAGTTTTGCATTAGCTGGGGTTTGTAGTCAAAATCTTGTTTTATATTTTATTACCCTTTTAAAGCACTCATTAGGACTAATTTCTAATTGTATTGTTGCATCATAGTGGATTTCTTGCAAAATTTCATGTCTAGGGTTTGAAAAGCTTGCATTTTCACTAGATTTGGTCTTATCGTCTCTCTAGATTTGCATTATAGGTGTGTTGTAAAGGATTTTTCTGCATTAGTTGAATGCTATCAGGGTTATAATCTACTTCCCATCCTCAAGTTCTTTACAACACCCTTTCTATTAGGCCTCTACATTGAAAATTGGTGAAAATTTGCATATTTTAGGTGTATTTTCACTAGGTTTCGACTTGTCATCACTCTAGACTTGCATCAAAGGCATGTTGTGAAGGATATTGTTACATCATTGGGTTGTTCTTAGGCATATTATTTTCTGTCCCTTTTAAAATTCCTTACAACACCTCTTCTTTCACTCATTTTCATTGAAAAAAAGTTGAAAAATCTAGCATTTTAGGTCATAATTCATACAAACTTTTGCATTTGTTCCTTGCATAAGTGTTGGAAATATTTAAAATATGATTTGGAATTCATTTGAAAACATACACATGGCTTCTCAATACAACAATAATTCTAGGCTTCCTCCTAGGCCTTATTTGAAAAGAAGAGCCCCTGAACTTGAAATAACATTTACACCTCATGACAAAGAAATGGTAGATACTGAAGGACCTCTTTACATTACAGTGAACATACTAGAAAGACCTATGCATGGAACACTTATAGACTTTAATTGCATGACTAATGTGGTTATAGAAGATTTCCTTCTAAAACATGATTTGGCACAAGATTATTATGAACCACCGGATTTGAGAATTAAAACACATAATGGATCTTTGATGAACACATTTGGGAAGATAACCTTATTGGTCTCGGTATATGATAAAGTTGTGGATTAGTTATTTGATGTTATCCCCTTATCCAACCTCTTCCATGTAAAACTAATACACCCATGGCTTAAGGCTATGAATTCCATCCCCTCAACTATTCACAAATGCCTAAAATTCCCTTTGGATGGAGAAATACATACTTGTTACAAGTATGTGCTTACCGGTGTTGTCATTGATGTCAACATATCTATGTTGTCATTAGTGTCAACTATGCTATTGTTTTGATGTTTAATTGTGTTAAGTTAGCTGTGTTGTATTGGCTTATATAAGTGTTGAAGACAATGAGAAAGTGTTCCTGATATTAAGTTTCCAAGTGCATTTAAGAAAATTTTCTCTCCTAGTGGAAACAATGTGTTGCAGAGTTTCTTGGCTTGTAGAAGTTTAGTATAGTGTTTTTCTCTACATATTCTGTATATTGAATATCTTTGTCTGCACATAGGAAGTTATGTTAAGGAATGTCTGTAGATGTTATGTTTCAAGTTTGAGCCTCTGGTATGAAGATTTGAGAGAGTTCTATTTGCCATAGTAAAAATTGTTTTTCTGTGTATTTAGTGGTGACGGGGAGAATGTATTCTACTCTATATTTAAGTCTTACAGTTTGTGGTTTGGAATTAAGTTTGTAATGATGTTATGTACCTTCAATTCAAATGGTTCATGATTTGGTGGTCTGCAAGTGATCTTTTCTTTATGACAGTGGCCGACAGTGATGTTCAAGTGCTTCGGTTTGAAGAATCTTGTGGATAAAGTATTTAGAGGTTGTGTGGATATTCTTGGTGATTGTAACGTGCTTGTGGATATCTCTAGATTGTGTTCCTACCTTTTGATTTGTCTGGAAAGTGTAATCTGGATCGTGTATGAAGCGTGTTCTTAAAGGTCTTAGTGTTAACACTAGTTTTAGCCAACTTGGTTGTTTTCACTACTTGCGATTATACTTTGGAGTTTGTGATAGCATGTTGTTGCATGGAAGATTACATTTGAGTCCTAGCTAAGGAGTGGTTTGGTCCACATTCATTCTTTTTCTTTCATTAATCTATTTAGGTCCAAACCTATTCTAATGTATGTGTGTTTTCTGACCTTGGAGATTGTTCCAATGGTTGATTATTGTAATACCGCCCTTGATGATCATTCCAAGGTTGATGAATTGTATAAATACTTGTAATGAAGTCATGAAAAAAAGTATCTATGTCCAAGATGTGAAGATTAAGTGTGAAGTGAAAAAGTAGAGTAGAGCAGAGGATACTTATTGTGCTTCAATGGAACTAATCCCTGCCATAGTGTAGATACTACTATCTCAGTTCACCAACTCTGGCAATGAGCCACCCACCGGTAGTGAGCCACCCCATTGGCAATGAGCCTTTTCTTTTTGCAGTGAGCATTTTGGGCAGTGAGCCCTAATGTAGTGAGCCTCTGATTTTTGTTATTATTATTGTTACCTTTTGAGTCGCCCTTGTTTATTTATGTATTGGTAATATTTCTTGAACAAAAGCCGGTTTATCGTGCTATATTCCCGGTCATACCCTTTTTCCGTAAATCGGCTCTTGATCCTTCAATTTTTACCCGTGCGTCGCCTTTGTAAACAAAGTTACTTAAGGTTTGAACCTTTGAACCCTAACCATTCTCAAAGTCTAAAGTTCAATGGTTCAATGTGTCTGAAGTGTCATATAAAGCAAGTTGTTTTGTGTTTGCCTCAAGCGTCTTGGAACTTTCGGGTTGAACTTGAACTTCCCGCTTGAACTCTTCCGCGGGGTTCAATGGTTCAAGGTTCAAGGTTCAGGGTTCAAGGTTCAAGGTTCAATAGTTCAAAGTTCAAAGAGTTCACTATTTCATAATTCGGGACCTTATACTAGAAGCCGCGTAACTTTCTGTTGGTCTATATAACCCATGTGTCGTTGAACCTTCATATTGAACCATGTCTTCCCAAGTTCAACGGTTCATGAGTCAAGTCCTTGTTTCCCTAAGATAGTTTTTCGGCCCAATCCATAAGGTCCAGTTAGCATATTTTGAACCTTCATATTGAACCATCGCGTTGAACCATGTTTCAAAGGTTCAATGGTTCGAAGATTTGATAAGCTTGGTCCCATTTGCTCCCGCGGTTTTCCAAGCCAAATTTAGCGGGAAAGTTGGAGGAGATTTTGTCAGAAACTCATCATAAAAGCGAGAGCTCTAATTTAACGGAGGCTACGGATAATTATTGTACCTCATGATGGCGCGTCAACATTACTTGCTATTAATGAAGAAATCAGAGTTCACGTCCCTTCAAATATTTTTGGCACGTATTGATCCGAGCGATAAACATTCATTCTGGTAAGTGCCATTATTAGCCAAGAACAACCCAATTTTAGCAAGTAATCACACTGTGCGACGCGGAGGAGAATAGCGCTGGAAGTGTAAGGCTCTCATTTTTCAAGTTTTCGCAGTGATTTCAAATTTCCTGAAGGTGAGTTCTATTTCCCCCTGTACTATTCCGAGTTCTTATACTGGAAAGAAGAACCCCTAGAATTTCTGTTATTTTCGAAATTCGAATCGCTATATCATAGTCTTCCAAATATGTCTTTGAAGTCTACATGTTTGGGGGATGAACATGGCCCCAGTCTTATTTATTCCCACTCAGAGTTTGGAGACACTGCATTAGTTCAGTATGACTTGGAGGAATTCATAGAAAGAACAAAGAACCCTGTCCAAACCCCCACAATGAAGAAGATTGTAGACAGTGGTTTAGTGGAAGCTGCAGCCTTTCCTCAGGCCATTCTATGCCCTGAATTGGTTCAAGAATGTATAAACAGATATGACCCCCAGAACAGATGTGTCAAAAATGCCAACGGGGATGTGCTGTTTTGTGTCAACAGACAAACCCTTATGTCTGTGATGAAGATACCGCATAAGGGGGCATATTCCAACCTCGACATTACCTCCTCCAATGGATATTTCTCAGAAAAGAAACCAACTTACAAAAGTGTGATAGCACGGAATTGGCTGCTAAAATTTCAGAAAGGTGGTTCAAGGCTGCCCAGACCCCTCACTAGAGATCATTTAATACAGGAAGTAAGGGATATTGTGGTGTTATTGAACAGATTGAGAGGCAATCAACATGCCTATTACTGGGAAGACTGGATGTATTTTTTTATACAAGTCGTCCTTCAGGGTGAACAATACTTGGATTGGGCCGAGATAATAGCTGACTGTCTGCATCAGAGCATAAATAATCGTCTGGGCAACAGGGATTTCTTTATGTCTTCTTATCTATTTTACTGTTTAGCCTCCACAAGAGATTGGTTTGACCTGCCTCATGAGCCTTTAGATGAGAGCAGCAAAATTTATCAATATTACTCACAGTTGCAAAGAAAAAATTGTTATGAAAATTACAAGAGGATCAATGATGTCTTCACTGGGAAGATGACCTATGAATTGACAGGCAACCCAGGTAAGAGAATGACCAGTGAAGCAATGCAGCTAATCAGTATCTACGGTAGCTTTTTCATCCAATTCTCTGAGTTCACCTATATCAGAGTTGGGGGATTCGATGGTGAACCAATGAAGTTGCCTAGATATGTATTTGATCGTTTTGTACTAATAGAGGTATGTCGGCAATTGGCACATGTTGATAAAAAATTCCCATCAAAAAGGGGTTGTGGTATTTCTTTCCCTGTTGAACTTGGGCATTATTCATGCCTATCAACTTCTGATGCTTTAAATCTGGGGGTGAACCTCAAGAGGTTCAATTTTCAATGTTTCACTGCTAGAGCCAAATTCGACGGTAAAAGTTTTGTTAAAGACAACTTAAATTCTGGAACAGGGCACTCGCACCTTCCTAAGCTGGAGGATTATTGGATGGATTGTCCAGATGAATTTGAAGTTAGGAGAAGGTTATGGTGCAGATTTTCTTTAAGGCAAATAATTACCTTTAATTTAGACATGGACATTTCTGGAATTCTTGTTGATGATGAAGAAGTGGTTGATCCACAATTTGAGAAGGTGGAGCACTTACCCATTCCAGAGGTGGACTGGAGCAAGAGGGAGGAGGACAGGATTGAAATTAAGACCCTCCCGGTGATAAGGAGGACTGAAAAATGGTTGAGAGAAAAGAGGCAACAGGGGTCTCAAAATAAAAATGTTCAACAATTATCTTCAGTGGTTGCATCACCACTTCCCCTGGATCCTTCTAATCAACCTCTTGCTATCTGTGGTGCAGGTGCTTCTGAGCCATCACCTGAGAAGAGCCTTGTCACCAAGAAATCCAGAAGGGTCCTCACGGATATTTTGCCTTCTCGTGTCACCAGGCTGAGAACCAAAGGTAAAAGGAAGAAGCTAGTTTCTGAGACAATAATTGTCGACTTAAATTCAGAGGAAGAAGCAGAGGACCCCATGGGGGACAAAGAAGCAAGCCCAACCAGAACAGAAGCAGTTGATACTGGTTCACAGTCAGAGGATGTTTTGGGTACTCCGGAGATGTTGATGATTTCAGATAAACCCTCTGATGGAGAAAAACTCAGGGAGACAACCCCGGCACCGAAGTGGCTAGAGAGCTCTATATCTGACAAAAAGAAGGTGGTTCCTTTCGTTCTCCCTCTGGAAGATATGGTGAGTAAATGTCTGGGGAAGACCCCCAAGTCCAAGAGACTTAAAACAGTGTCTAGGATAGATATTGACCCAAGCACTGGTAACTGGAGTGCAGAAATAGCCAAGCCAGTGACCGAAGGAGAGGTTCAAGATCCTACAGTGCATGATTTCACTTTGGAAAAGATAGACCTCGGTACTGCCTCCAGAGCTGCAGATGTACACCATCTCGAAGCTTCAACTAAAAGAATGGTCAATCGAACGATGAAAGATGAAAGGGACAAAAGAGAATTAAAACAAGCTCTGCGTGCAATGGCAGAATATATTGAAGCCATTAACAATCCTAACCCACAGCCAATCTCACAAGTTCCCTTGTCTTTCGACCCAAAGTCACCCGTCAACCAGAAAATGTTAGATCAAGTTCATAGGAGCAAAATGGTCTCAAAAACATTTGATGGCTGGTTAGACAGCATTGAGCAAAGGGGAACTGAGTATATTCATGAACTCAAAGGCATATATGACCTGACTGCTACTACCATTGAAGATCTTAAAGCACAGGTTGCTGTCTGGGCTAAGGATGAAGGCAAGTGGACCAGTGTGACGAACCAAATAGAGGAAGTTCAGAAATATGGGCTGGAGAAGTTTTTGGCAGAGATGAAACTGACTGGTGTGGATGAGGATTTATTGTATGTAAACAAAAAGAATATCGAATGGAGGAACTCCATATCTCGACAAGGACGCTTTGAAGTCTCAAAGCTAATTAAGGAGATAACGGACTTCACTCAGTCATTGCAACGTGATTTACAATGTATCGATGTAAAATACATGAAGGATGATGGAAAGCCTGAAGAAGATGTTGAAGCAGTAGCCCAATCCTTTAGAGATAAGATCCGTTTTGTTAAAGAGAATGATAATATTCTGATTGAGGATTTCTCCAGAGTTTCTAAAGTCAAATCCCTGCTCTACCTCTGCATCGACGCACTCCCTGAACACAAGGAAAAATTTGGGAAAATGCGAAGGGAAAGTTGAGGATGAAGCATATAGGCATACCAAACTTTCCTAAAATTCAGGAGTTCGTGGCTGCCTTTCAGGAGTGGAGAACCCAGCATGCTTCCCAGGCTCTCGATAACAAATCAGGGGATGCTGATTCATCGCCCCAGTCATAACCGCATCAGCTCTTTCTTTTTCAAGTCCTTTAATTTATGTTATTTCTGGCAACTTTAATCTTTTACAATCAGTTGTTAAAACTAAATCCCGTATGGGTCAGAGTGATGTTAACTCTGGGTTTAATTTGCTCGAGGACATGGTTAAGACTTTGATATATATATGTTTTTCAGAATTTTTAAAAAAAGAGAGAAGTGAGGGAAAGAAAGAAGAAAGGGGAATTTCAAAAAAACTGTGTTTATTTTTACATATATGATGATTGTTTGAAAAATTTTCATCTGTGAATGAAAAGAGGAACGATTGCTGCTTATTTGGATTTGTGCGTCTAAATGTGTGAAATTTGATTTTCTGTGAGAAATCTTCTTTTACCTGGTAATTGCTCTTTGTTTGAACAACCCATTGTATGTATTATCTTTCCTTACGAGTTCAGCAAGTTTGTATAAATATATTCATGTATTCGAATGTACTAAAGTAGAATCTGTGCATTCTATCCTGCTGCTGTATGAATTAATCGCATTCATGACATGGCTATGTATGGATGTTAGTCAGCCTTAGGCGTTTTCTGGTTAAAAATGCAATTTAGTTAGCTGAATAGGCTAAAATTCATTGAAAATCATAAAGGGAGCTGTACCTAAATTCAGAGGGTAACTAATTCAAAAGGTTCACCCATTTGTTGTTTAACTCATTTGTTCTTGAAAGAAGGGTATAGAGTCAGAGCAAGTAATTTTCAGAATAAGAGCAAATTTGTTAACCAACAGTTTTTGGCGACTCCGCTGGGGAAGAAAAAAATTTGACAAAATCATTAATTATTAATCGCCTGAATATGAAGCAACAATGGTGCTTCCACACGAAAACATAATTCCTGTTCTGCAACCCAATCTTGGATTTCAAGACGAACAGGAAGACATCATTGGCCAGTTGAATACTCTTGCTTGGCGTACTCGTCGAAATAGTGAAGATTACAGAAGAGCGAGCAGAGTGTTGGAACGAGAAGAAGAGTTGGCCGATAACCTGAGATTACTGTTACTCAGGCAAAGAAGAAGGCAGGCAAGAAACGCTGCAAGAAACCAAGCCCTTGAGGTACAAAGAAATCAAGAACAACAAAGAAATCAATAACTGCCTACCTAGTTCCAATATTATTTTAAACTGGATTCCAGGCCCTACACTAGGTCTTCGAGAAGAGAGGGAGTTGAAGATCCTACCTTTCAAACATTGCAAAACCTTAATTTTCCTTGTATCCCTACTCGTGCAAGAAAAGCAAGAAGTAGACCCCCTAGTCCTCCTAGGCCTGCTACTTCCCCTCTCTGCCAAGCTTTAACCCTTTCAGGCACTGCTATCCCCTTAGCTATAAATTTTCTACCCATGGCTCAACCTTGGGGAGCTGCCATAAGGCCTCTGAACCTAGGGGCCAACCTAAATCCATTACCTAAAAATGCAAGAGAGAATTTGCCCAGGTTCAATGGAGATGGTAAAACATCACCAGAAGAACATTTATGTGCTTTTGCATCAGCATGCAGTGTGTTGGGTGTTCAACACCAGGACGTTGCCATAAGGCTCTTTGTGCAGACTTTGACTGACACCGCTGCACAATGGTTCTACCACCTGACTGATGCCTCAATTACGAATTGGAATGAAATGAAAACTGCCTTTGAAAATAGGTTCAAGAGTGCAGAGGACGAACATTACCTCCTTGCACAGCTGACTCAACTTAAAAAGGAGATTCATGAACCTATGAGGGAGTTCGTGGCCAAATTTAATAGAATTGTGAATAAACTCACTGCTACAAAAAGACCGTCTGGCGAAAATCAGAAATGTTTCTTTATTAATGCTATGCCTCCCGATATTAGCTTCCATCTCAGGAGAGGTGCAATTGCCGATTTGACAGCTGCACAAAACCTAGTAGTCGGATTGGAGGATGATCTCATCATGGCCGGCAAATGGAAGAGGGAAGTTCAGGTGCCAAATGCCCAATCCTCATCTTCTACGGACCCTATAGTGCAGAGGTTGGTTAATGATATGATTGCCTTAAAGAGGCAACTACCTAAGGCTAGCGCCCCTTTCCAGCAACCGTACCAAGATATGAGCAGAAGAAATTTGAATCAACAAGCAAATACTGGTAGAACCTTACCCTTGACGGCAGCACAACTAAGACTGGCTATTGAACCTGCTCCTGGAAGAGGAAACATGTGCATTTTTCACTTGACTACTGACCATGATGGGAATTCTTGCCCAGAAATGCTCAGGTACACTTAGATGACCGCTACTCAAGATATGCTAGGGGAAGCCACAGAAGATGAAAGGAACTACGAGGAACCTGGCGGCTCTGAGATACACTTCCTTGAATATGAGTCTGATTCAGAAAGGGGAGGTGAAATATTGGTAACCCTTGAAGACCCTTCATGCGCGGTGCTCACTAGGGGTCAGAGGAATATGAAATCTTCTAATACTCAAGAAATACCTGGCAAAGGTAAGGAGCCCTTAACTAGAACTCTTGATGCTAATTTGAAAGCTCAAGAAAATAAATTGCTACATAGAAATGAGCTAGATGCTTCCTTTGATATTGTAGATTTTTGTAAATTTGCAAAAATTCAAATTTCTCCTATTGAATATCTCAAGTTGAAACCTACCGAACTTGACAAATTAGTTAAACATGTTAAAGGTAGTCCTGCACAAACCGAATTTGCGAATCAATTGGAAGTCGATGCTGAATCCCCTATTGCTAGATTATTTACTTCCTCATCTCAGTCACCTTTGTCTGCCCCTAATACAACTCCCAATGCATCCAACAATATTCCCTATAATGATTTGAAACCTAATCCTTTTTATGTGTCCCTGTATATCAATGGTCATAAACTTAGCAACTGCATTATAGATTCAGGAGCCTCTGATAACATTATGCCCTCCTCTGTAGCTAAAGCCCTAGGATTATCACTTACGAAAACATTTGGAAGATGTTATTCTATGGACGGAAAATAGGTTTCCTTGCTTGGGCAAATTAAAGATGCACGAGTCGCACTTGCAGCTTACCCTGACAAGAGGGTGAAATTGACTATTCTGGTAGCAGATATCCCTGCCAGTTATGGAATGCTTTTGAGCAGGACATTTTGCAAGGATCTAGGTGGACAAATCAAGCTGGATTGGTCAGAGGCCACAATCCTAGTAGGAAAACAGAGAGTGAAGCTGGAACCTGAGCCCAAGTGCAAGTTCACTGTCTATCCCTCTGATGATCCCAAGGCACAGATTTTGTTTGAGGAATGTGAATTCGGTAATTATTTCTTCTCTTCTGAACAAAGTTTCGAGGCAAAACCCAAGGAAGAATTAGTGCAAAGACCTATACATTCTGATGATCTATGGGTTATGGAATTTGATGGCAGCTGTGCTACCGCTGGTTCAGGGGCTGGAGTCGTGTTAATCTCACCTGAAGGTGAATTGTTTTCTTATTCTTTTAAGTTAGAGTTCAAAAACACCAACAATACTGCAGAGTATGAAGCCTTACTGCTCAGATTGTTTGAAGCCAAAGAGAAGGGTGTGAAGGTACTTAAGGTAAAGGGTGATGCTGAACTAATTGTGAAGTAGGTAAGGGGAATCTTTTCTGTAAAGAATGAAAGACTAAGGCATTATAGAAATAGGGTATGGGATGAAATCGAATATTTTGATGCTTTCTCTATAGAAACAATTCCCAGGGATCTGAATTCCCGAGTAGATTCTCTGGCAGTATCAGCTTCTCTCCTTTTACCACATCCAGATTTCAAGAAAGATTCTTATAGGGTAGAAATGATATATCGCCCTAATGTCCCTAACAATGCCGAGAACTGGCAGGTTTTTGAAAGTGATAATCAAATTAGAAAATTCTTAGAAAACGCTGAAATGTTCCTGGGGACCTATTTTGAAGGTTCCGAAGCAGAGTGCAAAGAATTCAGTCCTGACCCTGGGATTAATTCAAGAGATGATATGATTCAATTAAAGGGAAACAAAATCCCTAAAGGGCTGGTTTCTTTAGAACATCTATTTTCTAGAAGAGATGAATATGTTAAAGGCAAGCCTTCCTCTATTCCTGATAAAGCAGAGGATTATGAGAAAATAAATATTGGAGATAAAGCCGATCCTAAGTGGATATCCATTGGTAAATGCTGCTCTTCAGAGGAAAAAAATAAATTGATTAAATTGCTAATCAGATATAAGGATGTTTTCGCCTGGTGCTATGATGATCTCAAAAATTTTAGACATGGACAGTTTCACCACCATATCCCTCTGAAAGCAAATGCAGCTCCATTCAGACAGAAGCTGAGGAATTACAACCCAAAAGTTGCTGAAGCCATCTTTAAAGAGATAGATAAGATGTTGAAAGCCAGAATCATCTATCCAATCCATCACTCCACCTGGGTGGCAAATATTGTTCCGGTCCGAAAGAAAAATGGAGAAATAAGGATCTGTGTTGACTTCAGAAACTTAAATCAAGCCAGCCTGAAAGATAACTATCCTCTACCTGTGATGGACCACATCTTGCAGACAGTTGCTGGGTCTGAAATGATGTCTATGCTGGATGGTTTTTCAGGTTACAATCAGATAGGTGTGGCTGCAGAGGATCAACATAAAACAGCTTTCACCACACCTCGGGGAACCTTTGCCTATAATCGAATGCCCTTTGGCTTGATCAATGCAGGAGCAACTTTTCAGCGGGCAATGGATTCGTCCTTCAGGGACCTGAAGAACAGGATCATCGTTATTTACCTTGATGATTTAACTGTCTTTTCCAAGAATAGAGAAGATCACTTGAGAGATCTGGAGTCTGTCTTGGAAAGGTGTCGGAGCCACGGCATCTCACTCAACCCCAAGAAGTCAGTTTTCTGTGTGACTGAGGGAAAATTGTTGGGACACCTAGTTTCAAAAGATGGAATCAGGATCGACCCAGAGAGAGTCAGGGCAATTCAACAGCTTAGTCTCCCCTCAAACAGGACTGGAGTCAAGTCCTTCTTCGGTCAAATCAATTTCCTCAGAAGGTTCATCCCTGACTTTGCTGAGATTACAAAACACATTGTCGGGATGATGAGTGAGAAACAACCTTTCAAATGGAACGAAGCTGCTAGGAAGGCGTTCGAGGATATCAAGGAGGCTATTGCGAACACACCCACTTTGGTAAATCCTAATTTTCAGAAGGATTTTATTATTTATTGTTATGCTTCGGAACACACCATGTCAGGAATTTTGTTGCAGAAAAATGAATTAGATGAAGAGGCTCCCATAGCCTTTATGAGTGTTCCCCTAAAAAAGCATGAGCTAAAATATTCTCTGGTCGAAAAGCAAGCCTTCGCTGTGGTCAAAGCTGTCAAGCAATTCAGATATTATATACTCCATTCCCATTCAGTTGTATTTGTTCCAAATTCAGCTGTGAAAAGTATTTTGACTCAGCAGGAAGTGGGATTAAATAATAGAGCAACGTGGGTTGCTAAAATACAGGAGTATGATCTGGAAATTAGACCTACTAAGCTAATCAGGGGTCAAGGTTTATGTAAGCTGATTGCTGAGAATAAAGAACAAGAAGGGGAGGGACTCCCCACAGTCTTATTGGTAAGTTTACACGATCCATGGTTTCTGGATGTGGCACATTATCTTACATATGGTGACTGTCCTAATCACCTGACTCCTAAAGAGAAAAGAAACTTGAAGCTGAAAGCTGCAAAATATGTTATTTGGGGAGATGTTCTTTACAAGAAAGGGTTAGATGGGACTTTTCTGAGATGTGTGGATAAAGAACAGCAGGATAAACTCTTGGGAGTTTTCCATAATGAAGCTTGTGGCAGACATTTTTCTTCTTCAGTTACAGCTTTCAAGATTCTCAGAAATTGTTATTACTGGCCAGGGATGTTCAAGGATGCGTATAGGTTCGTGGCTAATTGTGAGAAGTGTAAAATGTTCTCGGGAAGGCCACAACTTGCAGCTCTACCTTTGAGGCCTGTTGTTGTTGAAGAACCCTTCAAACAGTGGGGATTGGATTTTATTGGACCTATCTCACCCCCCTCAAGTGCAGGGCATACCCATATTTTAACAGCAACAGATTATTTCACGAAATGGGTTGAGGCAGCCCCTGTAAAAAGAACAACTTCCGAGGTGGTTTGTGATTTTCTCAAGGAGAATATTTTAGTTCGATTCGGTGTGCCCCAGAAGATTGTAGCTGATAATGCTACCAGTTTCTCCTCAGGTGAGATGACTTCCTTCTGTTACGAACATAGTATTTCTCTTTCTCATTCATCGGATTACTATCCCCAAGGGAATGGACAAGCTGAGTCCAGTAACAAAAACCTAATTGCTATCATGAAGAAATTGGTTAATGACAGCCCCAGGGATTGGCATAAGAAGTTATATGAAGCTCTCTGGGCTGACAGAGTAACCCCAAAGAGAGCGATTGGGATGGCACCATTTGAATTAGTTTATGGGATAGGAGCCCAATTATCATTGCCACTGGAGCTATCTACAGCCAAACTGCAAAGCGTAATTGAGGATCAGTATTTCCAAGATTCCCTGGAGAAGAGGATCATGTATTTAACCAAAATTGAGGAAGAGAGAAATGAACTGGTTGACCGGATCACTGTGCATCAGGCTAAAGTTAAGGAAATTTTTGATAGGAAGGCAAGACCCAGGAAATTCATGGAAGGTGATGAAATACTACTGTGGGACAAAAGGAGAGAACCGAAGGGTGCGCACAGCAAATTTGATTCCCTCTGGAAAGGGCCTTTTAAGATTCACCAGGTGTTGGGTCCAAATACTTTCAAATTGGAATATCCTGATGGAACTGTTTTACCCCTGTCCTATAATGGACAGGATCTCAAGCTGTATCGTCTGTAAACAGGTTCCCCAGTTTTGTACATAGTCTTCCCTTTGTTTCTTTCTGTGTTTCTTTTCCTGTTTTTGTTCGGTCCCGTCCTGTTTCTTTCTTTCTTTCTTTTGTTTTCCTTTTCTGCGAAACCAGAGCTTCTGAGTCCTCTGCAATTTGCCATGAAATACAGTCCCCAGTCAGAGCCAGTGTTACCTTTTGAGTCGCCCTTGTTTATTTATGTATTGGTAATATTTCTTGAACAAAAGCCGGTTTATCGTGCTATATTCCCGGTCATACCCTTTTTCCGTAAATCGGCTCTTGATCCTTCAATTTTTACCCGTGCGTCGCCTTTGTAAACAAAGTTACTTAAGGTTTGAACCTTTGAACCCTAACCATTCTCAAAGTCTAAAGTTCAATGGTTCAATGTGTCTGAAGTGTCATATAAAGCAAGTTGTTTTGTGTTTGCCTCAAGCGTCTTGGAACTTTCGGGTTGAACTTGAACTTCCCGCTTGAACTCTTCCGCGGGGTTCAATGGTTCAAGGTTCAAGGTTCAAGGTTCAAGGTTCAAGGTTCAATAGTTCAAAGTTCAAAGAGTTCACTATTTCATAATTCGGGACCTTATACTAGAAGCCACGTAACTTTCTGTTGGTCTATATAACCCATGTGTCGTTGAACCTTCATATTGAACCATGTCTTCCCAAGTTCAACGGTTCATGAGTCAAGTCCTTGTTTCCCTAAGATAGTTTTTCGGCCCAATCCATAAGGTCCAGTTAGCATATTTTGAACCTTCATATTGAACCATCACGTTGAACCATGTTTCAAAGGTTCAATGGTTCGAAGATTTGATAAGATTGGTCCCATTTGCTCCTGCGGTTTTCCAAGCCAAATTTAGCGGGAAAGTTGGAGGAGATTTTGTCAGAAACTCATCATAAAAGCGAGAGCTCTAATTTAACGGAGGCTACGGATAATTATTGTACCTCATGATGGCGCGTCAACATTACTTGCTATTAATGAAGAAATCAGAGTTCACGTCCCTTCAAATATTTTTGGCACGTATTGATCCGAGCGATAAACATTCATTCTGGTAAGTGCCATTATTAGCCAAGAACAACCCAATTTTAGCAAGTAATCACACTGTGCGACGCGGAGGAGAATAGCGCTGGAAGTGTAAGGCTCTCGTTTTTCAAGTTTTCGCAGTGATTTCAAATTTCCTGAAGGTGAGTTTTGTTTCCCCCTGTACTATTCCGAGTTCTTATACTGGAAAGAAGAACCCCTAGAATTTCTGTTATTTTCAAAATTCGAATCGCTATATCATAGTCTTCCAAATATGTCTTTGAAGTCTACATGTTTGGGGGATGAACATGGCCCCAGTCTTATTTATTCCCACTCAGAGTTTGGAGACACCGCATTAGTTCAGTATGACTTGGAGGAATTCATAGAAAGAACAAAGAACCCTGTCTAAACCCCCACAATGAAGAAGATTGTAGACAGTGGTTTAGTGGAAGCTGCAGCCTTTCCTCAGGCCATTCTATGCCCTGAATTGGTTCAAGAATGTATAAACAGATATGACCCCCAGAACAGATGTGTCAAAAATGCCAACGGGGATGTGCTGTTTTGTGTCAACAGACAAACCCTTATGTCTGTGATGAAGATACCGCATAAGGGGGCATATTCCAACCTCGACATTACCTCCTCCAATGGATATTTCTCAGAAAAGAAACCAACTTACAAAAGTGTGATAGCACGGAATTGGCTGCTAAAATTTTAGAAAGGTGGTTCAAGGCTGCCCAGACCCCTCACTAGAGATCATTTAATACAGGAAGTAAGGGATATTGTGGTGTTATTGAACAGATTGAGAGGCAATCAACATGCCTATTACTGGGAAGACTGGATGTATTTTTTTATACAAGTCATCCTTCAGGGTGAACAATACTTGGATTGGGCCGAGATAATAGCTGACTGTCTGCATCAGAGCTTAAATAATCGTCTGGGCAATAGGGATTTCTTTATGTCTTCTTATCTATTTTACTGTTTAGCCTCCACAAGAGATTGGTTTGACCTGCCTCATGAGCCTTTAGATGAGAGCAGCAAAATTTATCAATATTACTCACAGTTGCAAAGAAAAAATTGTTATGAAAATTACAAGAGGATCAATGATGTCTTCACTGGGAAGATGACCTATGAATTGACAGGCAACCCAGGTAAGAGAATGACCAGTGAAGCAATGCAGCTAATCAGTATCTATGGTAGCTTTTTCATCCAATTCTCTGAGTTCACCTATATCAGAGTTGGGGGATTCGATGGTGAACCAATGAAGTTGCCCAGATATGTATTTGATCGTTTTGTACTAATAGAGGTATGTCGGCAATTGGCACATGTTGATAAAAAATTCCCATCAAAAAGGGGTTGTGGTATTTCTTTCCCTGTTGAACTTGGGCATTATTCATGCCTGTCAACTTCTGATGCTTTAAATCTGGGGGTGAACCTCAAGAGGTTCAATTTTCAATGTTTCACTGCTAGAGCCAAATTCGACGGTAAAAGTTTTGTTAAAGACAACTTAAATTCTGGAACAGGGCACTCGCACCTTCCTAAGCTGGAGGATTATTGGATGGATTGTCCAGATGAATTTGAAGTTAGGAGAAGGTTATGGTGCAGATTTTCTTTAAGGCAAATAATTACCTTTAATTTAGACATGGACATTTCTGGAATTCTTGTTGATGATGAAGAAGTGGTTGATCCACAATTTGAGAAGGTGGAGCACTTACCCATTCCAGAGGTGGACTGGAGCAAGAGGGAGGAGGACAGGATTGAAATTAAGACCCTCCCGGTGATAAGGAGGACTGAAAAATGGTTGAGAGAAAAGAGACAACAGGGGTCTCAAAATAAAAATGTTCAACAATTATCTTCAGTGGTTGCATCACCACTTCCCCTGGATCCTTCTAATCAACCTCTTGCTATCTGTGGTGCAGGTGCTTCTGAGCCATTACCTGAGAAGAGCCTTGTCACCAAGAAATCCAGAAGGATCCTCACGGATATTCTGCCTTCTCGTGTCACCAGGCTGAGAACCAAAGGTAAAAGGAAGAAGCTAGTTTCTGAGACAATAATTGTCGACTTAAATTCAGAGGAAGAAGTAGAGGACCCCATGGGGGACAAAGAAGCAAGCCCAACCAGAACAGAAGCAGTTGATACTGGTTCACAGTCAGAGGATGTTTTGGGTACTCCGGAGATGTTGATGATTTCAGATAAACCCTCTGATGGAGAAAAACTCAGGGAGACAACCCCGGCACCGAAGTGGCTAGAGAGCTCTATATCTGACAAAAAGAAGGTGGTTCCTTTCGTTCTCCCTCTGGAAGATATGGTGAGTAAATGTCTGGGGAAGACCCCCAAGTCCAAGAGACTTAAAACAGTGTCTAGGATAGATATTGACCCAAGCACTGGTAACTGGAGTGCAGAAATAGCCAAGCCAGTGACCGAAGGAGAGGTTCAAGATCCTACAGTGCATGATTTCACTTTGGAAAAGATAGACCTCGGTACTGCCTCCAGAGCTGCAGATGTACACCATCTCGAAGCTTCAACTAAAAGAATGGTCAATCGAACGATGAAAGATGAAAGGGACAAAAGAGAATTAAAACAAGCTCTACGTGCAATGGCAGAATATATTGAAGCCATTAACAATCCTAACCCACAGCCAATCTCACAAGTTCCCTTGTCTTTCGACCCAAAGTCACCCGTCAACCAGAAAATGTTAGATCAAGTTCATAGGAGCAAAATGGTCTCAAAAACATTTGATGGCTGGTTAGACAGCATTGAGCAAAGGGGAACTGAGTATATTCATGAACTCAAAGGCATATATGACCTGACTACTACTACCATTGAAGATCTTAAAGCACAGGTTGCTGTCTGGGCTAAGGACGAAGGCAAGTGGACCAGTGTGACGAACCAAATAGAGGAAGTTCAGAAATATGGGCTGGAGAAGTTTTTGGCAGAGATGAAACTGACTGGTGTGGATGAGGATTTATTGTATGTAAACAAAAAGAATATCGAATGGAGGAACTCCATATCTCGACAAGGACGCTTTGAAGTCTCAAAGCTAATTAAGGAGATAACGGACTTCACTCAGTCATTGCAACGTGATTTACAATGTATCGATGTAAAATACATGAAGGATGATGGAAAGCCTGAAGAAGATGTTGAAGCAGTAGCCCAATCCTTTAGAGATAAGATCCGTTTTGTTAAAGAGAATGATAATATTCTGATTGAGGATTTCTCCAGAGTTTCTAAAGTCGAATCCTTGCTCTACCTCTGCATCGACGCACTCCGTGAACACAAGGAAAAATTTGGGAAAATGCGAAGGGAAAAGGAGGTCTGGAAATTGAGGATGAAGCATATAGGCATACCAAACTTTCCTAAAATTCAGGAGTTCGTGGCTACCTTTCAGGAGTGGAGAACCCAGCATGCTTCCCAGGCTCTCGATAGCAAATCAGGGGATGCTGATTCATCGCCCCAGTCATAACCGCATCAACTCTTTCTTTTTCAAGTCCTTTAATTTATGTTATTTCTGGCAACTTTAATCTTTTACAATCAGTTGTTAAAACTAAATCCCGTATGGGTCAGAGTGATGTTAACTCTGGGTTTAATTTGCTCGAGGACATGGTTAAGACTTTGATATATATATGTTTTTCAGAATTTTTAAAAAAAGAGAGAAGTGAGGGAAAGAAAGAAGAAAGGGGAATTTCAAAAAAACTGTGTTTATTTTTACATATATGATGATTGTTTGAAAAATTTTCATCTGTGAATGAAAAGAGGAACGATTGCTGCTTATTTGGATCTGTGCGTCTAAATGTGTGAAATTTGATTTTCTGTGAGAAATCTTCTTTTACCTGGTAATTGCTCTTTGTTTGAACAACCCATCGTATGTATTATCTTTCCTTACGAGTTCAGCAAGTTTGTATAAATATATTCATGTATTCGAATGTACTAAAGTAGAATCTGTGCATTCTATCCTGCTGCTGTATGAATTAATCGCATTCATGACATGGCTATGTATGGATGTTAGTCAGCCTTAGGCGTTTTCTGGTTAAAAATGCAATTTAGTTAGCTGAATAGGCTAAAATTCATTGAAAATCATAAAGGGAGCTGTACCTAAATTCAGAGGGTAACTAATTCAAAAGGTTCACCCATTTGTTGTTTAACTCATTTGTTCTTGAAAGAAGGGTATAGAGTCAGAGCAAGTAATTTTCAGAATAAGAGCAAATCTGTTAACCAACAATTATTACATATTATATTGTGAGCTAACACTCACCATGGTTTTTCCCTTATGGGTTTTCCCCATAAAAAATATTGTGTATCATGTGTTGTATGTGTGAATTTGTTTAAGTTTCTGATTTCATGCTTTCATGGTTAAAATACAATAACAGTGATTAAGTGGATGATGTATTAATGATTTTGAAGTATTGGTTACAACTAATTCACCCCCCTCTTAGTTGTCTTGCCCTTTTCAACAATTGGTATAAGAGCAAGGGTTCCTCGACAAAGGGCCTAACAACTCAAGGTAGATCTAGGATGGCGTACAGGAAGGAGTCACCACAATTTGATGGAATGGATTATGCTCTATGGAAGGTATGATTGAAAAGTTATCTCATTTCTCTTGGTTATGGTGTTTGGAAAATGGCAGAAACCAAGTACACTCTTCCTCCAAATGGTCCATTAGATGAAGATGAAGTCAAACAGTATGAATTAAATGGAAAATCTAGAGATGCTCTATTAAATGCCTTATCTAACAATGAGTTGGTGAAAGGTGTGGATTTGGAGACTACTCATGTGATATAGGATAAGTTAAAAAAAATTATATAAAGGAGATGATTCTATAAAGAGTGCCAAATTACAAAACCTAAAGGTGAGGTATGAAGCCTTGAAGATGAGTGAAGATGAGAACATAACAATCTACATGCAGAAAGTTGATAAAATTGTCAATGGAATCAAAGGTCTTTGAGGAACTACTAATGAGGATGAGGTTGTGCTGAAGATTCCTAGGTCATTACCTAAATCCTATAGTCAAAAGGTGGCAGCAATTGAAGAGGTTATGAGTGTGAAAAAGATTTCAAAGGATCAGTTGCTTGGGAAGCTTACAACTTTTGAAATGAGAGAGTTTGGTGATGCCATTCCAAAGACTAAGACTACTTTTCAAAGCCAGCACTTTAGAAAAGACTTCAAGAGCTCAAAAATATGTTGTGGAATCCAATGATGACCTTGATGAGATTGAAGGTAACTTTGTGGATAGAATACAAAGAGGTATTGGTAAGTTCAAAGGAAAATTACCATTCAAATACTTTTCTTGTGGTAAGATTGGCCACTATGCATCCAGGTGTCCAGAGATAATTGAGAGAGGTAAGAAGAAATTTTAAAGTAGACCTAGAGTCATGAAGAAATGCTATTATGTCATAGATCTTGATGATGATGGTGTAATAGATGATGGGTCTAATGATGCTAATACTAGTACAAATGAATGCTTGTTTATTGCTATTAAAGAAGAACCTATGTCTACTAATCCTGCTAGCTGTGTGAAGGAAGAAAAGCTAGTGGAAGAGAGTGCTTTGTCTATTCAAGTTGAGAAGGAGAAAGATTAATGGATTATTGATAGTTGATGTTCACATCACATGATCGGTGATAAAAGTAAGTTTATAAGTTTGGAAAAGTATGATGGAGGACTGGTTAGGTTTGGACATGATGTAGTTGGTAAGATTTGTGGAAAAGGATCTATTTCTTTTGATGGTAAGCATAACACAGATGATGTTCTATATGTGAAGGGTTTGAAGCATAATATTTTAAGTGTTGTTCAGATGTGTGACAAAGGGTATGATCTAAGATTCAAAGATAATGGATGCAAGATCATGGAAAGCTCTAGAATAGTGATTGCTACTAGTAAGAACACTAGAGGTAATGTTTATCATTTGGGAGGAACTAATGATTATTGTTTGATGGCTCAAACAAATGAGAGTTGGTTGTGGCATAGGAGGATATGTCACATCAATTTTGACAACTTGGTGAAGATAAGTTCAATACAAGCTGTGAGATATTTGCCTAGGCTTGTGAAGCTTGCTAATACTATTTGCAAGGAATGCCAATTGGGGAAATAGACAAGGACAAGTTCAAGGAGTAAAGAACATTTCTCTGCTAGATTGCTTGAAGTAATGCATACACATTTGTGTGTTCCTACAAGAACAAGAATCTTACAAGGTGACAGGTATTTTATGTTGCTTATTGAATCAAAGGTATTTGAGGAACTACTAATGAGGATGAGGTTGTTCTAAAGATTCTTAGGTCATTACCTAAATCTTATAGATACAAGGTGGTAGCAATTGAACATGTTATGAGCATGAAAAATATTTCAAAAGATTAGTTTCTCAAGAAGATTACAACTTTTGAAATGAGAGAGTTTGGTGATGCCATGCCAAAGACTGAGACTACTTTTCAAAGCCAGCACTTCAAAAAAGACTTCAAGAGCTCAAAAATATGTTGTGGAATTGAATGATGACCTTGATGAGATTGAAGCCAACTTTGTCGATAGAATGCGAAGAGGTATCAGTAAGTTCAAAGGAAAATTACCATTCAAATGATTTTCTTGTGGTAAGATTGGCCACTATGCATCCAGGTGTCCAAAGAGAATTGAGAGAGGTAAGAAGAAATTTTAAAGTAGACCTAGAGTCATGAAGAAATGCTATTATGTCAGATATCTTGATGATGATGGTGTAACAGATGATGAGTTTGATGATGCTAATACTAGTGCAAATGAATGCTTGTTTTTTTCTATTAAAGAAGAACCTATGTCTACTAATCATGCTAGTTGTGTGAAGGAAGAAAAGCTAGTGGAAGAGAGTGATTTGTCTGTTCAAGTTGAGAAGGATAAAGATGAATGGATTATTGATAGTGGATGCTCACATCACATGACCAGTGATAAAAGTAAGTTTATAGGTTTGGAAAAGTATGATGGAGGACTGGTTAGGTTTGGAGATGATGTAGTTTGTAAGATTTGTGGAAAAGGATCTATGTCTTTTGATGGTAAGCATAATATAGATGGTGTTCTATATGTGAAAGGTTTGAAGCATAATATTTTAAGTGTTGTTTAGATGTGTGACAAAGGGTATGATCTAAGATTCAAAAATAATGGATGTAAGATCATGGAAAGCTTTGGAACAGTGATTGCTATTGGTAAGAAGACTAGAGGTAATGTTTATCATTTGAGAGGAACTAATGATTGTTGTTTGATGGCTCAAACAGATGAGAGTTAATTGTGGCATAGGAGGACGTGTCATATCAATTTTGACAAATTAGTGAAGATAAGTTCAATACAAGATGTGAGAGATCTACCTAGGCTTGTGAAGCCTGCTAATACTATTTGCAAGGAATGCCAATTGGGGAAATGTACAAGGACAAGTTTCAAGAGTAAGGAACAATTCCCTATTAGATTTCTTGAACTAGTGCATATAGATTTGTGTGTTCCTACAAGAACAAGAATCTTACAAGGTGACAAGTATTTTATGTTGCTTATTGAATCAAAGGTGTTTGAAGAACTACTAATGAGGATGAGGTTGTATTGAAGATTCTTAGGTCATTACCTAAATCCTATAGTCACAAGGTGGTAGAAATTGAAGAGGTTATGAGTGTGAAAAATATTTCAAAGGATCAGTTGCTCAAGAAGCTTACAACTTTTTAAATGAGAGAGTTTGGTGATTCCATGCCAAAGACTGAGACTGCTTTTCAAAGCCATCACTTTTGAAAAGACATCAAGAGCTCAAAAATATGTTGTCGAATCCAATGATGACCTTGATAAGATTGAAGGCAACTTTGTAGATAGAATGCAAAGAGGTATTGGTAAGTTCAAAGGAAAATTACTATTTAAATGCTTTTCTTGTGGTAAGATTGGCCACTATGCATCCAGGTGTCTAGAGAGAATTGAGAGAGGTAGGAAGAAATTTTAAAGTAGACCTAGAGTCATGAAGAAATGCTATTATGTCAGAGATCTTGATGATGATGGTGTAATAAATGATGAGTCTGATGATGCTAATACTAGTACAAATGAATGCTTGTTTATTGCTATTAAAGAAGAACCTATGTCTACTAATCTTGCTAGCTGTGTGAAGGAAGAAAGCTAGTGGAAGAGAGTGCTTTGTCTATTCAAGTTGAGAAGGATAAAGACGAATGGATTATTGATAGTAGATGCTCACATCACATGACTAGTGATAAAAGTAAGTTTATAAGTTTGGAAAAGTATGATGGAGGACTGGTTAGGTTTGGAGATGATGCAGTTAGTAAGATTTGTGGAAAAGGATCTATTTCTTTTGATGGTAAGCATAACACAGATGATGTTCTATATGTGAAGGGTTTGAAGCATAATATTTCAAGTGTTGGTCAAATGTGTGACAAAGGGTATGATCTGAGATTCAAAGATAATGGATGCAAGATCATGGAAAGCTCTGGAACAGTGATTGCTACTAGTAAGAAGACTAGAGGTAATGTTTATCATTTGAGAGGAACTAATAATTGTTGTTTGATGGCTTAGACAAATGAGAGTTGGCTGTGGCATAGGAGGATGTGCCATATCAATTTTGATAACTTGGTGAAGATAAGTTCAATACAAGCTGTGAGAGATTTGCCTAGGCTTGTGAAGCCTACTAATACTATTTGCAAGGAATGCCAATTGGGGAAATAGACAAGGACAAGTTTCAAGAGTAAAGAATAATTCTTTGCTGGATTGCTTGAACCGGTGTATACAGATTTGTGTGGTCCTACAAGAACAAGAATCTTGCAAGCTGACAGGTATTTTATGTTGCTTATTGATGATTATTCTAGAATGACTTAGGTTACTTAATTAAAGGATAAATCAGAAGCCCTAGACAAGTTCAAGATTTTTAAGGTGATGGATGAGAATGAGTTAGATTTGAGGATCAAGTGCTTAAGGTATGATAGAGGATGTGAGTTTACATCAAATGAATTCAATATTTTATGTGAAGAACAAGGGATAAAAAGATAGTTGTCTGCTCCTAGAACTCCCTAGCAGAATGGAGTTGTTGAAAGAAAGAATAGGATAGTTCAAGAGGCTACTAGGTCAATGATGATGGAGGCTAACCTACTGGAAGTGTATTGGAGAAAATCCATACATACTACTGTCTACATTCAAAACAGAGTTTAAGTCAAAGGTAATGATACTAAAACTCCTTATGAATTGTGGTATGGAAGAGTTCCTATAGTGAAATATTTCAAAGTTTTTGGAAGCAAATCTTATATCAGAAGAGATGAAGAGTTAGGCAAGTTTGATGCTAGGTGTGATGAAGGAATTTTCTTTGGATACTCCACTAAGAGTAAGGCCTATCGGTGCTACAATAAGAGATTGAGAAAAATCATTGAGAGTACAAATGTGAAAGTTGATGAAGAGAGGGAAAGAATATCAGATCTAAGTGGCTATGAATCAGATGAACCTAATACTACAATGAATGAAGAAAAGTTGAACAAAAGGATAGTCAAGTTGAAGAAAAAGCTCTAGAAAATGATGTTAAGACTCCCTGATATGTAAGGATTTATCATTCTAAAGATCAGATTATTGGTGATAAAAGTAAAGGGGTATTGACAAGGAAAAGAGCTGCAGAGGAACAGGTGAACTACTGTTTACTTTCATAGATTGAATCTAAGACTATAAATGAGGCCTGCAAAGATGAAAGTTGGGTAAAAGACATGGAAGAAGAGCAGATGCAGATAGACAAAAATCAAACTTGGGAATTGGTTCCTAGACCTGCTAATAAGAATGTGATTGGAACTAAATGGGTGTTTAGAAGCAAGATGAATGAAAATGGAGAAGTAGTAAGAAATAAAGAAAGATTGGTATGCAAAGGATATTCTCAGTTGAAGGCATAGATTTTGAAGAGACTTTTTCTCCTATGGCAAGGATTGAAGCAATAAGAATGTTCTTGGAATCTGCAGCACACAAAGACTTCAAAGTATATCAGATGGATGTGAAGTTTGCATTCTTGAATGAAGATCTCGAAGAAGAGGCTTACATTGAACAATCAAAAGAATTTCAGTCATCAAACCAAGGTGACATGGTGTGCAGATTGAAGAAAGCCTTGTATGGACTTAAGCAAGCTCCTAAAGCCTGGTATGCAACATTGGACAAGTATTTGTCACAATTAAGGTTCAGTAAAGGTACTGTTGATAGCAATATCTATTTTAAAATCAATGATGATCAAATTTTGATTATTGTAGTCTTAAATGATGATATTATCTTTGGAGGTAATGAAGGTAAGTGTAAGAGATTTGCAGAGGAAATGCAAAAAGAATGTGAGATGTCTATGTTTGGTGAAATGAATTTCTTTTTAGGACTATAGATTACTCAATTAGAAAAAGGAATTTTCATTTCTCAGTCCAAGTATGTGAAATAATTGTTGAAGAATTTTGGAATGGAGGATTCTAAGCCATTATGTACTCCTATGGTAACTGGTTGCAAGTTGAGCAAGAATGATGAATCACCTAATACTAATTAGAAAAAGTATAGATCTATAAGTGGAGGATTGATCTATCTAATCGATACTAGACCTGACATAATGCATGCAGTCTATCTTGTGACAAGATTTCAAGAAGATCCCAAAGAGTCACATTTGATGGCAGTCAAGAGGATCATGAGGTATTTGAAAGGCACTTTAGACTATGGATTGTGGTATCCCAAAGATACTGATTTTACTCTTAGTGCTTAAATAGATGCAGAGTGGGATGGAGATGCTAATGACAGAAAGAGTACAAGTGGAGGTGCTTTCCTCTTGGGTACCAAATTAGTTTCATGGCTATGCAAGAAGCAAGAATTAGTTTCATTGTCTACTGTAGAAGCAAAATATATTGATGCGGCATGTTGTTGTACTCAAGTGCTTTGGATGAAGAAAACATTGAAGGATATAAGAGTTGTGTATGAAGAACCAATTTCAATCTTTTGTGACAATACAAGTACTATAAACATTTCAAAAAATCCAATGATGCACTCAAGAACAAAGCATATATCTATAAGGTATTAGTTTCTAAGAGAAAAGGTAACATAGAATGAAGTAAAGATGGAATATGTGTCTACAATGTTGTAAGTATGTGCCTAATCAGTGTTGTCATTAATCTCAACATATTATTGTTGTCATTGGTGTCTATTGTATCCTATTCCATTACTTGTTTAGAAGACTTGTATGTTGAGGATATTGAGAAAATTGGCCTCTTTGGAAGAAACAAGTAAGCCACAGAGAAGTGTAGTATAGACAGTGAGTTGTATGCTAAAGAACAGCAAGGTAAATTGCTCTCCATTTGTTCCTACTTCAAGATCATGGTCTGCAGATTGGAAGTAAGTTAGATGTATGTTTGAGGATGCTACATTTTAGGTCTGAGCCATCCACATGAAGATCTGAGTGATTTTTGTTCACCAGAGTGAAGATTGTTTTTTCCGTAAGTTTAGTTGAGACAGGAAGATAGTATTTGGCTTCGCAAGAAAGTATTTTTGTATGTAGTTCTAGAGAGAAGTTTAGGATGATCATATGTGCCTATATTTGCAATGGTTCATGGTTTGGTGCTCCAAAACCTATCTTTTATGACAGTTGAAGACAGTAAAGTTCATGTACTCTGGTGAGAAGATTCATATGAATAAAGTGGTTAAGGTTCGTGCAGTTGCTCCTGATAATTATAGTGTGCTTGTGTATGTCTCCTAATCATATTCCTATCTAGACTTTCGTCTACATTAAGAAATTGAGATGGTGTGTGAAGGTTGTTCCTAGATAACATAGCGTGTAACCAGTCTTGGCCGACCTGGTTGATCCTAGTGATTGCAGAGATCTCTAAAATATTATGGAAGTGTGTTATGGCATGGAAGAACATGTTTGAGTCCTAGCTAAGGCATGGCATGATCCGCATTTCATTCCTTTTACATGATGTTGCAATAGGTCAGGACCTATTTTGTAAATGTTTGTAATATCGACCTTTGAGATTGTTCCAATGGTTGATGCTGACCTTGATGATCATTCCAAGTTTGATGTAGTGTACAAATACTTGTAGCTGAGTCATGGAAAAGTTTTCCTTGAGTGAAAATGAGAATATATTAAGAAAGTTCCAAAGCTAGAGTGGAGAAGAGGAAGAGGAAAGAAGAGGAAGAGCAGAGTAGAGGAAGAGCAGAGCTAAGTAATTGTTTATTTGCAATAAAGAAAGGTGTTCATTATGGCAGTGAATTTGGTAGTAAGCCACTAGTAGGGTTTAACAACCCTTTGGTTTTAACAACCCTTATTGTAATCTTGCTAGGTTTAGGGTTGAGGTAGTGAGCCTGCTAGAACCAGTTGTTCTTCATGGCAGTAAGCCAGTATGTTTAGGCTCGTGGGGTGACCAAGCCTGAACATCACTATTTCAAGATTGCAATATATATTGAAAGTTAATCCTCTCCATGGTTTTTCCCCACATTGGGGTTTTCCACATAAATCTGGTGTCTCTTGTGTTTGATGTTGTTAAGTTTCTGATTTCATGCACTCATCGTTAAATCATAATAATTGTGGATAAGTGATGAATGTTTAATTACAGACAGTGTTTAAGTTTTTGTGACAATTGATTCACCCCCCCTCTTAGTTGTCTGGTGCATATCAACAATTGGTATCAAAGCCAAGTTCCTCTAAAGAAAGTTTAATAGGTTGAGGAAGATCCAAAATGTCTTACAAGAAGGAAGCACCACACTTTGATGGAACTAATTATGTTCTCTAGAAGGCTGGGATGAAAAGCCATCTTTCTCTTGGTATCAAAGTTTGGAAAGCTGTAGAAACATAATACACCATACCTCAAAATGGTTCGATGACTGAAGATGAAATCAAAGAATATGAGATAGATATCAAGGCAAGGGATGCTCTACTAAGCTCATTAATCAACTCAATACTAACGAAAGTGGTAGATCTCGAAATTGCAAATAAGGTATGGGAAAAGTTGAAAAATCTGTATGAAGGAGATGACTTTGTGAAGGAATCCAAGTTACTATAACATTAGAAAATGTCCCCTTGGGGGCTTTTCGCTCATAAGGTTTAGCTCCTAGGTCTTTAGTATGCATTTAGGACATTTTAGTTCATATTTTAGCATCCCGATGGAATGAGACCTAGGTTCCATGGAAAATTGGACCTATGAGGACCCCTTGAGATGTACCTTGCCCAAAATAGGGGGGAGGACTTGCGCACCCATGCCCTAGTCTTGCCCTATTTTGGGGTAGGCCCAATTTCTAGCTATTGGTTTATGACCATTAGTTAGTTCTTTTGCTGACACGGTAAAGTTTGATTTTTAAAATCTTGGCGGGAATGCTTGTAGGTGCATATATAAGCATGTTTAGGCATTCATTTGTAAACTAGATGATTCATAGCAAGCTATTATGTTGAAAGAGCAGACTTGTATGTCTTGTGTGTTGATATTTGCGTATTTGAGCATTAATCTCCTCATGGCATGAAGAACATCTTCCTCCATGAGAGCTTCACTACAAGGTGGCATAATATTGTGTTTTTATCATTGATTCCTTTGGTTTTTACCTTTGCCTCACAAAGGCATGCAATCTTTGTCTAACAATGGTGTTCGAAGACTTAAGTGTCCTCCGGGGTTTGACTAAAGAAAGCCTCTAAACACCACAACCCCAAAACCAAGTCTTGTGATTGTAGGTTACAGGTTTCACATCTGGAAAAAATGGAGTTGCAGGAAGACTTGGCAGGTGTCAAGGATTCAAGATCTAAAGAAAAGTTAGACAAAGTTACAATTCCAGGACTAGGGTGCCTACAACAGTGTCCTCCACAGACAGATTTTGGGAAATAGAAGTTATAGGGTTGATCAGTGTCGGAAGGAGGTCTAGATTCCCTGAAAAAGTAGGTACCTTGGACTTGGGCATCTGTACCTTAGTCCCCAATTATTCTGCCTTGGAAACTTGAAAATAACTATTCTGTGATTTGTTATTTTACTCCCATCTGCAAGAGCTTTTTTCATTATTCGTCAATTTTTTGTCATAATTGCGTAATTAGGGTTTTAATGGTTAATTGGACATAAGAGAAGGAAAATTAATAATTAAATTCCCTAATCCAAGTTTCCCTTCATTTGTAAGTGACCTAGGGTATTGTTGATAATTGTTTTTACACATTCATAACAAAAGTTAAAATTCACAAAATGAACCTAACTGTCTTGAAAGATATGAAGAAATCAATTAAGATTTGCTTAATCCCAAGTTTCTATATGGTCAAGTCTTGACCTATTGAACAATTTAGTAGGTAAATGTGAAGCTGTAATATGCAAGGGGCCTTACGTGATTTAAAGTTTTTTGATGATTCACTGGACTCTAATTATGCAAACTATCACAAATATCAACATTTTTATTCATTCCTTTGCATAAATTTGTTACTATATTAGAAAGCTCTATATGATTTATATTAACACAAGATTTTCTTTCAAATATTATGAAAACTATCCAATATCAACTCAGTTGTTCATGTTTCCTTCAAATATTAGACAGTCTCCTTTAAATTTCTGTGTTTAAGCTAAGGATTTCAAATGGTTTTGGGAAAAGTTAGATAAATCTAAATTAAACTTCATTCTACTGCAGGATCTAAATGCTCTGTTATGCACGTTGTAAGAAGTACAACAAACTTGATTAAAACCACAGATTAAACCTTTGAATGTGAATGCCCTGAGTATTTTCACAAACATACATTAAAGATTGCAAGCTTTAAGAGATATTATTTCAAATACAAAGAAGAGCTAGAAGACACTCTGAATATAGACGCAGAATTCCAGATTCATTTGTATTCAAAACACATAGTCATATATGATTTACAATGTATGAATGACTCTTAGCTTCATTAATCAACTTCACAAAACTTGCAATGCTTTACAGATACAGTAAGGAAGCTAGATGTTCCACGAATTCCTTATTGCAGACACAGGCGACCTCCTTCTACTCTAAACTAAAATGCTCTTCTAAAACTAATAATTACAACTTCCAAGTTTGTTCTACAAATCCCTATGTAACCTATTATAGAGTAATGGGGCTCAATATATAGTTCTAACTATCCCCAATACGATTCCAAAACCCTAGTCAATCAACAGTCCATATCTCAAGTGCAGCATCAATCGGTGGAAAACAAATCCCGCAAAAAATCACTGAGCAACATACTCATACCGGGGGTAAAGATCCTGCTTTGGAAACCCTAACAACCATCAAAATATCTTCTATCACTTCTGTTGTGAGCTATTCTACCCTTTGTGATGTCATCTACATTAAGTTTCACCTACATATTACTTCTCATCGCCATCCTTATCTCCTTTTGCTTCTTTGGTGATCTGATCCGCCCTTTGAGATGTCATTGCCATCAAAGCTCCTCCTTTATATCCACCTACATACCTACAAAATAGTCATAAAAGAAAATAGATTTAAAATTCATGTTGTTGTCGTTAATTTATACCTAGTTAGAATGTTCAATGGGCCTTAATTGCAGCAATTAATGTGCCACCAACTTTATCTTCAGTTGTAGTGTTGGCACCTTTTAAACCCTTTGAATATCTTCATCATCAGCGTGACTCTTGTAGTCAAGCTGATCAAAAAACTTCCTACCGATCTTACATTTCTGGCTGATGTATCTTTTCATCGTTTAAAGTATCTTCTCCATTTGCGTGAGCTTCCTCCATTGGGTCAATTGATAGATTTCATTCTGATCATATCTTTCTGCCTGATGCCTTTATTTCATTTGTATATCGAATATGTATGCTAAAAACATACAATCATTTAATCATACAAAGACTTTTATGTATTTAATTCTTTTTCGCATCTGCGTTGTATCTTTAACTTGCATCTTTCACTTTGTATATGGGCTTGTATATCTTAAACATACATCGTAATTATACATTCAAACCTGACATGCAAATAGTGGGGTCCACTTTACCTTTTACTTGCATTTCCTCGATGCATATTTCACTTTGTATATGGGTTTGTATATTTTAAACATACATCGTAATTATACATTCAAACTTGACATGTAAATGGTGGGGTCCACTTTACCTTTCACTCGCATTTTCTCAATGCATATTTCGCTTGTATCAAACCTTTAGATACAAGCCCAATACATACAAACTCCCTTGTATGTGCACTTCGGACTTCAACCTTTTATAGACCACAATTTACTTTCTTTTCAATTCCGCAACCTACATATAGTGCAATGTATCTTTCGATATGCATTGAGTTATGATACATTGCATTAACTAAATTTTAATATTTCCTCAGTTTCGGCTTGCATGTATATCAAAATTTATACAACTGAAAGCATATACATACAAGGCACGAAAAATACAACAATTACATCTCATTTCATAACTTTTTAGTTCCACGGCTTGCATAAAGCCTTGTACATTTTGCTTTGTATGTCTCGAAACATACAAACAGTTTATGCATTCAATAGACTTAACAGTTTATTCATTTAAGCTTTGAAATGTGTTGGGTCTGCCTTGCATGTATATTAAAATGTATGTCTCCAAAACATACATACAAGGCAGAAACATACAACAATTAATCTTTACTTTATAATGTTTTGGTTCCGTGACTTGCATAAAGTGTTGTATGTCCCACGTTGTATGTTGCGTTCTTCTAAACATACAAACACAACATACATGCAACAGACCTGACCGAAATATTCATTTAAACCTAAAAATTTTCAGGTCCACCTTGTATGTATAAATAGAACATTAACAAAATGCATACAAGTATAAAGATATACAAACAAACCTTGTATATGCAAACAACTTTGTATATGCAACCTGATGACTTAGAAAACTCAACAACCCATTTTGCGACCAACACAAGGACCCGATATACAAAGGACATTATATATGAGCGACCTTGTATGTTTTGACCTTGTATATGCAACCTGATATACAAAGGACCTTGCATATACAATGACCAGACATACAAAGGACCTTGTATATGCAACATACAAGCCTAATTGTACATTTTACCAAAACACTTATAACTTGCAAAATACAGGGAATTTTAAAATGGTTCAAAAAGAAACCCTCGCTCATTTTTAACAAGGAATTCACCCATACTCTGCCCTGGTACTTATTGTTTATATTTCTTTATTTTCAACAAGGTTTGCAACTTTCACTCTCTTTTTCCCTTTTACCACCAAACAGACCCACACACAAAAGCAAAAGCAAGGCCACAGCAGGGGTCCTCATTTTGCTAACGAGTAAAATGGGGCATGTTGTGAGCATCACAAAAACTAGCAACCAAACAAAACAAATCAAATTAAAACCATTAAAGAAAACTATATGAAATAATTTCATAACTTCCAACTATCTTTTCTGTAAATCATTATTTAACTTGAGACTTAATGTATTCAATAAGGTGCATGAATTTTCCAATTTAGTTTAAGTGGGTGCACGTGATTAATAATCCTCATCTTAAAAATTAGTTGAACAAACCAGTGACTGACATTAGACTACATAGTTGATGTCATTCCCTCATAGCCAACTAGATAGAGCCTTGCTACCAGTAGGCATCCATAGCCCCGACAAGGTTATCATTACAATTCTCCTAAGTAGAGCCCCACTGCCAGCGAGCGTCTATAGCCCTGATAGAGTTACTTAGATGGCTTAATCTGGATTTTTAGTAAAATCCATTTTATTATTTTATTTATTTTATATTTTGATAGAGATTTCATAAGATATTGGTGTTGTAACTTCATGCTGCAAGAAATGGTCGCTTGCTGAAATTAAGCTGAGAATTGTAATGGTAGCAAGGGTGACCTTTGATTTTTCACCTAATATCTACACTGGTATATTCAACAAACCCAAGGATTTTAGGTGTGGCATTGTGAGAAACTTCCCTTGAATACTCAACCCACAGTTATTGAATACAAAATTTCACAAGTCAAACAACTTTCTACATTCATGACAGTCACAACAAGTTATACCTAAATTTCAAATAATTAACCTGCATGTTATGAATTTCTATTATTTTTAGTGGTTGTTAGTCTGCTCTTGTATACTCTAAATCAAAATAAAGACCCCAACACACAGGAAAACAACAAAACAAACAAAACAAATGGACTATACAGACAACTGACTACAAAAGGAAACAACACAAAGCAACACAAGAAAACAAAGAAAAGAAATAGAACTACCCAAAACTGTACATTATTTACATTATGATACATAGAAACTAATAGCCCTCACCTTCCATATATCTGCACACCACAAGGCAAATAAAACCTAGGAAAAGACCCAAAGACCCCTATATTTGCATACTTCCTTAGATTGTGCAGGAGCATCAGGGCACTAGTTATGGTTCTAATCCTAGCAACTTCATCCTTGAACTCTGAAAAATACTCATTTATTCTACCCTCACTGTATTTAATAGAATAATCTCTAATTATCAGCAATTGAGGCAGCCCATCACGTTCATGATTAATCCATATGCATGTCTTATCGTTTGAATTTCCATAATCAAAATAGTATTCAACATTATTCACTGTGGAAAGGAAAGAAACAACCTAATATATTTCTGGCTCCACTAGACATGCTTGTTCATTGACAGTTGCTCCCTCATTTAACTTTGCAATTTCATTGCTTAGCTCAATGTCTGGTCTCACCTCAAATTGAAGGATGTATGGCTCTTGATGGATTCTTTCTTCATCTTTATCCGCATCTATCTCTTCATTCTGGATGTTCAGTTTATCCTCAAGTTAAGAAAATGTCTCAATGTTCTCTTCAATTCTCTATGCATCAGCATCCAAATGAGTATCTTTATAATCATAATCGGATATATATAAATTTATCATTTCTAAATCATTTGACTGTGAATGTGAAACAACATTTGATTCATGAAAATACTTCCCTATTCCACTTTCAAAATAATGGTCGACTGGTGCTTGATTATGTATAGCAATAGCATAATCCTCTATATCTTCCATTTTCAAGAATTGTTCCTCAAATAATTCAGTCCTATCTTTCAACAAAATATTTGCTTCCATTATCCTACAACAATCTTGGATTTGGTCATTCAATTTAAAGCCATCAAATAATAAATCAAGGTTTACTTCACTTTTCCTTTTCTTTTTAGTAAATCCTCTTTGTTTATTATCTAGAAAATGAAAATGAGGTGTGATTTCTTCTCTGTATTTTTCAAGATATTTATACCTGTCATTAGCTTTAATCACATTTGTACCATGACAAAAAAGTAGATTATTTTTCTTACCATCACATGATTCCAAAGAAGATATTTTACTATACTTTATCTCTAGCATTGGTTCAATCTTTACATTATCTGAACAATTAATGACTGCTAATATTGCATCCTCCTATTGCTCCATAATCTCCTCATTTTCTTGCCAACCTTCAGCCCTATACACATCTGAGAAAGAGATTAGTCCTTCAAAAAATAGATCTATCCTTGTGAGAAAAGTTAGACAATTAATTTCACCATGCTCCACAGACTTGTGTATCCTGCACCTTCCACATAAATCAAAGTCAGATAAACTTTGAGGATAAATCCTTTTGTTTAAAGTTTTCTGAGAGATAGGAATATTAATCTGGAAATTGTCTTCGTATGAATCCATTGAAAATGGACTACTAACATGTTTCTCTCTAACATTTAACATCATGATTTCTTCCACTTGTACTTCCTTGTCAGTGATTCTATAAACACCAGGTTCAACAGAAGCATACAATATCTCATTAGTCCTATTGTATTCTGTAATCATGTGTTTCATCCTGGGTTCTTCTTCTATCCTAATCTGATTTAAGACACCTCTCCAAGGTAACCACATATGTGAAAAATTAGTGGCCATATATCCATTCAATGTTTTAGCCCAATCTCTACTCAACAACATCCCATAATTCATAGGTATATCCACTATCTAAATGTCAATAAACTGATTTACCCTAGGATCTGAGGCTAATTGCATTTGAATATTCATCAGTTCTCCTATCACATTAACCTTAGTTTTGTCCAATTGTGTAACAACTTTAGCAGATTTAGTAGGAGTTAGCCCTAAAGTTTTGCATATTGCTAAAGGCATTACATTAACTGATGCACCATAATCTACCATGCAATTGTGTATGCTCTTTCCAAACATCCTAATGGTTAATAAGAAAGGACGAGCTTCTTTTTTATCTACATACATCACCACATTAGTATTGGAAGGCTATTCAGTTTTCTTACTCTTTTCTTTAAGCTGTGAATCCTTATTAGGAACATTCACATCAATAGAAACCTCACCTGTCATAGATGTATCCAAGGACTCTATGAAAGCATTTCTGACCCCTAGACTTTTCAATAATTCACACAAAGGTATACTGACCTTAATTTTCTTTATCTCTTCAGATAGGTAACTCATTAACCACATGGTTTCTACTGCCTCTGTTTTCCTTGTTTGGACCTTTTGTGCTACTGTTTCATTATTAGCATGATGATTAGCCTTCAGTATAGCAGGATTATTATTAGCATTTTGATCTGGGGGAGTATTGAGATTGTTAGGAGGAGTGGAAGTAGTGAAAGGACCTCCTGGCCTAGTGTTATTTTTCAAATTGTAAGTGTGATTTTTGTTTGATTGTTGAAAAGTCTGTACCTCTTCTATTTCAAGCAACACTTCATTATCAGTTTCAAAGGGAAACTAAGAAGCATTTAGTACAAAGGCTGATTCAGGATATAGGTTTTCACAAAAATAAGGTTCATCCTCTAACAATTGATCCTCTTCTTCTCCAGTTGGAAGGATAGAAGTCTCTAAGACTAAAGTAGCCTCATATCCTGAGGGCACTACTTCATTACCTTTGGGAATGAGAAACTCAGAAGTGGGAGCCTGTACATCTACATTGAGAATACTGGCAGCTAAATATAACTGAGGACAATCTTGTTCACCATGGGTACTGGTGTTATGAAATCTGCACCAGTTCTTCAATGTTGTATTAGCCATTTGAATCCTAGTTGTTTGTTGTGTATCTTGGTTATCTAATTTCTCAAACAGAGAAGCTAGGGTGCCATTATTTCAGCCTATGTTCCATGTCTTAGGTGACCTTGGCTGATTTTGATTCTTATTTTATTACCCCAGGTTCTGTTGTCTATAGCTGGTCCTCTGTTTTGCATTGGTTGTCCTGGATTATGATTTTGATTCTAATTGTAATTTTTGTTTTGATTTGAACTTTGACCCTAATTATAATTATGATTCTGACTTGGGTTGTAGTTCTGACCATAGCTTTGGTTATGGTTCTGACTGTATCCTCGGTTGTTTCTACCATAGAAATTTTCATTTCTCAGTTGCGTCATTTCAGTAGTCAATCTTCTCAAGTGTACAATAATTTCTTTGATTTCTTCTCTTTCCTCTGGTGCCTTTGCCACAACTATATTCTAAGGAGGTTGGAAGAAAGGTTGACCATTACTCTGATTATTATTGGCAGTGTTACCAGTATAAGGGGCTATGGCCTGGATTGGGGCAGGATTATACACAGGTGTGTATGTAGGAACTAGATTCAATAATGGAGTGCTATGTGTAGGGATTCCATTCCAAGGTTGTGTTTGATTTTGTATCCCAAGATTTCCTCCATTCGGAAATGGATTATAAGTTGTTTGCCTCATCTCCTGATTTACTGAGGTTGCCTCCTTATAGGCTTTGGATATTGTATCTATGTCAGGCTTTCTTTTGACAAACATAGTAGTTAATGGATCTAAGGCAACATAATACATGGCTAACAATGTATCTGCATTTATTGTGTAAGGAGCTACTATCCTAGAATAGGCGTTTTGAAACCTATCATTGAAATTGTCAATCAACTCTCCCTCACCTCTCTTTATTGCAGCCAATTTATGATATAAGGTGGAAGGATCAATTGGTCCTCTAAATCTAGACAAAAATGTTTCTTCCATAAGTTCCCAAGAAGAAATGTAATCGTTAGGCAAGTTAACATACCAGTTAGAAGCCTGCTCATTGAAGGTGTAAGGAAAAAATCTACACACAACATCCTCATATTCTAACCTGGCCCTAAAGCATGCCTCTTTGAATATTCTAATGTGATCTTCTGGATCCTGATGTAACTGGTGTTTAGGACATATCTTTTTAGGATTTTTTGGCATCTCATGATAATCAGTGAAATGTATGGGAGAGTTGATATTAAAATAAGCCATTGTAGGTACTTGTGCTTGACCTAGACCAGTAGGAATACCTAGATTTCTTGGAGGATTAAGGTTTTTTGGAGGATTAGGATTCTTGGGAGGACTAGGACCTCTAAGAGTATCTGAACTAAGATTCCAAGATCTAAATGAAGAACTATTAGGACTCACAAAGTTATGGAAACTAAAAGGTGATCCAGGAGGTGTTCCAGATGAACCTCCTATGTGTGATATTCTGGTATTCCAAATCAAAGGACTCTTATATTGCCTTTTATCAGGTAATTACACAAATATATCTTCTGAACTGGATCTAGACCTAGTCACTGTATTACTGTTATGAGCCAGCTTTACTTAGAACCAACCCTTAACTCCAATCAGGCCCTCCTTCTAGCGCCAAAAATTGTTGATAATTATTTTAACACATTCATAACAAAAGTTAAAATTCACAAAATGAACCTAACTATCTTGAAAGATATGAAGAAATCAATTAAGATTTGCTTAATCCCAAGTTTCTATATGGTCAGGTCTTGACTTGTTGGACAATTCAGTAGGTAAACGTGAAGCTGTAATATGTAAGGGGCCTTATGTGATTTAATGTTTTTTGATGATTCACTGGACTCTAATTATGCAAATTATCACAAATATCAACATTTTTATTCATTCCTTTGTATAAATTTGTTACTCTATCAGAAAGCTCTATATGATTTATATTAACACAAGCTTTTCTTTCAAATATTATGAAAACTGTCTAATATCAACTTAGTTGTTCATGTTTCCTTCAAATATCAGACAATCTCCTTTAAATTTCTATGTTTAAGCTAAGTATTTCAAATGGTTTTGGGAAAAGTTAGAGAAATCTAAATTAAACTTTATTCTACTGTAGGATCTAAATGCTCTATTATGTACGTTGTAAGAAGTACAACAAACTTGATTAAATCCACAGACTAAACCTTTGAATGTGAATACCTTGAGTATTTTCATGAACATACATTAAAGATTGCAAGCTTTAAGAGATATTATTTCAAATACAAAGAAGAGCTAGAAGACACTCTAAATATAGACATAGAATTCCAAATTTATTTGTATTCAAAACACACAGTCATATATGATTTACAATGTATGAATGACTCTTAGCTTCATTAATCAACTTCACAAAACTTACAATGCTTTACAGATACAGTAAGGAAGCTAGATGTTCCACGCATTCCTTATTGCATACACAGGCAAACTCCTTCTACTCTAAACTAAAATGCTTTTCTAAAACTATTAATTACAACTTCCAGGTATGTTCTACAAATCCTTGTGTAACCTATTACAGAGTAACAGGGCTCAATATATAGTCTTGACTATCCCCAATACAGTTCCAAAACTCTAGTTAATCAATGGTCCATATCTCAAGTGCAGCATCAATCGGTGGAAAACAAATCCCGCCAAAAATCGCTAAGCAGTATACTCATACTGGTCATAAAGATCCTACTTTGGAAACCCTAACAGCCATCAAAATATCTTCTGTCGCTTCTGTTGTGATCCATTCCACCCTTTGTGATGTCATCGCCATTAAGTTTCACCTGCATATTACTTCTCATCGCCATCCTTATCTCCTTTCACTTCTTTGGTGATCTGATCCACCCTTTGAGATGTCATTGGCATCAAAACTCCTCCTTTATATCCACCTGCATACCTGCAAAATAGTCATAAAAGAAAATAGATTTAAAATTCATGCTACTGTTGTTAATTTATACCTGGTCAAAATGTTTGATGGGCCTTAATTGTAGCAATTAATGTGCCACCAACTCGGTCTTTAGTTGCAGTGTTGGCACTTTTTAAACCCTCTAAATATCTTCATCATTGGTGTGACTCTTGCAGTCAATCTGATCAAAAAACTTCCTACCAATCTTACATTTCTGGCCGATGTATCTTTTCATCATTTAAAGTATCTTCTCCATCGACGTGAGCTTCCTCCGTTAGGTCAATCAATAAATTTCATTCTGATCATATCTTTCTGCCTGATGCCTTTATTTCTTTTGTATATCGAATATGTATGCTAAAAACATACAAGCATTTAATCATACAAAGACTTTTCTATATTTAATTCTTTTTTCGCATCCGTGTTGTATCTTTAACTTGCATCTTTCTCTTTGTATATGGGCCTATATATCTTAAACATACATTGTAATTATACATTCAAACCTAACATGCAAATGGTGGGGTCCACTTTACCTTTCACTTGCATTTCCTCAATGCATATTTTGCTTGTATCAAACCTTTAGATACAAGTCCAATACATACAAACTCCCTTGTATGTGCACTTCGGACTTAAACCTTTTATAGACGACAGTTTACTTTCTTTTCAGTTCCGCAACCTGCATATAGTGTAATGTATCTTCTGATATGCATTGAGTTATGATACATTGCATTAACCAAATTTTAATATTTCCTTAGTTCTTGCTTGTATGTGTATCAAAATGTATACAACCAAAAGCATATACATACAAGGCATGAAACATACAATAATTACATCTCATTTCATAACTTTTCAGTTCTGTGGCTCGCATAAAGCCTTGTACATTTTGCTTTGTATGTCTCGAAACATACAAATAGTTTATGCATTCATCGGACTTAATGGTTTATTCATTCAAGCTCTGAAATGTGGTAGGTCCGCCTTGCATGTATACTAAAATGTATGTCTCCAAAACATACATACAAGGCAGAACCATACAACAATTAATCTTTACTTTATAATGTTTCGGTTCCGTGACTTGCATAAAGTGTTGTATGTCCCGCATTGTATGTTGTGTTTTGCCAAACATACAAACACAACATACTATTGTGTAGTTACACAACATGCCCCATTTTGACTTGGCAAAACAAGGACCCAACTTTTGGTTTGGCTTGTGTTGTCTACTTTCTGGCGGTTTGGTAAAAGTAAGTCATGTGCATCATCGTGTAAAAATCAAAATGAGGTAAGTCATCATTATGAAGTCAGTTTGTCAAAATTCATATTTCATTTCTGTGACCTCATATTTAGAAAGAGCATTAAATTCCATGCAGGTTTGCCTTTTACATCACCTTGATATTCATCAGGATGTGAGAGTTGTGAACAGTCAAAGTTGTGGTCAAACCTGATATTCACAGGAGGAGGATCATATTTTATAACCTCAGTCATGTTATCGAAGATCATCCTGATCTTAGTCCATCACCTGATAAGTCATGTGGTCCAAATATCCAGACGTCAACTTTAAGTGACGGTGACCCTTAACCGTTAAACAGCCTCACATTTCGCGAGCGTCATATTTCTAAATGTAACCTGATATTTCAAAATATCCTGTTGTCATGAAATATCACCCTAAGCCAATATCCTGATGATGTCATCAGAGTCTGATAAACGAAGAAACAAACATGATGATGACATCATCATCATATTTACCTCTCGGCAGGATATTTTCTAACCATGATCATGTTCGCATAACATGACGATGACGTCATGATGCCTTTCTGATATAATGAATGAATATCTGGATGACGTCACCCTGATATCCCGAGAGTTAGAAAAGAATGCCTTCAGTCATCATCATCATCCAAAAGCACAGCCTGATATTTTTGAATATCCTCCTGATGTTTAAAGCATGACCTAATGGCGTGAACATCACCTGATATCTAAACATGACCTGACGTTTTCAAATATCATCCTGCTGTTTAAATATCACCCCGCTCCTATTGCCGCCATTAGCATTGAATGCACGTAGACATGGTAGGTGGTTCCCACCGATCATTAAAACCCAATGGAACACCTGGTGAAATCCAGACTTGCCGTGTAGAAAAATTAATGAATAAAATCTAATCTGTCAGGATTTGCCCTAAATTTACCCTAATTGCAAGGTTAAAAGGTAAATCTAACGCCATTTTCACGTTTACCTTGCGAAGAAATTACTTTTTATAGAGCACAGCTTCCATATCCTCCTACAGGTGATATTACGATGAGCGAAGTTTGTAAATAGTAGAAAGCGTGTGATCATCACCAAGAATTAAGAGCACTTTCACAATTCCATTGGTATAAAAGGAAATCAGCGTAACCAGGTAAGTAAATGAAACCCTCATCATGTTGTTTCTGTAACAGTCAGGTATGATGTTATAAGTCTAGTTTACACAGTCCTGCAGTGGTGGACTTATGCTGAATGAATGTAATATGCATGATGAATATTAAAGATAAATTATTATAGGCATGCATGTATATACCCATTGTAAGACAGGATTTCGTTAATTGTAGGTACCCATGGTTGACAAGAGGTTCGTTAAGTGTCAAGAAGAATTTAGTAAGCCCATGTTCTTGTCTCAGAGGGGTGTCCTGTTCAAGTACGATGCAATTACAGATACCCATCAGGGGAGTACCAATTTGGAAGCCTGGTCAGCTAGGCTAAATGGTGAGAATAACAAGAGTCCTGTGCTAGATGTAGTTTTTGTATCCAAAATGTGGAACGCTGCTAGTTTTCCATACTCTATGGAGTCTCCAAAGCTGGTCATCGAGTGTGCCCAGAACTATAACCCAAAGACAAGGCAGGTGATGAAGCATGGGAGGATATATGCTGACCTATCCATCAAGGGTCTTTCTAAGACCTTTGGATTGCCATTGGGTAACAAGGTCAAAAGTGTGGACCTGAAGAAGTCAGAGAAGGAGTATGAAAACAATAAGAAATCAGCCAGGAAGAACATGTATCAATGGAGGGCTGAAAATAGCACGTATCCAGCAGCAGCCAAACTTCCTATGCATCTGTTCAAATATGATTTTGCTGATGAATATCAGTATATGATTGCACTACTGAACAGAGTAATAGGCCAGCCTGAAGCTGGTAGTTTTAGGGACTGGATGTATGGAATAATAATGATGTGTTTATATCCATATATCAAGCCACTATGGGGCCAACTAATAAGTGATGCTCTGCATGAGCAGCTGATGAACCTAGGAGGTTCAAATTGTGTTTTTTATATGACCTCATACATTGTATACTCCTGTGCTTATAAAGGCACATTTGATGCACTAGCTACCGATGGAAAGCTCACAGGAACGGTTAATGTTGTGCATATTTGGGATCATCATCCCCAACTGCAAAGAACTAATTACCTCCAAGACTACAAACTAGTCAATGATGCATTCTCTATGCATCTGGTGAGGACCATGGAGGAGGACAGAACAAAGAGATTGAGCATGGAAGCTCAAGAAATAATTTACAGGCATGGAGCCTAGTACATACAATTTGCCACCTTTTCTTACATAAGGATTGAAGGTTTTGAGGGGCATCCCCTCATGCTGCCAAGGTATCCCACTGATGCAGTGATATTAATGGAGTTCATCAGGTAGGGCTCTACAATGATAAAAGCAGATCTGGAGCAGCATGCAGCCTCATATGCGGCGTCATCATCATCAGGATAGTGAAAGCTCAGAAAGTGATGCACATGATGATGATCCACATGAATCGGATGATGAGCATGATGAAGATACATCATAAAGGGAGATATAAGCATAAATAATCCAGATAGTTGCCAGCTGGCAACTTGTGCCACTTTTGGTAAGGTTGACATAGTCAAAGGGAATGGTGACCATAGATATGCATTGATAAATCAAGATCGTGGATCTTTTGTAGCGGATTCCTCACCGTGTTCTATAAAAGGTGATGGAATGCCTTATTGTAAACATTCTAAAACTTAATTGAAATCCATCTGCTAAAACATTCAGAGCTCATTTCAAAGTTTTTTGTATAAATTTATATTTTACATGCTTAATGAATGAGAAGACTGTGTCGATTACAACTCATAGTAAATCTTGAGTAATCAGTGTATGAATTCTGGATATATGTGGTGATTTGCTATGTCCCTTGGAGTGCAAGTCTACTTACATGTGTTGTCTTCATACAAATTCCTTTAAAGTTAGCATCAACTATATCTAGCTGTGGAATGTCCTGGTGAAAATATGGTTTGGTTTTCTTCTCTTTATGATAGTGTCTAATATACATGTGGTTCAAAAGCTAAAGGTTCAACTTTAATTTGAAGCATTTCTTCCAATCTCTTTTAAATTTCAAAGCATTTCATCCTCATAATTACAAACAATTGATGATCTTAAGCAAATAACACAAGTATGTGGACATCTCGTAGATAATTGCAAATATTTAGCATATTTGAATATAGAGCATGCATAATTAAGAATATCATGCAAAGATTGAAGTATTTATGCATCATTTCATCAAATAATTGTATACTATGACTTCTTTGTAAAGAGTTTCTGTAGGAGTCATGATGATAATGAACTTTCACGTAAGGCCCCAAAATGGAAACAGCAACTCACATTAACCTCTGAGTAATGTCAGACGATTAAGACCTAATCAACGGAGACTTGGGATCATGAATTCTCTGAATTCATCGTATCTTTCAAGATGAATAAAGGTTAATGTGTACTTTTATTCTATGCTTGTTTATGACTAACATCATGACCAACATAAATTGGCACTAGAAGGAGGGCCTGATCTGAAAGACTATGCTCATCATCATTATTTTTAGGATTGATGATGCAGAGAGTAAGGTAACATCAAATCATCTATGAATTTTAAATATTACGAAAATATTTACTTTAGCAAGCTCGTAGATGCTCATTCTGTGTAAAGGTTTCCAAATCTAACATAAATATTGTAAGCTTTATAGTAGATCATTATGAATTGACAAATATCAGCCAGAGCTACATAAATTTGTTCAAGCTTTGAAGAATTTTGGCCTTAGAAACTTGATATCTCATACCGAGGGTCATTATACTGCAAATATCATCTTATATTTGCACTGTCTTTACAAATAGTTCATAAATATCCAGTCTGATCAGTCATCCAACCACAAATATCACCTCATCCACTGAAATGTGGCCAATATTTGTAAAGTTTCAGCTAATTTGCCTCAAAATTGAGAAATCCTGGCTCATAGGATAAATATCAGGTCTAGACCTAGTGGAATTTTTAAAGAATTGCCTGTTAGAGGTTTCAGACCTAGAACTGTAGATGTCCATCATACTCCCGAGTCTGGTGCACCAGAAGCTTCACCAGAACCTCCTCCTGTAACTCCTGTTGGTTTGCAAATACCTTCTTGGATATCTATGACACCTCCTATTCAACCTCAAGGTGTACCTTTAATTCAACCTCAACCAGCTACACCACCAGCTCAACCCCCTCCAGTTGCAATGTCTTTCTTTGCAGCAAAGTCACCTTTGACCTTTACTGCATATCATGAGTTACCAAAGAATCCAGACAAACTTTGTCCAAAATATCATCCTTACCAAGATGCTGAAGATCATATCAAAACCTTTAAGGAAGCTTGTTGCAGAACCATAATAGAACATCAAGATGTGGTGTGTAGATTATTTCCTTTCTCCTTAGGGGAAGAAGCCTATAATTGGTTCATTAGTCTTAGTCAGGGTTCTGTTGATTCATGGGCCTTACTAGAGAAAGCCTTTCTTGATAGATTCAAGGTTCTAGTCGATCCCTCAATAAACTATCATTTATTTGCCACTATCAAGAGATTTGAGAATGAGCCTATTGCAAATTTCAATGCTAGGTTTTAGAAAATGTTGTCCAGGGTAGTCACTCCTTATACTGTGTCTAACGAAGCTGCAAGGAGCATTTATTATTCAGCCTTAGATCCTTTGACCTCCATGTTCATAAGGAGAACACACCCCCAAATCACAACTTTAGCCTGAGCCTTTCAAGAAGCCATACAGGTAAACCAGCAGTTGATACCTACTCCTACTCCAAATATAGTATTCCCTACCTTGCCTAGCATACATTCACAATATCCTACATCATATTCTGCATTGTATCCTACACAATATCCTAATGGAGCAGTGATACCCCCAGCAGTCGTGCCTGCACCTTTGCAAGTACCTCCACTGAGCATTATGCCTCCTCCTAATGGAAATGGCCAATTACCACAATATCCTACACAAGCTCAGGCACCTCAGGGTGTTGATCTGTCCAACAATAACCATGGATCCTCTTTCTTCAAGCTCCAAACTGAAAATGTAGTGGCCAAAGCTCAAGAAGAAAAAGAGGAAATTAAAGAAATTTCTATTCAACTGAGAAAACTCACCACAGAAGTGACACATTTGAGAAATCAAGGTTTCTATTCCCAGTCAAATCAGAATAGAAATTATTCCAATGATAGACCAAATTATCCAGACAGAGGATATAACACCAACAATTTCACTAATAGTGGTGGAAATAACAATAATCCTCAGAGACAACCTAGAATATGGAACTCTAGGCCAAATAACGGCTCATTACCATCACCCTTGGACAATTAGCCTCCAAGTGAAGCCAAACAGACTACTAGAGTCAATCTTGCTAAAGCAGCCCTTACTAATTGGTGTAGGATCCACAATACAAATGCACATGCAGAATTAGACTGTCCACAATTTAGAATTGCTGCTAGCATCTTTCAAACTGAAGTGTCTAATACTTCTGGAAATCCACCTCAGGCAGAAGGAAACGAGATTGTTCCATGTGGATATGACTCATCCTTTGTGCTGGAAACTTATACAAATCAAACTCATCAGAGTTATAACTAGGCATGTGAAGAATCTTCCCTAACCTTTGAAACAAACTATGTATTCCCCTTTGAGGATGAAAATGAGCCTGTAAGAGAACATGAGGAAGTGCATGCATACCAGCAGCAATATCCTGGTAAGCATAATTATAACTTGAGGAGTAATGCCAACAGACCTGCTGGTCCATTGACATCATCTCTACCTCCAAATAACTTCAATACACCTCCTGATCCTAAAGCTAGTAATAACCCTGGGTTCCCCAAGGTAAATGCTCAGTACTTGTCGTTCAAAACACAGGATCAAAGATTGTAAATGCACCTCATGAATCTGACAAGTTGGTCAGCTATCTGGCTGATGAAATGAAGAAAATTAAGATCAGCCTATCCTTGTCTGAGTTACTGAAAACTCCTGGCATCAAAAAGGCATTTATCAAGTCACTAGATGATCCTGCTCATAAGGAGGATGGCCATTCTTCAAGTCAATCTAGTGGTAAAGATCATGCTGCCAGAGATAATACTATCAAGCCTAAAGTGTCAGCTATAATCCAATTTGCAGAAACTTCCCACATGACCTTATATATGAACAAAACTGAATCACCTCCGTTCCTCCTCACCATAAGAATGTTCAGCAAGAACCTGCACAACTATTTGGTGGATTCAGGGCCCTCCACGAATGTTATTCCCTTGTCAATATGCAATGCCCTTGGACTACATCTTGCTAAATCCCTAAAAAAGGTGACACAACTAGACAAAATAGAAGTAAGTGTAGTAGGGGAGTTGACTCATATCCACATGTAATTAGCATCTGATCCTAGGATCCAGTATTACATTGACATTCAGGTAGTTGACATACCTGATACTTATGGGATGTTACTTAGCTGAGAATAGTCCAAAATGCTTAATGGATATATGTCCACAGATTTCAATCACATGTGGTTACCATGGAAGGGTATACCTAACCAGATCAGGATTGATGCTGAGCCTAGAATGAAGCATATGATCACCGAGTACAACATAACAAATGAGATCATGTACGTAGACGTAGAGCCTGGAGTTTATTGCATCAGGCCACAAACTGTCAAAATAGAAGAGATACTGATGCTTGACTTCTGTCTTCATCATGATGATGATCACCAGGAGGATGTACCAGTCATAGAACCTGATAATAATCCTGATAATGAGAATGAAATAGATCGCTTTAGAGACTTTGAGGTGCATCTGTCCAACCAGGTAATGTGTTGTCAATTGTTGAATATACCTGCTAATGATATTTTGATTGATGGATGGTGTAGATTACATGATGAAGCACATTCAGAAAGGACTTGTGAAACATGTTTAGATATGATGATGCTAGAGCAGACCTACAGTGAGGCATCATCATCATATTACGAGGTAAATGCTACATCTGATGATGATGATGATACTAATTCTTATCTGTCTTCTGCAGGAATAGAAGGGGTGATAGATCATGATGATGATCATATCTAGAAAATAGAAGAAGTTCTAGTTTATGACCAGATAAATGATGAGAAGAAAGAAAAGATCACCCCTGGAAGTGATTGTTTTATGGAGCCAGATTATGAATTGTTAGATGAAGACAAAGGTAGTGACCTCACTAAGTTCGAAGAATTTCTAGTAAAAGAAATAGAGAAGATGACATGACAGCATAGATCTCCCCAGGAGGTCTTAATTAAAGGGTGGTGTAGGTTGCATGAGGCACCTCACTCAGAAACAACTTGTTCATTATGTTTACACATTTTAAAAAGGCATACAACTGCAGATCTCGAGGATCATCCTCCTGCTGATGAGAAAGAAAAAATAGAAAAACCATCAGGCTCACAAAAGAAAGGAAAGAAGAAACTTGAGAATGATGACATCCTTAAGTTAAAGTGGATATCAGGCGGAGCAGTAGCTAGAGCTGCAAAGAAAAAAGAAAGTTCAGCTAGGTATCTTGCTGAAGATAAACCCTGGATCCTAAGGTTTGATGGATCCAAGTCCAAGCAGGGCGCTAGGGTAGGAATTGACCTCATTGATCCATCAGGAAAATCCTATCTCGCAACATACAGATTATAGTTCCCCTGTACTAACAATGTAATAGAGTATGAGGCTCTGATTCATGGGATACTGTTTGCTCATAAGAAAAAAGTAAGAATTCTGCATGTCTTTGGAGATTTAGAACTAGTTGTGAGGCAAGTAAGAGGAATTTACTCATGTAACTACAGAAAGCTATCCAACTACAGACATCGTGTGTGGGACCTGATTGAGGACTTTGATGCCTTTAATATCACCCACGTGCCAAGAGAACAAAACCATAGGGCAAATGCACTTGCCCAAGCTGCCAGTACATTGGAGCCACTATCTATATTAGGTTTAAAGAGATTTTCTATAGAACTGGTGTTAGTACCTTCCGTACTTGACAATGTAACTAACCTCCAGGTGTTTGATGATGATCAACACATTTTGGATTTCATCTCAAACAGAGATGTGTTGGATGCCCAAATCATAGATGAAAATGGTATGGAAGATCATGTCTAGGAAGAAGATGAAATATTAGAATTGCCTAGCAATAGGATTCCCAAAGGTATGATTGAATTGGAAAGAGCCTTTGATTTTGATAATATGCTTAAACAGAAAGATCTGCCCAAGGCGGATGGAGGTCAATAGTCACAAGTGAATATTGGACAAAATGAAGACAAGAGAAATGTACTGATTGGTAAGGTTTGCACACCAGGAGAGTTAGAAGGAATAACTCAGGCCCTCAAAGATTACATCCATGTAATTGCATGGACTTATGATGAGCTGAAGACGTATGACACATCAGTCATAACTCACACTATACCTCTTAAGCCAGATGCTAAACCTTTCAGACAGAAGCAAAGGCCAGTCAATGCTTTGCTTGAACCAATAATTCTTGAAGAAGTCAAGAAGTTGTTAGATGCTAGGATAATTTTTCCTGTGAGGCACTCCACTTGGATGGCAAATCTAGTGCCAGTTAGGAAGAAGAATGGAGACATCAGACTATGTGTAGACTTCAGGAATCTGAACAGAGCATCAGAAAAGGATAATTATCCTCTACCCTCATTAGATGAAGTTCTACAGATTGTAAAATGGAGCCAAAATGATGTCCTTCCTAGATGGCTTTTCAGGATACAACCAGGTCATGGTTGATAAAATTGACAGACTAAAGACTGCCTTCACCACAAAGTGGGGGATATTTGCATATAGACGTATGCCATTTGGACTTTTAATGCTGGAGCAACATTCCAGCGAGCAATGGACATAGCCTTCAGAGGCTTAATAGGAAAGTGTATAGTCATCTATATGGATGACTTAATAGTGTTCTCCAAAGAGAGGAGCGACCATGTAACTAATCTCAGAAATGTATTAAGAAAATGTGAAGAGTATGGAATATCACTGAACCCCAAGAAGTGCATATTTGGGGTGACAACTGGAAAGTTACTAGGCCACCTGATCACAAAAGATGGAATTATCATTGATCCTAACAAGGTGGAATCTATTATGAAGTTACAACTTCTAGGAAGCAAGAAAGAACTTAAATCTTATGAAGTTACAACTTCTAGGAAGCAAGAAAGAACTTAAATCTTACTTTGGTAAGATAAACTTTGTGAGGAAGTTCATCACTGGCTTTGCTGAGATTGTCAGACCACTAAATGCCATGTTGAAAAAAGATGCACAAATCGAGTGGACACCAGAGGCCAAAGCTGCATTTGAAGATATAAAGAAAGCTATATCGGATGCTCCTATCCTTATCAGTCCAGACTACACAAAGGATTTCTACATATATTCATTTGCTTCAGAACATACATCTGCAGTAGTGCTTACTCAGAGAAATGAAGAGAAGGAAGAGAAACTAATTGCTTTCATGAGTTGTCCTTTTAGGGATGCTGAGTTGAGATATGTAGATGTTGAGAGACAAGCATTGGCATTGGTTAGAGTAGTGAAGAAATTCAGACACTACATACTTGTTGTGTGGTTACACAACACGCCCCATTTTGACTTGGCAAAATAGGGACCCAGCTTTTGTTTTGGCTTGTGTTGTCTGTTTCTGGCGGTTTGGTAAAATTAGGTCAGGTGCATCATCATCATGAAGGTCAGGATGAGGTAGGTCATCATCATGAGGTTAGTTTCTCAAAGTTCATATTTTGTTTCTATGACTTCATAGTTAGAAAGAGCTTGAAATTCCATGCAGGTTTGCCTTTTACATCACTTGAAAATTCGTCCATATGAGAGAGTTATGAGCAGTCAAAGTTTTGGTCAAACCTGATAATTGCTGTATGATGAACATCATCATCATGATATTTGAGAAGCTCTCCGATAATATCCTGAGGTCGAAACATCTGGACGTCAAGTTTAAGTCGTATTAATCCTTTCCCGTCGGGCGGTCTTTTGTATCGCCAAAGGTCATCATCATGATCTTACTCTATCACCTGATAAAAATCATGCAGTCCCGAAACATCCGGACGTCAATCTTAAGTGCTAGTGTGTTTTACCCGTCGAGTAACCTTAGAAACATTGCGAGCATCATCATGATATTCCAACATTGCGAGCATCATGATATTTAAAATCACCCGATGTGATAATATCATGCTGATGATCATCGTCACCTTGCTTAGGAAATCTGCCATCTGCATAATTTGCGCGCGCACGACCAAGTCTTGGTGATCAACATCATCATGATATTTCGAGACCTGACATTTCTTAATATCCTGCTGATCTCCTTTTGCGTGATCATGATGATCACCTTATCTTTCGAAGCGGAGGGTGATTTTCATTTCTTAAGTCATGTTGAACAAGATCATCAGGATCTTGTTAGTCTTTCCCGACAGTTCGTAGTATCATCCTGCCGACAAGTATAACATTTTGCAAATATGATGATGACGATGACGTCATCATCACCTTCTCCTTCGGCAGGATATTTTCCAGGGTATGATCCTGTTCGCCAATATGATGATGACGATAACGTCATCTTCGAAGATTAACACAAGCCACGGATATCCTGGTGATCATCATCATCAGGATCTTTCGGCAGGATCATATTTTTGATCACCCAGTGCGTATATGATGATGATGGTCATCATCATCTTGATCTTTCAAGGATTGCCTTAGCCGAAAAAGGGGTCATACTGCTTTCATGACCTGATCATCTTCCTTAGAGGGAACCCGATATTCCATTTACCTCCTGATCTTAACGAAACATGACGGTGACGTCATCCTTTTACATTTTAACCAAGCCTGATGATGACGATGACGTCATCATGATTTTTCCCCAACGGCAGGATCATTTTCCAAGTCCTCCTGTTTGTCTTCATCATGATGATGATGACGTTGTCTTTCTTTCCCGAATGTGCAAGAGCAAAACATCCTGATGTGCTTTTCATCAGAGCATTAGGAAAGGAGGATCATCATATTTTGTGATATCCTGCGGCCACTTTGAAGATATATAGTTGGTCATCATCATGATTTTTGGCGTCGGTATAACTGTTGCCGTCGGCCTAAGGTAAAATTGTCACCCTGATCATATGTAGTCACGCCGATGCACATATGATGATGATGCAAAGCCGGATTCTAGGGGTGGTTGAAAGGCGATTATTTCTTTGTATAATTTGGGGTCATCATCATCATATTTTGAGCCCGATATACAAGAAAATGGGCAAAAACATGAAGCGATAGAAATTTGAAAGCCCGACTACCTGATTTTGGTCAACGAGGGTTGACCTGGTTGTTTTTATGCCGTTTATGCATTTAGTGCATATTTTTCACAGGTAAAGCCTGATTGCCTGTGGCTGCACATGGGGAGGTATGTTTAATAAAGTGTTTACTTCCTGTTGTTTATCATGATGATGATGAACCTAATGTTTGTTTGTTTATTTGCAGGAAGTCATGATGATGCTGCTGAAGCTGAGCGTTGAGATCATGATGATGCTGCTGAGCTGATAATTACAAAGTTGCGCATGGAGGCAACATGAGCCAGAAATGAGGAGGATATTGTCAAATATGCTGTTCGCCAGCTGGAGACCGAATCAAGTTGAAGATGCTAGAATATTCTGTGCCAGCTGTACATTTGCTAACTGATGAAGCATGTGCTTTTCATCTGGGCCATTGTTTGTTATGAGAGGATCCTGATCCTTGGATCATTGTAACCGTTTTCTGGCAGTCGCTCTATATAACATCCAGAGCTTGTCATTTAAAAGAGGGAGAAATACACTAGAATACACATACGCATCTGGCGCAAAGAGTCAATTACTGTAGAATAAGTTAGGAGATCGGATTACTGAGACTAATGAGGATAGAATTGTTGAAATGTCAAGGTTCTTTCTTCAGATCACTGTAAATGTACCTGTTCTTGAGCATACTGAATGAATATGAAGTTCCAGATTACATCCTGATTGTAAATTTTACGTAATCTTCTTGTTGATTTCTGGATATGTACTGGTGAATGCTGTGTTCAACTGGAAGCGCTTTCATTTCATTACATGTTGTTGTCAACTTTCCTTTGAAGCTTTGCACTAGATCATGCGGATTTGTGGAATGTCCTGGTGAAGTATGATTTCTAGTTTTCCTTCTTTTCATTGCAAGTATGGGAGCTTGTATGTGGATCAGTGATCTAAGTCCAGTAATTTTAGGAATCTCACTCTCTAACCCTTTTCCTTTTTTCAATTTCATTAATTCATCACCATAACTGCAAATCATGATAAATAACAAGCAAAAACAGTGAAATATGCTGAAATCCCGTAGGTAACTGAAGATCATTAGCATATTTGAGTTAAATGCATGTAGTATTGGAAATATCATGCAAAGAATCATAAATAATGATAGAAATCATGCAAATATCAGCCTGTATGCACATTATTTGACTAAATTTACAGTGCAGAGGTAGAATTGTTGGAGATTTATGCAGAGCGAACATCCAGAGCAGGATATTTGAAGATGATGATGATGAATAGTGCAGAAACACGTAAGGCCCCTGAATGGAAAACAGCAACACACATCAACCACTGAGTAACGTCAGTAGATTAAGACCTAATCAACGGAGACTTGGGATCATGAATTCTTTGAATTCATCGTATCTTTCAAGATGAGTAAAGGTTGTTGTGTAACTTTTATTCTATGTTTGTGAATGACTAACATCATGACCAACAATACTGAGAAGCAAGGTGATTGCAGTAGTGCCTAATGCAGCAGTAAAGATGCTACTGATGCAAAGTGAGCCTAGTGAAAAAAGAGCCAAGTAGATTACTGTATTACAAGAGTATGACATGGAAATTATACCAATGAAGCTAGTAAGAGGACAAGCTCTAAGTCAAATGATATCTGAGATTGAGCCTAACATCACTAGTCAACAGTACGTTATTAATGAGAAGGATAATAGAGTGGTATTCAGATGTCAGGCATATCCTGATCACTGGAAGATGTCCATCAAGAATGCAAGCTTCACAGAGAAGAGCCTTGAAAATAAGATCCCAAAAATACATGATGAAGGGAGGAACCTTATTCAAGAAGAATTATGAAGGAATATACTTGAGATGCTTAGAAAAGCCAGAGGCAAATAAGGTCCTGTCAGAGTTACATGACAAGTTTGGAACGGCACATGGATTAGCCTTGGCCACAACACATGCAATCCTCAGAGCAGGATATTACTGGCCTACAATTTTTAAAGACATGGCTGATCATGTAAAATGCTATCATGTATGTTAGGTTGCCGCCCACAGAGAAAAGTATGCTGCACAGCCCTTGCAGCCAGTGATGGAAGAACACCCATTTGCACAATGGGGCATGGACTTTATAAGACCAATCAACCCCCCATCCTCCTCAGGCCATAGGTATGTCCTAACCATTCCTGACTATTGTACTAGATGGACTGAGGCTGTCAGTAGCAAGACTTGTACTGCAGATGATGTCATTAAATTTCTGGAGAACAACATTGTTACCAGGTATGGAATTCCTTATGCTTTGGTAAGTGATAATGGTTCTGCTTTCACTTCAACTAAATTGTCAAGTTGGGCTTTTGATCATGGGATTATACTTAAGTTTTCATCCAACTACTATCCCCAACGGAATGGATTAGCAGAATCCACCAACAAGAATTTACTGAATATCATAAGAAAATTAATAGAGAAGAATCCCAGGGAATGGAACTCATTTCTGAAATATGCCTTATGGGTAGACAGAACTAGAATGAAAACTGCATTAGGAAACTCACCTTTCCAATTGGTATATGGGGTAGATCCTATCCTCCCTGTAAACTTGAAAATTCCTACTCTGCAGTTTGCCCAAGAATACCTAGGCATTGATAATAAGCAAGAAGTCAGGTTGCTTCAATTGATGCACCTGGAAGAAAAGAGGAGTCAAGCAATTGACCAATTTGCAAAACATCAGGCTATTGTCAAATGCTAGTTTGACAAGAGAGCTAGAGTTAAAGCTTTCAAGATATCTGATTTAGTCCTGATGTGGGATAAAGCCCATGAAAGGAAAGGTGACCATGGTAAGTTTGATAGATTATGGGTAGGTCCCTTTCAAATTTCTGAGATACTAGGAGACAACACTTATCGGCTTAAGAACCTGATAGGTGAGGATGTCCCATTGCCAGTCAATGGACAATTCCTCAAGCATTATTTCCAGGCCTGAGTGACTTCATGACAGTCATGTGTATCACATTGTACATTTGTATAGTTGTCTGTATAGTTTGTTTTATTTTCGTTTGTTCCATTTTGTTTGTTGAGGCCTTGTTTTGGTTAGTCAAGATGATGCATTTCATCACCCCAGAAAATAACTAAATTGTTACGATTCAAGTGATGAGATCAGATTTAGACATAGGTTATGATTCACCCTAAGAAGTAATCATAATTAAGTTTGTGATATCCTTTCATCAGGGTGCCTTTTCTTGGTCAAAGTGAATCAGTCACAATGAAACACCTAACAGCCTTGGGTTTGTTGAACACACAAGTATAGGTGTTAAGTGAAAAATCTAAAGGGACTCCCTTGCTACCAATACAATCTCCAACCTAAAGCTGCAAGTGACTATACCTTGTACAAATGAGCTGACATGGTGATATAAAAAATATATAAACAATAACATTAGGCCATCTAAGTAACTCTACCAGGGCTATAGATGCCTGCTGGCAGTGGGGCTCTACTTAGGGAGATTGTATAGATAACCTTGCCGGGGCTATGAATGCCTGCTGGCAGCAAGGCTCTATCCAAGTTGGCTATGAGGGATGATCTCCAACTATGTAGTTTAACACTAGTTACTTATGTTTTCAACTTGCTTTCAAGATGAGGATAATTAATCATCTGCACATATGTGATCCTTTGTTAGTACTGTTACCGTGATGAAATTTTATCATTCAGAAGATCATAATGCTTATGCTTAGATAGAATTAGAATACTATGAATGAATGGGATCACATCATGTGAATCATTGGAATTTGTTTGTTTTCTTTGGTGGCAAGTTGTTGTGTAGTTACACAACACGCCCCATTTTGACTTGGCAAAATAGGGACCCAACTTTTGGTTTGGCTTGTGTTGTCTGCTTCCTAGCAGTTTGGTAAAAGTAAGTCATGTGCATCATTATGTAAAAATCAAAATGAGGTAAGTCATCATTATGAAGTCAATTTGTCAAAATTCATATTTCATTTCTGTGACCTCATATTCAGAAAGAGCATTAAATTCCATGCAGGTTTGCCTTTTACATCATCCTGATATTCATCAGGATGTGAGAGTTGTGAACAGTCAAAGTTGTGGTCAAACCTAATATTCACAGGAGGAGGATCATATTTTATAACCTCAGTCATGTTATCGAAGATCATCCTGATCTTAGTCCATCACCTGATAAGTCATGTGGTCCAAATATCCAGACGTCAACTTTAAGTGATGGTGACCCTTAACCGTCAAACAGCCTCACATTTCGCGAGTGTCATATTTCCAAATGTAACCCGATATTTCAAAATATCCTGTTGCTGCGAAATATCACCCTAAGCCAATATCCTGATGACATCATTAGATTCTGATAAATGAAGAAACAAACATGACGATGACATCATCATCATATTTACCTCTCGGCAGGATATTTTCTAACCATGATCATGTTTGCATAACATGACGATGACATCATGATGCCTTTCCGATATAATGAATGAATATCTAGATGATGTCACCCTGATATCCTGAGAGTTAGAAAAAAATGACTTCGGTCATCATCATCATCCAAAAGCACAACCTGATATTTTTGAATATCCTTCTGATGTTTAAAGCATGACCTAATGGCGCGAACATCACTCGATATCTAAACATGACCCGATGTTTTCAAATATCATCCTACTGTTTGAATATCACTCTGCTCCCATTGCCGCCATTAGCATTGAATGTGCACAGACATGGTAGGTGGTTCCCACCGATCATTAAAACCCTATGGAACACCTGGCGAAATCTGGACTTGCCGTGCAGAAAAATCAATGAATAAAATCTAATCTGTCAGGATTTGCCCTAAATTTACCCTAATTGCAAGGTTAAAAGGTAAATCTAATGCCATTTTCACATTTACCTTGTGAAGAAATTACTTTTTACAGAGCACAGCTTCCATATCCTCCTGCAGGCGATATTACGATGAGCAAAGTTTGTAAACAACAGAAAGCGCGTGATCATCACCAAGAATTAAGAGCACTTTCAGAATTCCATTGGTATAAAAGGAAATTAGCATAACCAGGTAAGTAAATGAAACCCTCATCATGTTGTTTCTGTAACAGTCAGGTATGATGTTATAAGTTTGGTTTACATAGTCTACAGTGGTGGACTTATGTTGAATGAATGTAATATGCATGATGAATATTAAAGATAAATTGTTATAGGCATGCATGTATATACCCATTGTAAGACAGGATTTCATTAATTACAGGTACCCATGGCTGACAAGAGGTTCGTTAAGTGTCAAGCAGAATTCAGTAAGCCCATGTTCTCGTCTCAGAGGGGCGTCCTGTTCAAGTACAGTGCAATTATAGATACCCATCAGGGGAGTACCAATTTGGAAGCCTGGTCAGCTAGGCTGAATGGTGAGAATAACAAGAGTCCTGTGCTAGATGTAGTTTTTGTATCCGAAATGTGGAACGCTGCCAGTTTTCCATACTCTATGGAGTCTCCAGAGCTGGTCATCGAGTGTGCCCAGAACTATAACCCAGAGACAAGGCAGGTGATGAAGCATGGGAGGATATATGCTGACCTATCCATCAAGGGTCTTTCTAAGACCTTTGGATTGCCATTGGGTAACAAGGTCAAAAGTGTGGATGTAAAGAAGTCAGAGAAGGAGTATGAAAACAATAAGAAATCAGCCAGGAAGAACATGTATCAATGGAGGGCTAAAAATAGCACATATCCGGCAGCAGCCAAACTTCCTGTGCATCTGTTCAAATATGATTTTGTTGATGAATATCAGTATATGATTGCACTGCTGAATAGAGTAACAGGCCAGCCTGATGCTGGTAGTTTCAGGGACTGGATGTATGGAATAATAATGATGTGTTTATATTTAGATATCAAGCCACTGTGGGGCCAGCTAATAAGTGATGCTCTGCATGAGTAGCTAATGAACCTAGGAGGTTCAAATTATGTTTTTTATATGACCTCATACATTGTATACTCCTATGCTTATAAAGGCACATTTGATGCACTAGCTACCGATGGAAAGCTCACAGGAATGGTTAATGCTGTGCATATCTGGGATCATCATCCCTAACTGCAAAGAACTAATTACCTCCAAGACTACAAACTGGTCAATGATGCATTCTCTATGCATCTGGTGAGGACCATGGAGGAGGACAGAACAAAGAGATTGAGCATGGAAGCTCAAGAAATAATTTACAGGCATGGAGCTTGGTACATACAATTTGCCACCTTTTCTTACATAAGGATTGAAGGTTTTGAGGGGCATCCCCTCATGCTGCCAATGTATCCCACTGATGCAGTGATATTAATGGAGTTCATCAGGCAGGGCTCTACAATGATAAAAGCATACAAAGATGCTAAGAAGCTGCCACCAATTTTGTTTCTAGTCACCATTGGCTGGTATATGTGCCCAGATTCTGAACACATAAAGAAGGTGATGATCACCTTGAATAAGATGAATCTACAGCCTTTTCCACTGACCAGGTCGTATGATCCTTACGGCAGGATGCAAAAAATAGTAGGAAAGTCTATTCATCAGAGGCACCTAGAGGATTTCTGGGCTGACTGCGAAGATGAAGCAGAAGCAAGAAGAAGAAGGTATCAAAGGTTAACATTGAATCAAATCAAAACCTTTGATTGCATCCCCATTCCCCAACAATTGAAGAAAGATGATGGCAGGATAATTACAGATGAGTATGAGCAGAAGAAAATATATAATGATACCATCTCTGCACTTGACCTCACTGTACAAGAGGATATATCCTTGGACCCCTTCATTGCCAAGACCATGCAACTAACCCAAGCTTGGGTGGATGAATAGATAGAGGCATTGAAGAAGAAAGGTGTTGCCATTACGGTGGACAACAAGAAGAAGGGGTAGGATATTCCTGGGGATGAGTATGATGACTTCTTGAATGAAAGAGGAAGACTAAGGGAGATAGACTCCCTCCACCACAATAACATAGCAAAAGACCCCCAAGGGGCAAGAAGGTAGATAAGGAACCCAAAGGGGTTATTATGGAAAAGGCGGTATTTGTAGCTGAGGAGGTAGAAGCATTAGGATCAGGATCTGGATCAGAATTAGCATCCCCTCCAAGGACAAGGAAAGAAAAGTTCAAGAAGAGTAAGACAGCAGAGGCTGGAATTACAAAGACCCTAGAAGAAGGTCAATCCTCAAGAAAACATGATAAAGAGGATATCCCCATGGAGGAAGAGCCTAAAGAAGAAGAGGCTCCATTGATAATAAAGAGGAAAAGAAGAGCTCCATAGGTGGTGGTGTCTACCCCACCCAAGAAATAAAGAACCTCCATGAGAGGTGAAATAAGACAACCCCATACATTATTACAAGGGGCAGGTAGTGAAGTACCCAAGGAACTTCAGCATAATGTTCCACTTCCTACCATTGTCAAGTTCAAAACTAAACTTGCAAAGGAACAAATGAAAGAAACTTCTCAGGCACAAGTAGGGCATATCTCATTAGACGAAACAATAAATTTGTCTGATGATGAAGTTGTACAAGAAGTGACGGCACAAAAGATGGAAACACTTACTGCTGGTACAAGCATGACCCCTCACAAGCCTCCACCAGTTCAAACTATATTGGAGGAGATGAAGCAAGTGGAGGCTGAACAAGAAAAGAGCCCAAAGCAGATAGCTCAGGAAATAGGGCTAGAAACATTAATTACCCAGGTGACAAGTCCTGCAGTGGTGGACCTAATAGAGAAACAGGATGTGAATCTTGAACATCCAGTAGGATCACCTAATAAAGGACACCCTGCAGAAGAAATAAAGGTGGTAGAACAAGAGAGTCATACTTCAGAAATAAGCCCACCAATCACACAGGGTGCATCCACAGAGCCCATCATAATAGAAGTTCAAGAGAAGGCAGCTGATGAAGAGAAAATAATAGAAGATCCTGCTACCAAAGCTCAGGAGGTTGACGGTACAAGTGTGGAACAAATAATGGCTTTAGAAAAAATGCCAGCACCTCAAGCAGATTCCACAATATCCAGTACGGTGGATATGCAACAAGAAATAGAAAAGCCAAAGGAGGAGGATGAACCTCAACAAGGGGAAGAGTTGAAAATAGGTGAAGTAATGACAGAAAAAGATCATGATCATCATGATCAACATATAGATACAACACATGATCCCCCACCCCAAGAAGATGCTCATCTAGAGGAGGAGGTTCCTCAACAAGAGGATATGCCCCAGGATCAACAATAAAGTGAGCATCAGGAGGAAGAATTGAGAAAATGACCATCTCCACCACATCTGCTGATAGAAATAGGAGACATAGGTGAACATCATGATGATGCAGAAAAATATGATCAGGTGCCTTCGTGGTTGGAAAAAGAGGTAAGTGCAGAAGAGGATTTTGAAATTCAAGAGTTTGATGTGTCCACCTTATTCTCTAAGAATATAATAAAACCCAAGAGGAAGGCTAGAATGACTTTGGCCATCAAGAGAGATCCAACAACTGGGAGAAGGACTGCACAGATTGCAATACCTACTGTGGAGAAAGAAAAAGGTAAGATCACCTTAGATGAGTTTCAAATTAGCACAGTGGTCTGGGTTGTACCAATGAAGACCAAGAAGGTCAGGAAGGCAAGGACATTATTGATTCTTTGATTCAAAAAGTGAAAAGAGAGAAAGAGAAAAATAAGCAACACAAAGAGTACATTGCTCAGTTGCATACCTACATAAGAAGGCTAACTACTACCGAAGAAACTTCAACAGAACGTGTAGTCCCATTGACTGCTATTTCTCAAGAGGAGGTGAATAAATTAGACCTCATGAAACATGAGGCATTAGTATTAAGGAAATGGATGTCATCCACATTGGATGATGCTGAAGAAATGGTAAAGGCCTCTTTGAAGAGGTGGAGCACTCTCAGTGACTCCAGGACCAAAGTAGACAAATTGCAAATGCAGACAGGGAAAAGGCCTTATAAATTAGAAAAAGTACTAAGCATCCTAGGAGAGATAAAGAGGATAAATCCTCAGCTACTTATCAATAAATAGGTATTGAACAATAATACTGCCCTATTGATTGACATTTGGTATAAGGATATTCAATTTGAATGTGGAGTACTCAGAAGATGTAATAACAAACTGAGAGATATCAGCATGAAGTTACATGATTTAATGGCTGTTGAGGCAGAAATATTGGAAATGTTGGAAGGAAAAGTGGAAGGGAAAATAGAAAATCAAGATGAGGAATGTGCCATCAAAGCTTTACATGACAATTTCCAATCAGTAGTAGATGATCCACTTATCCACTTGATAGAAGAAATTATAGATAAAATAATGAAGATCAAAGTCAAGATGGAAAAATACAATGAGACACTGCAGGACAGGAAAGACAAACTGGATAGCAATAGAAACAAATATGAGGTACACAAATAGGCCATCATCAAAGCAAAGACTCAGGATGGCAAAGGAATAGATCAAATTGTGCAGTCATATGAGTAGATCCGGAGCAGCATGCAGCCTCATATGCAGCGTCATCATCATCAGGATAGTGAAAGCTCAAAAAGTGATGCACATGATGATGATCCACATGAATCGGATGATAAGCATGATGAAGATACATCATAAAGGGAGATATAAGCATAAATAATCTAGATAGTTGCCAGCTGGCAACTTGTACCACATTTGGTAAGGTTGACGTAGTCAAAGGGAATGGTGACTGTAGATATCCATTGATAAATCAAGATCGTGGATCTTTTGTAGTGAATTCCTCACCGTGTTCTATAAAAGGTGATGGAATGCCTTATTGTAAACATTCTAAAACTTAATTGAAATCTGTCTGCTGAAACATTCAGAGCTCATTTCAAAGTTTTTTGTATACATTTATATTTTGCATGCTTAGTGAATGAGAAGACTGTGTTGATTACAATTCATAGTAAATCTTGAGTAATCAATGTATGAATTATGGATATATGTGGTGATTTGCTGCATCCCTTGGAGTGCAAGTCTACTTACATGTGTTGTCTTCATACAAATTCCTTTGAAGTTAGCATCAACTATATCTAGCTATGGAATGTCCTGGTGAAAATATGGTTTGGTTTTCTTCTCTTTATGACAGTGTCTAATATACATGTGGTTAAAAAGCTAAAGGTTCAACTTTAATTTGAAGCATTTCTTCCAATCTCTTTTAAATTTCAAAGCATTTCATCCTCATAATTACAAACAATTGATGATCTTAAGCAAATAACACAAGTATGTGGACATCTCGTAGATAATTGCAAATATTTAGCATATTTGAATACAGAGCATGCATAATTAAGAATATCATGCAAAGATTGAAGTATTTATGCATAATTTCATCAAATAACTGTATAATATGACTTCTCTGTAAAGAATTTCTGCAGGAGTCATGATGATAATGAACTTTCACGTAAAGCCCCAAAATGGAAACAACAACTCACATTAACCTCTGAGTTGTTGGCAAGAGACACTATATGGATTCATGGTTGTTGTCATTGATGGCAACAAAGGTCATCCCACATATCCGCAAGTCATGATATGTCTCTACCGGAAGTCAGATTGAAGATTGTGGTGGTCCGGTGAACAAGAACAGAGCATGTGGCAAGGTCCGACAGATTGGTCCGGATCTCTCAGAGGAAGTGTCTTGGTGCAGTGCGGATCTGGGGAAGTCAAGAGGACTATCTTGAGTAGTATATTCCAAGGATTTAGCCTCCGGAGATGGACAAGGAAAAAGATATGAATAGTTGAGTACCGGATTCCTGAGAGACAGTGAAAACAGAGGAAGAACTGACTGATCGAGTATCAAACTACTTTTCGGATGTATTACAGATGATGATAAAGGTTGCGGAGGCATGAATCATGTTTGGCCGACATAATTGATGATATCTACAAGTATATGCTTGATCCGCATTGCTTGGTGAGCAAGGATTCAGCCGACAGAACTAAGTTTGTAAGAAACTAGACTGTTCCGGATGCCGACTAAAAAGATGATGAAAGTACTTGTGCGGATATATATAGAGGATGGATTTAGTGGTAAAAGGTGTGAATGTATGTGAGGATATGCGAACAAGTCCAGAGTAGAGCAGAAGTAACAAGAAAGATCCGGTATGTGAAAGGACAGCAGACTAAAGAACAGAGGAAAGATGAAGTGCAGCAGATCAGTATACTGAACCTAACCGGAACTGAACTCCAATATATGCAGATGCTTCCAATCAGTTCAAGACTGTGATTCTAATCACTTTGTAAGACAGTATGTCTTCTTGTAGGCAGTGAGCCTCTTGTGAGCAGTGTGCTCGGGCAGTGAGCCCTAATTGGCAAGTGCCATTTTTGTAATTTCCTATTCTTCTAACAGAGAATAATTCTTGGGTTAATCACCCCGTGGTTTTCTCCCTTAACAGGGTTTCCACGTCAAAAATACTGTGTCATGTGTTTCTTATTTCATGGTTTATGTTTTGTGTTTGATTTTATGCTGCTTCAATTAAAAGGAAAGTTTAATAAGGGAAATAATTAGGATAACTGATTCACCCCCCCCTCTCAGTTATCAACATGAGTAACGTTAGACGATTAAGACCTAATCAACGGAGACTTGGGATCATGAATTCTCTGAATTCATCGTATCTTTCAAGATGAATAAAGGTTAATGTGTACTTTTATTCTATGCTTGTTTATGACTAACATCATGACCAACACATACATGCAATGGACCTGACCAAAATATTCATTTAAACCTAAAACTTTTTAGGTCCACCTTTTATGTATAAATAGAACATTAACAAAATGCATACAAGTATAAAGATATACAAACAAACCTTGTATATGCAAACAACTTTGTATATGCAACCCGATGACTTAGAAAACTGGACAACCCATTTTGTGACTAACATAAGGACCCGATATACAAAGGATATTGTATATGAGCAACCTTTGTAGGAGTCCAGGACAACACTGAGAGGGGGAGTGAATCAGTGTTGTGTAAAAATTCAAATCTTTTTGCAAACTTTAACTTTCAAGACACAAAGAGAGAAAGATATCATTTATTTGTTTCACACATGTGCACATAACTCAGAATGAAGTAAGAGAATAAAACCTCATGAGTAAATCATACAGAGAGAGAGGGAGAAGATCAATATGAAACATGACACAAGATTGGCACGAGTGGAAAACCCTCCAGGGGTAGAAAAACTACTCCAAAACTACCTCACTGACTTTATCAAAAATCTCACTGATTACAATATTTAGAAGCACCAACTTCATGGAGCACTAACCCCTAATTCATTTAGAAGCACCAAATTCAAGGAGCACCAACCCCTAATTCATTTAGAAGCACCAACTTCAAGGAGCACCAACCCCTAATACAGAACAAACTGTAAAGTGTGCAAGAAGTGATTGCCACTCAATTTGAGTTGCACAATTACTCAACATGTCTTCTCTAAATTTGCAATCATACTTAATCCAATCTGCTTATCAATTTCATGATCTCTGCATAATCAAATTACCTGATACATTCTCAATGTCTTCCTCTGCATTTCATCTTTAATAAAAACCTAATTCATTTTATCTTTGCATATAGTCTTCAAACTTCATAAGAATCAATCTATATCACAAGTTGTATTCAATTTGCATATTGATTCTCATCTGTATGTTTCATCTCTATCTTCAAAAAGATCTCTATGAACTTATCATCTGTATATTTCAACTCTGTGTCTCAAGACATTTCATCAATGCACCTAAAAAACAATATTATACAAATTGGATGTCCTTCCATCTTTTCATATTCCTCTGTGCATATTCAATTCTTCAAAACAAAATCATATAATAGAAAACCCCATTTAAAAACTCTTCATGTTCTCTGAGCATAAATAAAAACTATTCAATTTTCTTCCTCTTTGTACAAATCCCTTCAATTTCTTCATCTCTGCAAAAATAAAATCATATGTATATATATTTTCTTCTCTGCATCATTGAAATTCTTCAAAAATATCATTCATCTTCTTCAAGCTTGTAAAGAAACCACTTCCTCAATTTGCAAATAAAAACTTCACAAAGAAATACTTCAAATCTTGAAAAAATCTTTCATTGGATCCTTATAAAACTCTTGATCTTCCACAATTTCTTTCCACAAAAAAAATCATCTTTTTGTGCCAAAATAATCTCCTCAAAAAAAAATTCTGCATAAAAAATCTTTCATCCAATAATGCACCTGCAATTTCTTCAAAAAAAAATCACTCCAAAAAAAATTCTCCATATTTTCACATTGAAATCCATTGTCTTCATTAAAAAAAAACAATAAAAGAAACATTAAAATCTACCTTCTAAAAAGAAGGAAACTCCTTATCAAAAATGGGAATTAAAAAATAAAGTTTCTAAAAATAAGAATAAAGCCATAAATATGACTTTAAAATTGGGCTTCTTCCTTTGATAAGGATATTTAAATATTTAGAAGCTTTTTAATGAATAAAGCTTTTCACTCATAAATCCATACCATGCTTTTTCAAAAACTTAAAAATCTTTCCTCCTTTCAAATTATTAACTATAAACCATTGCATGTAACTCGTGACCAATGCAGTCTCTTGAACAAGGATGGGGCAGGTCATTCACAATGACATGTGACCCCTCTAGTAGGTTGCATAAGTGAAATGACCTTCTCTCATAGGTCAATGATAATTTAAAACAAAAACATGGATAGGTGATAAGATAGAATATATAAGGATTTTGAGAGATGTTTATTTAAGACACATTTAAACCATTTTTCTACCAATACTATGTTAAGCTCTGCCACTGAACCTCTTATATAAGGAATGTGTCATGAGGTTTGTAATTACGATGAAGAGCAAGTGAAACTACTGAGTTGAACAAGCAAGTGAAACCAAGGAGATGAACATCAAAATCATCTATACTAATGCCGACACCCACTGATCCTCTGAACAACACAAACAAGTTAATATGATTTCATCACCATACTTATCACTACAAATCATTTAAATCAATTACTTTTGTCTCAACAATGTGACCACCATAAGCTTGTGCAAGAACAAATCTCCTTCCATAGACTTGAATTATCAAGAACTAAATGAATATTCTCCTCATTGTTGAACTCATCTAAATTCTCCTCAACCATGGATGATGACCATTACCAACATCAAACAACTTGATTCCTACCATAAGTGAACAACTATGAAATGCATGATCATGAACAACTTTTGTCAATAGTGCAAGTGATCCTTAAATGTACGTGATCCTTAAATGTCCTACAGTCCTAAAGATACCTTGTGAATATGCACAACAACTCAACTCTCTCAATACCTTTTGACATCAATGACAAACTATCACCATCAATCTCCCCCTTTGTCATTGATGGAAAAACTCCATGAAGCATTCTTTCTTTCTCCCCCTTTTTGACATCTGATGACAAAGCTTGAATTAACTCCCCCTAAGAACAACTCCATTGAAATATGTTATAGCATGATCATAACCGTTATAATCATATTGAATTATGAACATTTTGAAGGCACAAACTCCTATTAACAAGTAATGATTTATGATGCTAACAATCCTGAAACCAACATATGACCAACCTTACTGAACATTATCATTTTCTACTGGTGATTCAAGACATACCTTTACTTACCTCTGATTAACTAATGAACAAGGTATCACCATCAATTTTACAAGCATCTCTAGATGTCATGGCTTGAAGCACATACCTGACCACTTCAAAACTAGAATCACACAATTTGAACATACCTCCCTGAAACATATTAATGATGAGACCCATCAAAGAACCATGTCAGATTATCACATCAAGAATCACTTCTAAATGAACATTCATTCTACAACCAAGAATGAAGATCATCCTCCTGCACAAGATACCTTTTTGCAACACAATGTTAAATCTGATATATATTGCAATCAACAATAATTAATGCCTCTTGACTCTATAGTACAAATCAACCAATATCTTCTTGCAACAACACTTTCCAAAAACACTTTGGATTGCAACATCATGACAACTCAACAAGATATGAACAAGATATAAAAGGATCAATATCACTGAACATCTTATCAACAACATGTATTCATTATGACATCATGAACCATTGATCACCTATTTCACTGACATGCACCTCCTAAAACCTTTTTGGGGATAATTGATGGAACATGAATAACTCCCCCTTACTTCATGCTCTTAGCTATCCAACTAATGATGTAACTTGTGTAAGATGTACAAGTTTAGGATCCTTCTTGTCCTGACTTTGTTTTCTTCTCCAAACCTGTATAAACCTTTTCTTTTCTTTGCTCAAGGTGTCTGCTCTAGATGTCTTCAATTTATTCCTACAAAACTGTGCCTTATGCCCAAGATTGTGACACTTAAAGCATGTGACATTATAACCAATTAGAAGAGTAAAGAAATCATATTTCTTTGACATGCCAAAAGTACTTCCATAATCATATCTTCTATGCATCCAACAATCTCTTTCTATGTGACCAACTTGGTTACAATTGTAACATATTAGATTAGAACTCTTATTTGTCATTCTAGAAATACTTTTGTCCTTATGCCACTCAACATCATTTCTAGCATAAGATTGACAATCTCTAGCTCTATGACCATAGATATTACAAGAATAACAATATCCATGAAACTGAGAATAATTATACCTTATTGAATGGTATTGCCTAACAGGTGGGGGTCTGTTTGTTCTTTCTCTTCCAACATCAGAAACTTTATCTTTTGCTTTCTTCTTGTCTTCCTTAGGAGCAGCAACATTTCTAAGTTTGGAACACTCTCCTTCTTCAATACTCTTTTCAAATAGCAGATTCTTGTGCAACTTAGAGGAAGCCTTTTCTAACTCCTTTCTTAAAGACTCTATTTCTGATTCTAGTTTTAGACACTCACTAGTTTTAGCTTCAAAAATAGATTTGGTAAAATCAACAACCCTTTTTGCTTCTTCTACTTCTGTCTTCATAGTAATAATCAATTCGTTTGAAGCATTTGCTTGACTTCTTAAATCCATAATTAGATTTCTAGCCTCTTCAAGGTCTGAAACAACTTTGTCCTTAGAGACTTTTTCATGTTGAAGTTGATCTTCTATTTTCTTATTCTCTTTTTTGAGCTGCTTGATTGTATCCAAGGAACACAATAATTCACCTTCTAAATCAACTTCATAATTATCTTCATCAAACTCCTATTCATCTTTATCCATAAAGAATTCTTCTTCTTTACCATCAATCTTAGTAGCAAAGTTATCTTTAGTTTCATCAAGTTCTTGTCTTCTTAGATTTATATTGAAGTCTTCCCTTTTATCAAAATTCTCAACTACAGAATCATTCTTTTTGCTAGTCTTAACTAAGACTTGTTTTTCATCAGCATCAATCTTTTCTCTATTCAAGACCTTATTTCTATTCTTCTTTCCCAAGGTACTCCACACATAGGATCTACCCAAGCTAATTAAGCTTTAGAAGGGAACCTGGCTCTAATACAAATTGTAGGAGTCCAGGACAACATTGAGAGTGGGGTGAATCAGTGTTGTGTAAAATTTCAAATCTTTTTGCAAACTTTAACTTTCAAGACACAAAGAGAGAAAGATATCATTTATTTGTTTCACACATGTGCACATAACTCAGAATAAAGTAAGAGAATAAAACCTCATGAGTAAATCATACACACAGAGAGAGAAGATTAATATGAAACATGACACAAGATTTGCACGAGTGGAAAACCCTCCAGGGGTAGAAAAACCACTCCAAAACTGCCTCATTGGCTTTATCAAAATTCTCACTGATTACAATATTTAGAAGCACCAACTTCAATGAGCACCAACCCCTAATTCATTTAGAAGCACCAACTTCAAGGAGCACCAACCCCTAATATAGAACAAACTGCAAAGTGTGCAAGAAGTGATTTCCACTCAATCTGATTTGCACCATTACTCAACATGTCTTCTCTGAATTTGCAATCATACTTAATCCAATCTACTTATCAATTTCATGATCTCTGCATAATCAAATTACCTGATATATTCTCAATGTCTTCCTCTGGATTTCATCTTCAATAAAAACCTGATTCATTTTATCTTTGCATATAGTCTTCAATCTTCATAAGAATCAATCTGTATCACAAGTTGATTCTCATCTGTATGTTTCATCTCTGTCTTCAAAAAGACCTCTATGAACTTATCATCTGTATATTTCAACTCTGTGTCTCAAGACATTTCATCAATGCACCTGAAAAACAATATTATACAAATTGAATGTCCTTCCATCTTTTCATATTCCTCTGTGCCTACTCAATTCTTCAAAACAAAATCATATAATAGAAAACCCCATTTAAAAACTCTTCATGTTCTCTGAGCATAAATAAAAACTATTCAATTTTCTTCCTCTTTGTACAAATCCCTTCAATTTCTTCATCTCTACAAAAATAAAATCATATATTTTCTTCTCTGCATCATTGAAATTCTTCAAAAATATCATTCATCTTCTCCAAGCTTGTAAAGAAACTACTTCCTCAATCTGCAAATAAAAACTTCACAAAGAAATACTTCAAATCCTGAAAAAATCTTTCATTGGATCCTTATAAAACTCTTGATCTTCCACAATTTCTTTCGACAAAAAAAATCATCTTTTTGTGCCAAAATAATCTCCTCAAAAAAAATTTTGCATAAAAAATCTTTCATCCAATAATGCACCTACAATTTCTTCAAAAAAATTCACTCCAAAAAAAATTCTCCATATTTTCACATTGAAATCCATTGTCTTCATTAAAAAAAAACAATAAAAGAAACATTAAAATCTGCCTTCTAAAAAGAAGGAAACTCCTTATCAAAAATGGGAATTAAAAAATAAAGTTTCTAAAAATAAGAATAAAGCCATAAATATGACTTTAAAATCAGGCTTCTTCCTTTGATAAGGATATTTAAATATTTAGAAGCTTTTTAATGAATAAAGCTTTTCACTTATAAATCCATACCATGCTTTTTCAAAAACTTAAAAATCTTTCGTCCTTTCGAATTATTAACTATAAACCATTGCATGTAACTTGTGACCAATGCAGTCTCTTGAACAAGGATGGGGCAGGTCATTCACGACGACATGTGACCCCTCTAGCAGGTTGCATAAGTGAAATGACCTTCTCTCACAGGTCAATGATAATTTAAAACAAAAACATGCATAGGTCATAAGAGAGAATATATAAGGATTTTGAGAGATGTTTATTTAAGACAAATTTAAACCATTTTTCTACCAATACTATCTTAATCTCTACCACTGAACCTCTTATATAATGAATGTGTCATGAGGTCTATAATTACGATGAAGAGCAAGTGAAACCAAGAAGATGAACATCAAAATCATCTATACTAATGCCGACACCCACTGATCCTTTGAACAACACAAACAAGTTAATATGATTTCATCACCATACTTATCACTACAAATCATTTAAATCAATTACTTTTGTCTCAACAATGTGACCACCATAAGCTTGTGCAAGAACAAATCTCCTTCCATAGACTTGAATTATCAAGAACTAAATGAATATTCTCCTCAACCATGGATGATGACCATTACCAACATCAAACAACTTGATTCCTGCCATAAGTGAACAACTGTGAAATGCATGATCATGAACAACTTTTGTCAATAGTGCAAGTGATCCTTAAATGTACGTGATCCTTAAATGTAAGTGATCCTTAAATGTCCTGTAGTCCTGAAAATACCTTGTGAAGATGCACAACAACTCAACTCTCTCAATACCTTTTGACATCAATGACAAACTATCACCATCAACCTTGTATGTTTCGACATTGTATATGCAACCCGATATACAAAGGACCTTGCATATACAATGACCAGACATACAAAGGACCTTGTATATGCAACATACAAACCCAATTGTACATTTTACCAAAACACTCATAACATGCAAAATATAGGGAATTTTAAAATGGTTCAAAAAGCAACCCTCCCTCATTTTTAACAAGGAATTCACCCATACTCTGCCCTAGTACTTAATGTTTATTTTTCTTTATTTTCAACAAGGTTTGCAACTTTCACTCTCTTTTTCTCTTTTACAACCAAACAGTCCCACACACAAAAGCAAAAGCAAAGCCATAATAGGGGTCCTCATTTTGCTAATGAGTAAAATGGGGTGTGTTGTGAGCATCATAATAGGTATGATAGTGCTCACCACTCGACCCTAGATCCTTCAATGTTAGGATGAAAGGAGGATTTTAACATCTAAACAACAAAAGATTAATGAAATCTAATTTTACCCTAAACATTTTGGTGAACCCATGTTTTTGGACTTAAATTGCAACTTTCTGACTGTTTTCCTTCATATTTGGTGTGATTTCATTCATTCATATAGGCAGTTACTTTATTGCATTGAGAAATTTTCAAAAAAAATAAAAATACAAAAAAATTGCATTGTTTGGCTTACTAAATTGCATCAGTTCTTCCTAAATTTTCCTAATTCATGATTTTTGCATCAGATCTGATATAAACTATAGAAAAATATAAAAATTCAAAATTTTGCCTTGCATTTTCATCATTTAATTGCTAAGGTTTTGTGGAAATTTAGACAATTTTATATAACCTAGTAATTCCAAAATCTAGGGTTTGTAGGAAAAATCTTTTATCAGATTTTTCTACTGATTTTAGAGGCTCATTAAAAATTGCATTTGTCTATAGTCTTGCATTTTAGTGTGAATTTGCATTTAGATTCAAAATATTTGCATTTTTGCATAGAAAATTTCCACAAAAACTAGCAATTTTGATGCATTTTCATTAAATTTGCATGGGAATTTTGCATGTTAAGGATTGAAAATCATTTTCAGATCTGAGATTAATTTATTTCATCATAAATCATACTTCAAAGCATTCACATATCATTTTGTCCCAAGATCTCAAACCTAGGACTTCAAAAACAACGATTTTCACTCAATTTGGCCTTATCAACTCTCTAAACTTGCACTATAGGAGTGTTGTGAAGGATATTTTTGTATTAATTTTCTATTATCAGGGTAATAATTTTCTTCCCCTCATAAAAAATATTCACAACACCATTTTATCAGGCTCTTGTAGTGAAAATTTGGCAAAAAACTACACATTTTAACCATTTTTGCCCTAGGGTTTGACCTAGTTTGCACTCCAAGCGTGTTGTGATCAATTTTATGGATTGAGGTGACTGATATTATTGATATTATTTTCTATACCTCCTGAAATTCCTTACAACACCCCTTTTTCTAGGTCTTGGAGTTGAAAAATCATGAAAAATAGCTTATTTTTGCTATATTTTCACTAGGGTTTGATCTTAAGTGGCACTAAAATCATGTTGTTATGGGTATTTTCACACCAAGTGGCTGTTATTACTGATATCATTTTCTTTCCATCATCCTTTTCCTCACAACACCCTTTGTTATGCCCTTTTGTATTAAGTTTTGGTGAAAAAAGTGCTTATTTTGACATATTTTCGCTATATTTTAACTTGGCATTATCTTGGATTTGCATCAAGATTGTGTTGAGAGTGATTATATTTCTGTTTTGGACTGATATAAGACATATAACTTGCTTCCCTAGACTGAAATCCTTACAACACCGTTTTGTTCAATCATTTGCATTGAAAAGAGTACATAAAATCAAGCATTTTGGTCGTCAATCATATCCTTCTCCTAGGATTTGTTCTCTTAGTTTATGTGTCATGTGTTGTATGCTTTTGTATAAGATTTATGACACACTATTCTAAAAACAATATCCCTTTGAGAAGAAGTAAAAGATTAATGGGATCAATGCTCTTGAAGAAGTTGTTACTTTGGACACCTTCTTTACAAAGGGAGAAACTCAAATTGTGCAAGATATCATACATCCTCCAACCTCAATGGAAGAACAAAATTTTTAGGATGTTGATAACACTATTGAGGAAACAAGATATGTATCTAATGAGCAAATAGAAAATTTGGATAAAGACCTAGCTGAATTTCAAACATTTATGGAAAATGAGGGAATAGCTGAAGAAGCCATTCCTACAATTCATAATATAAGAGAATTGATAAAATAAGGACAAGATGGTGTTAATGCACTTTGTGGTCTAGCACATATTATACAAACCAATATCATTCCAATAACCTAATGTGTACAAATGATTAATAACACTTTATCACCATCTCATACTCAAGTTTGCATACCTATACCAAATACAGGAGTATCCACTTTTACATCAACAATCTTAACAACTAATGTGAACGCTTGTAGTAATGCTACCACTGGTATTGGAGTATCTAATGGCACTAATTACAAAGCTATGGGATTTAATTATCAAAATTTGGTTCCTAAAGGGACATCCTCTATGCATAATGGTTCCCAACCACCTATCTATTCCACTCATTTCTAGCTACCTATTACATACTCGCAAACATCTTCCACCTATCAGTATGGCCAACCACCGTTAACATATTCTCAGCCTCTACCTATTGTATCTCAAGCTCAATCATCTCCTCACCTTGGTTCCAATTCCTCACAACAAACTGCATCTCCCAATGATGACATCCTAAACCAAAATTTAGAGGGCATGACTGCTTTGCAACAAAAGGTAACAAATTTGACAAATTCTTTGCAGCCTAGTCTACCAACATATCATGCCTGTAATCCATTATCTTATGCAATCTTGAGAACTCCTATGCCTGAGAGGTTTGAGACTCCTCGCTTTGAAAAATATGGTGGAAAATGTGATCCTAATATTCATGTGGCAGCATTTACAGCTATGTGTAGTGAATTTTATTTTGAAGAAGATTTGTTAGCAAAACTTTTCCCATGATCTCTCAAAGATACTACTTTAGAATGGTTTTTCTTGTTGCCTCTTAATTCAATACACTCCTTTTCATAGTTGATTGATCAATTTTTACAAAATTTTCAAGCAAATATCGGACCCCAAGTCACTCTTATTGACTTGGTTCAATGCAAACAAGGTCCCAAAGAAAAGTTGACTGAATTCATTGGTCAATATCAAGGACTTTATGTGTAAATTCAGTATTAGATGAAAGATGAAGATGTTAAGAAGATATTTATTACAAATCTACAACCTAATATTCATGATAAGGTTCTCTTAATGAAATATAACTCCTTTCAACATTTTTGCACCACTCTTTGCGATTATCAACTTTCGTCTAGTCAATATGAAAACCAAAACTCATTGGCTCAAGGCGGTCAATCCATGGGTGGATCATTACAAAACAATTTTAAGAGGAACAATAATAGGAGTTTCATCAAGATAAATGGACCAAATACAAATGTGTCTACTATAAATAATCCAAAGAAAACATCATATCAACCAAGAAAGTTTACTCTGATATCTGAGTCCTATCATTCTATCATGAATCAAGCTATGAGTAATATCATTCTGAAGCTTCCCCCGATCAAGCCTATTGATCCTAGTAAAAAAGGACCTTACTTCGATGCTAATCCATTTTGTCATTATCATCAAACGTAAGGACATGACACTAAACGATGTATGCATCTTAAACATGAAATACAAGACATTATTGATTCAAATGTCATCCAAGTATCAGGTGTGAATGATAATGGAAATAAGTCAGTTGCTCCTCTGAATTAGAATTTAAAAATCCTCACTAATCCTTTTCTTGAGCATACCAAAAATAATATGGTGGAACAAGATTTAGTGGAAGTTGACGAGGATGATTACTTGGACTATGATAGTATCATGGGTATGATTGAAGTCGATAAGAAACAAATGGACAATCCACCTCATCCACTAGGAAACATAATTTATGCTGAGGTTCCTCCTCTGTTATCCTTATATGGATCAGGAGATAATCAAAATGCATCTGAAAAGAAAGAACAATGACCGATACAGATGAGTAAGATGGTACAGGATGACTCCCATTACTATTCTAGAAAGATTCAACAATGAAAACTCACTAAAAATAAAAAAAGAGCAAGATGACAATCAGTAGTTAGAAATAATAGTGGTTCTCCCCCTCACAAGAAACAAAAAGTCTCATTTAAACAATGATTTAATGAAAAATCATCATATAATAACAAACAAGACTTTCATAAGAACCACTCAAATTTTGCTTTAAACATGATCGAGTACCTCTCCAAGAGGTTCGAGAGCTCCAAGATGTAATATGAAGACCCTACAGGTAAGTATCTCTAACCCTTTATCTCTCTTGTGATGTGCTTCCCCCGTGATGTGTTATGTATTGTTTAGGCCTCCTGGGATGACCTCAGATTCTCCCGTAAGGTTCAAGATACTAGGAGACCACCTCTATTGTGACCTTCTATTTGTATCATCATTCCTCTAAATTGCCTCTCTCTGATTTCATTGTTGTGTGTTGTGTCTTACAGACATAGCATCGTGGTTGGTGACCTGGGGGCACCCTCCTATGTGACTATCCCTAAGAGACTTATTTCTCTTCTCTTATTTATTGTTTCCTTTCCTCTAGTGTTTCCACCTAGTAGGCAGATGATGACAAACATTTATATTGATGCAGATCTAGTGTCCCTTTCGAGAGCAATCAAAAAATGGACTTAGTTCCTAATATGACAATGGGGTTGTATATCTTATCTGAATTTTGGCTAGTGGAAGCACTTGTGCTTTCCACGTAGTGAATTTTATGATGTTTCTATCACATTTACAAACCTTAACAATACTACTACTCTGTGCACCTTTGTTTGTCTTTGAATCTAGCCTTGGCGGTACTCAATTCAGAGAGCTTCGTGATATAGCATCATGGTTATCCTTGAACTCCAAATTCATTGTATAACCTTGGCTCTTTGTGTGGTTAATCATATGCATTGATGTTGTTATTTATCATGATTTCATAGACACTAACATGTTTCTTGCAGGGATGTGTTTGTGGGAACATTTGGTAATTGTAAAGTACATGTCACCTCTGGGGGGCATGGGCTTTGTGAAAGTCAGTGTTCACTTGTCTATTTTCTTCCTACCTTAACATGCTTGATATCGATAACTGATATCAACCACCTAAGGTGGGGGCATATATAAGGTAAGTTGTCTATTATAGATGTTAGCAATGTGTTTGACCTCAGATGCAAAGACTTGCTCCCGAGGGTAGTGTATCATGCATCCTAAGCTTGTTTGCAATCCATCAATCAATCATGTAAGCCCTCTATGGAGGTGGGGATGGTGTATTTCTTGGAGTAGATTGTATCATCCTATCATTTTCAAAAGTCATCTATGGAGACAGGGAGCGGTTCTGTGACTAAATTAACCCTTAAGAGTGTTTTTGGTGATTGTTCTGGTGAAGCCCAATCATCGGTGTGTGCCTATAATGTGCTTGAGATGGTGATGAGCCTAGAAAAAGGGAACACACCATCGCTTATCTGCCATGTTTTCTCCGTGTCTTCAAGTGTGTGTTTTGGTGTGCTTGTTTTATGTGGCATGTTTATTTCCCCATATGCAAAGACCAGCGCCCTCAGGTAGTGCTTCCTACATTTTTGGGAGGTTTTATGTGTCTTGCATGTGTGTTGCCCCATATATACTGAGACCTACACCCTCAGGCAGTGCATCCTATATTATGGGAGGTTTGTTTACTTTCCAGTACTTGCATTTCCATTTCATATATATGAGAAAAAGAAAAGAAAAGATATCATTTCTATCTTCCATGCATTAATGTGTCTTCTATGCATTGACTATCTGCTTCATGTTTTGTGTGACTGTAACTGTATTCTCCATGTTTTGCATGCCTGTTATTGTTTTCTATGTGATTGGCATATCTTCTCTGTGCTTGGTGTATTTGTTGTGTTTGTGACCTTACTTTAATGCATGTATTGGCCTCATGTTTATACATACATTAAAGTGGGGGCTAAATGTAACATCATAAAATGTCCCCTTGGCGGCCTTTCCCTCATAAGGTTTAGCTCTCGGGTCTTTAGCATGCATTTAGGACATTTTAGTTCATATTTTGGCATTCCAATGGAATGAGACCTGCATTCCATGGCAAATTGGACCTAGGGGGACCCCTTGAGCTGTACCCTTCCCAAAATAGGGGGAAGACTTGGGTACCTATGCCCTAGTCCTGCCCTATTTTGGGGCAGCCCCAATTTCTGGGTGTTGCTTTATGACTGTTAGTTGGTTCTTTTGCCGACATGGTAAAGTTTGATTTTTAAAATCTTGGCAGGAATGCTTGTAGGTGCATATATAAGCATGTTTAGGCATTCATTTGTAAACTAGATGATTCCTAGCAAGCTATTGTGTTCTCAAGGTGATTCAAGGCTTTCTATTGTGTTGCAAGAGCAGAATTGTATGTTTTGTGTGTTGATATTTGCAGATTTGAGCATCAATCTCCTCATGGCATGAAGAGCATCTTCCTCCATGAGAGCTTCACTACAAGGTGACATAATATTGTGTTTTTATCATTGATTCCTTCATTTTTTGCCTCTGCCTCACAAGGGCATGCACTCTTTGTCTAAAAATAGTGTTCAGAGACTTAATTGTCCTCTGTGGTTTGACTGAGGCAAGCCTCTAAACACCACAACCCCCAAACCAAGTCTTGTGATTGCAGGTTATAGGTGTTGCATCTAAAAAAGTGGAGTTGCAGGAAGGCTTGGCAGGCGTCAAGGATTCAAGATTTGAAGAAAAGTTAGACAAAGGAGCACTTCTAGGACTAGGGCACCCACAACAGTGTCCTCTGCAGATAAATTTTGGGAAACAGAAGTTACAGGGCTGATTATTTTTTGAAGGAGGTCTAGATTCCCTGAAAAAGCATGTACCTTAGACTTGGGCACCCACACCTTAGTCCCTAAATGTTCTACCTAGGAACCCTGAAAAATAGGTATTCTGTGATTTATTATTTTACTCCTGTTTGCAAGAGCTTTTTCTGTTACTCATCAATTTGTTGTCGTATTTGCGTAATTAGTATTTTAATGGTTAATTGGACATAAGAGAAGGAAAGTTAATAATTAAATTCCCTAACCCAAGTTTCCATTCATTTGTAAGTGACCTAATGTATGATAGTGCTCGCCACTCAACCCTAGATCCTTTAATGTTAGGGTGAAAGGAGGATTTTAACATCTAAACAACAAAAAATTAACGAAATCCAATTTTACCCTAAACAGTTACAAGCTATAAAAGTGAAATATGAAAGCTCGAAGATGAACAATGATGAAAACATATTAGTGTTTATGCAAAGAGTTGATGAACTAGTTACAGGGATAAAATCCATAGGTGGAACTCTTGATGAACAGGAAATTGTCACGAAAATACTCAGATCTCTGCCCAAGTCCTAATGTCACAAGGTGGCCATGATAGAAGAATTCATGCAAGTAAAAATAGTTAACAGGGATTAGTTGCTTGGTAAGCTTACTACTTTTGAAATGAGGGAGTTAGATGATGCTCTACCAACATTTGAGACTGCCTTCAAATCCAGTACTCCAAAAAGTACTTCCAGATTAGAAAAGTGTAAGTTAGAATTTGATGATGAGATAGATGAAGTTGAAGCCAACTTTATGGATAGGATGCAAAGAGGATCCAATAAGTATAAAGGAAAATTACCTTTCAAATGTTTTTCCTATGGTAAAGTTGGTCATTTTGTTTCCAGATGTCCTGAAAGAATTGAAAGAAATAGAAGAAAATATGAGAATAGGCCTAGGACCCAAAAGAAGTGTTATTATGTTGAAGATTTTGATGATGATGGAGTATCAGATAATGGTGAACCAGATAATGCTAATTCCTCTATAAATGAATGCATGTTCATTTCTATTAAGGAAGATCTTGTGTCTACTAATTCTTCTAACTATATGAAGGAAGAAAAACCAGTGGAAAGTACTTTGGCTGCTTAGGTCATCAAGGACAAAGATGAATGGGTTATTGATAGTGGTTACTCTCACCACATGACTAGTGATACAAGTAAGTTTATAAGTTTGGAAAGATATGATGGTGGACTAGTTAGGTTTGGATATGACACAACTGGTAGGATTTGTGGAAAATGATCTATTTCTTTTGATGGCAAGGATAATACTGAAGATGTCTTTTATGTGAAAGGATTAAAGCACAATCTTCTAAGTGTGGGTCAGATGTGTGACAAGGGCTATGACTTAAGCTTTAAGGACAATGGATGCAAGATCAGTGAAAGCTCTGAAATAGTCATTGCAACTGGTAAGAAGACCAGAGGTAATATCTATCATTTGAAAGGAACTGAGAACTATTGCTTGTTGACTTAGATTGATGAAAGTTGGTTATGGCATAGAAGGTTGTGTCACATAAATTTTGATAATATTATGAAGATAAGTACTACATAGATTGTTAGAGATCTACCTAAGCTTGTGAAGCCTACTAATCCAATTTGTAAGGAGTGTCAATTTGGGAAATAGACAAGAACAAGTTTCAAAAGAAAGGATCAATCAGTTGGAGGACTACTTGAGCTATTGCATATAGATCTGTGTGGACCTACCAGAGTAAGAAGTTTGCAAGGAGACAAGTATTTCATGTTGCTCATTGATGATTATTCTAGAATGAATTGGGTCACATCTTTAAAAGAAAAAGCTAAAGCTCTAGATAAATTCAAGGCATTTAAGGCAATGGTTGCAAATGAGATGGATTTCAAAATCAAATGTTTGAGATTTGATAGAGGAGGATAGTTCACATCAAATGAGTTCAATTTTTTTTGTGAAGAGCATGGAATAAAGAGACAATTATCTGTGCCTAGAACTCCACAACAAAATAGAGTTGTTGAAAGGAAAAATAGAACAGTTCAAGAAGTAGCTAGAACCATGATGAAGGAAGCTCATCTTCTAGAAGCATATTGGAGAGAGGAAATTCACACTACAGTATATATCTTGAATAGAGTTCAAGTAAAAGGTAACAGTTCAAAAACTCCCTATGAATTGTGGCATGGTAGAGTTCCTACTGTGAAATATTTCAATGTCTTTCGTAGAAGATGTTATATCAAAAGAGAAGAAGATTTAGGCAATTTTGATGCTAGATGTGATGAAAGAAGCATTCTTGGTACCGGTGCTATAATAAGAGGATGAATAAAATCATTGAAAGTGCAAATGTCAAAGTTGATGAGTGTAAAGAAAGGTCTTTAGAACCAAGTGGATATTAGTTAGATGGTCCAGATGTTTTAGAAGTGGTGAAGCATGAAGACAACACAGATGAAGAATAACAAGCTCTGATAAGTGCTACCAAAACTCCAAGATATGTAAGAATCAGTCATTTTTAAAAATCAAATCATAGGAGATAAGAGAAAAGGGATCTTAACTAGAAGAAAACCTGTAGAAGAATAAGTAAATTTATGTCTGATCTCTAAGATTGAACCTAAAACTGTGGATGAGGCATTCAAAGATGAGAATTGGATAAAGGCCATGGAAGAAGAATTGATGATGATAGAGAAGAATCAAACTTGGGATCTTGTTCCTAGACCAATAGACAAGAATGTGTTGGCCTCGTTTTCAACTATCCAAATTTTAAACTTTTTGCATATCAAATCCCTGTGCCAAGTCATCTTTTCAGTTACAATTTGTCGATGTCGTGCATGTCAATCATGTTGGTAACTCATTATCAAGATGTCCTATTTTGTCTTGTTCATTCAATAGTATCCCAAGTCAAAATTTACATTACATCAGCTTAGTAATATTATTCTTTGCCTCCACTTTCATTTCATACTAAGTTTGCATCAACTTTTGTTTTTCACAAAGTTCACATCAGTTTTTCTGGAAACCATGCGTTGGCTTTCGAATCCCACAAATCTTGCATCAATTTTTTTTTTTCGTTAAGTTCATGTTAACTTATGAGTTTGGCTAAGTTCATGCATTTTGGCTTTTTGCTAACTAAAAGCAATGGCGTAATTTTACAAGTTTGGAGAAATCCACGTTCACTTTTTATACGGCAGCCGGGAGATAAAAAGTGATTTTTATTGTTCAAAAATAACAAAAAAGCATATTTCTCTCCTTTGAGAAAGTGCAAAAAGAACCAAAACACATAAATTTTACAATGGCATCAAAGGTTTCAAGTTTGTTATATACTTGGGTAAAAGCTTGTTGTATTTTCCTATACCCACGTTCATCTCCTGAAATCAAGGAAATGCCTTTTGAGTTTTGTTGGAACGGAGGCATTTTAGTGGCTGGACTCCTCTAAACTCGTACCATAATGTCAACTATTAAACAATAACTAGTGTTTATCATTGTTTTCAATGCATGTAGCGGGTATTGTGCCTTGTTTCTAATAAAGAAATCTTATGCTAAACTCATAAAAGAGTTGCATGCCGAAGAAGGTGGCCTTGTAAAAACCATAAATCCAACGTCAATCTTCAAGTAATCGACATGTGGATAACAGTGTGAAATGGATATGCTAGTATAAAGGAATGCACTGTGTGTAGTTATCAAACACTTGACAAAAAGCCTTAAATAAGTGGTATCGTGGCACATAGTATATGGACAGAAATTAGTTGTTGAGAAAGGCTTTAACAAACATTGCCATTCCTCACGGCCTAATGAAAAGGCAAAATAAATGCTCAACAACTACTCGATGGAATGACTCAAAGAGTAATATCAAGAAATATTGAGTAAGAATTAAAAAACCTCCAAGCAAATCATTAAACCTGCATGCAAAATGTTGAAGCATGATAAATGGCATTGGACTGTTTGACACAATGCTTCAAAGAGATATGACTTCATGCAATGAATAGATTGCGAGATATGAACAAAGTGGTTTCGATGAAGAATGCTATAGAAACTTTCCAACAAATGCAACTAGCGGGTGCAATGCCAAACCCCATGACTATTTCCAAGCTTCGCTTACAAATGGAGGAGCTTCACTACCGAGGACTCCCTTTTGGAAGACTAAGCTATGCACTATGTGGAAGGCTGGACTAACTAGATCAAGTGGATTAATAACCATGGACGTATTGGAGAATTACTAGAGGAAAGTTGGGAATTTTGGTGGGATGAGGAACAAGAACACCTTAAATGTTCAGGCTTATGTGGACAGATTTGTGAAATAATTTTATCGTTAAGATTTTTCTTCTTCCAGTATGCCCTACTTTATCATCTTAACACTACAGGAGATAATAAGAGTGTCTTGCTATATGGACTATCATGGATTTTCACAGTTGTAGTTTTATTGGTACTGAAGCCTGTGTCGATGGGAAGAAGAAGATTCCATGCATGTTTTAAACTTATGTTGTGGCTTCTTAAGGGACTTCTTTTTGTTGGATTTGTGGTAGTTTTATTTTTTCTCTATCATTTTGGTCATATAATAGTGAGAGACTTGTATGCATGTATTCTTTCCTTCACACCCACTGGATGGACCTTGATTCAAATTGCACAAGCTTGCAAGCCACTTGTATACCACATAGGATTTTGGGACTCTGTTTGGGCTCTCACACAAGGTTGTGAGTTTATAATGGGACTACTGCTCTTTACACCTATTGCTATATTGGCTTGGTTTCCATTTGTTTCAGAGCTCCAAACTCGTCTAGTTTTCATTTAAGCCTTTAGAAGAGGTTTGTAATTGTCACATTTTCTGTCGCTAGAAAGATTGACTTGTCAAAAGAAAGATTGATCTTCAACAAATAAAGAGTTATACCAGCTTTGTGCTCTTTTAGTAAAGCATGTGAAAATATTTTGACATGCAAATTAAATAAGTTATGAGATGATACAATGGAATACGGTGATGGTAGGATATTCACAAAATGGTTTTGTTGAACAAGGTTTTCAAGACTTTCAACCAAATGCAACTATCAAGCACAAAGCTAGACTCCACGACATTTGTCGATATCCTCTCAGCCTGGGCATATGAGATGCTTTTGAAAAGGATATGCACAAAGTGGATTTCTTGAAGTGACATTGGAAACTTGTAAGCAAATGCGATTGGTACATTTAAAAACTAAACTCTACAGTCTTGTCAGCATCCCCATGGCTTGCAACAAGGTTTAGACATGTAGAAAGCATAATGAAACAAGCATTTTATTCTAATACTGTAATTGGAAATGCTCTGGTAGACATGTATTTAGATGCCATTTCTGCAAAATGGGAAGCATAGACAATGCAAATGAACTATTTGATAGAATCCTTCAAATATTTAGTTGATAGACTTCATATGTGAGGATTATAATTGTCTCACATCATCAGTTGTTCCTAGGGGTGTATTCCTTAAGCTTCCTATGGGTGCAAGTGCCAGTGTGATTCGAAACACCTTGATAAACTATATTACAAAATATGAAAGCATGGAAGAGGCATACGAACTATTTTAGAACTCACCTGATAGCAATGAGGTCAAATGTAATAATTTAGGTTACATACAAAATACATTTCTTGAAGATTCTTTAAAAACCCTCGAGCAAATGCACTTGGCAGGGACGTATTTGATTTGTTTAAGAAGTCTTTTTGAAACTACCAAAGAAAGTGTGAAGGTAGTTATAAAACCAAACTTCGTAATCTTTTCAGCATTCATGTGGCTTGTGCAAGAATAAGAGTTTTCAAATTTGTCAAGATATATCAAAAGAGATTGTTATTCGGTAGACTGCCACACTACAAATTGATTTGTTAAAGACGACCTTAGAATATTTAAGCAAACACCTTTGGTGAATATAAAACTAGAGTTTCCATGATCTTTACAATCAACTTTGCCTATGACCGAATGGGAATGTGAATTAACACATGGATATTCATCAAAATATAAGAGGATTGTTGTCAAGTTATTTTGTAAATACTATGGTATACATGCATGCAAATATGAGAGTGAAGTTGATAAATGATTGGAGATTTGGAGTAAAAGAAAAACAATGGGGTTATCATCAAACAACATTTATGAGGATGTCATGCCCAGAGTTGTGCCAGATGAAAAATGGTTCTTGGTAACAATGAAATTGGTGATATGGATTTCTATGGTGGCTATAGTTCCTTTGGGTAGTAGAGTACTTCTATTCTCCCAAAGTTGTTATTAAAGATTCCAAGAAAGGTGATATGCTACAAGTAAAAGTAAACAAGTCAATTTCTATAGAGACTCAACTTCCTTATGAACTAAGTTTGATGCAAGTAGAGTGAAAAAATTCAAAAAAAAACATTGATGATGACTTTTGTGTGAATATGATTTGGGACAATTCCTCTATGGCAATGGGTAGATTGAGATCTGATGCAGGTTTCAAAGTCACACCAAATAATATGAGGCATGATTATGAGAAACCTTGGAATGATGAAAAGTCTTGTTTGACAAGCTATGATCTAAATATGAAATGCATAGTCTCGAATGCTAATATCCAACTAGGAGAGAAGATGGGAAGTGACTTAGCAAAACACACAACTCAAAAGTTTCATGTTTCAAGTTACCTTTTTGTAAAAGTGACTTAAGTCACTCTTTGCAATATAAAGTGAGAAAATGAACCTTATTTCCAGAAAAGTGATGTAAAACATAAGCAAAAATATGGTTTATCACTTTATTATATTTCAAAGAGGTAGTTATGAGGTAGTTGTGAGGTAGTTACAAAGTGGTTACTAGGTGGTTATGGGAAAAAGCCTATAAATATGAGGCTATTTCAAATGTAAGGGGGGGAACTCTTTTGGAGAGAACTCTTAAAAAAAGGGGAAACTCTGGAGAAAATTTTAGAGATATTTTGTAAAGATTTTATATTTATACTATGTACAAAAAAGGATTTTGGAATTGTATAATTTCAAAGATAATGAAGAATATAGTTTAGTTCATGTGCTCTAAATGTGTTCCTATGTTATCATTGCTAATTTCTCATATGTTGAATTGGTAATCCTTTTTATGCACATATATAATACATTGATTAACTATGTGATTGATGTAATGAAACACACCCATCTCCTGGTATCTTATTTTGGATGTGCTTGTATGACCTATCTCTTCTTATGTTGAGGTTTATTGTACTCCTTTCATCATCATTGCATGTTTTAAACTATTCAATAATACCTCCTTTTTGTCATCATTATTAGTTGAGAAATCTCAATTGGTTTTCATATGTCTACTATCGGGTTTCCTGTTAGTCATCTTTTCCTAGTTTTGTGTTTTGTCCTTTATGTACTTTCAGGTTAAAAGTACACAAAAACCTACAAATACCCCTATCATATGAGGGAGTTGCCCCTCTAAAATGCAGAGGAAAGATGATAATTCAATAACAACTTCTCCAACTATTGGGACAATTTAGTCACTACTCTAAGGGCAATGAGTCATTTTCAAAGGTTATTTCGCAGTGACAAATTTGTTTACCAATAGATTTTTGGCTACTCTATTGGGGAAAGATTAAAGTGTTGGTGCCTTTCATTCCTCAAAATTGACAGTTATCTCCCTAGAAAAGAAATTGGTGACTCTATCTAAAAGAAGAATCCTAAAAAATGGTTTGTTATCGAAGAACCCAGATGCATAACTTGCAGTTTCTTTAACCAGACAGTGATAGTGATGATGAAGATTATCCTTTTTCTGCATCCTCATCTCAACAAAATCAAGTTCTTGATGATCCTAAGCAAGTAGAGTTTTTGAAGAGTTTCTATGGTGGCATGCAACTTGCTACTAATTAGGTTCATCCTTGTTTGCTTCAAACATTGCAGAAGATTGAAGAAAAAGATGGGAAGGAGACTCATTTTCTTTCTCGTGATCACAATTCCCTATCAGAGGAGATTCATGCACCAGAAGATAAAATAAATTGTGCTGAGATATATCATTCGCATGATGAGGACATCAATGAAGAGGGAAAGGTTTTTCCTACAAATGAACCTATATTGAATACACCATCTTCTCATCAAATGGCTGAGAGAGGTTCACCGAAATGTGCATGTACCAGAGAAGCAAAACTTATTACATCTGCTTGTGATAGGACACATCCACTTAAGGGAGATGAGAAAGAACAAGTGTTGGAGATTGAAAAAGAATGCTATATTGAAGAAAGAATCTTTCCAAATAACAATGGATTCTTAATTTCTTACTCTAGTCTCACAAGTATAGCCGGTGAAGAAAATTTTCATGATGTGGGTAATAAACAAAGCAGTGTAGAAGAAATTTTAGATTAGACTGAAAAATAGAAAACGTGAAGAAGAGCCACCAAATGCTATCCTAGCATACATTCCACATGAGCAGGATGATAATGATGAAGAAGTATCACAAGAGATCTCTCATGAATTTTTCATCCCAGATTGGTGTCTTAATGAGCCTGATGATGATTCTTTATGGAGATGGTATTGTCCTTTCCCCTTTATCATTTTTTAATGAAGAAGACAACTCAACAACTAAAAATGAAGATGTGAATGTAGATACTTCTATTGAGAATCTTAATAATTTTGGTTCTCGGTTAGGCAATGAGGCTATATCCTACAACCCATCAGTTAATCTTCAGGGAGATGAATGTGAATCTATTAGTGAAGAATGCTCACTTAATGGTTCAACTATAAATAAGAATTCAAGACAATTGGAGAACAATGTGCACCCAGGTGAAATATCGAGTATGCCATCTCCAAATATTCAACAAGATCATAATGATACTGGACTCATTGTACACCCCAATCCATTATCCGCTAATGATAATGTTGAAAAACATTTTTCTTGCATGAAAATATTATAGAGGAAGATTTTTAGGATGGTAAAATGCATAATGTAGATCCATTACTTTCTCTTCCTCATGTGTCATCCTTTGATAAAGCGCATTCTAAGTTAGTGATGGTAAAGGAGGAGAAATTTTATTTTGCAGGTGATGATCTCATATTAAAAGAGGTTGTTATTCATAAGGTAGATATACAGAGTAAATTAAGTGTAGACAAAAGTGTTTCTGTAGATTAGTTACAGAATATAGAGGTTTCTTCATACAAAGGATGCCTAGTTCGTGGTTTATTTAACCTTGATTAGAGCTATCAAAAGAATTTTTAGATAGAGGATATTCATGTGCTCAATATGATGCCAGAAGACATGTTTGAAGCTACACAAGGCAACACCAATGTGATTTGGAAAGACTTAGATGCTTATGACGAGAAATGTTTGTTTGGTTTGCTATTCAAGGAGTCCTCATTTTTCATGCAGCTTATTTTTTTCATCACTTTGGAATGGTTATTGAGTTCACAAGCACCTCATTCATGCTCATCTCTTTTCTATACAGGTACATATTTTTCTTAGTCTGTCAATGGGTTCACTTGATCTTTCCTAGGTAGTTTGAGGTAGGAGTCACCTACCATGTACATAACTTAACTAGGTGTTTTGGTTGTGTCTATCTTGTTTCAGTTTCTGTTAGCTTTTGTTGTTTACCTCATCTCTGTGTGTCTTTGTCTCCTTGTTTCCCCTTGTATATCATGTTATCTCCTGACTCTACTCACCCAATGGATAAGGCACTGGTCATTTCCAGAGATTCTAGGTTCATCCGGCGTCCACAAGGTCCTTGTCCCTAGTTAGAGCCAGCTGTTGGCCTTGTTTTCAACTATCCAAATTTTAAACCTTTTGCATATCAAATCCCTATGCCAAGTCATCTTTTTAGTTACAATTTGTCGATGTCATGCATGTCAATCATGTTAGTAACTCATTATCAAGACATCATATTTTGTCTTGTTCATTCAATATTATCCCAAGTTAAAATTTACGTTGCATTGGCTTAGTAATATTATTCTTTGCCTCCACTTTCATTTCATACTAAGCTCATGTCAACTTTTGTTTTTCGTAAAGTTCACATCAGTTTTTTCGCAAACCATGTGTTGGCTTTCATTTCCTGCAAACCTTGCATCAATTTTTTTCTTTCGCTAAGTTTGTGTTAACTTATGAGTTTGGCTAAGTTCACACATTTTGTCTTTTTGCTAACTAAAACCAATGGCATAATTTTACAAGTTTGGAGAAATCCACATTCAATTTTATGCAACATTTGGGAGTTAAAAAGTGATTTGTATTGTTCAAAAATAACAAAAAAGCATATTTCTCTCCTTCGAACAAGTGCAAAAAGAACCAAAAGGCATAAATTTTACAATGGCATCAAAGGTTTCAAGTTTCTTATTTACTTGGGTAAAAGCTTGTTGCATTTTCCTATACCCACGTTCATCTCCTGAAATCGAGGAAATGCCTTTTGAGTTTTGTAGGAATGGAGGCATTTTGGTGGTTGGACTCCTCTAAACTTGTGCCATAATGTTGACTATTAAACAATAACTAGTGTTTATCATTGTTTTCGATGCATGTAGTGGGTATTGTGACTTGTTTCTAATAAACAAATCATATGCTAAACTCATAAAAGAGCTGCATGCTGAAGAAGGTGGCCTTGTAAAAACCATAACTCCAATGTCAATCTTCAACTAGTCGACATGTGGATAATAGCGTGAAATGGATACGCTAGTATAAAGGAATGCCTTGTGTGTAGTTATCAAATGCTTGACAGAAAGCCTTAAACAAGTGGTATCGTGGCACATAGTATATGGATAGAAATTAGTTGTTGAGAAAGGCTTTAATGAACATCGAAGGTGAAAGAAATGCTCAACAACTACTTGATGGAATGACTCAAAGAGGACTATCAAGAAATATTGACTAAGAATTAAAAAACCTCCAAGCAAATTGTTAAACCTGCATGCAAAATGTTGAAGCATGATAAACGACATTGGACTGTTTGACACAATGCTTCAAAGAGATGTGACTTCGTGCAATGAATAGATTGTGAGATATGAATAAAGTGGTTTCAATGAAGAACACTATAGAAACTTTCCAACAAATGCAACTAGCGGGTGCAATGCCAGACCCCATGACCATTGCCAGGCTCCACTTGCAAATGGAGGAGCTTGGCTGCCGAGGACTCCCTTCTGGAAGACTAAGCTATACACTATATGGAAGGCTGGATTGACTAGATCAAGTGGATTAATAACCATGGAGGTATTGGAGAATTACCAGAGGAAAGTTGGAAATCTTGGTAGGATGAGGAACAAGAACACCTTAAATTTTCAGGCTTATGTGGACGGATTTGTGAAATAATTTTATCGTTAAGATTTTTCTTCTTCCAGTATGCCCTACTTTATCATCTCAACACTATAGGAGATAATAAGAGTGTCTCGCTATATGGACTATCATGGCTTTTCACAGTTGTAGTTTTATTGGTACTAAAGCCTGTGTTGATGGGAAGAAGAAGATTCCATGCATGTTTTAAACTTATGTTGTGGCTTCTTAAGGGACTTCTTTTCGTTGGATTTGTGGCATTTTTAGTTTTTGTCTATCATTTTAGTCATATAACAGTGAGAGACTTGTATGCATGTATTCTTGCCTTCATACCCACTAGATGGGCCTTGATTCAAATTGCACAAGCCTACATGCCACTTGTATACTGCATAGGATTTTGGGACTCTGTTCGGGCTCTTGCACGAGGTTATGAGTTTATAATGGGACTGCTTCTCTTTACACCTATTGCTATATCATCTTGGTTTCCATTTGTTTTAGAGCTCCAAACTCGTTCGGTTTTCATTTAAGCCTTTAGAAGAGGTTTGCAATTGTCACATTTTTCTGTCGCTAGAAAGATTGACTTGTCGAAAGAAAGACTAATCTTCAACAAGTAAAGAGTGATGCCAGCTTTGTGTTCTTTTAGTAAAGCATGTGAAAATACATGCAAATTCAATAAGTTATGAGATGATACAATGGAATGTGGTGGTGGCAGGATATTCACAAAATGGTTTTTTGAACAAGGTTTTCAAGACTTTCAACCAAATGCTACTATCAAGCAGAAAGTTGGACTTCACGATGTTTTCTGGTATCCTCTCAGCTTGGGCATATGAGATGCTTTCAAAAAGGATATACACAAAGTGGATTTCTTGGAGTGACACTGGAAACTTGTAAGCAAATTCAATTGGTACATTTAAAAACTAAACTCTACAGTCTTGCCAACATCCCCGTGGCCTGCAACAAGGTGTAGACATGCATAAAGTATAATGAAATGAGTATTTTTTTCTAATATTGTAATTAGAAATTCTCTGGTAGACATGTATTTAGATGCCATTTCTACAAAATGGGAAGCATAGACAACGCAAATGAACTATTTGATAGAATCCTTCAAAGATTTAGTTGATAGACTTCATATGTGAGCATTATAATTGTCTCACGCCATTAGTTGTTCCTAGCGATGTATTCCTTAATCTTCCTATGGGTGCAAGTACCAGTGTGATTCAAAACACCTTGATAAACTATATTGCAACATATGAAAGCATGGAAGAGGCATACAAACTATTTTAGAACTCACCTAATAGCAATGAGGTCAAATGTAATAATCACAAGTTACATACAAAATACATTTCTTGAAGATTCTTTAAAAACCCTCGAGCAAATGCACTTGGTAGGCATGGATTTGATTTGTTTAAGATTTTTTTTTGAAACTACCAAAGAAAGTGTGAAGGTAGTTATAAAACCAAACTCCGTAATCTTTTTAGCATTCATGTGGCTTGTGCAAGAATAAGAGTTTTTCAAAATTTTCAAGATATATCAAAAGAGATTGTTATTCGGTAGACTGCCACATTACAAATTGATTTGTTGAAGACGACCTTAGAATATTTTAAGAAAACACCTTTGATGAATGTAAAACTAGAGTTTCCATGATCTTTACAATCAACTTTGCCTATGACTGAATGGGAATGTGAATTAGCACATGGATATTCATCAAAACATAAGAGGATTGTTGTCAAGTTATTTTGTAAATACTATGGTATACATGCATGCAAATATGAGAGTAAAGTTGATAAATGATTGGAGATTTGGAGTAAAAGCAAAACAATGGGTTTATCATCAAACAACATTTACGAGGATGTCATGCCCAGAGTTGTGCCAGATGAAAAATGGTTCTTGGTAACAATGAAATTAGTGATATGGATTTCTATGGTGGCTATAGTTCCTTTGGGTAGCAGAGTACTTCTATTCTCCCAAAGTTGTTATTCAAGATTCCAAGAAAGGTGATATGCTACAAGTAAAAGTAAACAAGTCAATTTCTATAGAGACTCAACTTCCTTATGAACTAAGTTTGAGCAAGTAGAGTGAAAAAATTCAAAAACAAAACATTGATGATGACTTTTGTGTGAATATGATTTGGGACAATTCCTCTGTGGCAATGGGTAGATTGAGATCTAATGCAGGTTTCAAAGTCACAACAGATAATATGAGGCATGATTATGAGAAACCTTGGAATGATGAAAAGTCTTGTTTGACAAGTTGTGATCTAAATATGAAATGCATAGTCTTGAATGCTAATATCCAACTAGGAGAGAAGATGGGAAGTCACTTAGCAAAACACACAACTCAAAAGTTTCATGTTTCAAGTTACCTTTTTGTAAAAGTGACTTAAGTCACTCTTTGTAATATAAAGTGAGAAAATGAACCTTATTTCCGGAAAAGTGATGTAAAACATAAGCAAAAATAAGGTTTATCACTTTATTGTATTTCAAAGAGGTAGTTATGAGGTAGTTGTGTGGTAGTTACAAAGTGGTTACTAGGTGGTTCTGGGAAAAAGCCTATAAATATGAGGCTATTTCAAATGTAGGGGGGGAACTCTTTTGGAGAGAACTCTTAAAAAAAGAGGAAACTCTAGAGAAAATTTTAGAGATATTTTGAAAAGATTTTATGTTTATACTATGTACAAAAAAGGATTTTGGAATTGTATAATTTCAAAGATAATGAAGAATGTAGTTTAGTTCGTGTGCTCTAAATGTGTTCCTATGTTATCATTGCTAATTTCTCGTATGTTGAATTGGAAATCCTTTTTATGCACATATGTAATGCATTGATTAACTGTGTGATTGATGTAATGAAACACACCCATCTCCAGGTATCTTGTTTTGAATGTGCTTGAATGACCTATCTCTTCTTATGTTGAGGTTTATTGTACTCCTTTCATCATCATTGCATGTTTTAACCTATTCGATAGTACCCCCTTTTTGTCATCATTATTAGTTGAGAAATCTCAATTGGTTTTTGTATGTCTACTGTTGGGGTTCATGTTAGTCATCTTTTTCTAGTTTTGTGTTTTCTCCTCTATGTACTTTCAGGTTAAAAGTACACAAAAACCTTCAAATACCCCTACCATATGAGGGAGCTGCCCCTCTCAAACATAGAGGAAAGCTGATAATTCAATAACAGCTTCTCCAACTGTTGGGACAATTTAGTCACCGCTCTAAGGGCAACAAGTCATTTTCAAAGGTTATTTCCTAGTGACAAATCTGTTTACCAACAGAATGTAATTGGTACAAAGTGGGTCTTCAGAAACAAAATGAATGAGAATGGTGAAGTGGTAAGAAACATAGTAAGATTGGTTTGCAAAGGCTATGCTTAGGTTGAAGGAATAGACTTTGAAGAAACTTTTGCTCTAGTAGCAAGGATTGAAGCAATAAGGATGTTTCTAGCTTTTGCAGCATATAAAGATTTCAAGGTTTATCAAATGGATGTGAAGTATGCCTTCCTAAATGGAGAGTTGGAAGAGGAAGTCTATATTGAACAATCAGAGGGATTTCAGTCATGAGGGGACATGGTATGCAGATTGAAGAAAGTACCATATGGATTGAAGCAAGCTCCCAGGGCATGGTATGTATAGTTGGACAGGTACCTAATACAGATAGGGTTCAATAAAGGTATGATAGATAGTAACCTCTACTTCAAGATCAATGATGAACAAACTCTAATTGTTGTAGTTTTTGTTGTGATATTATTTTTGGAGGCAATGAAGGTATGTGCTCAATTTTTGCTGGAGAAATGCACAGAGAATTTGAAATGTCTATGTTTGGACAGATGAATTTCTTTTTAGGTCTGCAAATAAGTCAATCAGATAAGGGTATCTTCATTTCTCAGGCTAAGTATGTGAAAGAGTTGTTAAATAAATTTGGGATGGAAGACTCTAAACTAATATGTACACGTATGATAACTGGTTGTAAGTTGAGAAAAGATGATAACTCACACTTGGCATACCAAAAAAAGTATAGAACGATGATTGGAGGATTACTTTATCTGACTCAAACTAGACTTGACATAATGCATGTAGTGTGTCTTGTGGCAATATTTCAGGCAAAACCCAAGGAATCACATGTGATGGTAGTCATGAGAATTTGGAGATATTTAAAAGGTACAATAGATTATGGTTTGTGGTACCCCAGGGATAGTGACTTTGTTCTTAGTGTATATACTGATGCAGATTGGGTTGGAGATGTGGATGACAGAAAAAGCACAAGTGGAGGTGCATTCTTCTTGGGAAAAAGATTAGTATCTTGGTTGAGTAAGAAACATGATTCAATATCCTTGTCTACTGCTAAAGTAGAATACATTGCAGCAGCATGTAATTGCACTCAAGTGTTATGGATGAAGTAGACTTTGAAGGACATTAGAGTTGCGTATGAAGTTCAAATTACAATCTTTTGTGACAATACAAGTGCCATTAATATATCAAAGAATCCAGTGATGCATTCAAGGACAAAACACATATCCATTAGGTATCATTTTTTGAGAGAAAAGGTGATAGAGAATGAAGTGAAGTTGGAGTATGTTTCGACCAAGGATCAGATTACAGACATTTGTACCAAGCCTTTGCCCAAGGATATTTTTGAGTATCTTAGAGAAAAGTTAAGGTTCATCACCCCTCCTACTCTAAACTAAGATGCACAATAGTGCATCAGTCTAGAAGTGTTTAGAGGTCTAGATTGATGCCTTTTAGGGTTGCTTCTAAGGGGGAGTAGTCAAAATGTTTAGAAGAGAGATTAGATCAAAGTAGAAGAGTGCAAGTATGTGCCCTTTGCCATTGATGTCAAAGGGGGAGAGAAGTCATGTGAAAAACTTAGAGTGCATATGTGTAAGAGAAAGAGTGTAGATGAGTGTATCTGTGTAAGAGAAAGAGTACAAATGTGAAAAGAGAAAGGGGGAGAATCTTTTCTTGATGGCTGTTGCAATTTTTCACACCATATGTTGCCATCAATGACAAAGGGGGAGATCATTGCAAGTATGTGCCTAATCGGTGTTGTCATTGATGTTAACATATTCTTTGTGTCATTAGTGTCAACTATATCCTATTCCATTACTTGTTTAGAAGACTTGTATGTTGAGGATATTAAAAAAATTAGCCTCTCCAGAAGAAACAAGTAAGCCACTGAGAAGTGCAATACAGACAGTGAGTTGTATGTTGAAGAACAGTTTGGTAAACTGCTTGACATTTGTTCCTACTTGAAGATCATGGTCTGCAAATTGGAAGTAAGTTAGAGGTATGTCTAAGGATGCTACATTTTAGGTCTGAGCCAGCTGCATGAAGATCTGAGTGAGTTGTGTTCACCAAAGTGAAGCTTGCTTTTTCTATAAGTTCAATTAAGACAGGAAGACAGTATTTGGCTCCATATTCCTCCACAATTAAGTATTTTTCTATGTGGTTCTAGAGGGAAGTCTGGGATGATGATAATTGCCTATAGTTGCAATGGTTTGTGGTTTGGTGGTCTGCAAGCTATCTTTCTTTTATGATAGTTGAAGATAGTAAAGTTCATGTACTCTGATGAGAAGATTCCTATGAATAAAGTGGTTAAGGTTCATGTGGTTGCTCCTAATGATTATAGTGTGCTTGCAGATGTCTCCTAATCATGTTCCTATCTGGACTTTGATCCATGTTAAGAAATTAAGATGGTGTTTGAAGGTTGTTCCCAGATAACGTAGCGTGTAACCAGTCTTGGCCGACATGGTTGATCCCAGTGATTGCAGAGATCTCTAGAAGATTGTGGAAGTGTGTTATGGCATGGAAGATCATGTTTGAGTCCCAGCTAAGGCATGGCGTGATCTATATTTCATTCCCTTTACATGATGTTGCAATAGGTTAGGACCTATTTTGTAAATGTTTGTAATACCGACCTTAGAGATTGTTCTAATGGTTGATGCCAACATTGATGATTATTCCAAGGTTGATGTAGTGTATAAATACTTATAGCTAAGTTGTGGAAAAATTGTCCCTGAGCAAAAATAAGAATATATTAAGAAAGGTCCAAAGGCAGAGCAGAGAAGAGGCAGAGGAAAGAAGAGGAAGAGTAGAGCAGAGGAAGAGTAGGACAAAGGAAGAGCATAGCTGAGGAATTGTTTATTCACAATAAAGAAAGGTGTTCATCATGGCACTGAATTTGGTAGTAAGCCACCAGTAGGGTTTAAGAGTCTTTATTGTAATCTTGCTAGGTTTAGGGTTGAGGTAGTAAGCCTGGTAGACCTAGTTGTTCTTCATGGTAGTAAGCCAGTATGTTTAGGCCCGTGGGGTGACCAATCCTGAACATCACTATTTCAAGATTGCAATATATATTGAGAGTTAATCCTCTCTGTGGTTTTTCCCCACCTTGGGGTTTTCCATGTAAATTTGGTGTCTCTTGTGTTTGATGTTGTTAAGTTTTTGATTTCATGCACTTATTTTTAAATCATAATAATTGTGGATAAGTGATGAATGTTTAATTACAGAAAGTGTTTAAGTTTTTATGACAATTGATTCACCACCCCCTCTCAGTTGTCCAATGCATATCAACATATAAAGGATCATATTGTAGATATTTTCACAAAGCCTCTACCCAAGAACACTTTTGAGTATCTTAGAGAAAAGTTAGGGGTTATTACCCCTCCTTCTCTAAACTAAGATGCATGAGAACTGCATCAGTCTAGTGGTGTCCAAAGTCTTATTCTTTGATCTGGATTGATGTTTTGAAGGCTACCTCTCAAGGGGAGAACATAGATGTTGCTGATATGAGTTCTTGATAAAGAGAAGTAAGTATTGTAAAGTTGCTAACTGAGTAATTCTAGTTTGATCAGAGTAGTAGTTTACAAGTATGTGTAGAGAAAGAAGAAGTGATGTCCTTTGCCATTGATGTCAAAAGGGGAGAGAAAATCACGTGAAAAACTCAGGAGGAGAAAGAGTTTAGATGTGTAAAGAGAAAGGGGGAGAAAGCAATCAATGCAGATTCTTGTCTTAATGGTTCTTATAGTTTTTCACACCAATGTTGTCATTAATGAAAAAGGGGGAGATTGTTGCAAGTATGTGCTTACCAGTGTTGTCATTGATGTCAACACATCTGTGTTGTCATTAGTGTCAACTGTGCTCTTGTTTTGATGTTTAATTATGTTGAGTTAGCTACTTTGTATTGGTTTATTTAAGTGTGGAAGACAATGAAAAAGTGTTCCTGATATTAAGTTTCCAAGTGCTTTTGAGAAAAATAGCTCTCTTAGTGGAAACAATGTATTGCAGAGTTTCCTGGCTTGCAAAAGTACAATATAGTGTTTTGCTCTGCATATTCTATATATTGAATATCTTTGTCCACAGATTGGAATTTATGTTAAGGAATGTTTGTAGATGCTATGTTTTTAAGTTTGAGACTCTGGTGTGAAGATTTGAGCGAGTTATGTTCACCAGAGTAAAAATTGTTTATCTGTGCATTTAGTGGTGACAAGGAGAATGTATTCTACTCCGCATTTCTCCGCATTTAAGTCTTATAGTCTGTAGTTCTGGAATTAAGTTTGTAATGATGTTATATACCTTTAGTTCAAATGGTTCATGATTTGGTGGTCTACAAGTGATCTTTTCTTTATGATAGTGGCCAACAGTGATGTTCAAGTGGTCCGGTTTGAAGAATCTTGTGGATAAAGTATTTAGAGGTTGTGTAGATTTTCTTGGTGATTGTAATGTGCTTGTGGATGTCTCTAGATTGTGTTTGTTCCTTCCTTTTCATTGGTCAGCAAAGTGTAATTTGGATCGTGCATGAAGCATGTTGTTAAAGGTCTTAGTGTTAACACCAGTTTTAGCTGACTTGGTTGGTTTCACTACTTGTGATTATACTTTGGAGTTTACGATAGCATGTTGTTGCATGGAAGATTGCATTTGAGTCCCAACTAAGGAGTGGTTTGGTCTACATTCATTCTTTTTCTTTCATTAATCTATTTAGGTCCAGACCTATTCTAATGTATGTATGTTTGCTGACCTTGGAGATTGTTCCAATGGTTGATGATTGTAATGCCGACATTGATGATCTTTCCAAGGTTGATGAATTGTATAAATACTTGTAATGAAGTCATGAAAAAATTATCTATGCGTGAAGATGTGAAGATTAATTGTGAAGTCAAAAAGTAGAGTAAAGCAGAGGATATTTATTTTGCTTCAATGGAACTGAACCCTGGCATAGTGTAGATGCTAGTATCTCAGTTCACCAACTCTAGCAGTGAGCCACCTCATTGGCAGCGAGCCTCTTCTTTTTGTAGTGAACCTCTAATTTTTGGTATTGTTATTACATATTATATTGTGAGCTAACACTCACCATGATTTTTCCCTTATTGGGTTTTCCACGTAAAAGATTTGGTGTCTCATGTGTTGTATGTGTGAATGTGTTTAAGTTTCTGATTTCATGCTTTCATGGTTAAAATACAATAAATGTGATTAAGTGGATGATGTGTTAATGGTTTTAAAATATTGGTTACAACTTATTCAACCCCCCTCTTAGTTGTCTTTCCCTTTTCAACAGTACTATATGTCATAATTCATATCGACCTCTAGCTAAGGACAAGAATTTCACTCTTGATTACTTTTGGTCGCAACCTGATAGAGACCCTGAGCCACAAAGAGACCAATATTTGCTAGACTATAGATGATACAAAGAAAAACAATTAGCTAGAGTGTCTAGGCCTCCTTTACAAATAATAAGAGAAGAATAAATTGCATTTGAAGATCCTCGTAGAGCAAAAGGAAAATGACAAAAATACATAAGAATAACACAAGACTATTATGACTATGATGAAATAATTGGCATGGTAGAAGTGGACAAGGAAAAGTTTCATAACTCACCTCATCCACGAAGAGATGGCATCTATGCTAAGATTCCTCCCCCGCCATCCTTACAAGGATCAGGAGGTTTTCATCGATAACAAAACATTTTAACAAGACCAATGAAATTTGAACATAGTGCTTCCTCTAATGTGCAAACTCCTATGGAAAAACATAACAATGCCTTTGAAGAGGTCAATAGTAAGACAAGAAGGAATAGACAAGTAAGAGAAAGGAGGAAGAGAAGACAAGCTTTTGCCCAACAAAATGCAACTTAACAAGAAAACGTTCAACCTAACATTGAACCAAACCAAGAAGAGATTAAGAATGAACAACCTGAAAACAAGAACAAAAGTTGGGATATGGTACCTTACACACCTCTTTCCTCTAGCATTCGAGATTGGGAAGAGGATGATTTTCTCGTCGACAACCCTTAGTTTGGTTGTCCTTGCAGGTAAGTATTTCTAACCCTTTACCTTCATGTTGTGTTTCCCCCGTGTGATGTGTTATGTGTTGTTTAGGCCTCCTAAGATGACCCTTGATTCTCTTGTAAGATCAAGGATACCTAGAGACTACCTCTGTTGTGACCCTTCTTCTATTTGTATCATCATTCTTCTATATTGTCTTTCCTCTATTTTCATTGTTGTGTGTTGTGTCTGACAAACATAGCGTTGCAGTTGGTGACTTGGGGGCACCCTCCTACATGACTGTCCCTAAGGCACTTGTTTCTCCTCTCTTGATTTACTATTTACCTTCTTCTAGTGGTTCTATCTAGCTAACAGATGATGAAAAACATATTATACTGATACGGATCTAGTGTCCCTTCAGTGAGAAATCAAAAACTAGACCTAGTCCATATATGACGATGGGGTTGATATATATTATCTAATCCTTGGCTAGTAGAATCACTTCATGTGATATCTTGATGTTGTCTTATGACACTTACAAAACATAACAATACTACTGCTCCATGTACTTTGTCTATCTTGGATCTTACCTTGCTTAGCTCTTGATATGAATGATTACATGAATTGTTGTTTATCATGATTATATGGTTGCTAACATCTCGTCTTGTAGGAAATTCTATGTTTGTGGGAACATTTAGTGATCGTAAAGTACATGTCACTTTTGGAGGCATGGGCTTTGAGAGGGCTCATGTTCCCTTGTGTGTTTTCTTCCTACCTTAACATGCTTGATATCGGTACACGATATCAACCACCTTAAGGTGGGGGCATATATAAGGTAAGTTGCCTGATAATTTTGGTACTAACGAATCATGTTTGAAGTCCTCTACAGAGGCAGGATATTGTATCTTTGAGTGAGTACACATCTTTCTTTTCTATATTGCAATCATTTAAGTCCTCTGTGAAGGTAGGGATGGTGTATTTCTTGAGGAGATTGCACATCCTATCATTTTCTAAAAAGTCCTCTAAGCAGGCGGGGTGGATTTGAGACTATCCTAACCCTTAAGCGTGTCTTCGGCGATTTTTGTGGTGAAGCCCAATCATTAGTGTGTGCTTGTAATGTGCATGAGATGGCTGCGAACATAGAAATAGGTTTCTTCTATTGCTTATTTGTCATGTTTTCTCCATGTATTCCATGTGTGTGTGTATGGCATGTTTATTCCCAAGCATAGTTTCAAGATCGGTGGCGATGAGCTCCTCCTATGCTTTGGGATTTGTATGGCATGTTTGTTCTCAAGTGTAGTTTCAAGACTAGTGGCGATGAGCTTCTCCTACACTTTGAGATTTGTTTGGCATGTTTGTTGCCCCTTATGTAGTTTCAAGACTGGTGGCAATGATCTCCTCCTGCATTTGGTTTGTGTGTTGTACTTGTATTTGCATTTCATATATGAGAAAATGAAAAAGAAATAATCATTGCATTCACTATATTCACTGTGTTTTATGTGTCTTCAATGTTGTTTTCTCCATGTTTTGCATGCCTGTTACTATCTTCAATGTGTTTGGCATGTCTTCACCATGCTTGACATGTTTGTTGTGTTTGTTGACCTTACTTTAATGCATGTATGGACCTTGCGTTCATGCATACATTAAAGTGGGGGCTAAATGTTATGTCAAAAAATGTCCCCTTGGGGGCTTTTCCCTCTTAAGGTTTAGCTCCCAAGTCCTTAGAATGCATTTAGAGCATCTTGTGTGTTAATTGTGAATCCTGATGAGATAACCCTGAAGTCTTATGGCAAATAGGACCTAGGGGGTGCTATTTTGATGATCCTTGACCAAAAATGGGAGGGTGGACTTGGGCGCTAACGCCCTAGTCCTGCCCTATTTTAGGTCTACCCTAAATTTAAATGTCAATTTCATGACTATTATTTAAGTCATATGCTGACATCTAAAGTTTGAATTACGAAATTCTTAGCAGGAATGTTTGTCATTGCATATATAAGCATGTTTAGGTTTTCATTTGTAAACTAGAAGATGATTGTGAACTTTAGGCTTATTTGTGATTTCAAGATATTGATTTGTTGCAGAGCAGAGCATTGTTATTGTGTTTGTGATTGCAGATTTGACTTCAACTTCTCATGTGATTGAAGAGCCTTCATTTATGTGATATCTACACTTGAAAGTGACATCTATTGTGTTTTTGATCATTTATAATTTGGATTTTGCCTCTATCCCGTAGGGATACACACTCTCATCTAACAACGGTGTTTGGAAGACTTGAATGTCTCTCTGGGGCTTGACTAAGGCAAGCCTCTAAACAACACAATCCCCAACCACACTTCTTTGTGATTGCAGGTTATAGGTACCGAGTTTTGTGGAGTGGAGTTGCTGAAGGAGGTTACAGACAACAAGGATTCAGAATCTGAAAGAAAGAGGACAAAGTTCAACATTTCAGGACATGGGCACTAGTGGTAGTGTCCTTTGGAAGTGCAGACATAGAAACAAATTGTATAGTAATAGTTAGCATCTGAAGAGCTTCCAGCATCCCTAAAAGTATCTGGTATTGGACTAGGGTGCTAGCGGCAGTATCTACCTTTTTTGGGGCAGAAATGAAAGATACAGTGAATATTAGTGTCAGAAGGAGATCTAGATTCCATGTAGAGAATAGTACCTTGGACATGGGTGCTAGTGGAGGTGTCCCTAACTATTTTGTATTCTAAACTTTGAAAAATAGTGAGTTAACAATCTCTATCCTTCACCTTAGTTTGAGAGGATTTGTCATAATTCATCAATTTTCTTATTGTTTTGCTTATTTAGGGTTTTAAGAGTACTTGAGCATTAAATTGAGATATGGTTTGATAACATCTAAGCTTCCACATAGTTCCAAGTGACATCCCAACCTGTTAGGTGAATGCTCTCTCTTAGTAGAGATTCAACTCGGTTGATATGTCCTTGAATGTTTGATGAGAAGGGAGGATCTAAAATAAATCATCAACATCAACCCTCCTCCCCCTTTTCAAACAAAACAAAACCATCGAATCTGATGCAAGTGAATCTTTAGAATTGAATAAAATAACTACCAAACTATGTGATCACATTAGCATCTTCAAGATAAATCTACAATCCAACATTTCCATCGAATTCTCTTGCTATCAACATAGTAAATGCATCATTGACCTACCTAAAATTCTTATTAGTGACTTCCAATTGTAATTGTGAATAATGATCATGAATTTGCATGGTATCATCATAAGTTCCTACTGTGTGTAGCCCAAGCCATGTTCTCTTGCTTTCTATGACATAAAACAAATAAGATGACATGCAAAACTTCTTATTAGTTGAGGAATTGACCAATTGATCATGAAGACTATCACTTATTGATTTGCCCCAATCAATGAGTTGAGATGCATATCCAATAACAATTAAGAATTGGCACATATAATATTTGAATGTAACAATTTCTTTGTTTCCCATCACTCTATTTAGTAGGGTAATAATATCTAAAATATCATCACTGGAATGAGATCTCTACAAATTTTTTGGAAGTTAAGATTTTCCTTTCTTAGGCACTTTCAACCAAAATTTGGCTACGTTGTTCAAAAAAGTATCTTTATTATCTTGAAAATAATGATTTATATTTCCTATTCTCACATTTGCATATTCATCTCTAATCAGCAACGTGTGAGGCCGATTATTTTTCCTCCCTTATTTTGATCATTTTACATTTCAATTGTTGACATTATCAGATTTTTAGAGACTATTGTTACATTATGTAGATTAGATTATATCTCCTAATTTTGATTTGATCATATTATAATGCTATGTTGAGACTAGACATGTGAGATATATTAGATTATAATTATTGATGTGATTTCTAGTTCATTATGTGAGTTCATTAATTGATGATGATTATGTGACATTAGATAGAAAATGTAGTTTAATCTTGAATTATGTTGTAACTGAATAATGTTGTATTCAATAGCATGAATTTAATTCCAGTTGCTTCGGCTATGATTATTCATGATATGATTGACACTTGATCTAGATGTGTAGGATTATATTCCCAGGCCATGGGAAATTCGAGGTAGTATTCACACATATGTTATTCCATGTGAAACCGATCCATTCCCAAGAGGGATGAGGATCACATTTGATTCAAGTATTGTTTAAGTACTTGTTTGTTTTATTATTTTGGCCTAGTACCCTTGTTTGTTTAGTAATTTACATAATGTGTTGTATAATTTTTATTGTTTTACACCACTTGGTATTGTTTTATTTTTGGGCCATTTAAAGTGAATTTATGACTCCCTAGGTGAACCTTAGTGTCCCAAAACTTAAACTAGGTGGTTACCCATGGGTCTAGGGTCAATTTTGATTAACTAAACATTGGAGTAACTCACTTTTGGTCACTCTAAACTAAGGTTTAGTCAAAGTGACGAATTTTGAAATGGCTAAGGGTGGGAGATGAGTCATGCTTTGGGAAAGACTAATCTCCCTTCCCAAAGTTTGGGGATCCCTTCAACAAGAAGACTTGGGAGGTCTCTAAGACTCCCAAGTGTGTGGGATCTCCCTCCAAGACTCTTACACATGTGTGAGAGCATCTTCGAGGGAGATGGCTCTCTTGGAGGTAAGAGGATGCCATATGGCATCCCTTATCCTCATGGAGGCTTGAAGGGAATTGCCACCTCACCACTTGGGCTCTCACACATGTGTGAGAGCACAAGTGGATAAGATGAGTATTGGGATGGAATTAGAGGGTGACACTTGTCACCCTCACACTTTCTCTCCCTTGCAAGTGGAATAGGATGAGCAAGGAGAAGGTGACAAGCATCACCTTCTCATTCCTCGAGGCCAATTTAGAAGGCCTATATTACCTCCTCTTGAAGAGGAGTGTGGGGTTCTTATATTTTGAATTTTCTTTCTATTCTTGGAGTTTCTTTTATGGAAGTTAGAGAAAATTTGGAGATTGGAATATTTGGAGAAGCTTGGAGCTCTTCACCAAATGTGCTTCCATTTTAGGGCTTTTGAAGGTAAGCTCCATGGCTATGGCCATTTACCCTTGCATATTTCATTTATGTTGTGTTTGTGGATTTTTATTGTTTGTTGTTTCCATTTTTATGTGGGTTGGGAGTTTGGTGAGAGCACCTCCATTTGGAGGTAAGGCTCAACTTGTATGGGGTAGGGAAGAGTGAACCTCCTTGAGGTCATCTCCTTATTTTGTGCTACTTATAGTCTTGCGGGATTTTTCTTGATGTTGAGAACATTTTCATGGCAAGAGTGTCATGATAGTTTTTGAGTTATTTGGAGATATGTATTTTTGGTGGCTATTGCTTGAGGCCTTGAGATTTGGTGATTTTGAGATCATGGAGTGGCCTTTGAAGTTGAGGGGTCCATTTCCCTACCCCCATCAAACTCATTTTCATGAGTTTTGTTATATGTTAATCCTTGGGTAATTGTTGAGTTGTTTTTGTGTTGCTTATTATGGGGTGTCTGTGTAACTGTGTGATTCCTACCTCTCAAGCTCTGGGGTGACCCACTTGTGGGTCTATGGTAGGGAGGAGGGCATTTCATAGTGGCTTGGTTCCCCTTTTGTTGTGTTGTTTCTTGCAGGTTTGTAGTGGGAGAAATGGAGCTTGGAGAAGCTCATTTTCAACTCATTTGCATTATTGTTTTGTTGGTTGTTTTGAGCCATCACCTTGGAGACCTTATTGTTGGGATGAAAATTTATTGTACTATCCATATATTTGTTGTGGAAAAGAAATTTCAATGTGGAAATCTTATTGTAGAGATTTTAAGAAACTGTGTATATTTAATGAAAGTATACCTCTGTATGTTCTCCATGGCAGCCATGGGTGAGCAAAACCCCAACCTACAAGGAAAATGGAGAAACAATGGAGGCAGCAACAAAGAAAAAAGGAACTTAGAGAAAATAAAACAATGAGAGAAGAAAACATAAGAATAAGATAGGGTTTCCATAAGAAAAACAATACAATAATGATTTAGGGCATCTCTTGAAAACAAGTAATAAAATATTAGATTAGGGCATTTGATGGGTGAGAGGGAAATTAGTTTTGCCAATTTAATTATTTTCCCATTTCTTCCATGTGCACGGGAGATTGTACCTCCCTCTCTTTTGCTTTTCAAAGTCTTTTTGATTTATTTATTTTCTTGTGGGATTGGTTTAATTTTGTTTTCAATTAGTGTTTTTTCTTTAATTTTTGAATGAGAATGGAATGTTTTATATTTGGGATGTTTTATCCCTTTTGAGATATTTATTTGGACTTCCATTTTAATTAATTGTCAGTTTAAATTCGTTATGTTGGAAATCTCTTCAAATGTTATTCTTTTAATTTTAATTGGTGTTATTATTTTATGGGGAAAGGTATTTTAATTTTTCCCCTTTATCTATTATTTTGTGGGTAAGTTAATAAATATGATGGTCTAAACTATATTTATTAATGGACTTAATTTTGAAGTTTATTTTTGTGACATTTAATTGTTTTCGAATTTTAATATTTAATTGTAAGGTCGATGCCTTGGCGAGATATTTAATTTTTCCTTAAGTTTAATTATTATTTTTAAATTTTGCTTTGAATTCTTGTTGGATTTTTTATTTTAAAATTTTTTAATTCAATTATTGAAAACATGTTATGCTGTCAAATTTTTCCTAGATTTTAGGGTTTTATTTTTATGACCTTTTTACGACTTTCATTTTACCACTCCATCTTATCATGCATCCATCATGCCATTTATTTTCATATTTTATTTATTTGATTACTTTTTGTATTAGAGATAGGGTTTGGTTTCGATTTTGATGAAATCACCTTCTCACTTATGAAACTTAGGGTTCAGATTTGAAACGTCCTAACCCTAGAAGTGGTACGTTTCGCGTAGCATATTCCTCTAGTTGACTTTCATCATGCAGGGGATTGCGAAGGAAGGCGCACTTCCCTAAATATGTTTGACATGATTACACCTCATGTGTAATGCCACTGAGCACGCAAATGCATGCGAAGGGGTTCCTAGGGACATGTAGAAATTTTTTTCATATTTCATGTCATGACCACATGTCAAATGTGGACATGACACGTGTGTTGTGTGTCGTGACCGCATGGGAAATGTGGGCATGAAATTTGGTATCAGAGCCCAAGTTTAAACACTAGGCTTGTTTAGGGCACATTATTATTTTTGCAACTTTGATTAATTTGTGGTTACCTCATGTTTTTAGGATGCCTCCTCGACAAGTTTAGAGAGTGTGATCCCGCTACACTGCGTCTGCTGAGGTGCATAGTGATTCTTTAGCTAAGGATCAAGCACCGCCAACACCATAGATACTGTAAGTACCATCGGCCCTACCTATACTAGATATTGGGCCACATATATTATAGGCACTTTAGGCAGTGTTAGATAGGCTACCAGTGGCCGTAGTTGAGCTACGCATAGAGCCACATGTTGAGCGCCGCATTGATCTATGAGAGGAGCCACACATGGAGCCACGAGTAGAGTCACGTATTGAGACATGTGTGGAGCCCCGCGTTGAGCCACAAGAGGGACTTCGTGTGGAGCCATATGTTGAGGTACCAGATAAGACAACAAAGGAGGTTGGATCAGAGGACAGGGCCCATAGTAGGAGCCCTCCACATCATGCTAGGCATGAGGAGGCAATGCGAGTGGAGCAGATTGTTCACAGACCTTATGATTATTATGCGGATAAACCTATCAGAGGGCATAGAGACTGAGGAGATCCCATCAGGGATTTGTTGAGGCTGAATCCTCCTACATTCATTGGGACCATAGAGGGAGCTGAGGCAGAAGTCTAGTTCATCAGCTTAGACAGATGCTTTGCGTTGCATCCTTACGAGGGCCACATAAAGGCACATGTGGCAGTCCACCTATTGTGAGATGCAACAGCTACTTGGTGGCGCACTGAGGAGTGCAAGCGCCATCTATCATTGGACACACTCACATGGGAGACTTTCATTGAGCACCTCAATGCATGACATTAGGATCCTATGATGTGGTTTTGGGTATGGACTAGCTTGCGGCTCATCGAGACAAGTTAGATTGTCACTGAAAGGCGATTAGTTGCTTAGACAATCATGGTACATTAGTCAAGATAGTGGGCATTCAGAAGCCCATGATAGTGCATATGATATTTGCTCAGCAGCTTAAGCACTCCATGAGGAAGGGATGCCAGATGTTTGCTATTATAGTGAGTGACAAATCAGATGACGAGCCTGAAGCATCTTTAGATGATCATCCCATCTTGAGAGAGTTTACCGATGTGTTTCCAACAGAGCTATTGGGGATGCCACCCCATCATGAGGTAGACTTTCATATTGACATAGTGTCGAGTGCCGAGCCAGTGTCTTGTACGCCCTACAGGATGACCACTCATGAGCTCACAGAGCTCAAGTTACAGCTTGAGGACTTGCTCGAGAAGGGGCACATCTGACCGAGCATTTCACCTTGGGGCGTTCCTATCATCTTCGTGAAGAAGAAGGATAGGTCTCTTTGATTATGCATGGATTATAGGTAGTTGAATAAGGTGATGGTGAAGAATCGTTACCCTCTACCCAAGATTGATGATCTCTTCGATCAGATGCAGGGAGCCAAGGTGTTCTCTAAGATTGACCTGAAGTCCGATTACCATCAATTGCATATCACAGAGGTGGAAATCTATAAGACCACCTTCCAGACTTGATATGGCTACTATGAGTTCACTGTAGTCCCCTTCACTTTGATGAACGCCCTTGCAATGTTCATGAATCTCATGAATGGGGTGTTCTATACCTTCTTGGATCGGTTCATGATCATTTTCCTTGATGACATATTGATCTATTCACAGACCAAGGAGGAGCATGAGGAGCACCTATGTCAGGTTCTATAGTGTTTGAGGGAGAAGAATCTTTATGGGAACTTTGTGAAGTGTGCATTTTTTAGGGTAGAGGTATAGTATTTGGGGCATATCCTATCTAGTGATGGAATCTCAGTAGATCCATCGAAGATCAGGGCTATCAGAGTTTGTCCAACACCCACCAATGTGACAGAGGTTAGGAGTTTTATGGGGTTAGTTGGTTATTACCATAGATTTTTTGAGGGTTTTTCTCAAATAGCACACCCCATTACTTCCCTTCAGTGGAAAGGGAAGAGTTTTCTATGGACTAAGCAGTGTGAGAGGACCTTTGGGGTCCTTAAGGAGCATCTTACCAGAGCTCCCATTTTAGCGGTTCCTAATCTTGCAGTAGATTTTATGGTTTGCACGGATGTAACACTTGAGGGTTTGGGAGCTGTACTTATGCAAGGTGGTAGAGTGATCACGTATGAGTCGTGAAATCTCAAGACCCATGAGCTAAACTACCCCACTCATGATTTGGAGTTAGCGGTAGTGGTTCATGCTCTAGTTTATTGGAGACATTTCTTATTGGGTTATCGCTTTGAGTTTCATTCAGATCACCACAGTCTTTAGTATATATTTACACAGCGGAATCTGAATGCCTGTCAATAGCGTTGGATGGAGTTTCTTTGTGAGTATGACTTTGATGTCCACTACATCAAAGGGAAGGAGAACATAGTAGCTGATGCATTGAATTAGAGACGCCACAAGATCTTGACCTTGACTCTGAGTGTGGACTTGAGAGGATGCATTATTCAGCATCTACCTGAGGATGAGTGCTTTCTTGAGGTACAGTAGGAGATCTGTTCATAGAGGGCCCTTGTGGGAATGTTTGCATGGTACTCACTTGAGGTAGGTGAGTTACTTCATCATCGACAGTGCATCTATGTACCCTGCGCAAGTGACATACGTACTGTAGTGTTATCAGAGGCTCACAAAACACCATATACGACACATCCAGGGGTGAAGAAGATGCATACCAACCTACGACAGTTGTACAATTGGGAGGGTATGAGACGAGATATTACAGAGTTTGTTTCTTGATGCCTTGAGTGCCAGAGGGTCAAGGCCGAGCATCAGCATCCAGCGGGTCTTTTATACCCTCACAAGATACCTGAGTGGAAATGGGACACCATTTCCATGGATTTCATTGTTGGTCTTCCTATGTCTTTGCATCACCATGATGCCATCATGGTGACAGTCGACAAGTTGACCAAGGTGGCGCAATTCTCACCTGTACACATGACATATAATGCACCAACAGTGGTGAGAATATTCTTAAACGATATTATGAGATTACATGGAGTACCTCACCACATCATTTCTGACAGGGATTTAGTGTTCACTTCAACCTTTTGGAGAGCTTTACAGTAGGTGTTGGGCACACAGCTCAACTTTAGTTCTGCATATCACCCTGAGACAGATGGACAGACAGAGCAAGTGAATCAGGTATTGGAGGATATGCTTCGTATGTATGTTATGGACTGTCAGTCTAGATGGGAGGAGTATTTGTATCTAGTTGAGTTTGCCTACAATAATGGGCATCACAGCTTGTTGGGTATGCCTCTGTTTTAGGCTTTATACGGCAGACCATGCAGGACACCATTAAGTTGGGATAGGATAGAGGACAAGGTTTCCATTTGTTTAATGTTAGTTCAAGCTATGGAGCAGCAGGTCACATTGATTAGGTAGAGACTTCAGGAGGCACAAGATAGACATAAGAAGTATGCCGATGCTAAGAGAATTGATCGGAGCTTCTCAATGGGTGACAGAGTATTCCTTAGAGTGCAGCCACATAAGAGTCCAATATGTTATGGAAAGGGCTCTAAGATCACACCATAGTTTGTAGGACCTTTTGAGATCTTAGAACAGATAGGACCTATTGCCTACCATCCAGCATTGTCACCTAGCCTATCACATATCCATGATGTCTTTCATATTTCTATATTGACGTGATATATATCTGATTTATCTCATGTGTTGGACTGGAGTGCTCCACAGGTAGAGGCAGATGGGAAGTTGGCTTTGGAACCAATTCGCATATTGGCTCATCAAACATTGGGCCTTCGAGATTGAGAGCTGGACCAGGTTAGGGTCCAGTGGGACCATTATGATGAGGTCATAGTGACTTGGGAGGATGCAGCTAGTTTGAGGGCACTCTATCCTCACGTTTTTGACAACTTCCAGGAGAAAGTTTTGTCTTAGGGGGGTAGGATGTGAGGCCGATTATTTTTCCTCCCTTATTTTGATCATTTTACATTTTAGTTGATGACATTATCAGATTTTTAGAGACTATTGTTACATTATGTAGATTAGATTATATCTCCTAATTTTGATTTGACATTGATTAGACATATGGTGATTTGATTTGATCATATTATGATGCTATGTTGAGACTAGACATGCGAGATATATTAGATGATGATTATTGATGTGATTTCTAGTTCATTATGTGGGTTCATTAATTGATGATGATTATGTGACATTAGATAGAAAATGCAGTTTAATCTTGAATTATGTTGTAAATGAATAATGTTGTATTCAATAGCATGAATTTAATTCTAGTTGCTTCGGCCATGATTATTCATGATATGATTGACACTTGATCTAGATGTGTAGGATTATATTCAAGAAATTGGAGGTAGTATTCACACATATGTTCTTCCCTATGAAACTGATCCATTCTCAAGAGGGATGAGGATCACGTTTGATTCGAATGTTGTTTAAGTACTTGTTTGTTTTATTATTTTGGCCTAGTACCCTTGTTTGTTTAGTAATTTATATCATGTGTTGTATAATTTTTATTGTTTTACACCACTTGGTATTGTTTTATTTTTGGTCCATTTAAAGTGGATTTATGACTCCCTAGGTGAACCTTAGTGTCCCAAAACTTACCGTAGGTGATTACCCATGGGTCTAGGGTTAATTTTGACTAACTAAACCTTGGGGTAACTCACTGTTGGTCATTCTAAACTGAGGTTTAGTCAAAGTGACGAATTTTGAAATGGCTAAGGGTGGGAGATGAGTCATGCTTTGGGAAAGACTCATCTCCCTTCCCACAGTTTGGGGATCCCTTCAACAAGAAGACTTGGGAGGTCTCCAAGACTCCCAAGTATGTGGGATCTCCCTACAAGACTCTCACACATGTGTGAGAGCATCTTGGAGGGAGATGGCTCTCTTGGAGAATAAGAGGATGGCATATGGCATCCCTTATCCTCATGGAGGCTTGAAAGGAATTGCCACCTCACCACTTGGGCTCTCACACATGTGTGACAACACAAGTGGATAAGGTGAGGATTGGGATGGAATTGGAGGGTGACACTTCTCACCCTCCCACTTCCTCTCCTTTGCAAGTGGCATAGAATGAGCAAGGAGAAGGTGACAAGTGTCACCTTTTCATACCTCAAGTCCAATTTAGAAGGCCTATAATACCTCCTCTTGAAGAGGAGTGTGGGGTTCTTGCATTTTGGATTTTCTTTCTATTCTTGGAGTTTCTTTTGGAGAAGTTAGAGAAAATTTGGAAATTGGAAGATTTGGAGAAGCTTGGAGCTCTTCACCAAACGTGCTTCCATTTTTAGGGATTTTTAAGGTAAGCTCCATGGCTGTGGCCATTTACCCTTGCATATTTCATTTATGTTGTGTTTGTGGATTTTTGTTGTTTGTTGATTTCATTTTTATGTGGTTTGGGAGTTTGGTGAGAGCACCTCCATTTGGAGGTAAGTCTCAACTTGTATGGGGTAGGGGAGAGTGAACCTCCTTGAGGTCATCTTCTTATTTTGTGCTACTTATAGTCTTGAGGGCTTTTTCTTAATGTTGAGAATATTTTGATGGCATGAGTGTCATGATAGTTTTTGAGTTATTTGGAGATATGTATTTTTGGTGGTTATTGCTTGAGGCCTTGAGATTTGGTGATTTTGAGATCATGGAGTGGCCTTTGGAGTTTAGGGGCCATTTCCCTACCCCCATCAAACTCATTTTTATGAGTTTTGTTATATGTTAATCCTTGGGTAATTGTTGAGTTTTTTTTGTGTTGCTTGTTGTGGGGTGTGTGTGCAACCATGTGATTCCTACCTTCCTAGCTCGGGGGTGACCCACTTGCGGGTCTACGGTAGGGAGGAAGGCATTTCGTAGTCGCTTGGTTCCCCTTTTGTTGTGTTGCTTCTTGCAGGTTTGTAGTGGGAGAAATGGAGCTTGGAGAAGCTCATTTTCACCTCATTTACATTATTGTTTTGTTGGCTATTTTGAGCCATAGCCTTGGAGGCCTTATTGTTGGGATGAAAATTTATTGCACTCTCCATATATTTGTTGTGGAAAGGAAATATCAATGTGAAAATCTTATTGTAGAGATTTTAAGAATATGTTTATTATGTTTTGTTGTTGTGCTTATATGGTTTGGAATGTTGGAAAAAGAAAATTTTATCTCAAATCTTTAGCTCTATAAAAACGTATTGTTCAAGTATATATATACACAATTTTCACAGTAAAGGGCCCTGTGTATATTTAATGAAAGTATACCTCTGTATGTTCTCTATGGAAGCCATGGGTTAGCAAAACCCCAACCTGCAAGGAAAATGGAGAAACAATGGAGGCAGCAACAAAAAAAAAGGAACTTAGAGAAAACAAAACAATGAGAAGAAAACATAAGAATAAGATAGGGTTTCCATAAAGAAACCAATAAAATAATGATTTAGGGCATCTCTTGAAAACAAGTAATAAAATATTAGATTAGGGCATTTGATGGGTGAGAGGGAAATTAGTTTTGCTAATTTAATTATTTTCCCATTTCTCCCATGTGCACGGGAGATTGTGCCTCCCTCTCTTTTGTTTTTCAAAGTCTTTTTGATTTATTTATTTTCTTGTGGGATTGGTTTAATTTTGTTTTCAATTAGTGTTTTTTTGTTTTTTGAATGAGAATGGAATGTTTTATATTTGGGATGTTTTATCCCTTTTGAGATATTTATTTGGACTTCCATTTTAAGTAATTGTTGGTTTAAATTTGTTATGTTGGAAATCTCTTTAAGTGTTATTTTTTAAATTTTAATCGGTGTTATTATTTTACGGGGAAAGGTATTTTAATTTTTCCCCTTTATATATTATTTTGTGGGTAAGTTAATAAATATAATGGTCTAAACTATATTTATTAACAGACTTAATTTTGAAGTTTATTTTTGTGACATTTAATTGTTTTCGAATTTTAATATTTAATTGTAGGGTCGATGCCTTGGCGAGATATTTAATTTTTCCTTAAGTTTAATTATTATTTTTAAAATTTTCTTTGAATTCTAGTTAGAGTTTTTATTTTAAAATTTTTAATTCAATTATTGAAAATGCATTATGCTGTCGAATTTTTCCTAGATTTTAGGTTTTATTTTTATGACCTTTTTACGACTTTCATTTTACCACTCCATCTTATCATGCATCCATCATGCCATTTATTTTCATATTTTATTTATTTGATTACTTTTTTGTATTAGAGATAGGGTTTGGTTTTGATTCTGACGAAATCGCCTTCTCACCTAGGAAACTTAGGGTTCGGATTTGAAACGTCCTAACCCTAGAAGCAACACGTTTCATGTAGCATATTCCCCTAGTCAAATTTCATCAGGTAGGGGATTACAAAGGAAGGCACACTTCCCCAAATATGTTTGACATGATTACGCCTCACGCGTAATGCTACCAAGCACGCAAACGCATGCGAGGGGGTTCCTAGGGACATGTGGAAAAGTTTTTCGTATTTCATGTCATGACCACATGTCAAATGTGGACATGAAATGTGTGTTGTGTGTCATGATTACATGGGAAATGTGGGCATGACACAATGTTAAAGTTGCATTGATAGAACGGGCATCTATTTTTTCCATTGAATGATCATCAACATTTCTTAACTCTCAAGCTTCTAGTTTGTAATGTTTGACACAAGCCAAAACCAAATATGTACATTGCATGGATGTAGGAAACCACCTGCATGTGTTAGACCACTCTAGAATGTTGCTTCTTCCATTGGTGGCCTAGGGTGTTGCATTTACCAAAAAATCTCTAAATCAAGATGCCCTAAAATTCTATCTCTTACTTCAAATAGTTAATTGTAAAAGATAGAAGCATGTTCATAGCCTTGGTAAGAAAACCTCATTCTATGTGGCTTTGAAATTAATCCAACAATATGAGATAGGTTTTGAACAAAAAAATGGTTAGTTGTAAGTGGAGAGATCTTGTTTTGGTATGCAAGAGGAGAAAAGTGTACACAATTCATGAAACTGTGTGATCTTTGTAACTAAGATGATAAATATATGGAATCATCTTTTAACATCTCAAATATATTGATAAATAATAATGGAAAACTTTCTCTTTCCTGGTAGATACAAATGAAGCTAGTTTGAAGCAGAGCAATGCCAAAAGATGGTGGAATTTGGTGAAAGTAGAAACTCTTATAATTATGAACAACTCTGTCTTGCTTAATTCTCTGATATTATGAAAATGAGTTTTAAAACCCTTTTATAACTCAAGATTCACTTTGTTAGAGATATTGCAACATTTTGAACCTTTAAGATATGTCATTTCTTTATGTTGGAGTTTCAAAGATTTCTTGAACTTTTAAACTCTCCAAAATTGTTCTTTATCTTTTCCCTTGTGTCTTTCAGGGCTATTTTGATGCAAGGAGGGTGTGGTTGTGATGTACTTAACTCAATAATATAGGTTTGGTTCACCAATTTCAAGGTTTTCATGTACTTGCTTTAGAAACAGGCCCAAAGCCTTGTAGCCCTGCCTAGAGGGTTGTTTTCCACTTATCTTTCTCAATTTTATCCCACTTAGAAAAATAATAATTGTTTTGGATACCCATTTCCATGTTGTTTAGCATGTCTTGGGATGGGGATAGGTTGTTTCAAAATGTATGTCTCAAAAATTGAAAATACAGTCAGCAATAAGGGCTAATTAGGCTTAATTAGGCCACTTAAATGAAGGATCTTGTAGAAACATTGAGTTCCTACCTCCCAAACCACTTGGGGATCTTGAGGCATGTCCAATTTGACTCAACTTGGCCAACCACACCCTCAAAATTCACTTTTATCCTTTAAAATTTATGAATGTCTTCTTTAGAGGCCTAATACATGGGCTTATTAGGCCAAAACTTGGTCAAATGTGGTCAAAGCTCCATTCTCTATCATGAAAATTATTGAAACATGTGTATATACCCTAATTCAACTCATTTTATCACTTTGGAGGTACTTGGGGGGTGGATTTGGTCAAAAAGCACCTTCTAGCACTTCTAGAAACCCTAGTTTAGGGTTTATAGCAGTTTTCAGTAAAATGGATGGTTCTCCCTCAAAAATGAATGAAATGACCTCAAACCAATTTAATTTAGAGGATAGTTCACCCCTATATCAAAACCAAGTGGTTGTAGGTCCTATAAGTTATGTACAAGTACATGGTATGGCTGGGAGCAGCACTTTTGCAGAAAAAATAGTTTCTTGACAGTTTTTAGTAAATTCGCTATATCTCCCTCAAATATCCATGTTTAGACCTCCAAAGGGATGAAAAAGAAAGATTATTCCTTCCCCCACCTAATTCAGGTGATTTGGAGATCTGACAGGCTCGTACTTGCCTATGGTACGGACTGCAACAATTAGGTTTTGCAGAAAAAATAGAGTATTATTTATATAAAATGATTTTTTTTTCTTACAATCTCTATTCTTGTTTTAAATCACAATGATGCCTTCCCTCTAATGTATGAAGGATCTAATATACATGTTTGAACTTGTTTCCCATTGGTTGTGACTTCATTTCAAATTATATGACCTTTGGGAGCCTTTAATTACATGATTTGTTAACTTGACATAGTAAACTCTTCCTATTACTTACACTTTTAGACTTTGTTTTTAACAACCTAAATTATGACTCTAAACACAAAATTTTATCCTTTTAGACCTTATCACATGGATCTAAGACTAAATTACTTCGTAAAAACTCTTTGGACATTCATATTTGACTAAGTATTAAGCCAAGATTAGCTTGGGTGCTCCTGCACCATATTGGGAACTTTTAAACTCAAAACTTAGCATAGTGGATTTACGAATGATTCCCATGAATAGGTTTTCATCATGGTACTTGTCCAAGGAATCATAAAAATTCTTTTCACCATTGGATGATTTTTCTCATGATTTTTCTTTTGGTTTTTATTTTTACTTTATTTTTATGATTTTTGTGTTTGTGTATTTGCTAGGTATTTGATGGTAGGGTAGAATGAATGGTGGAGGAGATCAGATTTGGATGGGGACTCAAGTATTTTTTTCATGTTAGGATGATAGTATCCCATGCTAAATAACTATTGTAGATAGATCCTATCATTGGCGTGAAATTCATAGATGTTGGTAGAATACCTAGTTGATGGCTAAGTGGGTTATTCCAAATGATAAACATGGTACCATTTTAGCTTTGATGTGTAGAGAATGCTGCCAAGGAAAATGGAATGAAAGGGAGGGTAGATGGGGGATAGATGGAGTATGTGAAATATTTAATTAAAGGGATGTGATGGTGGATATATGTTGGGTAATCGGGATGGGGTGACAGAGAGATGAGGGAATGTCATGGGTTTGAGGAGAAAAAAGATCAACATTTGCACACACCATGCTAGAAGTTGAAGCTTTTGAGTTGGATGTGGGATGGATGGGGATGGTTGGATGTTTAGATTGTTTCTTGTGGGATTAGTAGAGGATATTGTCAAGGATTACTAATTTTGGGATTTAGGGACCCAAATGGACTTAAGATTGTTATGAGAGGGAGGTTGTGATTTTTTTGATGAAGTGCAGGATTTGGGATTTTGATGTTCCACTTGGATTCATTTCTTCTTTGTGTTGAGACCCACATTGCTTCTTTTTTTCCTTTCTAATTTGTGGGTTTATGTATCCTTTTGGATTAATTTTGTATACTGATGCTTAAAGATGTGGGAGTTGGATACGAGCTAGAGGCTAGACTGGTGTTTCCATTTTTTAAGGTATTATAGGGATGACCAATGGATATGCATGTAATATTGGTAGGATATCTAGTGCTAACCGATTCTTGGATGAAAGACACTTGATTTCTCATGGTTGGGCAATGGAGGTTGTTAGGGTAAATAGATTTTACCTTGCTTAAGTTTTACTTAGGCTTAAATAATTGGTTTGGGAAGGTATTCTTGTTAGGGTAGTTTTATCCGTTAAAAGATTACCCGTCATATTTCTCTTGCCTTTAAATAGGCACATTTGTACATTTGTAAATAATCAATCAAGCAATAGTCATCTATTTTCTTCTCATATCAAGCTTTTCATTATTCTCCTGTGGTGAACTATCTTGTTGGTTGATCCTAAGCTTCCCAATAGATGTTTATTCAAAGCTTTCTTATGATAATGGAATTAAGGGGATTAGTTTCATATTCATTTTTATCAACAAGATTGTCATCATCACATTCAAAAGAAAATTTTGGATGGTTATGATGAGGTGACTCATAAAAAAAATGGATTCATTATTGTGGCCTATATTTTTGAAATGATGTGATTTTTGAGATGACTTGATGACTTTGGATTGCTAAGGCTTGGACCTTAAGATTTGATTTGATATAAAAATATTTATGAAGATTGCATTTGGGAGATTAGGTTGATTGTAGCTTTGATTGGATTTGAGTTTGATTTGGAATGATTGGTTTTGATTGACCTTAATTAGGGTGCTAAGGTGATTTTATTGTTAGATGGTATGGTTTATGGATATTTGGATTACATATTTTGATTTAGGGGATGGATGATTAAGCGTCAAGACCTTAGAGGATGATTGTCTTGATTAGATGAGGGAGGGGTTGATTTATATACTTAAGATAGTAAAAGTTCTTAAGAAAGAAATTGGGGATTTATTTGATTAGATAAATTTACTTAGGATAGGCTAAATCCTGAAGCAAGTTTTGATTAAGGATGATGGGTTTGATTTAAAGTATCATTCTTTGATTTTGAGGTTGGATTAAAATGGAGGAGGGATGGAGTATTATTTTTATGATGTTGATAATGAGGAGTAATTGGATGTTTAGTACTAGACAAGGTTCAAAATCAATAGGGATGATTTGATTTGGGGTTATGATTGGATAGATAATGTGGAATTTGAGTTTTGGTGAGGTTCAAGATGGATGTGTCAAAAACAAAATGCATATGCCAAAATAGGATGGAAGTGCTATTTTGTGAACATAAGTCCCCAAAGGTGTCAAGATGAATGACTGGTAATTAAGGATGGAGGTGATGAAATTTTAATGCATGCGATGTTGTGTGAACATAGGCACTAAAATATTAGAGATGAATACAATGATTTATGCTAGTTTTGAGGTGAATTGTTGGTGTGAACATAATTCACACATGTTAAGTCGACTTAGTGAGTCTTCTAGATGTCTAGTTGAGTCTAGTTGTGTGTTGAGTTGTTAATAGTTGGAGTGAGTTTTCTTATCCTCCACATGTGCAATTAGTTATCATCCTCTAATTGACACATGTTGGAATATCTCCACCTTTCACTCCACCCTTCTAGCTCTCACCTTGCCTTTATAACAAGGCTCACTCATTGTATTTCATATAGCTTCATATGATCTTTGTATAGATTCATTGTTCCATTGTTTTAGCATCTTCTCTTGTCATCTTTGTGTGGAAGGTTGTCTTGATTACAGGTGATCCTGGCTTGTTGAGTCACATTGACTCTTATATGGTATCAGAGTTTGATCTACAATTTCCTTCCCTCATTGGAGAGGTTCTTCTTGGAGATGCATCATAGGAGCGTCCTGGAGCAAATCTAACATCACGGTTGCGATCAGGAGGCCCAAATCTGTATAGATCAGCTGTTGAAATGCCCAAATCAGGAAAGTTGAAAATAGGGCAAAATTTTTTTTGCCTCTGCTCCTCCACGATAGGGAATATTCCCTGTGCAGAAGGAATCTTCCAAGTTCTACTTCAGTGGTGTAATCGTTGGTCAAATCGACATCTACATCATCTATTGAGTAAAATATTTATATGTTGGGTTAATGTTTTACTATGCGGTTTAATTATTTTATTTTGTAGATTGTACCCTTCAAATCAAAGGGTACATTGCATACTGTCGCAGGTACAACCGGCTAGAGTGGGGGTGCCAAGTGGCAGCCAACCCATCTACTAGATCCACTTTGTTTATCAAACCAGATCCCTGTGGGGGGGTTCAAAGACCAGAGTTTTTTTTAGAAAATTTCCAGTGGCCTGTTTACCCTTGGTGGTAAACAAATCCAACCGGCATCTCTTTCTTGGTGGATTCCAGCGGTAGCTTCAAAGATCTACTCTGTGAGCATCTGTTTTATCCAAGCCTTCCTCCAGTGGTCAGCAGTCTTCAATCGACCAAAACACTCATCAGCAGATTTCGGCAGTCTTCAGCAGTGGAGAATCTAGGATTATTCCCCCAAAATCTACCCTTTCAAAAGATTTCTACGGCCAAGACAAAATTAGTAGTTTTTTTGATGGTTACAATTTGTTTGTACCAGTGGATCTCTCTATTGAATCCCGGCTAAGCGGTTGGTGGTCTTTGATCTACCATAGGTGTCTTAAGTAACGGTTTGGAGTCTAAAACTGTGGCTTGTTTATTTTCAACACTAGTAGTTACAAGATACTCAGTGGTGCAAGCTTCTACAGCGATCTCAAGCTCATTCTCCAGAAAATTGTCTAAGCTTGTTGGTTGTCTTGCTAAATTTGCTATGTGGATCCCTTGAAGTCTGCCAACACCAGTGGTCAGTTTTACATTCTCAGGCAGTTTTCTCTCCAAACCAACTATTTTAAGCCTAATTTCATGCAGTTTCAACACCTAAGGAGGTATTACAATTGGCGGTCTATATTAGATTGCATGTAATCATCAATTGTTTCTATCGTCGTATTCCTTGGAGCTTTAAAATCTACCAGCAATCTGCAGGTTTAGAGTTAAACCACGCCAGTCTTCCATTGGTGTGTTCTTGTATACGATCAAATCCACAATCTGTAGGCAAAATTACTACATTTCATGGCTGTACGCTTGCAAACCAGTCAAAGTGGTTTTGAGACAGTCTTTGGTGGATTTACCTATAGGTGGCAGTTTTTTAACTAGTGTTTTAATCCTGATAGGTAGTTTTTTTCCTCTGACGGTGGTTTTACGCAACAAACGACAGTTTTTCATTTTCTGCTAGTGGTTTTGTGGCTTGCAAAGTATATTCTAGCCCAAGGAGGAATATTCTGTCAGGGGGGCCTGTTTTGCCCCTCAAAGCCCTAAAGTAGGGCTTTTTTTCTTTTTTACACAACTTTTGCCCACAGTGTTGAAATTGGGCAAATGAGATATCAATGGAAAGCTAATAGAGAGCACTTCGTAGTAATATCAGTCATTTTCACAGATTTTTTTGTTTGATAGCATTTATTGCTGGTTGAAGACAAATCTTCCTTTTTGACTCCCAAGCTCATAACTTTTTGTCATGATCTCCAATTTTCACGATTCAAGTGGCATTGGAAAGGTATTCAGGAGCTCTACACAACCATCCATACACTTTTCTCAAATTTTGATCCAGTGCTTTTTATTTCATTTGTCTATTTTTTGGCATTTGAGTGATTACTTGGGCATTTTGAAACTTGAGAGGGTGAAGTTTGTTTTGAGAGGATTTGTTTGTTGTAATACATCATTGTGAATGATTGTAATCTCCCAAGGATCTCTTTTTTAAGAGATTTTGATTGTTTTCCCAATTTTGGTCCTTTGAGGACAACTGTAAAATGCACTAAGTATAAAGTGCCACAACAAATTGGGGGGGCTCTCTTACATAGTAAAGGGGTGTTGTTGTGTTGTTGTCTTGCTATTTCATCATGGATGTGCCTAAATTTTTACTTTTAACTCCATATAATTATCTTGAATGGAAGAAAAACATGGAGTTTGTGTTGTATAAACAAAAGTTACATAGAATAACTTTAGGCATAGATCCTAAACCCACAGGTGCTACTGAGAGAATAAAATGGTTAGATAGAAGAGATGAGGATTTTGGCACACTTTATCTTGCTATTTCTTCAGATCTAAGATTTCATGTTGAGTCTTGTACAACACCAAATGAGATATGGACAACACTGGACAATCTATTTGGCAAGCAAGATAAAATAAGAAGGTTCAAATTGGAGAATGAGCTAATTGCACTTAATCCTCAAGACTTTGATCAAATTGAAGACTTCTTCACCAAGTTTAAGTCTCCTAGGTTGGAACTCAAACAATGTGGTCTTGAGAAAGATGATGAACAATTGATTCTATCTATTCTTGCAAAATTGGGTCCTGCATATTCAGTTTATGTTTCTACCTTTTATGTTACAATGGATGCCTTTGGTAGTAAGTTTACTATGCCTTCACTTGAGGAGTTTGTTACACAACTCACAAGAGAACAAGCCAAGCTACTACACATGGACACATTGAAGTCTCCTAGAAAACAGGCTCTAGTTGCAATACAAAGCACAAAAGATCCTAAGACTGCACATAATAAGGGCAAGAAACAAAACGATTCAAAATCTAATGCACAAGAGAAAGAATCAAAGAAAACCCCTAACTCTTCTTCCAAAGAGGAGTCCAATAAGAAGAAGAATCCAAAGTGTTCTTATTGTAAGAAATTGGGTCATGATGAGACTAAATGTTATGAGAAAAAGTTTGAAGAGATGTCACAACTTCTTCATAAACATAACATTGAGTATTCTCCATCAATAATAGTTTTACCCAAGTCTTCTTCTTCGTCACAATCATCATCTACATCTACAGGAACAATAGGCTTTTCTTATGGGACAAATAAAGGAAAAGGAAAAGCACTCTTTACTTCAACAAGTCTACATTCAGAGAGATGGCTTCTTGATTCTGGAGCTTCTCATCATATGGCATATTCACAGGGGATGTTCTCTTCATTTTAGTCATGTACTTTGCCACCTATTTTGATGGGTAACAACACATACATGCATGCAACTGGAAAAGGAAATATTGATGTTGGTCATAATACATTCAACAATGTGTTATGTGTACCTTCCTTGACAACCAATCTCCTTTCCATCTATCAGATTACGGATTGTGGTGCAGGGAAGATAGTTGAGTTCACTCCTGGTTTTATGATCATACGGGACTTGGAGATCAGAGATATCATTATTGTTGGGATGGCTAATCATGTATTTTGCTTGTATACTTTCTCCCATTTTGTTTCTGATGATGATGTAGATCCATTGATGGCTATTCACACTCATGGATCAAGTGTGAATCATGTTTCTAAGGAGAAGTTTGGTCACTTGAACCTTGGTGTTCTTGCATCTACTTCGGTTCCTGAGACTAGTTTTGAGCTTCCTCCTTCTTCGGCTTCTTCAAAGATTAGCATTGGCATAGCTCCATCCACTTTAGTTGAGTAGGATATTGTTTGTCTTCTAGATATAGGTTTGTGGGATGAGTACTTGACAGGTATTGCAGACTCGTTTTGTGAGTCCTATCTTGATGACTTGGAGGACATCATTGATGATATTCATCTCCTCTTTGAAGGAGTTGAATCTTCTACTTCGGATGAGCATACACCATCTTCTCCTCTTCACTTGTCACAATTTGGCATTGAGTTGGAGTATCTTGAGCATCATTCGGAGGATTCTTCATCTTTAGAGATTGATGATCTTGAGTTTTCTTCTTGTCTTGGATTGTCGCATGTAGTACCTGGTTATGTGACATCTTTTGGTTGTGACATGTGGACACTTGAGCAATTTTCAGAGACACCATTCACATTGAGGCTTTTTCCCTCATACCTTGAGATGGAGTTTCTTCGACATCAACCTTTGGACTTGTTTCTTCCTAAGGGAAAGAATGTTGTTTGCAGTCTTTGGATTCTCTTCAGCATTCTTCTTCAAGCATTCACCATCAGCACAGGAGCTACTTCATTGTGGGGGGGACTTATAGTCTCACATTTGCTCTCTAGGTGAATATGTGAGATCTCTAGCTTTCAAATTTGGACTTCAAATGTTTCAACCTTTAGCAAAAGGATTTTGATGTTTGTAAATTTGGATTTTCATATGGTGTTTAAATGTTTGCAAATGTTTTTGGATTTAAGGAAATTCATAGGTTTTGTTGGCAAGAGACACTGATATGAAGACAAGATGAGTGTTTTCATTGATGGCAACAAGATAATGAGAACACATCCGTATGATTGGAAGACATAACTCCAGAAGTTCATTTATGATTGGGAACAAGGCACAAGTCTGAAAAGCCCTAAATTGGCTAAGAGTTGGAAGTGTTCAGGTATGAGACATAAAGTAGATTAGTTTGCCTCTGCAATTGAAGATCTATAGATGTGGTTCAAATATGATGTTTATGGCTACCTATTGTTGTTATATTCCAATGATCAAGATCTGACTTCCTCCAAAAGTCATCTAATGAAATGCCTAAATCTGGATGAATAGAGTGAAGATAGAAATAGTGAATAGAGAAAACTAAAATAGTCCACATTCCTCTGCAATAGAATATTTTGTTCTATAGTTCTGAGGCAAATTAGAGATATGTCATGACTACCTAAATCCAAGATTATAGCCTCTAAAGTTCAACAAATAAAATCCAACAATCTTTCAAGTATCAGCTTCCAGTTTGACAGTGTTTCAGTATGATAGGGCAACAGTTCAAAGATATGCATTTTGGCATACATAATTATTTTGTTCCATGGATTTGAAGACATGTTAAGAGGTTAGTATTGAATTATGGATATGGAGTTCGGAGTCCCATTTGGTCCACATCATATGTTGTGATGTGATAGAGGAACCTATCATATATGTTATGATGGATCAAGCCGACAAGATGGTTAATTCCTTATGCAGAGAAGAAATATGAACTAGATGATAAATGTAAGTATTATTAGAGCCAACACATATGAAGACATGTGCATGATGGTTTGGATCCTCATTGAAGACTTAACACAAGAATAAGCTGACAGGATATAACACTTGGTATACACGTTTCATAGTTTGCTTGCCAACTTGATCAGGAGAAATATTTAGTTGCAGATATAAATAGAGGATGGATTTCAGTGTTTGAGTGTGAAGTGTACGATGTGAGGTATATGAATGCAAAATATGTGAAGATCGAATGGCCATAGAAAACAAAGAGATATCTTGAGCATATGTAAGAGCAGAGCAGAGAAATAGGGGCAAACTAAAATGAAGAGTTATGAGTCAGTGTTTATGAGCTTAATTGGACTTGTTACCATGCATATATAGATGCAATCATAGTAGTTCATCTTTGGCAGTGAGCCACCCTTCTTCTTCTTCTTCTTCAAATTAGTAGTGGGCCTTTTTTCTTGAGCAGTGAGCTCCGGGCAGTGAGCCCTAAGACAGTGAGACTTTTGTATTTTGGTATTGTTCTATAATAATATATTTAGAGCTAACACTCTTCGTGGTTTTTCTCTCATTGTGTTTTCCATGTAAAAATATTGGTGTTCATGTGTTATGTCTTTGTGGCTACTATTCATTTGTGTAATCTACTTTCACATAACTAAATTTGGTAAATGGATAAAAGAGGAAGTGCATAAATGGTTTTGTAGAAAACTGAACCACCCCTCCCCCTCTTAGTGTTCATTGCATTCAATAGGTTTCACACAAGAAAACATGCCAAGCACATGAACAAGCCTATGTTGTTCAAGTACGTGCTTATATCCATGTAGGCCCATCATTAATGTCTTGTTTATTTATGGAGTGTAAATCCCATGATATGGCACTGACCATTTTGTATCACATACAATCACTCTATGGAATGAGGGGAGAGCATGCATGACATACAAACCCAATTCTAGGGGCATGAAATGAGTAGTTTCTTGGTGCTAACCACTAACTAATGAACCACATACACATATGACCAATATTCTTAACTAGGATATATGAGTTTCTAAGGTATGTCCTCAATATACCCAAGGGTACAAGAGGAAAACATATATGAACTAAAGTCTCATCTACTAGCATGTGGTTATGGGACAAGTCCCTTTCAACTTAACCTCACCTCCTTACAAAAATGAATGACAAGGTTGTGCTAGACACGATGATGCACTCCTTTGAGGTACATCTTTCAATCTCCCCCTTTGTATACCCCAATAGAATGCATGGTTTAGGTCATCCCCTAAGTTAATGAGGTCATTAGGTAGGCTCACTATGAGGAAAGAAACCCAAGTACATTTTATTCCTAAGATTTCCTTGTGGCATGAAGGAAGAGTATACACAAACTTGGGTTTCTTGGGATGAAAGCAATAAAAGGAGAACAAACTTGTGTTTTTGATCTCCAATATTACCTACGGGTATGAGGAGAGACCATACACACAAATTTGAACTCATAAGAATGACATGAAAAGGTTCATTCCAATTAAACATATTTATATGTGCCTACTCTAGTGATAAAAAAAAAGATAAATCTTTGACTAGTGAAGCTACAACAAACAAGTTAGTAGTTGAGAAATATGTCTTGGACCAATGAAAGGGATACAAAAATAGAAGGTTAGTGACAAAAAGTAGTAGATTGATGTTAGTCCAAAACAAAAATACCAAGAAATATATGATTTTCTATTCTAGAAATAGGTGCACTGAAATAAAAATAGAAACATTGAATGAAAATAGAAATACCAAAACTAGGTACATATGTAGTAAAATGTGAATTTCATAGATTAAATGCACTTACCATTGGGTGTGCCATGAATATGTAAATTAAATGCAAACTTATACAAACAATCCATACTATGAATAATCTATTCAACTTACACCTACATGTTACCTCTAAATTACACAAAGAAACTTGCAAACAAAAGGATGAAAACACAAACAATGTTGTCACCCACAAACTCCTTTGTTGCACCAAAAATGGTGGTTGTGCCCAAGTATTAGTTGTGGTTGAGAGAAGATATGTTAAGTGCTAAAATTAGAAGCATAACATTACATTTCAAGACTTGATTAAAATGTCTTGTGATGGGCCCAATTTATAGATTTTAGGATTGGTGGATGAAAGGCTAGGATTCATTGGAAAGATCAATGGATGAGAATTCTTGAGAGGATTGTAGGCATTAGAGACCTCCAAGTGGCACCTTGTGGTAGGTGCACAAGTGGAGGTCCAAGATTTAAGGAAAATCAAGGGTGGAGAATTGTCTTGTAGAAAGTGGATGGTGGAGATCCAAAAAGTAGATTTTTGGAGTGATGTACAAATCCTTTCCCATACGTAGGTACCAATCATGTACAAATCAAGGCCATACCTTTGACCTATATACACTTTAGGAACTTGTGCAAGATGTACCTTGATTAATCATGATTTAGAATGTGCAAATGATTATGGAAGGTTAATGATTAGGATTAGTCAGCTAATGATTGATGGACAACATAGGAATTAATTAAATAGGTATATTTATTTAATTTTTTGGATGGGTATGATGAACCTAGTTAAATAAACATTTAAATTTATTTAACTAAGGTTGGACTATAGATAAAAGATTGATTAATTAAATAAATAGTCTTGATTTATTTAATTAATATCAGATGACTAGTTAGCAAATTAATTAAATAATATAAAATTATTTAATTAATATTAGATGAAAAATTGTTGTTCATGGCATGGTTCAGTGGTCAAGTTGCTCAGTTGTAGTGGTGGCCACCGGGGTTCAAACCCCCGCTAGGCCAAAGAGGTTGCAAGGCCTTGTGCCTTTGCTAGGCCAACGAGCTCACAGGTTTGAACCTAGTGTGTTGATGTAGGCATTCATGCCAAGGTGTTAATGCTTGGGGGTGAAGTCCCCCCATGTTGAATTCTTGTTCCAAACCCTCATTGGGCCAATGAGTTCATGGGCTTTGTACCCCTACTAGGCCACTAAGCTAGTGGGTTTGAACTGTCTCAAGGTTATAAGTTGTGTGTTCATGTCAAGGTTGAGGTTCCCCATTTGTGGCCTCACCTAGATCAGACCAAGCTAAAAATTCCCCCACTCACTGACCAAAAAAAAATATTAGAAGAGAAATTGGAATAATTAATTAAATAAATAGGATTTATTTAATTAACTATAGAGGAGTGGTTGAGGGATGACATGGTGACTATAGAAATGGCATGAGATGATTTCATTTGTCTATATGTGGATCCATCTCACCTCAATTCATAATAAATAAGAATGCCTTGCAACATCCATGTGCCTTCTTACTCCAATCTAGTTTTATAGTTTTGGTTTTTTGTTGCAATTTGAAGAAGCTCCAAGTCTCATAAAAAACTTGTTGTCTAATCCTCCAAATAAAATTTAATCTAATGACTCATGGGAATTTTCAAAGGAATTAGATCCAATTTGCTAGGAAGCCCTGGTGTGATGGCATGTGTTTAGGCTATAAAGAAGTGAAAGATAAAAGGTGCCTTGTGCAATATTGGTGGGCCCCGCCTCTATCTTTGGAATAAGTCACTACTTTAATAGAGACACATGGCATGCTCCTGGGGTTTTATAAAAAGGCAAAGGACAATGTTTCTCAAAGGCAATGTAATTCATTTGATCTACCATTGAAGATCTCATCCAATGACCCACATGAGGTGCAACCATTATAACACAAAATGACTTGCTCATACACCTATAGCTTCTCTACATCATCCTAAGAGAGTTTATGGTGCTATACTAGCAAAGGTGGGATCCACTATATTAAAAATTTGAAATTCTTAGAATAATATGGCCCAACATTCATGGAAGATGCTCAAAAAGTACCTAGAAAGAATGTTTCACCTATTAGTGTCTTGATAAGTGTGGAAGCTAGGAGGTAGACTCCATAGACCAAGAATAGAAGGCTATGCAACTATGTCCAACTACCAACATGAACAATTAAGGTGCCAAATGTTGCATAATTATCTTCCCTTTACAAATTTGAAATCCAAATGTAATTTGAGGGGAAAGCTATTGTGGGTTTGGTAGAGTAGATCTATATATACTATCCTATGCACCTTTAACAAGAGTGGAATTTTGAGTAGCTGAGTTGAAGATCTTGATGTGCTGATTGTTGATGAGAGCCATTTATGTCCCATTTTATTTCATTTTTTAAAGCAAAGATCATATAGCCCATATATTAATATTATATAATAAAGGTCTTCTTACAGATCAAAGATTATGAAAATTAGAGGCTCTTGCTAGCTAGATAACACATTTCATTTACAATTGCCAAAAAGCTAGGGTCTGAAAACCCATATACTACCCTAATAATTGAAAATTTAACTACCTGATTGCGATACTTGCAAAAACCCATAAACTGCCCAAAATTCAAAACCCCATATACTACCCAAAATTCAAAAACTCAACTGCACTATTTGCGAATACCCATATACACAAACTGCAAGCCCTAACCCTAATACTTATTAATCGTAGGATTCAAAAAAACCAAACATATTCCATTTTCATACCATGTCATGTATTTTTACCAGCATTATGTTGCATATGATTAAATATAAATAAGGGATATTTTAATATTGTTTTGAAATAAAATAAGAAAAAACAAATATCAGATTGTATTTGCTAGTATTTGTTGTCATTTTAGCCTTAGAAAATAAATCTTGTAGCATGCTATTGGAGGAGGATAGAACTGACTTCTTGTAGCCCATGAATACACTTGCCAGCAAATAATTTCTATTGTTAATCAATTTTTAAATAATTATTTGTTGCTCTAAATAGTAGTAATTTTTACATAATAGTTGGTGATTTATTTTTATACTCATATGGTATTAGATAAAATGTATTGTTTTTTGTTGCAACTAATTAAGTTGTGATGACTATAGGCCAAAAGAAATAGCTATTTTCATGGAAAAACAAACTCTTATATTTGTGGCTAATTTTATTCCAACTCACAAGCCATGTAAAATAAGTAAAAATTGTTATTTGCCTTATTTCCTATATAAGGCTTGAGGAGGCTAGAGAATAGCACAAAAAATAGGCAAGAGAATAGGACAGAAGGTTGGAAAATAGCACAACAACAATGTAATAGCAATAGAAAATAGTGCAGAAATAAGAGAAGCAATGTAATATTTGTTAGGAACCCATGTTTAACCCTTCTCTTTACTATGTTAGAATATTACTTTTGGACGCATATGCTTTGTAAGTCATCCTGTGAGTATATTGTATTATCCCACATTCATGGGAAGTAATAGTTGTTTAGATTAGACTTAGTATATAAGTACATGTTGAGGCCAATGAAGGCATCCACAAATTTATTGTATTAAGCTTTCTCACAGGAGGTTGCCCCCTCGAAGTGGCCTGCGATCAATAAATTACTTCTATGTGTGAGGCCAATTATTTTTAACTTCCCTATTTTGATCATTTACATTTTAGTTGATGATATTATCATACTTTGAGAGACTATTACTTCCATTATGCAGATTAGATTATAGCTCCTAACTTTTGGTTTGACATTGATTAGACATGTGGTGATTTGATTTGATTATGTTTTGATGTTATGATGATGTTAGATATATGAGATATAGTTGATGATGATTATTGTTGTGATTTCAAGTTCATTATGTGGATATATTGTTGATGATGATTATGAGACATTAGATAGAAAACATAGTTTTTAATATTAAATTATGTTGTAAATGATTAACGTTGTATGCAATGAAATGAATTTAATTTCAATTGCTTCACCTATGATTATCCATGATGTGATTGACACTTGATCTAGTTGTGCAGGATGATATTCCCAGGCCACGGGAAATCGAAGGTAGTTTTCACACATATTAAAATCTATGGGAAATCGAAGGTAGTTTTCTGTGGGTTGCTCTCATGGCTGCCAAGCCATTATAGAAGCAATCCTTCAGTCTGCAACAAAACAATGGAGGCAAACAAAACCAAATTAAAAAAAATAAAGAGAAGGAGAGAAACCAAATCAATGAGAAAACAAAAGAGGATATAGGGTTTCCTTGAGGAAACTAATAAAATACTATTAGGGCAACTCTCTTGGGAAAACTAATATTTTATTAGATTAGGGTGAGTGGAGGATGTGAGGATAGTATTTTGTTATTTAATTTAAATCTTTTTTTTTAACTTTTCCCTTGTGCACGGGAATTTATTTTCCCTCCCTTTATGCCCTTGGGTCATGTTGATTTATTTGACTCCCTTGTGGTTGTTTTAATTGTTTTAATATTTATTTTGGAGTTTGGATTTTATTCCATGTGGGAATGTTATTTGTGGGAGTGAGTTGTTTTAATTTTTGATGGGATGATTTATCCCTTAGGGTAATATTTTACTTTGGGCATTTATATTTTGCTCTTGTGTGTTTTAATTAAATATTGCGGGAAATCTTTAGTTGAATTTAATTTTATTTTAAATCAATTTTATTTCTGAGGGGATAATTTAATTTATCCCCTTTTTAATTATTTTTACGTGAGTCAATTAATAAATATGATTTTTGAAGTTGTATTTATTAATAGACTTGACTATTGAATTTTTATTGATCGTTTATTATTTTATTTTGAAATTTACAATTTTGTTGAATGATCAATTTATTTAACCTTAGAAATTTTATTTAAATTTTTCTTATGTTTAAATATTTTAATTTTTGCTTTAAATTCCTTTTGGAGTTCTTCTTTTAAAATTTTTATTCAATTATTGAAAACGCATTATGCTATCAAATTTTTCCCAGATTTTAGGGTTTTACTTTTATGATATTTTTTATGACTTTCATTGATCACTCCATTTTGTCATGCGACCATCTTACCATTTGATTCGTTTTTATTATTATTCGATTATCATTTATGCATTAGAGTTAGGGCTTCGTTTCAAATCAGTTGAAATCTCTCTCTCACCTAGGAAACTTAGGGTTTGAATTAAATTCATTCTAATCCTAGAGGTGGCGCACATCGCATCGCAAACCCCCTACTCGGCTTCCATCACGCAGGGGAGTGTGTAGGTAGCACACTTTCCCGAATAGGATTGCCATGCTTATGCCTTATGCATATTGCCACTAAACACATGGACACGTGCGAGGGGGTTTCTAGGGACTCACAGCAAAGTTTTTGTTAGTTCCTGTCATGACCACATGGAAAATGTTGACATGACACGTGTGTTGTGTGTCGTAACCACATGGGAAATGCGGGCATGACATTTGGTATCAGAGCCCAAGTTTAAACACTGGGCTTGTTTTGGGTGCATTATTTTTTGCAACTTTGATTAATTTGTAATTATCTCATTTTTGTAGGATGCCTCCCTGACGAGTTCTGTGAGCACGATCTTGCCACACTGTGTCCGTCAAGGTGCACAGTGATTCTTCAGCTGAGGGTCAGGCACCACCGGCCCCATAGATACCACAGACACCACCAGCACCACAAGCCCTACCTATACCAGATATTGAGCCACAGATATTGCAAGTACTATAGGTACTATTAGATAGGCTACCACCAGTTGTAGTTGAGCCGTGCATAGAGCCACGTGTTGATCCCCGTGTTGATCCACAAGAGGAGCCACGCGTGGAGCCATGAGCAGAGTCACGTGTGGAGTTGCGCGTTGAGGTACCACGTGTGAAGCTGTATGTTGAGGTATAAGATACGATGGTAGAGGAGGTTGGATCAGCCTACAGGGCCTGTAGCAGGAGCCCTCCATGTCATGCTAGGCATGAGGAGGCAGTGCGAGTGAAGCAATTTATTCACAAGCCTTATGATTATTATGTAGATGAGCCTATTAGAGGGCATAGAGACCGAGGAGATCCCATCAGGGATTTGTTAAGACTGAATCCACCTACATTGGTTAGGACCATAGAGGGAGCTGAGGCAACGGCCTGGCTCATTAGCTTACATAGATGCTTTGTGTTGCATCCTTACGAGGGCAACACAAAGGCACGTGTGGTAGTCCACTTGTTGTGAGATGCAGCAGCTACTTGGTGGTGCACTGAGGGGTGCAAGCACCATCTATCATTGGACAGATTCACATGGGAGACTTTCATTGAGCGCTTCAATGCGCGATATTTATTAGATCACTACAAACAGTGTCACATAGATGAGTTTCATGACATTCAGCAGAGAGGGCTTACTATTGCTTAATATGAAGGCAAATTCACTGAGTTTTCTTGATATACAGAGTATCTCCATGATGAGAAACTCTTGGTTCATAAGTTTATTAGAGGATTGAACCATAGCATAGCAGGGCCTGTATGCATGGCAGACCCCCAAACACTAAGTGATGCTACCAAGGAGGTGACAAGGGTAGAGTTCATGCCCTCTGATTTAAGATCGTGGGTAGCAGTAGCATCAACAGGGTTACCATGGACCACCACCGCCACCTTAGAGAGGGGGATTTAGTTCTGCATCCTTACCTCTTAGGCCCTCATAGCAGCAATAGTAGAGATCCAGGCCACAACAAAGGACACATAGGGGGCATAATCAAGGTTGGCAGTAGCAGGGCCCACATAGAGATCAGAGGTAGCAGGGACCACCTACAGGACCCGCGAGGTCACAACAGTCATATAGGGGTTCACAGGGGTCCACAGGTAGATTTGGACAGTAGCAGTCGAGTAGGACTCAGAATGGATAGGTACAGGCTAGGTGCCCATGTTATGTGTGTGGTGGAGTGGGACATCTAGCCATGGAGTGGGACATCTAGCCATAGAGTGTCCACAGGGCTTTACAACAAGGGGGCAGCCTTGTGCAGGAGGATCAGAGCAGATGGTTGGACATGTGGGCAAGTCCCACCATATGTTTGCAGTGGTTGATAACCACTAGGATGACTTTAGGCATCAGTGATTGATACATTAAGTATGATAGGGGGTGTCCCCATTTCTATTCTTTTTGACTCTAGTGCTACTGACTCTTTCATATCTCCATCATTAATGGAGCATTACAGGCTGGTGGCCTCTAGACAGGGTGATACGTGGGAAGTTGAGTTAGCCTTAGGGGCCAAGATGACAATAGATGACTTAGTCCACGGCTGTGAGATATCTTTGGGACCCTTTTCCATAGTTTGTGACCTTAGAGTTATGACATTAGGTTCCTATAGTATGGTTTTGGGTATGGACTAGCTTGCAGCTCATCGAGCCAAGCTAGATTGTCACTGAAAGGTGATTAGCTACTTAGACAATCATGGTACATCAGTTGAGATAGTGGGCATTCAGAATCCCACAGCAGTGCGTATGATATCCACTCAGCAGCTTAAGCACTGCATGTGGAAGGGATGCCAGATGTTCACTATTACAGTGAGTGACAAATCAGATGATGAACCTGAGGCATCTTTGGATGACCATCCCATCGTGAGAGAGTTTGCCGATGTGTTTCCAGTAGAGTTACCTAGAATGCCACCTCGTCATGAGGTAGACTTTCATATTGACTTAGTAGCATGTGCCGAAGTAGTGTCTCGTGCACCCTACAGGATGACCACTCATGAGCTCATGGAGCTCAAGTTGCAGCTTGAGGACTTTCTCAAGAAGGGGCACATCCAACCAAGCATTTCACCTTGGGGCACTCCTATCATCTTTGTGAAGAAGAAGGATGGGTCTCTTCGATTATGCATGGATTATAGGCAGTTGAATAAGGTGACAATGAAGAACTGTTATCTTCTACCCAGGATTGACAACCTCTTCAATCAGATGCAGGGAGCCAAGGTGTTCTCTAAGATTGACTTGAAGTCTAGTTACCATTATTTGCGTATCACAGAGGCGGATATCCATAAGACAGCTTTTCAAACTTGATATGGCCACTATGAGTTCACTATGGTCCCCTTCAGTTTGATGAATGCCCCTGTAGTGTTCATGAGTCTCAAGAACAGGGTTTTCCATACCTACTTGGATCGGTTCGTGATTATTTTTCTTGATGACATATTGATCTATTCACAGACCGAGGAGGAGCATGAGGAGCACCTACGTCAGGTTTTACAGTGTTTGAGGGAGCAGAATCTTTATGGGAACCTAGTGAAGTGTGTATTTTTCAAGACAAAGGTACAGTACTTGGGGCACATCTTATCTAGCGATGGTATCTTAGTAGATCCATCAAAGATCAAGGCTATTAAAGATTGGCCAGCACCCACTAGTGTGACAGAGGTCAGGAGTTTTATGGGGTTAGATGGTTATTACCATAGGTTTGTTAAAGGTTTCTCTCAGATAGTGCACCCCATCACTTCCCTTTAGCAGAAAGGGAAGAGTTTTCTTTGGACTAAGCAGTGTGAGAGGGCCTTTGAGGTCCTCAAGGAGTGTCTTACCAGTGCTCCCATTTTAGTGGTTCCTGATCCAGCAACAGATTTTATGGTTTGCATAGATGCATCACTTAAAGGTTTGGGAGTCGTACTTATGTAGGGTGGTAGAGCGATTAGGTACGAGTCGCAAAAGCTCAAGACCCATGAGCTGAACTACCCCACCCATGATTTGGATCTCAAAGCAGTAGTTCATGCTCTAGTTCATTGGAGACATTTCTTATTGGGTTGTCACTTTGAGCTTCATTCAAATCATCATAGCCCTTAGTACATATTCACACAGCCAAATCTGAATGCTAGTTAGCAGTGTTGGATGGAGTTTCTTTGCAAGTATGACTTTGATGTCCACTAGATCACAGGGAAGGAGAATGTAGTTGTTGACGCATTGAGTCAAAGGGGCCAAAAGATCTTGACCTTGGCTCTGAGTGTGGACTTGAGAGGACGCATTATTTAGCATCTGCTTGAGGATGAGTGGTTTAGTGAGGTGCAATAGGAGATCCATTCACAGAGGGCCCTTGTGGGCATGTTTGCAGGATACTCACTTGAGACAGATTGGTTACTTCATCATCAACAACACATCTATGTACTTCACACAGATGACCTACGTACTGTGGTGTTATCAAAGGCTCATAGAGCACCATATGCAGCACATCCAGGGGTGAATAAGATGCATTCCGACTTACGACAACTGTAACATTAGGTAGGTATGAGACATGATATTGTAGAGTTTGTTGCTCATTACCTTGAGTGCCAGAGGGTCAAGGCCAAGCATCAGCATCCAGTGGGTCTTTTATACCCTCACAAGATACCTGAGTAGAAATGGGACACCATTTCCATGGATTTCATTGTTGATCTTCCTATGTATTCACATTGCCATGATGCCATCATGGTGATAGTCGACAAGTTGACCAAGGTGCTGCATTTGTCACCTGTACACATGACGTACAATGCACCAGCAGTGGCAAGAGTATTCTTGGATGATATTGTAAGATTACATGGAGTACCTCATCGCATCATTTCTGATAGGGATTCAATGTTCACTTTAGCCTTTTGGAGAGCTTTGCAGCAGGCATTGGGGACACAAATCAACTTTAGTTCTACATATCACCCTGAGACAGATGGACAGATAGAGCACATGAATAAGGTGTTGGAAGACATGCTTCATATGTATTTTATGGACCATCAGTCTAGATGAGAGGAGTATCTATATTTGGTTGAGTTTGCCTACAATAATGGGCATCACAGTTCATTGGGTATGCCTCCTTTCTAGGCTTTATATGGAAGACCATGCAGGACACCATTGAGTTGGGATCAAATAGAGGATAGAGTTGCCATTGGTCTAGAGTTGGTTTAGGATATGGAGCAGCAGGTCACACTGATTAGGCAGAGACTTCAAGAGGCACAGGATAGACAAAAGAAGTATGTCGGTGCTAAGGGACTTAATCAGAGCTTCTCAGTTGGGGACAAAGTAGTCTTTAGAGTGTGGCCACACAAGAGTCCAATCTGTTATTAAAAGGGCTCTAACTTCACACCATGATTTCTAGGACCTTTTGATATCTTGGATTGGATAGGACCTATAGCCTACCATCTCGCATTGCCACCTAGCCTATCGCGTATCCACGATATTTTTTATATTTCTGTACTGAGGTGATATATATCTAATTTATCTCATGTATTGGATTGGAGTTCTCTTCAGGTAGAGGTGGACAGGCAGTTGGCTTTGGAGCCAATTCGCATATAGGCTCATCGAATGTTGGGCCTTCAAGGTTGAGAGCTGGACCAGGTTAGGGTCTAGTGGGATCATTATGATGAGGTCATAGCTACTTGGAAGGATGCAGCTAGCTTGAGGGCACTCTATCCTCACCTTTTTTATGACTTCCAGGAGGAAGTTTAGTCTTAGGAGGGGAGGATGTGAGGCCGATTATTTTTCACTTCCCTATTTTGATCGTTTACATTTTAGTTGATGACATTATCAGACTTTGAGAGACTATTACTTCTATTATGTAGATTAGATTATAGCTCCTGACTTTTGGTTGACATTGATTAGACATGTGGTAATTTGATTTGATTATATTTTGATGTTATGATGATGTTTGATATATGAGATATAGTTGATGATGATTATTGTTGTGATTTCAAGTTCATTATGTGGATATATTATTGATGATGATTATAAGACATTAGATAGAAAACACAGTTTTTAATATTAAATTATGTTGTAAATGATTAATGTTGTATGCAATGACATGAATTTAATTTCAGTTGCTTCGGCTATGATTATCTATGATGTGATTGACACTTGATCTAGTTGTGTAGGATGATATTACCAGGCCACGGGAAATCAGAGGTAGTTTTCACACATATGTTATTCCTTGTGAAACCGATCCATTCCTAAAAGGGATGAGGATCCTGTTTGATCAGATGTTTTTTCAGTACTTGTTTGATTTATTCTTTTGGCCTAGTACCCCATTGCTAAATTAATTTATATCATCTGTTGTATATTTTTATTGTTTTACACCACTTGGTATTATTTTTATTTATGGGCCATTTAAAGTGATTTTATGCATCCCTAGGTGTACTTTAGTGTCCCAAACTTACCCTAAGTGGTAACCCTTGGGTCTAGGGTCAATTTTGACTAACTAAACCTTAGGATAACTCACTTTTGGTCACTCTAAACTAGGGTTTAGGCAAAGTGATGAATTTTGAAATGGCTAAGGGTGTGAGATGAGTCATGCTTTGGGAAAGACCCATCTTCCTTCCCAAAGTTTGGAGATCCCTTAACCAAGAAGACTTGTGAGGTCTTCAAGACTCCCAATTATGTGGGATCCCCCTCCAAGACTCTCACACATGTGTGAGAGCATCTTGGAGGGAGATGACTCTCCTGGAGAATAAGAGGGTGCCATATGGATCCCTTATCCTCATGGAGGCTTGAAGGGAATTGCCACGTCACCACTTGGTCTCTCACACATGTGTGAGAGCACAAGTGGATAAGGTGAGGGATAGAATGGAATTAGAGGGTGACACTTGTCACCCTCACATTGCTTCTCCCTTGCAAGTGGCATGGGATGAGGAAGGAGAAGGTGACAAGTGTCACCTTCTCATTCCTCAAGGCCAAATTGGAAGGCCTATATTACCTCCTCTTAGAGAGGAGTGTGGGGTTCTTTTTAAAAAAATTCTTTCATTCTTAGAGGCTTTGAGAGTGTTAGAGAGAAATTTTGAGAGTTGGAGAAATTTTTGGGAATCTTGGAGCTCTTCATCAAACGTGCTTCCATTTTAGGGCTTTTGAAGGTAAGCTCCATGGCTATGGCCATTACCCTTTTTGCTTATGTTTTCTTTTGTGTATGTGGTTGCATATTATGTGGGTTGTTATTTTATTTTTGTGTGGGAAGGGTGTGGTGAGAGTACCTCCATTTTGGAGGAAAGGCTCAACTGGTTTGGGGTAGGGGAGAGTGAACCTCCTCGAGGTCATCTCCTTTGTGTTGTACTATTTTAGCCTTGAGGGCATCATATGAGTTTTGGAAACAATATGTGATTTGGCATGAGTGCCATAGTGATTTTTAAGTTTTGGTGGAAAATGTGTTTAGCTTGAGGCCTTAGGATTTTTGTGATCTTTGGAGTTCTTGGGGTAGCCTCTTGAGTTAAGGGGTCCACTTCCCTACCCCCTCCAAACTCAATTTAGTGAGTTTTGTTTGTACAAACCCATGGGAGTGACGTTTTGTGTGTTTGGAAATTTTTATTTGATGGTGTGTGTGTGCAAAATCATGTGAACTCCTACCTCCCCAGCTCGGGGGTGACCCACTAGCGGGTCTATGGTAGGGAGGAGGGCATTCCTTTGTGGCTTGGTTCCCCATTGTTGTGTTGTTTATTGCAGGTTTTTAGCTGGGGAAAAATGGAGCTTGTTGAAGTCCATTTTGGTGTTTGGGCACTAATTTTAGTTGGTTGTTTTGGAGCCATGGCCTTAGAGACCTCATTGTATTTTTTGCCAAATTAGTAGTCTACTTTGTGTGGCTGTAGTAAGAAATTTTAATGAGAAGTACTCTTATTATTTTGGCTGCAAAATTGATAATTACTCCCCACTATACTGATGTTGCAAGGAATTTATTGTAAATGCCTCTCGTTGTGGTGAAGGAATATGACTATTTGATATTGTTATATTTTGAGTTCAATAGTTGCCGAAAGAATAATATATAGTTTGTCCTTCCATTTGAGAGAAAGAAATATATATATATAATGGTTGCCTTTTGAAATAAAAAAAATATATTATCATAAATGCATTTATTTGGCAAACTGGGTTATATTGCTTTTCTGATTGGGGGTAAGGAAATTGCTCTATTTAGATTTCTATCAAAAGAAAATACATTGTTTGCTTTAGTATTCTATTTTAAAAAAGATTGGCATATCTGATATATTTTACAAAAATACATACATGTTTATATTTCTGTTTCTTTTTACATGTTACAAATCTATTTTTATTATTCATCCTTGTGGTTTTGTAGACATATATGGTTCAAAACATATATATATATATATATATATATATACAAAGAGGTAAAATTTCATTTTCAACCTGGATATATATATAAAATTTTACCTCTCTGTTGTACTGTTAACTTAACTGTATATATATATATATTACAAAAACTGCATTGTTAAAAATGAAAGAATTAAATAGAAAACTATTTATAAGCATTTGATATCAGAAAAATAAAATGGACAAACCCTAATTTTAAATAGTGTTAGTTTAGATTTTATAACAAAAGAAAAATTTGTTGTGAGCGGCGGCGATAGCCGCCGCCCACAGCTATGATATGGAAGAGGGTGTGGGGAGGGGGTGGTGCCTCCACCCACACCTGCGGGTGTGGGTGGAGGCACCGTCTCCTCCCCACACCCCCCTTCTCCCCTCACTATAAACATAACGGCGGCGGTGGTATTCTGTGTTGGGCCATCGGACCCTCCCTTAAACTCTCTCTCCGTCCTCCTCCACTTTCCAAACCTGCAGATGTCCCACTCAAATTTTGGCAGTATTTTCTTATCTGTGATTAGTAATATATATATATATATATATATATATATATATATATATATATTGTAAACAAAAAAAAGGGAAATATACCTCTGTGGGTTGCTCTCATGGCTGCTAAGCCATTGTAGAAGTAATCCTTCAGTCTACAACAAAACAATGGAGGCAAACAAAATATAAAAAAAAGAGGAGAGAAACCAAATCAATGTGAAAACAAAAGAGGAGATAAGGTTTCCTTCAGGAAACTAATAAAATACTATTAGGGCAACTCTCTTGGGAAAATTAATATTTTATTAGATTAGGGTGAGTGAAGGATGTGAGGATAGTATTTTGTTATTTAATTAAAAAAAAAATTTACTTTTCCCTTGTGCACGGGAATTTATTTTCCCTCCCTTTATGCCCTTGGGTCATTTTGATTTATTTGACTCCCTTGTGGTTGTTTTAATTGTTTTAATATTTATTTTGGAGTTTGGATTTTATTCCATGTAGGAATGTTATTTGTGGGAGTGGGTTGTTTTAATTTTTGATGGGATGATTTATCCCTTAGGGTATTATTTTACTTTGGGCATTTATATTTTCTTCTTATGTGTTTTATTTAAATATATTGGGAAATCTTTAGTTGAATTTATTTTTATTTTAAATTAATTTTATTTCTGAGGGGATAATTTAATTAATCCCCTTTTTAATTATTTTTACATGAGTCAATTAATAAATATGATCCTTGAAGTTGTATTTATTAATAGACTTGACTATTGAATTTTTATTGATCATTTATTATTTTATTTCAAATTTTACAATTTTGTTGAACGATCAATTTATTTAACCTTTGAAATTTTATTTAATTTTTCCTTATGTTTAATTATTTTAATTTTTTCTTTAAATTCTTTTTGGAGTGCTTTTAAAATTTTTATTTCAATTATTGAAAACACGTTATGTTGTCGAAATTTTCTCATATTTTAGGGTTATACATTTATGATTTTTTTTACAACTTTCATTGATCACTCCATTTTGTCATGCGACCATCTTACCATTTGATCACTCCATTTATGCGTTAGAGTTAGGACTTGGTTTCGAATCAGTCGAAATCTCTCTCTCTCGCCTAGGAAACTTAGGGTTTGAATTAAATCCGTTCTAACCCTAGAGACGATGCACATCACGTCGCAAACCCCCTAGTCAGCTTCCATCACACAGGAGAGTGCATAGGCAAACATAATTCCCCAAATAGGATTGACATGTTTATGCCTTATGCGTATTGCCACCGACCACGTGGACAAGTGCGAGGGGGTTTCTAGGGACTCAAGGAAAAGTTTTTGTCAGTTCGTGTCATGACCACATGGCAAATGTGGACATGACATGTGTGTTGTGTGTCATAACCACATGGGAAATGCAGGCATGACATTTGGTAGCAGAGCCCAAGTTTAAACATTGGGCTTGTTTTGGGCGTATTATTTTCTACAACTTTGATTAATTTGTAATTACCTCATTTTTGTAGGATTCCTCTCTGATGAGTTTCGCGAGCACGATCCCACTATAGTGCATCGATTGAGGTGCACAGTGATTCTTTAGCTAAGGGTCAGGTACCACCGGTCCCACAGATATTGCAAGCACCACTGGCACTATAGGCCCTACCTATATTAGATATTGGGCAACAAATATTACAGGTACTACAGACAGTGTTACATAAGCTACCACTGGCCATAGTTGAGCCGTGCATAGAGCCACGTGTTGACCCTCATGTTGATCTATGAGAGGCTGGAGCCACGTCTGGAGCCACATGTGGAGCCATGAGTAGAGTCACATGTGGAGCCACGTGTAGAGCCCCGCGTCATGCCGCGAGAGGCACCACGTGTGGAGTTGTATGTTGAGGTACCAGATATGATGGTAGAGGAGATTGGATCAGCCTACAGGGCCCATAGCAGGAGCCCTCCACATCATGCTAGGCATGAGGAGGTAGTGTGAGTGGAGCAAATTGTTCACATGCCTTATGATTATTATGCGGATGAACCTATCAGAGGGTAGAGAGACCGAGGAGATCCCATCAAAGTTTTGTTGAGGCTAAATCCACCTACATTCATCAGGACCATAGAGGGAGCTGAGGCAGAGGCCTGGCTCATTAGCTTAGACAGATGCTTCACGTTACATCCTTACGAGGGAAACATAAATGCACGTGTGGTAGTCCACCTATTGTGAGATGCATCAGCTACTTGGTGGTGCACTAAAGAGTGCAAGCACCATCTATCATTGGACACACTCACATGGGAGACTTTCATTGACCACTTCAATGCGTTATATTTATCAAATCACTACAGATAGAGTCATATAGATGAGTTTCATGACCTTCAGCAGAGAGAGCTTACTATTACTTAGTATGAAGGTAAACTCACCGAGTTGTCTCAATATGCGGAGTATCTCCATGATGAGAAACTCATGGTTCATAAGTTTATTAGAGAATTGAACTATAGCATAGCAGGGCTTGTATGCATGGCAGACCCCCAAACACTGAGTGATGCTGCCGAGAATGCATACATAGCTGAGGAAATACAGAGATGAGGGTAGATTTTATGCCCTCAGTTTCAAGATTGTGGGTAGCATCAGCATCAGCAGGGTTACCATAGACTGCCACCGCCACCTCAAAGAGGGGGATTTAGTTATGCATCCTTACCTCCTAGGCCCCCACAATAGCAACAACAGAGATCTAGGCCACAACAGATGACACATGGGGGGCATAATCGAGGTTGGTAGCAGTAGAGCCCGCACAGAGATTAGAGGTAACAAGGACCACCTACGGGACCCACAAGGTCACAGCAGTCATATAGGGGTTCACAAGGGTCCACAAGTAGATCTGGGCAACAATAGTCAAGTAGGACTCAGACTGGACATGTACAAGCTAGGGGCCTATGTTATGTGTGTGGTGGTTTAGGACATCTACCCAGAGAGTGTCCATAGGGCTTTATAGTAGGGGCCAGCCTCGTGCAGGAGGATTAGAGCATACGGTTGGAGATGTGGGTAGGTCCCACCATATGTTTGTAGTGGTTGATAACCACCAGGCTAAATTTTAGGCATTAGTGATTGAGACATTAGGTATGATAGGGGGTGTCCCCATTTCTATTCTTTTTGACTTTGGTGCTACTGACTCTTTCATATCTCCATCGTTAGTGGAGCATTGTAGGCTTGTGGCCTCTAGGCAGGGTGATAGGTGGGAAGTTAATTTGGCCTCAGGGGCCAAGATGACACTAGATGCCTTAGTCCATGACTGTGAGATATCTTTGGGACCCTTTACCACCATTTGTGACCTTAGAGTTATGACATTAGGTTCCTATAGTGTGGTTTTGGGTATGGAATGGCTTGCGGCTAATCGAGCCAAGCTAGATTATTGCTAAAAGGTGATTAGCTTCTTAAATGATCATGGTACATCAGTTGAGATAGTGGGCATTCAGAAGCCCATAGCAGTGCATATGATATCCACTCAGCAACTTAAGCACTACATGTAGAAGGGATGCTAGATGTTTGCTATTACAGTGAGTGACAGATTAGATGACGAGCCTGAGGCATCTTTGGATGACCATCCCATCCTGAGAGAGTTTGCCGATGTGTTTCTAGCAAAGTTACCAAGAATGCCACCTCATCATGAGAAAGACTTTCATATTGACTTAGTACCAGGTGTCGAGCCAGTGTCTTGTGCACCCTATAAGATGACCACTCATGAGCTCATGGAGCTCAAGTTGCATCTCGAGGACTTGCTTAAGAAGGGGTACATCTGACCAAGCATTTCACCTTGGGGCGCTCCTTTCATCTTAGTGAAGAAGAAGGATGGGTCTCTAATTATGCATGGATTATAGGCAGTTGAATAAGGTGATGGTGAAGAACCATTAGCCTCTACCGAGGATTGATGACCTCTTCGATCAGATGCTAGGAGCTAGGGTGCTCTCTAAGATTGACCTGAAGTCTGGTTACCATCAGTTTCGTATCACAGAGGTAGATATCCATAAGACCACTTTCTAAACTTGATATGGCCACTATGAGCTCATTATGGTCCCCTTTGGTTTGACAAATGCCCCTGCAATGTTCTTGAGTCTCATGAATGAGGTGTTCCGTACCCACTTGGATCGGTTTGTGATTATTTTTCCTGATGACATATTGATCTATTTGCAGACCGAGGAGGAGCATGAGAAGCACCTATGTCAGGTTTTACAGTGTTTAAGGGAGTAGAATCTTTATGGGAACCTGGTGAGGTGTGCATTTTTTAGGATAGAGGTACAGTACTTGGGGCACATCCTATCTCGCAATGGTATCTCAGTAGATCCATCGAAGATCAGGGCTATCAGAGATTGGCTAGCACCCACTAGTGTGACAGAGGTGAGGCATTTTATGAGGTTAGATGGTTATTACCATAGGTTTGTTGAGGGTTTCTCTTGGATAGCACACCCCATCACTTCCCTTTAGCGGAAAGGGAAGAGTTTTCTTTGGACTAAGTAGTGTGAGAGGGCCTTTGAGGTCCTTAAGGAGTGTCTTACCAGCACTCCTATTTTAGCGGTTCCTAATCCAGCAGTGGATTTTATGGTTTGCGTAGATGCATCACTTGAAGGTTTGGGAGCCATACTTATGCAAGGTGGTAGAGCGATCGTGTATGAGTCGCGAAAGCTCAAGACCCATGAGCTGAACTACTTGACTCACGATTTGGAGCTTGTAGCAGTGCTTCATACTCTAGTTCATTAGAGGCATTTCTTATTGGGTTATCGCTTTGAGCTTCATTTAGGTCATCATAGCCTTCAGTAAATATTCACACAACCGAATCTGAATGCTTGTCAGCGGTGTTGGATGGAGTTTCTTTGCGAGTACAACTTTGATGTCCACTTCATCAAAGGGAAGGAGAACGTGGTTGCTGATGTATTGAGTTAGAGGCACCATGAGATCTTAACCTTGACTCTGAGTGTGGACTTGAGAGGATGCATTATTTAGCATCTGCCTGAGGATGAGTGGTTTGTTGAGGTGCAACAAAAGATCCATTCATAGAGGGCCCTTGTGGGCAAGTTTGCAGGATACTCACTTGAGGCAGATGGGTTACTTCATCATCGATAGTGCATCTATGTACCCCATGTAGGTGACCTACATACTGTGGTGTTAGCAGAGGCTCACAGAGCACCATATACAGCACATCTAGGGGTGAAGAAGATGTATGCTGACCTACAATAGCTGTACCATTGGGTGGGTATGAGATGGGATATTGCAGAGTTTGTTGTTCGATGCCTGGAGTACCAGAGGGTCAAGGCCAAGCATCAACATCTAGCGAGTCTTTTATACCCTCACGAGATACCTAAGTGAAAATGGGACACCATTTCCATGGATTTCATTATTAGTCTTCTTATGTCTTCATGTCACCATGATGCCATCATGGTGACAATTGACAAGTTGACCAAGGTGCCACATTTCTCACCTGTACGCATGACATACAATGCACCAGCAGTGACAAGAGTATTCTTGGACAATATTGTGAGATTACATAGAGTACCAAGTTGCATCATTTTTGACAGGGATTTAATATTCACTTCAGCCTTTTGGAGAGATTTGTAGTAGGTATTGGGCACACAACTCAACTTTAGTTTTGTTTATCACCCTGAAACAGATGGACAGACAAAGCAAGTGAATCAGGTGTTGGAGGAGATGCTTCATATGTATGTTATGGACCATCAGTCTAGATGGGAGGAGTATCTATATCTGGTTGAGTTTGCCTACAATAATGGGCATCACAGCTCATTGGGTATGCCTCCTTTCTAGGCTTTATACGGCAGACCATGCAGGACACCATTGAGTTGGGATCAGATAAAGGAAAGGATTTCCATTGGTCTAGAGTTGGTTCAGGATATAGAGCAGCATGTCACACTGATGAGGCAGAGACTTCAGGGGGCACAGGATAGACAGAAGAAGTATGCTGATGCTAAGGGACTTGATCAGAGCTTCTCAGTTGGGGATAGAGTATTCCTTAGAGTGCGGCCACACAAGAGTCCAATCCATTATGGAAAGGGCTCTAATCTTGCACCACAGTTTCAAGGACCTTTTGAGATCTTGGAGCAGATAGGACCTGTAGCCTACTATCTAGCATTGCCACCTAGCCTGTCGCGTATCCATGATATTTTTCATATTTTTGTACTGACGTGATATATATTTGATTTATCTCATGTATTGGATATGAGTGCTCTTCAGGTAGAGGTGGACGGGCAATTGGCTTTGGAGCCAATTTGCATATTGGCTCGTCAGATGCTGGGCCTTCAAGGTCGAGAGCTGGACCAAGTTAGGGTCTAGTGGGATCGTTATGATGAGGTTATAGCTACTTGGGAGGATGTAGCTAGCTTGAGGGCACTCTATCCTCACCTTTTTAACGACTTCCAGGAGCAAGTTCAGTCTTAGGAGGAGAGGATGTGAGGCCAATTATTTTTCACTTCCCTATTTTGATCGTTTACATTTTAGTTGATGACATTATCAGACTTTGAGAGACTATTACTTCAATTATACAAATTAGATTATAGCTCCTAACTTTTGGTTGACATTGATTGGACATGTGGTTATTTGATTTGATTATATTTTGATGTTATGATGATGTTAGATATATGAGATATAGTTGATGATGATTATTGTTGTGATTTCAAGTTCATTATGCGGATATATTGTTGATGATGATTTTGAGACATTAGATAGAAAACATAGTTTTTAATATTAAATTATATGGTAAATGATTAATGTTGTATGCAATGACATGAATTTAATTTCAATTGCTTCGGCTATGATTATCCATGATGTGATTGATACTTGATCTAGTTGTGCAGGATGATATTCCCAAGCCACAGGAAATCAGAGGTAGTTTTCACACATATGTTATTCCCTATGAAATTGATCCATTCCCAAGAGAGATGAGGATCACGTTTGATCATGTGTTGTTTAAGTACTTGTTTGATTTAATATTTTGGCCTAGTACCCCTTTGTTAAATTAATTTATATCATGTGTTGTATATTTTTATTGTTTTATTTATGGGCCATTTAAAGTGATTTCATGCATCCCTAGTTGTACCTTAGTGTCCCAAACTTACCCTAGGTGGTAACCCTTGGGTCTAGGGTCAATTTTGACTAACTAAACCTTAGGATAACTCACTTTTGGTCACTCTAAATTGGGGTTTAGTCAAAGTGACGAATTTTGAAATGGCTAAGGGTGGGAGATGAGTCATGCTTTGGGAAAGACCCATCTCCCTTCCCAAAGTTTGGGGATCCCTTCACCAAGAAGACTTGGGAGGTCTTCAAGACTCCCAAGTGTGTGGGATCTCCCTCCAAGACTCTCACACATGTGTGAGAGCATCTTGTAGGGAGATGGCTCTCTTGGACAATAAGAGGGTTCCATATGGCATCCCTTATCCTCATGGAGGCTTGAAGGGAATTTCCACCTCACCACTTGGTCTCTCACACATGTGTGAGAACACAAGTGGATAAAGTGAGGGATAGAATGGAATTGGAGGGTGACACTTGTCACCCTCACACTCCTTCTCCCTTGCAAGTGGCATGGATGAGGAATGAGAAGGTGACAAGTGTCACCTTCTCATTTCTCAAGGCCAAATTGGAAGGCCTATATTACCTCCTCTTGGAGAGGAGTGTGGGGTTCTTCTTTTTTTGAAAATTTCTTTTATTCTTGGAGTCTTTGAGAGTGTTAGAGATAAATTTAGAGAGTTGGAGAAATTTTTGGGAAGCTTGGAGCTCTTCATCAAATGTGCTTCCATTTTAGGGCTTTTGAAGGTAAGCTCCATGGCTATGGCCATTACCCTTTTTGCTTATGTTTTCTTTTGTGTATGTTGTTGCATATTATGTGGGTTGTTATTTTATTTTTGTGTGGGAAGGGTATGGTGAGAGCACCTCCATTTTGGAGGAAAGGCTCAACCAGTTTGGGATAGGGGAGAGTGGACCTCCTCGAGGTCATCTCCTTTGTGTTGCACTAATTTAGCCTTGAGGGCATCATATGAGTTTTGGAAACAATATGTAATTTGGCATGAGTGCCATAGTGATTTTTGAGTTTTGGTGGAAAATGTGTTTTGCTTGAGGCCTTGGGATTTTTGTGATCTTTGGAATTCTTGGGGTGGCTTTTTGAGTTGAGGGGTCCACTTCCCTATCCCATCCAAACTCAATTTATTGAGTTTTGTTTGTGCAAACCCATGGGAGTGATGTTTTGTGTGTTTGAAAATTTTCATTTGGTGGTGTGTGTGTGTGTGCAAAACTGTGTGAACTCCTACCTCCCCAGCTTGGTGGTGACCCACTAGTGGGTCTATGGTAGAGAGGAGGGTATTCCTTCGTGGCTTGGTTCCCCATTGTTGTGTTGTTTATTGTAGGTTTTCAGTTGGGGAAAAATGGAGCTTGTTGAAGTCCATTTTGGTGTTTGGGCACTACTTTTAGTTAGTTGTTTTCGAGCCATGGGCTTAGAGGCCTCATTGCATTTTATACCACATTAGTACTCTAGTTTGTGTGGTTGTAGTAAGAAATTTTAATGAGAAGTACTCTTATTGTTTCGGCTACAAAATTTATAATTACTCCCCACTATACTATTGTTGCAAGGAATTTATTGTAATTACCTCTCATTGTGGTGAAGGAATATGACTATTTGCCATTGTTATATTTTGAGTTCAATAGTTTCCAAAAGAATAAGGAAATTACTCTATTTAGATTTCTGTCAAAAGAAAATAAACAATTTGCTTCAATATTCTATTTTAAAAAAATAATGGTACATCTGATATATTTTACAAAAATATATACATGTTTATATTTTTCCTTATTTTTCCAAGTTACAAATCTATTTTTATTATTCATGCTTGTGGTTTTGTAGACATATATGGTTGAAAACATATATATATATCCAGGTTGAAAATGAAATTTTACCTCTCTGTTGCAATGTTAACTTAAATGTGTGTGTGTGTGTGTATAAACTGCATTGTTAAAAATGAAAGAAAATTAAATAGAAAACTATTTATAAGCATTTGATATCAAAAAAAAAATTGTCAAACCCTAATTTTTAATAGTGTTAGTTTAGATTTTATAACAAAAAAACAAAAAAAAATTGGTATGAGCGGCAGCCATAGCCACCGCCCACAGCTATGATATGGAAGAGGGTGTGGGGAGGGGGTGGTGCCTCCTCCCCACACCCCCCTTCTCCCCTCACTATAAACATAACAGCGGTGGTAGTATTCTGTGTTGGGTCATTGGCCCCTCCCTTAAACCCTCTCGCCGTCCTCCTCCACCTTCCAAACCTGCAGATGTCCCACTCAAATTTTGGCAGCATTTTCTTATCTATGATTAGTAATATATATAAGTGTGTATATACTCAGATCTGTATTTTGTAAACAAAAAAAGGTACAGATATATATATATATATCATGTATATATATACATCAAAGTATATCTATGTATATACATGAATATGTATATATACCTATTTCAAAAAAAAAAGGAGAAACCCTATTGTATTTAACAAAAAAAGGAAATATACCTCTGTGGGTTGCCCTCATGGCTGCCAAGCCATTATAGAAGCAATCCTTCAATCTACAACAAAACAATGGAGGCAAACAAAACCAAATGAAAAAAAATAAAGAGAAGGAGAGAAACCAAATCAATGAGAAAACAAAAGAGGAGATAGGGTTTCCTTGAGGAAACTAATAAAATACTATTAGGGCAACTCTCTTGGGAAAACTAATATTTTATTAGATTAGGCTGAGTGGAGGATGTGAGGATAGTATTTTGTTATTTAATTTAAATCTTTTTTTTTTTACTTTTCCCTTGTGCATGGGAATTTATTTTCCCTCCCTTTATGCCCTTGGGTCATGTTGATTTATTTGACTCCCTTGTGGTTGTTTTAATTGTTTTAATATTTATTTTGGAGTTTGGATTTTATTCCATGTGGGAATGTTATTTGTGGGAGTGAGTTGTTTTAATTTTTTATGGGATGATTTATCCCTTAGGGTATTATTTTACTTTGGGCATTTATATTTTGCTCTTGTGTGTTTTAATTAAATATTGTGGGAAATCTTTAGCTGAATTTAATTTTATTTTAAATTAATTTTATTTCTGAGGGGATAATTTAATTAATCCTCTTTTTAATTATTTTTATGTGAGTCAATTAATAAATATGATTGTTGAAGTCATATTTATTAATAGACTTGACTATTGAATTTTTATTAATCATTTATTATTTTATTTCAAATTTTACAATTTTGTTGAAGGATCAATTTATTTAACCTTAGAAATTTTATTTAATTTTTCCTTATGTTTAATTATTTTAATTTTTTCTTTAAATTCTTTTTGGAGTTCTTTTAAAAAATGTATTTCAATGATTGAAAATGCGTTATGCTGTCAAATTTTTCCCAAATTTTAGGGTTTTACTTTTATGATTTTTTTTACGACTTTCATTGATCACTCCATTTTGTCATGCAACCATCTTACCATTTGATTCGTTATTATTATTATTTGATTATCATTTATGCATTAGAGTTAGGGCTTGTTTTTGAATTAATAGAAATCTCTCTTGCCTAGGAAACTTAGGGTTCGAATTAAATCCGTTCTAACCCTAGAGGCGGCGCACATCACGTCGCAAACCCCCTAGTTGGCTTCCATCATGTAGGGGAGTGCATAGGCAGACACACTTCCCCAAATAGGATTGAGATGTTTACGCCTTATGTGTATTGCTACCGAGCATGTGAACGTGTGCGAGGGCGTTTCTAGGGACTCACAAAAAAGTTTTTTTTAGTTCGTGTCATGACCACATGGCAAATGTGGACATGACACATGTGTTGTGTGTCATGACTACATGGGAAATGTGGGCATGACATTGTGTTTCTACTATTTATATTAGTTCGTGCATTTTTCATTATATTGTTGCAGGAGGTTCCTCTCATCTGGTACCATAGTGCTTTCTTGGGTTCGCTGGGTGGAATTCTGCCAAATTTTTTTCTGCAGTGGCCTCCAAGCACTGTGATTATTGCAATAGTTCTTTATTTTTGCATGGTTTAGATCAGGGAATATCCCTATCTTCTTAATTGTGGGAAGTACCTAGGCATATAGCCCTAAAACTCATTGTGAGGAGTACCACAGGAACCCTAAAGTAGCTAGCCCATTGAGAGGACCTGCCAGTGAAAAGGACAACGACCCCTATCTAATTGACTAGTTCCCATCCATGAGGTAAAGCAAGAGCTATCGTTTGTGGCAAAGTGGTTATTAGTTTTACCTGAGCCATGGAGTGAGGGGTACTGCCCGAATACACAAGCCGTTAGACAACATTGGTGGCTAAGTGACTCCCCTAAACCTTTAGGAAGCCAAACATACTTGGGGCCCATATCTATTGATAGCTGGCAAATCATAGATTGAATCCATCCACAGTAGTTGGCAGATCATTTCCAGAAAAAAAAAATTTCTATTTTTTTACCATATCTTCCTTGCTTTAGATCTGTTTCCTCTCAAAATTCACTAGAACCCATGAAATTTCATTCTGCATATTTTTTTCCTTAAGGACCCTATCCTAAATTCCACTTATTGAAGCTAGAAATCCCACATTTGTCTATTTTTAGGGTTTTCCATAACTTCTTTGATTCTCACCCAATAGCCTTCAAATTTTACCACAATGTTCATTTCATATTTCTAGTCCTTTGTCCCTCTTGGACAAATTTTCCCATTCTTTCACCTCACTTCTAAAATCCTCATTTTCTACTTCCCTTTCCCTTAGAAAGTGTCTAAAACCTAATCAAACCCCAATTACCCATCAGAGTTTTTCCCAAATCCAAATTTTCCTTTACTAAAAAAGTTTCCATTTTTTTTTCTACCCATTCCCCCCCAAAAAAATCTTGCTTATGGTTGTCACCCACACAGGAGCAAAAAACATGGAGGATGAACTTGAAACCCTCAAGACCAAACTCCACGATCTGGATGAAAAAATTCTCGGCCTCAATCTTCAACATTCAGCCATGAACAATAGATGGTAGCTAAAGTCTTCTGTAGACACTGGGTTCTCTTCTTCAAGCAATTTTCATGGGTTGAAGCTTGATTTTCCTCGCTTCAATGGTGATGATCTGAATGGATAGATATATCAGGTAGAACAATATTTCAGTCTGCATAATACTTTTGATGTCAACAAAGTCCCACTTGCATCCTTTCATTTAGAACATGAAGCCCTTCAATGGTTTCGTTGGTACATCAAGGCTTATGAAGAGCCAAAATGGATAATTTTTGCAAACTTATTTTGTAATGATTTGGCCCTAGTGCTTTTGATGACTTCACAGGAGCACTCACTAAACTTCGCCAAACAGGCACTATGAGAGAATATTAGACAGAATTTGAAAAACTAGCCAATCACATAGAGGGATTGGCTGATGAATTCTTCAGAAGTCATTTTGTCAGTAGTCTGATGGATACAATTTGATCTGAGGTTAAAATGTTCCGTCCTAGCACAATGATGGAAGCCCTAGGGTTGGATAAGTTGGTGGAGGACAAGATCATAGCTCAATAGTGATCCAAATCTAATTTTGTTCTATTCAAAAATACAGTTTCCTAAAGACCTCAAATAACGCCAGCTCCTAGAACAGCTTCTATCAAGCATTTGACTAAAGCAAAGATGCGGGCACGTAGGGAAAAAGGGATTTGTTATAATTGTGATGAGAAATTCACTTGGGGACATAGATGTGTTGACTAAAAGCTCTATATCTTGGATACGGATTCTCTACGTCAAACTAAAGTTTATGTGGATGCTCAGGATATAGTAGATGATCAGGTCAAAACTCAACAGCTGCTTGTTGACCCTGCTTCTCAGGAAGACCACCCAGAGATCTCTCTCCATGCTTTCGTAGGAGTCACCACTCTACAAACTACGTGGGTCAAGGGTTGCTTCAAGAATCTCCCTCTTACAATACTTATTGATTTTGGTAGCACTCATAACTTCATTAACCCTCAAATCACCAAACAAGCTAATTGTTTTGTCCATCCTTGCTCTAGCTTTGAAGTCATGATTGCCAATGGGGGCAAATTACCTTGCAAAGAGAAGTGTCACAATGTGCATATCTCGATTGGAGATTATAACCTGTGCTCTGACATGTTTTCCTTGCCCTTTGGTGGATGTGATGTGGTTTTGGGTGCCCAGTGGTTACGCACACTTGGACCCATCTTATGGAATTTTACTGAACGTTGGATGCATTTTTTAGACAATGGGCAAAAACACACATTGAAGGGATTACAACTGGACTCTCTCAGCATCATAAGTTCATAGTGCAAGGAAAAACTCTTAAGAAGAATTCACATGGTGTCATCGCTCAGCTCCATTCCATTTAGATGCAAGCATCAGCGGTCTCCACTAGTTTTGATCTACAATGAATTTTGGATAGGTATGCACGTGTCTTTGCCAAACCAGTGGGATTACCACCTTCATGACCAGAGGACCACCATATTCAGATCCTTCCTAGAAGCATTCCTCCCAACATTAGGCCCTACTGCTACCCATTTCACCAAAAGATAAAGATTGAGATGCTCATTCGAGACTTACTAAAGCAAGGTATTATTTGTCCTAGTACCAGTTCCTTTTCTTCACCAATTCTTCTTGTCTAGAGAAAAGATGGGTCATGGTACCTCTGCATTGACTTCTAAACACTTAATCACATCACAATCAAGGATAAGTTTTTGATCCCTATTGTTGATGAGCTTCTTGAAGAGCTTCATGGTGCTCATTTTTTCTCCAAGTTAGATCTTCGTTCTGGGTATCACCAAATTGAGGTTCATGAGGATGATATCCCTAAAATAGCTTTCCACACACATGATGGCAACTATGAGTTTTTGGTCATGCCCTTTGGCCTCACTAATGCTCCTTCAACATTCTAGGCATTGATGAATAAAATATTTTGGCCCTACCTGCAGAAATCCATTCTAGTCTTCTTCGATGATATCCTCATCTATAGTAAAGCATTGGTTAAGCATCTCCAACATCTGGATCTTGAACTACAACTTCTCTCTAATCATCATCTCTATGCAAACAGTCTAAATGTGTTTTTAGCCAAGAGGAAGTGGAGTATCTCAGACATATTGTTTCAGCCCAAGGGGTTTGAGTGGATCCTGTAAAAATAGATGCCATGAAAATTTAGCTGCATCCTCAGATGCTCAAGAGCCTTCGTGGTTTTTTGGGGCTGACTGGCTAATATCGCAAGTTTGTCAAGGATTAAGGAAAGATTGCAATTTCATTAATAGATCTATTAGAAAATGATGCCTTTACCTAGACACATGCTACTCAATGTGCATTTGAAAAATTGAAACAAGCTATGTGTACTACACCTATTCTAGCTATACCATATTTTTCCAAGACCTTCACTATTGAGAGTGATACTTATGAGAATGGAATTGGTGATGTTCTCCTTCAACATGAACATCCCATTGCATTCACCAGCAAAGCCCTTTCTGGCAAGAATTTATTACTCTCTACATATGAGAAGGAAATGATGGCTATTTTGCATGCAGTATAGAAGTGGTGGCCATACCTACTCAGGAATCATTTTTGCATCAAGACTGATCACCAGAGTCTAAAATATTTCCTAGAACTATGGGTCTCTTCCCCAGCACAACAAAAATGGGTCAGCAAACTCATGGGTTATGACTATGAGATCACTTACAAGAAGGGTAAGGACAATATTGTGGCGGATGCTCTTTCTCACACATTTGATGATCAAGCTTCTCTTTTAGCTATTTCTATGCTTGTTCCAAATTGGTTGGAATATGTCCAGCAAGGCTATGTCAATGACTCTTCATTATCTCAAATCATTCAATAGTTGGCCAATAACCCTTATGTTGTACCGCATTACTCTTGGGATAGTGCTTCTCTATGATACAAGGGTCATCTGGTGCTTCCCCAGAGCACAGATCTTTAGCAGGTTGTCTTCTATGAACTCCATGCTTCTCCATCGACAAGGCATTCTGGGTTTCTCAAAAATTATGAGCAGGCATGACATAACTTCTTTTGGAAGAGAATGAAAAGGGAAATCCAATAGATGGTGGCTAAATGTGATACCTACCAATGCAACAAGGGTGAAACAACACTCCTTCCTTGATTTCTTGAACCCTTGCCCATCCCTACACAGATTTTGGATAGATATTTCTATGGATTTCATTGAAGGGATCCCTAAATCTGGAGGGAAGATAGTGATCTTGGTTGTGGTTGATCACCTCTCCAAATATAGTCAATTTTGTGCCCCCAGCCCTCCCTATACCACCTCCTCAATAACTTAAATTTTCATGGACCAGATCTTCCGTCTTCATGGCATCCCTTCTTCCATTGTCTCAGATTGTGATGCAACTTTCACCAATCATTTTTGGATAGAATTATTTTGACACACTGGCACCAAACTGAAGATGAGTTCTAGGGATCACCCACAAATAAATGGTCAAACTAAAATTATCAACAAATGTTTGGAAACTTATCTTCGTTGTTTCACCTTAGAACAACATCAGTGGGCAAAGTGGCTCCCTCTCGTTGAATGGTGGTACAATACCTCCTACCACACTGCATCTAAAATGACTCCATATGAAGTAGTCTATGGTTAGGTACTGCTAGTGCTCCTTCCATACACCCCCAGTAGTTCACCAGTTCAGGCAGTTGACACAGTTCTCCGAACTTGGGATCATATTCTTCGCATCTTGTAGGACAATCTTCACATGGAAATAAATTGAATGAAACAACAAGCTGATCAGCACTGTTCTGAGTGCACTTTTCAATTAGGCGATATGGTTTTTCTTCATCTATAGCTATATAAGCAATCATCCCTAAAAATGAAAGGGCTTCATAAGCTGGCTCCAAAGTTCTATGGGTCGTATAAGGTTCTTTAGAAGATTGGGTCAGTTGCTTATAAATTGGAGCTTCCTCCTTCCTGTGTTCATCCAGTATTTCATGTCTCTTGTCTAAAGAAAGTTCTTGGTACCAACATCAGAGCACAAACTATTTTACTAGAACTAGATAATGAAGGATCCATCATTTTGGAGCCAAAGGCAATCCTCGACATGCATACTCGTTAGCTTCGCTCCCGATCCATCACAAAGGTATTAATTCAGTGGCACAGAATGCAACCAGAGGATGCTACATGGGAACCACTCCAAATTCAACAACAATTTCCACCTCTTAAGCTTTGAGGACAAAGCTCTTCTAAAAGGGAGGCCAATGAAGGCATCCATGAATTTATTGTATTGAGCTTGCTCAAAGGAGGTTGCCCCCTCAAAGTGGCCTGTGATCAATAAATTCCTTATGTGTTTCTGCTATTTCTGTTATTTCATACATTTTTCATTATATTGTTGCAGGAGGTTCCTCTCAATATTTTTCTAAATAGATTATAATATAGCAACTCATGATTTGAAGAGATTTAGTAGTATTGTGAGTAGTGGTGTAGGTAAATCTTAGAAAGGAAAAATTATTTACTTATCAAAACCACATGCCATGAAAACATTGGTGGACAAGAAGCAATCTTGAATTTAATTTGAAGAAACAACATAAAAACATAAAAATGTTGCACTTTCAAGGTAGTTCAAAAACATCAATTTCTAGACCACTGCTTTCAAATTTAAAAACCAAAAAGGAAATTGGTGGGGAAATCATGCTACCACAAAGCATTTTTTATGTCTCCTATTCATAATGAATTCAACTTAGATGTTCCTAAGTCTCCATTACCATTATCAAAAGAATCTACAAATTTTATTCCTGTAACTGAGCAAGAATAGATAATTCAAGAATTTTTAGAGGGAGGGTGGTTTTTCCCAAAGGACCTAAAAGATGAAGATTTCATCAATTATTGTTCTAATTGTTATAGGGAGGAAGCTAAGTGTAGATACAAAGTTTCTTAACAAAATGACGAAGACATAATCAAGAATTTACAATCTATAAGCATGCCTCAACAGAATAAAGATGGAAGTGAACAAGTATTCTTTGTAATTCAAGGACAACCTCAAACACCAAATCAGGAAGACCTAGGTATGCCTAATGATTTCAATATGTCTTATAATTCTACTGAATTAGGTAGACAATATGTTTCTTCAAAATATACTTCTCCACCTAGTAGGTATGGTGGATGGAAACAACTCGCATACTACCTATTGGTCCTCCAAACTGTACCCACTAATTTCAAAAAGGTAGGAGACCTTTATGATCAAAACTTAGTGAAGCTTGTCCAATGAATGGGAGATTTATTTCACACTTTTCTCTCATACTCTTTAGGCTCTACAATGCTTAGGTGGGTTTCCCTTTATGACACTAAATACAATTTAGTAACAAAATTGGAGCATAGTGCCTAGCAGATGAAAGGATTCATATAGATTGACAAAGATTTGTATGGCTAAAAAAAGGGGTGTCTTACTCTTTGTAGGCCTTCAAGGCTCTAGTATGAAGCTTTATAATAATTATAAACAAGTTACAAATGAATTAAAAATTTATCATATAAGATTGGGATCCTAAAAATGGGGAATGCAAAAGCTGATTGGTGCTTATCATGGGCTACAGAGTCACAATGTTATGTGTTTGTTGTATCACAACATTCAAACATGTTCTTGATGGTCAATTAAAATACTATCACCTGGTGATAGTAAGACCTCCTAAAGCCTATGTTATGGACTAAAAGGTAACCTCATGCCTTTTTACCTCCTAGTTTACCTCCTAGGTCCCCATGTTTACATTTTACATATTTAAAACTTATCTCAGGGAAAATTCCCCCAAAACCATATCAAATGGGACTTAGGGGCCAGTTTTAAATGCTTAAACATGACCTAAATTGGCCATGGGACTTGGTGTTAGACTTAGGGCACACAACTGAGAGGGGGGATGAATCAGTTGTGTGAAACTTTCTCAAATTAAACACTTGAATCTTCTTTAGTGATTAGCAGAATATTAATCATGAACCATAATGCATTCAAATCAAAAGCAGAAACATATCAACACATAAGACACCAAGATTTTGACGTGGAAAACCTGGTTAAGGGAAAAACCATGAGGTGATTAACCCAAGAATGTATTCTCTGTTAGAAGAATAGAAAGAACAAATGGTACATGCCAATTAGGGCTTACTGCTTGAGCACACTGCTCACAAGAGGCTCACTGCCTACAAGAGACACACTATCTACAAAGAAATAAGTATCACCTTTAAGAACTGGAAAATAGCATTTTCACTATGCTTGAATCAGTTCCATTTAAGCCCAAAACTTCTACTCTGCCTTTCGCACTTCTCCTCACTACCACACACTCATCACCACAAGACACACTTCAAAATGACTTCACAATCCCTTATTTATACAAGGCATCAACTTAGGAACAATCATCTAAGTCAGCAAACACCTACAAGATCATTCACAAGACATGTAAAACATCTGGTCGGCCAGTCTCAAGAAGAACACCACCATCCAGTGGTTATTCTTCAAATGCGCATTCTAACTTCAATGCGGACCACCAACATGAACTGGACATGATCCAATGATCATCATAACCTTCCCTGAATCACCAAGAACATCCGCACTTCATCATCATACTAGAATTCTTCTCTCCATCTAGAGCTTCAAGAACACAGTCTGTCATCACTGTCACAAATGAATAGGCTCTTCCAGACCTTCAAACCACGAACCAATCTATTTGATACTTCATAGGGACGTCCTCAACACTCCCTCAAATCCACAGAATGGGATAATGAAATTCCAGATCTCACCGGACCTATCTGTGACACTCTGTCACCTTTGAACACCTGCCAGAACCAGTTCTACTTGAGTGACCATAACTTCTTCAGATCTTCATTTGGACCTCCTAAAACTTTACGGGAGTATCACAAGACTTATATCTACAAACCCTTTAAACTGCATCTTCTGATCCTCAGCCTCTCTTGGACTTTTACCTTGTCATCATTGTTCTTCACTGTTCCTGATTGAGACTAATTTTCTCAATATCCTTAGCACACAGCTCATCCAATCCTTCTCATTAATACAACATGAGTATGTTGACATCAATGACAACACCAGTTAAACCCATACTTGTAACAATCTCCCCCTTTGTCATTGATGGCAACATATGATGTGAAAAACCATCATGACAAGACCTTCTCCATATTGTCACAACTCCCCCTATCAACAGCAACCATTCACATGTCTTCTCTCCCTTTACTGCTCCCCCTTTGATCAGCAACCACTTGTTTTTCACATGTCTTCTCTCCCCCTTTAAAATCAATGGCAAAGGGCTCATACTTGCAATTTCACCACCTCAGACTCATACCTGCTGGTCCCCCTAAGTAGTAGCTCCCCAACATCAATCCTGATCACAAGATATGAATGTGATATCCACCGGATTGATGCACATCAGTGCATCCTAGTTCATCACCAGAGGGGTAATAACCCCTAACTTTTTGTTGAGATACTCAAAAGAGTCCTTGGGAAGAGGTTTAGCAAAGATATCTGCAATCTGATCCTTCGAGGGCACATACTCCAATCTAACTTCATCCTTGTTCACTTGCTCTCAGAAAGTGAAACTTGATAGATATATGCTTAGTCTTAGAATGCAACACTGGATTCTTAGAAATACTTATTGCACTTGAATTATCACAGAAAATTGTGATAGGCTCCTCATATTCTACTTGAATATCTCTTAGCATTTGCTTCATCTACAAAACTTGAGTGCAACTACCTGCTGCTGCAATGTATTCTGCTTCAGTTGTAGACAGGGATATTGCCTCTTGTTTCTTGCTTAGCTAAGAAACCAATCTTTTTTCCAAAAAGAATGCTCCTCCACTTGTACTCTTCCTATCATCTACATCTCCTGCCCAATCTGTGTTTGTATATGCATGAAGAGAAAAATTATGATCTCTAGGATACCACAAACCATACTCAACTGTTCCTTTTAAGTACCTAAAAATTCTTTTGATTGCCATGACATGAGATTCTCTAGGATCATCTTAGAATCTCGCCACAAGACCAACAGCCTACATTATATCTAGTCTAGTTTGAGTGAGATACAATAATCCTCCAATCATTGATCTATACTTTGTCTGATCTGCCTTAGGAGAGTCATCATCTTTTCTCAACTTACATCTAGTTGCCATGGGAGTGTTCATTGGCTTTGAATCTTCCATTCCAAATTTCCTCAACAATTCTTTCACATATTTGGTCTGAGAAATAAAGATTCCTTTCTTTGTCTAAGTAATTTATAGACCCAAGAAGAAATTCATTTCACCAAGTATTGACATCTCAAACTCTCTTTTCATTTGATTTGCAAAAGTTTTACACATATTGTCTCTTCCTCCAAATATGATATCATCAACAAATACTTCAACAATCAAGATGTTTTCATGATCAATTTTGAAATATAGGTTACTTTCAGCAGTACCTTTGTTGAAACCAATCTTCAAAAGATGTTTGTCCAGTCTTTCATACTAGGCTCTAGGGGCTTGCTTTAGTCCATACAGTGCCTTCTTCAATTTGCAGACCATATCACCATGCTTAGATAATTGAAAACCATCCGATTGTTCAATGTACACTTCTTCTTCTAAGTCACCATTAAAGAAGGTAGACTTGACATCCATCTGATACACCTTGAAATCCTTAAAGGCAGTAAATGCAAGAAATAGTCTAACTGCTTCAATTCTTGCCACTGGAGCAAAGGTTTCTTCAAAATCAATCCCTTCTATTTGAGAGTAGTCTTTGCAGACTAATCTGGCTTTATTTCTGATTACTTCACCAACTTCATTTAGTTTATTCCGAAAGACCCATTTGGTTCCAATCACATTCTTATTTGTAGGTTTGGGAACAAGATCCCAAGTGTGATTTTTCTCAATTTGCATCAACTCTTCCTCCATTGCTTTGGTCCAGTTTTTATCATTGCAGGCTTCATTTATTATCTTAGGTTCAATCTTTGAAATCAGACAATATTCATCCAAATTTTGAGCAATTTTCTGTTTAGCTTGCACACCTTTGCTTTTGTCACCTATGATCTGATCTTCAGAGTGGTTTAGTCTTACATACCTTGGAACTTTGGGAGTTTCTTGCACTTTTGCTTCTTGATCAAGCTCATTCGGACCTAACTCTTCTTCCTGATTTACCGGATCAGTCTGAATCTGACTTTTAGGAGAGGATTGAGCTCCTTGAACCAGAACACCATTCTGATCATCTTCATCATACTCATAAAACATTGAGGGTTTCTCTATTCCCTCATCAACCTTCACATTTGTACTTTCTATCATCTTTCTTAGTCTCTTATTATAACACCGGTATGCTTTGTTTTGAGTAGAGTAACCCAAGAATATTCCTTCATCACTTCTAGCATCAAACTTGCCTAAATCTTCATCTCTTTTGATGTAACACTTGCTACCAAAGACTCTAAAATATCTTACAGTAGGAGTAATGCCAAACTAGATTTCATAAGGGGTCTTACCGGTATTGCTTCTGATTTGAACTCGATTAAGAGTATAGACTGCAGTGTTGACAGCTTCTCTCCAATAGATCTGAGGAACATTTTCTTCCATCATCATGGTCCTAGATGCTTCCTGGATGGTATGGTTCTTTCTCTCCACTACTCCATTCTGCTATGGAGTCCTAGGAGTAGACAACTGTCTCTTGATTCCATGTTTCTCACAAAACTCTATGAACTCACTAGATGTGAATTCTCCACCTCTATCAGACCCTAGACACTTCAACTTTAATCTTGTTTCATTCTCTACCATAGCCTTGAATATTTTGAATTTCTCAAGAGCTTCTGATTTCTCCTTTAGAATGGTTACCCACATCATCTGGGAATAGTCATCAATTAACAGCATGAAGTATCTATCACCTTGAATACTCCTGGTTCTTGCCGAACCACAAAATCAATGTGAACTAAGTCCAATAATCTAGTAGAAGATAGTTCCTTGCTTTTGAATGTGACTCTGCTCAGCTTACCCAACTGACATTCCTTGCACAAGATGTTAGTAGGTTTCACCAGTTTTGGAAGATCTCTTACAGCCTGAGTATTGCTTATCTTGATGATATTATCAAAATTCACATGACACATTCTCCTATGCCATAACCAACTTTGATCAACTAGAACAAATAAATAGCTTTTACCAGTACCAACTAAGTGGAAGATATTACCTTTAGTTTGAGCACTGGATGCAATCTCTGTTCTAGATCTTTCAAAGATTTTACATTTTCCATCCTTGAATTAGAGATCATAGCCTTTGTCCACCAACTATCCAACACTGAGAAGATTGTGCTTCAAACCTTCAACATACAGTACATTACCAGTTTTGTTTCTTCCATCAAAAGAAATAGTTCCTCTTCCTCTGATTCTACTAGCAGAATTATCACCAAACTTCACCACTCCTCCTTCATACCTTTCCAAGTCTATGAACTTATTTTTGTCACCTGTCATGTGGTGAGAGCAACCACTATCAATGACCCAATCATTCTTTTCTTCAACTTGGGCAGCCAGAGCTCTTTCTACAACTTTATGATTGATAGATATAGAGGATATTAGTTCTTCTTCCTTGATGGCAATAAACACCCATTCACTTCCGAATTTGTTTTCTGTCTTTGATTCATCATCTGTTACTCCTTCATTATCATCTTCTTCATGAACATAGTAACAATTCTTTTGGAACCTTGATCTATTGGGATTTGGCTTTGAAAATCTCTCTAGACATCTTGAGGCAAAATGACCAATCTTATTGCAGATAAAACACTTAAAAGGCAATTTTCCTTCATACTTACTGGATCCTCTTGGTAGTCTCTTTGCAATGAGGGCTTCAAGTTGAGTAGTTTCTACTTCTTCTTCTTCTAGGTCTTTTCTTGCTTTTTCATACCATGATAGTTTCCTTGATGAGTTCTCTCCTAGATCAAATCCTTATTTACCTTTCACAGAGGCACTGGCTTTGAATGCAAATTTAGTTTTGGGGGGATCATCTCCAAACTTGGTCATTTCAAAAGTAGCCAGTTTGCTAGCCAATTGGTCTCTTGTGACAATGGTATGGGCTCTGAATTCATCAATGGCAGCAACCTTGATTTTGTAAGAGGCAGGAAGGGATCTGAGAATTTTACCAACAATCTCATTTTCATCCAAGACTCCACCAAAATTTCTAATTCCACAAACCAACTCATTCACTCTTGGCATAAAAGTGGTAATATTTTCATCATCTCTCATCTTCAATTTTTCAAATTTCCCTTTTAGACTCTGTAACTTTGCACATTTAACATACTCGTCTCCTTCATGCAAAAGTTCCAGTTTAATCCAGATCTCATAGGTAGTTGGTAGATCAATAACATTTGAGAGCTCTGAGTCAGTTAATGAGCTGAGAAGAGCCTCTTTGGTCCCCAGATTATTTTCAGCATCTGTGATTTCATTTAGGCTTGTCAGACCACCTTGTGGAGGTACATACGCTTTTGTGACCATGGACCAGTACGCCATTCCCATACACTGCAAGTGACATTTCATGTGACCTTTCCAAAGAGAAAATTTGGTTCCATCAAACTTCAAACTATCCTTCTTGTTTGACAACATCCTAGATCTCCTCGAGCGGTTAAGCTCCTTTTAGAGGAACTTAGCTCTGATACCAATTGCTAGACTTAGGGCACACAACTGAGAGGGGGTGAATCAATTGTGAGAAACTTTCTCAAATTAAACACTTGAATCTTCTTTAGTGATTAGCAGAATATTAATCATGAACCATAATGCATTCAAATCAAAAGCAGAAACATATCAACACATAAGACACCAAGATTTTGACGTGGAAAACCCAGTTAAGGGAAAAGCCATGAGGTGATTAACCCAAGAGTGTATTCTCTGTTAGAAGAATAGAAAGAACAAATGGCACATGCCAATTAGGGCTCACTGCCCAAGCACACTACTCACAAGAGGCTCACTGCCTACAAAAGACACACTGTCTACAAATAAATATCACCTTTAAGAACTGGAAAATAACATCTTCACTATGCTTGAATCCGTTCCATTTAAGCCCAAAACTTCTGCTCTACCTTTCACACTTCTCCTCGCTACCACACACTCATCACCACAAGACACACTTTAAAATGACTTCACAATCCCTTATTTATACAAGGCATCAACTTAGGAACAATCATCTAAGTTGGCAAACACCTACAAGATCATTCGCAAGACGTGTAAAACATCCGGTCAGCCAGTCTCAAGAAGAACACCATCATCCAGTGGTTATTCTTTAAATGCACATTCTAACTTCAATGCGGACCACCAACATGAATTGGACATGATCCAACGATCATCATAACCTTCCCTAAAGCACCAAGAACATCTGCACTTCATCATCCTACTGGAATTCTTCTCTCCTTCATCTGGAGCTTCAAGAACATAGTCTGTCATCACTGTCACAAATGAATAGGATCTTCCGGACCTTCAAACCATGAACCAATCTATTTAATACTTCAAAGGGACATCCTCAACACTCCCTCAAATCCACAGAACAGGATAATGAAATTCCAGATCTCACCAGACCTATCTGTGACACTCTGTCACCTCTGAACACCTGCTGGAACTGGTTCTACTTGAGTGACCATAACTTCTTTAGATCTTCATGCGGACCTCTGAAAACTTTACTGGAGCATCATAAGACTTATATCTATAAACCCTTTAAACCGCATCTTCTGATCCTCAACCTATCTTGGACTTTTACCTTGTTGTCATCACTGTTCTTCACTGTTCCTGTTTGAGACTAATTTTATCAATATCCTCAGCCAACAGCTCATCCAATCCTTCTCATTGATGCAACATGAGTATGTTGACATCAATGACAACACCAGTTAAACCCATACTTGCAACACTTGGGTGCCCATGCCCAAGTCTAGGTTGATTTGTGGGGACCCAAATTTAAATGTGTCATCATAGGACCTTTAAAAAGGTTTCCCTCTATCGGCCTTTTCAATTTGAATTATGAATGTTAGTGGGAAAACATATATAAGTGAGTTTATGTCTTCATTTTACATCTAGATGGATAACACAAACTTGTGATATTGATCTAAGGGATTTCAAGGCATTCATTGTGTTGTTATTGTGTTTGTTTATTGCAAATTTGGCTTCGTCAATCCATCTCCTCATGATTTGAAGGATCTTTATCTCTGTAAGGGGTTCACCTCTAAGGTGACATCTATTTGTACTTAAAACATTTTATTTCATCATTTCTTTGGCCTCTGCCCTCCCTTGGGCATGCACTCTATCTAACAATAGTGTTGGAAGACTTGAATGTCATTCTGGGGCTTGACCAAGGCAAGCTCCGAAACACCACAACCCCCAAACCCCTCTCTTTGTGATTGCAGGTTATAGGTGTGGGATTTAGTGAAGATAATTTGTTTTAATTCTACCCTATTGGACTAGGGTGCTCACCCTATAGTTGTCCCAATAGGATTCATTCTGAACTTAGGAGATGAACATCATCTGACACTACTCACTATTCTAGATTTACAGAAATATTGCCCTATCAGATTTGGGTGCCCACCCCATAGTCCATAAAGTCTTCACCTATAGAAATCCAACTTCTAGTAAGTTTCTAATCTTTCTTGAGTGTCTTCATGTCTGGTGATCTATAGTAGTTTATTCATCTGTACCTGATTTCATTAGAATTAGGGTTTGAGGCTTATTGACTCTAGGGTTTGAAAAATCTTTCAATCTAATCAGTCTTTCCATATCATTCTTAAGTACATCAACCTATAGCTAATTCCTCTTAATCTATAGTGACTTGGCTCAGTTGTTGTCCTTGAGTGTTAGTGTGAAAGGAGGGTTTGATTTGATAGATCTTGACACTATTCATCATCTTCCCACTTTTCACATATAACATTTTGGTGAACCCATGATTTTATTGAACTTGCATCTTTATGAGTGTTGTAATTAGTCCTTGCATTCATTCATATCATATTTATCATCTTGCATTAGAAAATTTTGCATACATTTGAAAAAAATTGAAAAGACAAGCATTCTAGGCTTGCATTACTACATAGTTTTGTATATTTTGGATTCCATATCATAAAAAGATTTAATTTTCTGATTTTTACATCAGATCTGATCTTGATTACAGTAATTCATCATTTCTTCATATCAAATTTTGCATTTACAAGTTACGTTTTCTAGGGTTTTTCTTAAAAAGTTGCATTTTTCATATAACCTAGTCTTAGCAAAAACTAGGGTTTATAGTCAAAATTTCATTTTCAGATTTTGCTACTCCTTTTCAAAATTCATTAAAATCTGATTTTGAAGTTTAATGTTGGATCATAGTGCATACTTTTGCATCCTAGCTTTGAAACTTTCACCTTTTTGCATTTACACATTGTGTATTTCAACAAAAATAACTACCTTCATCCTTTTGTTTGTGCATTGAGCATTGTAGGACTTCGGCATCCTTCTTGGATCAGATATAAACTATTTTACACACTTCACCTTATTAGATTCCATTCATTCATTCATCATTTTGCATATTCTCATAACATCTTTTGTGCATTTATATTGAAAAAAGTGAAAAATCAAGCATTTTAGATTCATAAACAAGCGTAGTTTTGCATTGTTTCATTGCACATGTCATAAATATATTTCAATTCAGATCTTGCATTAATTTTAGACATATTGTCATTGCTCATTTGAAAATTTTGCATGATTTCATACTCTTTCTTGAAAATTTGCATACTTTTAATTACATAGTGTGTATTTCAACACTAAGGGTTTACACACCCTATTTACATAGTTTAACAAATCTCTAAAAACATTCATCTTGCCTTGTTGTGTAGTACTTTTTTCCTCCTACCTACTTTGTTTGTTGTGAAATTTGTGTGTATTTGAGCTCTTTCAATAACCTAATTTTGTTAAACAAGTGCCTTGGTGTGAAATAGTCTCACATGCATGTCTTCTCATCGTAATAACAATGCTATGGTCTCTCCCGAAATGTACAAGAAAAGGAAGACCCCTGAACTGGCCTTAACTTTCACACCACATGATAGAACAATCAAAAGCATTGAAGTACCCTTTACATCACTATTCACATAATGGAAAATCCTACAAGAGGAGCCCTTATTGATCCCAACTACATGACTAATGTGGCTACAGAAGAGTTTCTCTATCCACATAATTTGATGCAAGAAACTTATGAGCCCATGGACATGACGATCAAAACACATACTAGAGATTTCTTTCCAGCCATAGGGAAGATCACCTTGTTGGTCAAAGCATTTGATAAAGCATTGGAACAATCATTTGATATCATTCCTACATCTGACCTATTCTATATAAAATTAGGCCATCCATGGCTCAAGGCCATGAAAGCTATCCCCTCAACAATTCACAAATGCCTAAATTTTCCTCACCATGGGACCATGCATACTATCCACCATAGTCAATGGAAAGCTATGGTTACTCATAAAAACATCACTCTTGATTACTTTTGGCCACAACCTACTGAGGCTCCTGAACCATGAAAAGACCAAACTTTCCTAGGCTATAGATGATACAAATCAAAATTAATAAAAAATTTGGTCGGACCTCCTACACAATAGGCAACAAGTGAAGAACAACCTCCATTAAAAGAACCCCCTAGACCGCAAGGTAAGGGAGTCTTTTCTAAGGTGCCTCCTTCGTCATCCTTTCAAGGATTGGGAGATACGTGTAAGGAACAAAACATTTCATCACAAAAGGTTAATTTAGCACAAGCTTCCTCCTCTGAGATGTCAAAGACTATGGAAAATCATGAGAATCCTCTTGACAACATTACTAATAAAAAATGAAGGAATAGATAAGCAAGAGAAAGGAGGAAGAGAAGACAAGCCTTAGCTTGAAAGACACCACCTCAACAAGAGAACATTTCACCATCTAACATTGAATCACACAAAGAAGAGCTTAAGGAAGAAGAGTTAAAGGATGATGATTTAAGTAGGGCAGTTGTACCCTATGTGCCTATTTCCTCTTGAATTCAAGATTGGGAGGAAGATGATTTGCTCGACAACAACCGCTAGTTTAGTTGTGTACACAGGTAAGCATTTCTAACCCTTTTGGCCACCTTTGTCATAGAATATATTTGCTCTCTTATGTGGCCTCCTCTTATGTGTTGTGTTCCCCCATGATGTGTTATATGTTGTTTAGGTCTCCTAGGATGACCCCTAATAGTCTTGTAAGGTCAAAGATACTGGGTGACCACCTCCATTGTGACCATTCTTCTATTTGTTTCTACATTCTTCTATCTTTCCTCTCCTCTATTTTATTGTTGTGTTTCATGCCTTAGGGGCATAGCATTATGGATGATTTCTTGAGGGCATCCTCCTATGTGGTGTTCCTAGGGTACTTGGTTCTCCTCTCTCACTTTTATTATATCCATTCTTCAGTGATTCTACCTAGTTGGTGGACGACAAAAACCAACAAATACTGATAAGGACCATGTGTCCCTTTAGCAAGTAAACAAAAATGGACCTAGTCCATATATGAAGATTGGGTTGATATATATCTGGCACTTGACTAGTAGAATCACTCCATGTGATATATCATGTTGTCATATCTCTTGTAAGAAACCTTTGCAATACATATGCTCTATGCACTTTGGATTGTTTTGTATCTCACCTTGTTGTTACACTCATTTCTGATATACCTACAGTAGAAGCCCAACAGCTATACTCAGTTCTAAACCCACAAGTGTGGCCTTGGTTCTTTGATGTAATCTAATTTATGCATAGTTTCTATGATTTGATTTGGTTATTATCTTAGAGTAAGATGTTCTAACCTTATCTCTTGTTGATTATCTTAGCAAATCATATCAATGTGTTTGTGGGAACATTCAGTGATCATGGTACATGTCACCTTTGGGGGCATGGGCTTTACGAGAGCTCTTGTTCCCTTGTGTGTTTTCACTCTACCTTAATGTGCTTGATATTGAAAAGTGGTATCAACCACCTTAAGGTGGGGGCATATATAATGGTATATGTCTGATTATTTTGACACTAACAAAGCATGTTTGAAAGCCCTCACCATGAGGTGGGATGGTGTATCTCTTGAGCTAGTGCACATCCTTATTTAAATGCAAGAAAGAAAGCCCTCATCACAAGGTAGGATTACATATCTCTTGAGATAGTGTGTATCCTTTTATACAAAGCCCTTTTGCGGAAGGTGGGATGGTGTATCTCTTGAGCTAGTGAACATCCTTTTATGCAAAGTCCTCTATGCAGGTGGGGCTGGATCTTGAGTCATCCACCCTCAAGCATGTCTTTAGTAGTTGTGGTAGCAAACACAACCATCAGGTGTGTTTGGTGTGTTTTAGATGGTGGGACTTAGCAATAAGCTCCTTCCCATCGCCCATGTTTGCTGTGTATAAGATGTATAGTGTGTCTATGGCATGTTATGCCACGCTCATGTATTCTGTGTGTCTTCTTTGCATGTTTGTCATGTCTTCCCCTGATTGTGGTCTACAGGGGCATAGAAATGAGCTCCCTCCACACTTTGAGTTTTGTATTGCTTGTTTTTGGTGGTCTAAATGTGTGTAGTGATAATCTCCCTCTACCCCCCACTTTAGGATTTTGTTTTAGTTGATTAAATCAATGTATTCTTCATGTATTGTGTGACTGCTATCATGTCTTCTTTGTGTATTGCATGCTTCCATTGTATTCTCTACATTTTGTGTGCTTCTTACTGTCTTCATTGTGTCTTGTGTGTCTTTCATGTGTTTTCTAGTGCTTACCTGAGATAGGGGGCTAGAAATAGTCCTCCAACCTTTTGGTATACCTTGGCTCTATGTGCTTGGTGTATTTTATGTGCTTTGACCATACCTTAATGCATGTATGGAATCATAAGATCATACATACATTAAAGTGGGGGCTAAATGTTATGGAGTAAAAAGTAACCTCATGCCTTTTTACCTCCTAGTTTAGCTCCTAGGTCCATGTTTTTACACTTTACATGTTTAAAACTTATCGCAAAGCAAATTCCTCTCAAACCCATGTCAAATGGGACTTAGGGGCAAGTTTTAAATACTTATATATGACTTAAATTGGCCTTGGGACTTGGGCACCCATGCCCAAGTCCAGGCTAATTTACTAGGACCCAAATTTAAATGTGTTGGCATAGGACCTTTAAAAAGGTTTCCCTCTATCAACCTTTTCAATTTGAATTACAAATGTTAGTGAGAAAGCATATATAAGTTAGTTTATGTCTTCATTTTACACCTAGATGGATAACATGAACTTGTGATATTGAGCTAAGTGATTTCAAGGCATTCATTATGTTGCAGAGTAGAATTGTGTTGTTATTATGTTTGTTTATTGGAGATTTGGCTTCCTCAATCCATCTCCTCATGATTTACAAGATCTTCATCTTCATGATGGATTCACCTCTAAGGTGACATCTATTTTTGCTTCAATCATTTTAGCTCATCATTGCTTTGGCCTCTGTCCTCCCTTGGGCATGCACTTTATCTAACAACGGTGTTGGAAGACTTGAATGTCATTCCTAGGCTTGACTGAGGCAAGCTCATAAACACCACAACCCCTAAACCCCTCTCTTTGTGATTACAGGCTATAGGTGTGGGATTTGGTGAAGTGAAGGTGTAGAGAAGCAATTTAGAGGATAAGGATTTGGGATCTAGAGAAAATTTGTTGTAATTCTACCCTACTAGACTGGGGTACCTGCCCCATAGTCCACCCAATAGGATTTGATGTAGGAGTATCCAGTGGTGTAAGGGCAATTTTGCACCACCCAAAAAAATGATTTTCTTTTCTTTTTATTTAAAATTTGGGATTTTTGGATACCCATTTTCTTGAATAATGATTCAGAATCTTCCAAGTTCTCAAAAAGTCTAAAGATACTAGGACTTACTATTTTTAATAACCCTATATCAGAGAAGTGGTTGAGCCTGAAATTTTTCCCAAATCTTTGAAATAGTCAAATAAGAATTCTTGGTATGTTTTAGCCTAAGAGCACGCCCAAATTTCAAAATATTAAAGATTTCACCCAACATTGTTTCAAACTCAAAATTGAGGATCCAGGGTTGAAAGTTGGTGTAGATCTCTTCACAAGATTTCCAATGGTATATAATAATTGACAATCCAATGGTGGGATCTAAAGTTATGGCTCCCGAAAGTTGCACTATCCAATTTTCCAATTTGAAAATTCTTCTTGGGTGGGAGCAAGGACAGTGGGGCTCATTTTGGTACTCAAAGTTGACATTGGGGAGAATGTGTATTTATAGCCTATCTTTTAGCTCTAGAAAGAAGTGGAGGTAAAAGGGAGAAAAGTGGTGAATCGTGAAAAGGAGGGAAAATATAAACCCTAGAAGATTAGAAGCTAAAGAAAGCATAAGGCTCTAGAATCTTGAGGAAGGCAGCTGCCATGTGTTGCAGCCTGTTGGGTGTTCATCTTATAATGTAATTCTGATCTATGTGATGTAATTTATTTTCTAGTTGAATGCAAGAATATTTCTATTTTATGTGAGCAGTCTATATTATTGTGTGTTTTGAGATTTACCTCCCTCATTAGGATTCATTCCAAACTTAGGAGTTGAACATCATCTAACATTACTCATTGTTACAGATTTGCAAAAATATTACCCTATCAAACTTGGGCACCCACCCCGTATTTTGCAAATTCTTCACCTCTAAAAATCCAACTTCTAGTAAGTTTCTAATCTTTTTTTAGTGTCTTCCTGTCCAGTGATCTGTAGCATTTTATTCATCTATACTTGATTTCATTATAGTTAGTGTTTGAGGCTTATTGACTGTAGGGTTTGATAAATCATTCAATCTAATTAGTCTTCCATATCATTCCTATGTACATCAACCTATAGCTGAGTCCTATTCATTTGTAGTGACTTGGATCGGTTGTTGTCCTTGAGTGTTAGTGTGAAAGGAGGGTTTGATTTGATAGATCTTGACACTATTCATCATCTTCCCACTTTCACATATAATAGCCTAAAATGCAACCATACTTAATAATCCATTTGAAATTACAATATTCCTATACCTCTTAAGCAAGTATTTACACTGTCCCTTAAACAAAGATCAAACTATAAGAACTCAATACAACAAATGTGTATGACAAATTATATAATCCTTGATTATTTAATTCAAAAAAGTATTACATTTCAAAGTTGGAGACAATTACATAGTAGTATGCATTCACATCTGCATAACTCATGATACAACACTGTTGTGACAAATGACTTACAAGCAAATGTCTAAGACTCAATAATAAACTTAACCTATTTCCCATTTACAAAACCCTTTCAGAAAATTTCTAGACCCATCAAACCACTGAGCACCACCCTTTTATAACACAAGGGGAGCTCTTACATTGCACCACGATTCCCTCCCAAAATTACAACAATAATTAGTTGCCTCAAGGGACATGAACTAAATTCAAGACTTCCCATTTAGTTAGAGAAAATTGACTTTTGTTTTACACTTGCTCCCTAAGCATGGCCCATTGGGTCGCTCACATGATTCCCCATCTTTCAATTTGGGGCTACCTAATGTCAGAGCTACTAGAGCCATTAAGGTATCTATTATGGAGTAAAAAGTTCCCACATGTCTTTTTACCTCCCGGTTCAACTCATAGGTCCCATTATTTACATTATATATTCAAAATATTTATCCTGATGCAAAATTTCCCAACACTGAGATGAAATTGGAATATGGGCCCCTTGTTTTAACTTACAGCAGACCTAAACAGGGCTGATGGACCTGGGTGGTACCATCCATGTCCCCCCTTTTAGGTCAAGGCTAATTTAAGTACATGTTAGTCTAGGACCTTTCAAAAGGTTTCTCCTTGTTGTGTCTTTTGGTTTGAAGTTACGATTGTGAGTGGGAAGGCATATATAATTGTGTTTTTGGATTCATTATCAACTAGGTTAGAAAAGGCATAACTTGAGATCTTGAAGAAAAGTAGGCAAGAGCATTCATTGTGATTCTAGAGTAGATTTGTGTTTTTTTATTGTGTGTTGTTGCAAATATGGAGCTATCATCTATTCTTTCTTAAGAGTTGAAGGATCTTCATCATTCTAAGGGTTCATCACATAGGTGATATCATTGTTTGTTTATCATCATTTGAATCATCATATTATCATTATTTTTAGCCTTTGCCCCCACGAGGGCATGCACTCTTTATCAATCAACAATGTTGGGAAGCTTGAATGCTATCCTGGGATTTGATTGAGGTAAGTCCCTAAACACCATAACCCCCAAACCCCTTATCTTCTTGTGTGCAGGTTATAGGAGTGAGATCTAGAAAATACAGAGCTATAGGAAGGAAAAAGATTTAAATATATAAACCCTGCAACAAAAGATTTAATAGACAATATTAACCCTACAATCACAATATTAAATCTGCAAAGGAGAAAAATGAGCTAAACATAGATACTCAACAATAGAAGTTCATGTCAGGTTCACCATTTTATTGATGCTAAAAATGAAAAAGCTAATGAATCTTCAACCAGAATCATAATATTTTCAACATCACATCAATGAAGTTTCTCCTAAATGAATACTAATGCAGAAATGTAATATTAAACTATGAAAAAACCAAACATAAGCACTCAAAAGAAAAATACCTCTATTGTTTCCTATCATCAACTTCTTGGATTACACATTTGATGCTCTCAAATTTTTATAAGCACAAATGCACCAAGAAAGCTATGATGAATGGATAAAAAGTTTTTGTGATCAAAATCCAATCTCCCTTCAATGGTGAGAAGAGAGAGGGCTTATATAGACCTTTGGTGGAAGAAAAGTGGGAAAGTTGCCATTTATGCAATTAGAAGATAAATTGTCTAGTTAACTTATGAAGATTGGAGAAAGTTTCCAAAATCAAGAGATAGAAGATAAAGATGCTAAAAGGAGAGACAGAAGAGTGGGATATCGATATGGTAAGTTTATTTAATTAATTAAAATAGAATTTTAATTAATTTGTTGCATGAATAATTAAATAAATAATAAATATTTATTTAATTATAGAATGAAAAGTTGGATAATTAAAATTAAATAAATATAAATATTTATTGATGCAGGAGGATCTAGTGGTGTAAGGAAAATCTTACATTACCCAAAAAAAAGATGTGTTTCAAAATTGTTGATGTTCTTTCCATTTCTTTTCAAAATTTGTAGTTCTGGTTCCATAATCGATTGAATAATGATGTAGAACTTTCAATTTTTCCAAACTACTAAAAATAGCAACCTGTTATTTTTAGAAAGTTTGCATTTTGGCATAGATTAAAGTAAAAATTTACTGGAAGCTTCATAACAGAAAAATAAGACCTTTGGCAAAGGAATCACGCAAAGATCATTTGCAAGCTGAAAGATATTAAAGTTTCTATTTCCTGAAAAACACCTGAAAATTATTCAAACTCAGGTTTGAAGCACTAAATAGCCCCGTACGGGCCCAAAAATGGCTAGAACTAACAAAGCTAGTTCTTCGCATGTAGAGCACTCTGTGAGCTTTCTAATGCATAAAACAATTCATCAATCAGACACTCGGATCAAAAGTTATGGCTCCCAGAAGTTGACCTATTTTTGGAGGAAATTAGGTTGTTGGTCGCCAAAAAGGCTATTAATAACTATTTTTGGGAACCTTGGGAAGTAGTAGAGTTAAGGGGGAAAGTGTAGAGTCAAAAATAGATAGGAAAATAGAAACCCTAGCTAATTTGGGGTTACAGAAGGCTAAATGATTCTAGGGTCTTGTGAGAGGAAGCTGTAATGTGTTGCAACCTATGGAGGGTTGATTCCTCTTATTGTATTTCAGCTTTTGTAATGTAATAAGTTGTCCAAATAAATAAAGAAAGTTCTATTTTCTGTGTGCAATTTCTATTGTTGTATGTTTTATGGTTTATCCCCTTCATCATGTGGTATCAGAGTAAGGGTTCTTGAGTGTGTAGACAGATCGCCGACCATGAGGTAGTTTGCACCAGGACCTGAGGTTGTGGGTTTGCTACAGAGATCAAGATGCCTCCACAAAGAAATTGTATTGGGAGGAATACTTTTATGGAAGAGTATTTTAGAGCCCTGTAAAGGCAAATCAATGCAATGTAAGAGGAGCTACGAAGAGGGTTTGAGCCAAGAACGAGAGAAGAAAGTGAAGATGAAGTGGAAGAACAGCTATCTGAGGAAGAACAAGAAGCTGTAGGAGATCCTGCAGAAGTTAGGTTGTTGAGGGCCATTTTGAAGATCAGAAAGAGGCCCAGGATCAAAGTTTCTACATATTCTAGAGATTTGAATCTGGAATAGCTTATTGATTAGATCAATGACATGGAGGAGTATTTCAAGTATGAAGATATGGAGGACCCAGATCGGGTCATGTTTGCAAAAACAAAGTTGAAGGGCCATGCCATTATTTGGTGGAAGGAGGTCTAGTTAGAGAGGAATAGAACAGGAAAAGAAAATATCACCAGATGGGATCAGATGGTGGAGAAACTGAAGAAGCAGTTCATTCCTTTGGACTATGAGATGGAGTTGTTGAAGAAGCTGCAAGGGTTGAAGCAAGGTAACAAGTCTATTAAGGAGTATATAGAAGAGTTTTATAAAATTACTATTAGGATAGGCCATGCAGAGCCCAACAAGGAGAAGGTATCCTATTACATTAATGGGTTGAGGTTGAGTATTCAAGAGGAGCTGAGCCTCGTCAGAATCACCACCATAGAAGATGCGTACTAGTTTTCCCTAAAGGTGGAAGAGAAGCTGAATAAAAGATTTGATAGCAAGAAAAGGGGAAGAGATCAAGGTGGAAGGACTGGTGGAAGACCCTATGGAGGCCATAATGCCTACCACCCTTGTGACTAGAACAATGGTGAGCAAAGAGGAAGAGGAAGAGGTAGACCTGGGCAAGGACCCAGAAGAGGAGGTTTCATAGGAACCTGTTTCTAATGTGGAGAAGAAGGGCATTGAGCATACAAGTGTTCACAACATCAAGGAAGGACAAATAGAAGACCTAAAGGTAATGCATGAATTGCACATGTAGATGAAGATGTTGTTGATAACTGAGAGGGGGGGTGAATCAGTTATCCTAATTATTTCCCTTATTGAACTTTCCTTTTAATTGAAGCAGCATAAAATCAAACACAAAACATTAACCATGAAGTAAAAAAAACACATGACACAGTATTTTTGACGTGGAAACCCTGTTAAGGGAGAAAACCACGGGGTGATTAACCCAAGAATTATTCTCTGTTAGAAGAATAGGAAATTACAAAAATGGCACTTGCCAATTAGGGCTCACTGCCCGAGCACACTGCTCACAAGAGGCCCACTGCCTACAAGAAGACACACTGTCTACAAAGTGATGATAATCACAGTCTTGAACTGATTGGAAGCATCTGCATATGCTGGAGTTCAGTTCCGGTTAGGCTCAGTACACTGATCTGCTGCACTTCATTTTTCCTCTGTTCTTTGTTCTGCTATCTTTCACATACCGGATCCTTTTTGCTACCTCTGCTCTTTCTCTGGACTTATTCGCATATCTCTCCACATCCACACACACTTCACAACTAAATCCATCCTCTATATATATCCGCACAAGTAGTTTCATCACCTTTCTAGTTGGCATCCGGAACAGTCTTAGTTTCTTACAAACTCTCATTCTGTCGGCTGAATCCTTCCTCCCCAAGCAATGCGGATCAAGCATATACTTGTAGATATCATTAATCATGTCGGCCAAACATGATTCATGCCTTCACAACCTCTGTCATCAACAGTAACCCATCCGGAAAGCAGTCTGATACTCTGTCAGTCAGTTCTTCCTCTGTTTTCACTGTCTCTCAGGAATCCGGTACTTAACCATTCATATCTTTTTCCTTGTCCATCACCGGAGGCTAAATCCTTGGAATATACTACTAAAGGTAGTCCTCTTGACTTCCCCAAATCCGCACTACACCAAGACACTTCCTCTGAGAGGTCCGGACCAATCTGTCGGACCTTGCCACATGCTCTGTTCTTCTTCACCGGACCACAACTTTCTTTATTCTGGCTTCCGGTAGAGACACATCATGACTTGCGGATATGTGGGATGACCTTTGTTGCCATCAATGACAACAACCATGAATCCATATAGTGTCTCTTGCCAACAATCTCCCCCTTTGGCATTGATGGCAACACTTAGTGAAAAATGACTAAGTGTTTACACTATGCTCCCCCTTTGCTGATGCTCTGTCTTTATATACAATTTCCGGAACTCCCCCTTAGTTGGATTCCTCATTTTTCACTGCTCCTCACTCCCCCTTTGACATCAATGGCAAAGGGTAGGGTCCGCATATCAAAATTTTCAAAAATTTCTTATACTTAGCCGCATATTTACATACTCACATATATTGAAGAATGTCTGCAAAGGATGTCTATAATTGAATCATTTCGGTAGCCCAACTTTGCTTCATTCTGTCCAAAATTGAAATGTGACCACTTAACAAGAATGCAAACGCTTCTGCCCGCTTGAGATCTGTCGGATCTTTTGTTTGGGCGGTGGTCCTAGCATCACTGATGGCCTCATGCATGGTTTCCAACTTAGGGATTATAATCCTTCTAAGTTCTCCCATCCGGTTGGTGATGTTCTTCCTTTCCTTCTCAAGATTCTTTATTTCGTTCAAGACTACAATAGTCTGACATTCTTGATTTATTATAGAGGAAGAGAGAGGATCAAAACTTTGAGATAAGCTTTGTAGCTTATCCTGTTCCTCTTTTATTTTCTTGTCAAATGCTGCTGTTGCCTTTGACCAGGATATACAAAATTTATAGATATCACCGCCATCCTTAAGAGCATTCTCTAAGCTCCTTATTCCAATGCTTACAATCTTCCTATCCTTAGAGATTAATTCTAATATCTCTGAAAATCTCTTATCCAAAAATTCCTTCCGGACCTTTTCTTCAGCTGATTTTTCTAAAGAATCAAAATGTGTATCAACACTGCTGACTAAGGTTTTTAGATTACCGGAAGTGGAGGCTGTCGGATCTATCTGGATTGATGGCATGATCTTCACAAGTACTCCGGAAGCAGCCTCTATCAACTCACAGTCTTCCATATGAGACTTCAGGAGCTTTTCATTTGCCTTGGCATTTGCAAATGAAGCTATCTTCATTGTTTGTACCGGAGAGAGAGAGTCAAAATCAAATGGGCCTTTTAGAAGCTCCGGTTCATCAATCTCTAGAGTTTCTTTGCTCAAAAATTGTTGAACAGTTTGTGCAGTGTCTCTTGCCGGAGACAGATGTTTCTTCTCTTCTGCAGTCTTAGAACTGTCAACCTCTTTGTCCTTCACCACTGCTTCCTTCTCCTGTAATTGCTCTTCTTCTTTGGATCCGGAGACTGTAGGGGAAACCGGAGGAGAGATGCTAACTTGTTCATGGGCCACTTCTTCTGGAGCAGAGGGTCCCAAGTCCTCACTTGTCTGTTCAGGACTCACTTCTTCCGGAACAGAAGATTCCAGATCAACAGCTGTTTCTGCACCTAAGTCCTCTACAACAGGAAGATTGAACCTTTTGAAGGCCTTCCGGAGGATCTCTTCTGTTTCTTGAGCCACTTTGTCAGTCTCACCAAGCATGAGTTGATTCATCCTGGCTTTGCTTCTGAACTCATCTTTGCAGTCCTTGAAGATAATGTTCATTGTCTTGGGATCAATTTGAGGATATAGCTGAATAGCTATCTGCTCCCGGATCTCAAGATCTTTGGCATGAGCATTATTCTTTCTTACTTCCATTTCCTTCTCTAGGCTCTTAGGAATGAGAGATATGATCTCAATGAAAGCCTTATTGTATATGTTCAGGTATTTAACTGTGGCTTCCTGCAGAGTCTTTTGGTCTGCCTCACTGAAGTCATCATAGGATTCAGTCATTGGTTGAAGGTTTCCATCCACCGTGACCGACTTGATTATGCTCTCTAGTGACAGAGTGGGCTTTTCAACAGTTACCTCTGCCATTTCCTCCTTGTCTTGGCCTGTGGAGGACTTACCGGATCCTTTCTTTTTCTGTTTCTTTACTTCTCTTACTCCTTCATCTGATTCTGTCTCCTCTTCATCCTTTTGGCTTCCATAAGCCCTTGTGGCTTTTGCCTTTGATCTCTTACCAGATGCCTGGACTTCCGGTTTTGAACTTTTGGTTGATGGAGGTGCAGATCTCTTTGTTGATCTGGTCCGGGTGGGAGCTCCAACCGGAGCACTTTCTTTGCTTTTCTCTTCTTCCTCGGCCTTCCTCCTCTTTTCCCGGCCGGCATCAAGTGCCTCCTTTGAGATACCTAGGCCTTGAGCAATGTGCTCTACTTCTTTTCTTACCTTTCTTTTGATCTCAGGTTCCCTGAGTTCTACATGTAATTTTATACTCAGCTCCTCAAAGGTTCCAAACCTTTCTGCCTTAGGATCTTTGGGCTGACTTAGCATGTGTTGAACATGCAGCTCCACTATCTGTTCATCAACTTCATACCCCATGGGCATGATCCAGACAGTCCTTGGCTCCACTGCCTCCATCAGACACTGATCAGTGTCAACCATAAAGCACACTGAGTCCTTGTATTTCTCAATGAGAGACTGAGGAATTCTCTCTCTTGCTTGCATCATGCTCTGAAAGTTTTTGAAGTATCCCCATAGAGCTGAATTTCTCGCTTTTGCATCCCCAAGTCCATGCAAGTAGTCTCTTATCTGGACTGCAACAGGTTTGTCATTCTGCCATACCCATCCACTTGTTCCGGGTAGCTCATTCATGAAGTAGAAGAATAAACATACAATAAGAGTACCATACTTGAAGGAATTCTTCTTATCCTTCTTGATTTTCTGTATATTTTCCATTAATTGGCTTAGCAGTAGTTCGCAGAGGTCATATTCTGCATTTTTCCTTAGCATTTCAAAAGCAGTGTATACTGCAGTTCCGGATACAGAATTCTCCCTGCTGGAGTGATAGATCTTGTATCCTATTATCATTGATGCATATTTGATATCCGGATCTGAAATATCTTCAATGGTCATTGCCCTCTTGTCAAATTTTGATCCGGTGGCCTCAGTTACAATGTTGTTCTTGACAGATTTAAGGATAGGTACTCCTCCGGAGGAGTATAGGCCAGTTACTGCTCTAATTGCCTCTTTTGTGATCTTGCAGGGTCTATCTAGCCATAGAAAGTTGTCATGCATCCTGCTCAGTACATACCGGACCCATTCATCCTCTTATGCGCCTTCGGTTTGCACGGAGTGGTTGGATTGATTTCTTTATCCAATAGCTTCGGCAGGAGATCCTTGGTGTGCTTGAAGAACCTTGTTACAGAGCTCCACTTTTCGCTTCTTCTCGAGTGCAGAATGAGCAAATGACCTTTGAGAAATCCCTTAAATTGCTCCGCGAACCCTAATACCTGTCTGCAATAAATGCTTCACCTACATCATTCTGGTTTGCCTTGTCTGGATAGCTTGGAGTATCCCGGATTAGTCCTGATCTATGGATATCATCCGGATCTATCAATCATGAATAAATCGAGGTGGCATATTACAAGATCATCTCAAACACTCTGTCCAGTCCGCAGAACAAGATAGTGCATTTCCGGATCTTTCCGGACCTTTTTGTAATCCTTTATCATACCGGAGCATTTCCCTGAACAGGTCTTATTTGATCGATCACAGCTTCTTCATAACTCCATGCGGACCTCTGAAAACTTGACTGAAGTATCTCAAGACTCATATTTACAAACCCTTTGATCCGCATCTTGTGCAACATCCGGCACCACTTGTTTGGCTGGGGGAACAAGATTTTCTTTGAGTCTCCCCCTGAGCCAGAGCTCACTTTTAATTTCCGGAAGAAATATCAGCACCAGAGTCTGGTGCGGATCCAACCTCTACATTCTCTGAACTTTTCTTCACCCAAATCTTGCTCATCTGATTCCTAACCTCATCCGCATTCATCTTTTGTTTACCCTTGTCTTGATTCTGATTATACACCGGACCTCTTTTGTTCTGATTCTTGTTTCTGCAGACTTTAGCATTATGACCGGACCTATTGCAGATTTGGCAAATAACATTCCTTTGCATATTTGACTGATATCCTCTTGATCTGCATTGATTAGCCCTATGACCTATTCTATTGCATGTGAAGCATCTACCTTTGAATGATTTGTTTACTTGCATAATTCTACATTCATGGGATTTGTGTCCATACCTTTTGCAGTTGAAGCACTGTCCGGAGAAGGATGAATTATTCTGATTCATTCTCATTCTGCACTGATTAGCTTTGTGACCAAAGTGGTTGCAGCTGTGGCAGTATCCATTGAAGGATGGATATCTTTGAGCATTTGGCTGTCTTATCGGAGGTCTTCTAGGCCTGCTCCTTGGATTTTCTGATCCAAGATTCTTCTGACCGGATCCGGAGCTTTCTCCTTTCTCATATCCCAAGCCATACTTGTCATCTGTCCTCTTTTGACTTCCAAGAAGAACTTCAAGTTGAGCAGAACTTATCTTGAATTTCTCTTTATATTCATTTGCTGTTTGAAGGTCTCTTTTGAGAGAGGCAATTTGATCCTCAAGTTTTCCTTCATTATCTTTGGCATCTTCAAGATCAGATTCAAGGTGTCTGATAATCCTGTCCATCTGGTGGCATTCTTCTGATTTTTCTTTAAGAGATTGTCTTAGATTGTCTTCAGCCTTTCTTTTTTCTTCAATCTCTTGAGTAAACTTTATAGTTCCTGATTCCATTTCATGTCTTAACATAATGACTTCTTTTGATAACTTTTCACATAACTTGGTTTGCTCAGTCAATTCCTCATTTGTATTGCTTTCTTCACTTTGTCTTGCCAATTGTTGAAGCAGCTCCTTTCTCTTTTTCATAGAGAGACTTAATTTGTCTTTTAATTCTCTCATGAATTCATCAGCCTGTTTGAGTCTTTCCTTTAATTCACTGACTTCAGAATTTGACTGTTCAAGATCCTCAAGGGCAGTCTTGAGTTGCTCCCTTAAACCATATGCATCCATTTGAAATCCCAGATCTTCCTCAAGCTGTTAGGCTCTATTAGGAGGAACTTAGCTCTGATACCAATTGTTGATAACTGAGAGGGGGGGGTGAATCAGTTATCCTAATTATTTCCCTTATTGAACTTTCCTTTTAATTGAAGCAGCATAAAATCAAACACAAAACATTAACCATGAAGTAAAAAAACACATGACACAGTATTTTTGACGTGGAAACCCTGTTAAGGGAGAAAACCACGGGGTGATTAACCCAAGAATTATTCTCTGTTAGAAGAATAGGAAATTACAAAAATGGCACTTGCCAATTAGGGCTCACTGCCCGAGCACACTGCTCACAAGAGGCCCACTGCCTACAAGAAGACACACTGTCTACAAAGTGATGATAATCACAGTCTTGAACTGATTGGAAGCATCTGCATATGCTGGAGTTCAGTTCCGGTTAGGCTCAGTACACTGATCTGCTGCACTTCATTTTTCCTCTGTTCTTTGTTCTGCTATCTTTCACATACCGGATCCTTTTTGCTACCTCTGCTCTTTCTCTGGACTTATTCGCATATCTCTCCACATCCACACACACTTCACAACTAAATCCATCCTCTATATATATCCGCACAAGTAGTTTCATCACCTTTCTAGTCGGCATCCGGAACAGTCTTAGTTTCTTACAAACTCTCATTCTGTCGGCTGAATCCTTCCTCCCCAAGCAATGCGGATCAAGCATATACTTGTAGATATCATTAATCATGTCGGCCAAACATGATTCATGCCTTCACAACCTCTGTCATCAACAGTAACCCATCCGGAAAGCAGTCTGATACTCTGTCAGTCAGTTCTTCCTCTGTTTTCACTGTCTCTCAGGAATCCGGTACTTAACCATTCATATCTTTTTCCTTGTCCATCACCGGAGGCTAAATCCTTGGAATATACTACTAAAGGTAGTCCTCTTGACTTCCCCAAATCCGCACTGCACCAAGACACTTCCTCTGAGAGGTCCGGACCAATCTGTCGGACCTTGCCACATGCTCTGTTCTTCTTCACCGGACCACAACTTTCTTTATTCTGGCTTCCGGTAGAGACACATCATGACTTGCGGATATGTGGGATGACCTTTGTTGCCATCAATGACAACAACCATGAATCCATATAGTGTCTCTTGCCAACAGATGTGCTGTCTAAGTGTTCTGAAGATGCTAAAAGGGGAGAAACCCTAGTTGTCAGAAGAACTTTCTTGAATGAGGAAAAAGAACCCAATTAGAGAAAGAGTTTATTCCTCACAAGGTGCAAATGTGAAGGTAAGTGTTGTGATATTATTATTGATAGTGGAAGCACTGATAATCTTGTTTCAGAGGAGATGGTTGACAAGTTGAAGTTGACAAGAAGAAAGCATCTGCATCCACATCAAATTGCATGGTTACAAAAGGACCATAGAGCTTTGGTCAATGAGCAGTGTTTAGTAAAGTTCAAGATTGGTGACTACCACGATGAGGTGATGTGTGACATCATACTGATGGATGCATGTCATATGTTATTAGAGAGGCTGTGGTAGTATGATAGGAGCACTGTCCATGATGGTCATGCAAACACATAGTCCCTAACAAAGGATGGAGTTCATCATAAGTTGAAGCCCTTGAAGGAGGTGGAAGAAAAGGTATGTAGTACTGCCAGAATTTGCTTGGTAGATGGTAGGAAATTTTTGGAGGGTATGAAACATGAGAGTCATTGCTTTGCATTGATTCCTAAGATTAGTCAAGAGAAATGTGAAGATGTACCTACAGAAGAATTTTAGGATATTATCTCTGATAATGTACCAGAAGGTTTACCACCAGTGAGGAAGATAAGTCATCAGATGGATTTGATACGAGGAGCCAGTTTACCAAATAAGGTAGCCCATAGAATGACTCCAGCCGAGAGTGAAGAGTTGAATAGACAAGTTCAGGAGTTGTTGAGGAAGGGATTGATAAGAGAGAGCCTAAGTCCATGTGCGGTACCGTCAGTACTAGCACCAAAGAAAGATGGACAGTGGAGAATGTGTAAAGACTTTTGAGCCATAAATAAGATCATGATCAAGTATAGGCTTCCATTTTCAAGAATGGATGACATAATGGATTGTTTGAGTGGAGCCAAGTACTTCACAAAGATTGACCTGAAGAGTGGGTATCACCAAATCTGAATCAGAGAAGGAGATGAATGGAAGACAACCTTCAAGACAAAGCAGGGTTTGTACATGAGTTATTAGTCATGCCATTTGGGCTAACCAATGCATCGAGCACATTCATGCGGCTCATGAATGAGGTACTGAAAGAATTTTTAGGAAGTTTTGTTATTATTTATTTGGATGATATTTTGATTTTCAGTAAGACTTGGGATGAGCATCTGATGCATATCAGAAGAGTTTTAGAGAAGCTGAGGGAGGAGAAGTTACTGATTAATCTGAAGAAATGTAGTTTTGCAAAGAAGGAGTCCATATACCTGGGATTTGTTGTCTCAGAGGAAGGTCTTAAGATGGACCCAGAGAAGGTGAGAGCTATCCTTGAATGGCCTATGCCAAGGAGTGCTACAGAGGTAAGATCTTTTCATGGTTTGGCAAGTTTTTATAGAAAGTTTATCAGGAATTTTAGTAGCATTTGTGCACCCCTAACTAAGACAATGAGAGGGGATAGAAAATAGTTTAAATGGACTAAAGGAGAAGACAAATTCTTTAATACATTGAAGAAGAAAGTCACAGAGCAACCTATTTTGGAACTTCCAAATTTCAATAAGGTATTTCAGGTAGATTGTGATGCAAATGGTAGCGCTATAGGAGTTGTTTTAAGTCAAGAAGGTAAGCCCATTGCCTATTTTAGTGAGAAGCTTAATGATGCCAAGAAAAAGTATTTTGTTTATGATCAGGAGTTTTATGCAATAGTTCAAGCTTTGAAGAAATGGAGACATTATTTGTTACCAAAGGAGTTTTTTTTATACACTAATCATCAAGCTTTGCAGTATCTTAATAGTCAAGGAAAGTTGAACCAGAGGCACTTAAAATGGGTTGAGTGTTTGTAGAGTTATACTTTTGTTTTGAAGCATAGGAGTGGGAAGTCCAACAGAGTTGCAGATACCTTGAGCAGAAGGAAAAATTTGGTGACAGAAATGAAGATAGAGGTTGTTGGGTTTGATGAGTTCAAAAGTTTGTATCCTAAAGATACAGATTTTGTAGAGGCCTGGAAAGCTTGTTTGGAACCTGTTACTTTGGATAGGACAAAATAGTTGGATTTCATAATCCAAGATGGCAAGTTGTTTAGAGGAATCTTGTTGTGCATTCTAAGAAGTTCCATGAGAGAGAACCTGATTAAGGAGAAGCATAGTGGAGAGGATTGGCTGGACACTTTGGTCAAGATAAGACCATTGCTATTGTTGGTGAAAATTATTATTCACCATAGTTGCAGTAGGATGTGAGGAAATTTGTGCAGAGTTGCAAAGTGTGTCAGATGGCAAAAGGAACAAGTAAGAATATAGGGCTATATCATCCATTACCTATGTTAGACTTAGGGCACACAATTGAGAGGGGCGTGAATCAGTTGTGCAAAAATTTTCTCCAATTAAACACTTAAATCCTCTTAGTGATTAGTAGTATATTAATCATGAACCATAATGCATTCAAATCAAGAGCAGAAACACATCAACACATAAGACACCAAGATTTTGATGTGGAAAACTTAGTTAAGGGAAAAACCACAGGGTGATTAACCCAGGATTGTATTCTCTGTTAGAAGAATAGAAAGAACAAAATGGCACATGCCAATTAGGGCTCACTGCCCGAGCACACTGCTCACAAGAGGCTCACTACCTATAAGAGACATTGTCTACAAAGAAATAAATATCACATACATGAACTAGAGAATAGCATTTTCACCATGCTTGAATCAGTTCCATTTAAGCCCAATACTTCTTCTCTGCTTTTCGCTCTCCTCCTCGTTACAACACTCTCATTACCACAAAGACAACTTCAAACTGACTTCACAATCCCTTATTTATACAAGGCATCAACTTAGGAATGATCATCTAAGTTAGAAAACATTTATAAGATCATTCGTAAGATTCATAACTCATCCGGTCGGCCTATCTCAGGAAGAACACCATCATTTGGAAGTTACACTCCAATTGCGAGCTCCAACTTTAATGTGGATCACCAACATGGACTGGACATGATCCAAAGACCTCCACAAGTTTGCCTGAATCACCAAGAACATCCACACTTTTTATGCTTACTGAAATCCTTCTCTCCTTCATCCGGAACCTCAAGAACATAGTCTGTCATTACTATCACAAAGGAACAGATGCTTGTGGACCTTCAAACCATGAACCAATTGAGTTGATACACCACAAAGACTTCCTCAGCACTCCCTTAAATCTGCAGAATAGGAAACTTCATTTTCGGATCTCACCGGACCTTTCTTGTTACACTCTGTCACCTCTGAACACCTACTAGAAACGGTTTTACTTGAGGGGCCACAACTTCTTCATATCTTCATGTAGACCTCTGAAATCTCTATTGGATCACCTACAGACACATATCTATAAACCCTTTAATCCGCATCCTCATCCTATCTTAGACTTTTGTCTTACTGTCATCACTATTCTTCACTGTTCCTGATTAAGACTAATTTTCTCAATATCCTCATCTCACGGCTCATCCAAACCTTATCATTAATGCAATAGGAGTATGTTGACATCAACAACAACACCAGTTAGGCCCATACTTGCAACAACCTATACCAGAGAAGCCATGGGATGATATCAGTATGGATTTTGTTCTTGGTTTACCAAGGACACAGAGAGGACATGATTCCATTTTTGTGGTGGTGGATAGATTCTCAAAGATGACACATTTTATTCCTTCCAAGAAGACTAATGATGATGTTCATATTGCAGAATTATTTTTTAGGGAGGTGGTGAGATTACATAGTCTACAAAAGAGCATAGTTTTAGATTGAGATGCCAAGTTTGTTGGTTATTTCTGGAGGACATTGTGGAAGATGTTGAAGACAGATTTGAAGTTCAGTTCTGCACACCATGCATAGACTGATGGATAGACCGAAGTGGTGAATAGAAGTTTGGGTGACCTGCTATGATGCTTAGTAGGAGATAAGCCCAAGGGATGGGATTTGATTTTACCACAGGCAGAATTTACTTACAACAATTTTGTCAATAGGAATACTGGTAAATCACCATTCTAGATTGTATATGGGAATAGTCCAAGAAATGCATTAGAGTTAAGGAATCTGGACAAAGGAGAAAAGACAAGTGCTGAGGCTGAAGACTTTGCAGAACACATGAAGAATTTGCATGAAGAGGTGAAAAAGCACATTAATAAGATGAATATTCAGTACAAGGCCAAGGTAGATTAGAAGAGGAGATATAAGGAATTCCAGGTAGGAGATGAAGTCATGGTTCACTTGAGAAAATAAAGGTTCCCAATTGGAACATAGAATAAGCTAAAAATAAAGAAATTTAGACCATACAGAATTTTGAAGAAACATGATTCAGGAAATGCATATGAGGTGGAGTTGCCGAGTGAGATCAACATTTCCCCTATTTTCAACATTGCTGATTTATCAGAATATCATGAAGGTGGAACAAAGGATGGAGCAACAGAAGAATAGTGGAGTATTCCAGCATCTACTTCAACAGAGGAGATAGAAGAGATCTTGGATAGCCATGTGGGAAGAAGTACTCAAAATAGGCAATATGAAGAATATCTCTTGAAATGGAAAGGAAGGCCTGTTGAAGATTCTTCTTGGTTGTCTAAGGCAGAGGTTGATCATTTGGGTTTTCCTCACACAAACACCTGAAATGTGACAGGGTCACTTCTCAAATTACCCTGGGTGTCTGATGCAGGAGCATCTAGTGGTGTAAGGGAAATCTTGTACCACCCCCAAAAAAAGATGTGTTTCAAAATTGTTGATGTTCTTTCCATTTCTTTTCAAAATTTGTGGTTTTGGTTCCATAATCTCTCGAATAATGATGTAGAACTTTCAGTTTTTCCAAACTACTAAAACTAATAACCTACTATTTTTAGAAAGTTTACATTTGGGCACATATTAAAGTGAAAATTTATAGGAAGATTCATAATGGAAAAATAAGACCTTTGGCAAAGGAATCATGTAAAGATCATTTGCAAGCTAAAAGATATTAAAGTTTTTGTTTCTTGAAAAATGCTTGAAAATTATTCAAACTTAGGTTTGAGGCACTAAACAGCCCTGTACAGGCCCAAAAATGGTCAGAACTGGCAGAGCAAGTTTTTAACATGTAGAGAACTCTACAAGCTTTCTGATGCATAAAGCGGTTCATCAATCAGACACTTAGATCAAAAGTTATGGCTCTCAAAAGTTGACCTGTTTTTGGAGGGAGATGCAAATTTTAAAATTAGGTTGTTGGCCACCAAAAATGCTACTAATAACCATTTTTGGGACCCCTGGGAAGTAGTAGAGTTAAGGGGGAAAGTGTAGAGTCAAGAATAGGTACGAACACAAAAACCCTAGCTGATTTGGGGTTATAGAAGGCAGATGATTCCAGGGTCTTATGAGAGGAAGCTATAATGTGTTGCAACCTATGGAGGGTTTATTCCTCTTATTGTATTTGAGCTTCTGTAATGTAATAAGTTGTCTAAATCAATAAAGAAAGTTCTATTTTCTATGTGCAATTTTTGTTGTTGTGTGTTTCATGATTTACCCCCTTCATCATTTATTTAATTTGGAGGAAAGATAAGGATAATTAAATAAATTTAATTATTTATTTAATTTAGAAGAAAGATTCTAGGGTAATTTTTTAGTGTCTACATTTTGCCCCTCTTTGAGACAATGCAACCTGTCGCATTGTTTCAAAGAAAAAAGAATTGATTAACTAATACATGCCCTAGGGATATCCTGGTAAGGATGATGATAAGGATCATATGCCCCCTTGAGAGATTGATTGAACATGATGTGATAAGATTAATCTCTTGATAGATCACATGAAGAGGATTTGATAATTGATATTGTGCGAGTGATTAAACGAAGATGCACATTTGATGAAAATGCACAACTTATAAGCAAAGGTGTACATTTGATGAAAATGCACAACTGATAGGTGTAACCAAAAGATTGATGGAAAGGCTCAGTATAGCCAGGTTGGTAAACTAATTAAGTTGATTGAGATTGATGCTAGCACAAAACAATGATTGATTAATAGATTGAGTGATCAAGGAGCATTGGAGTCCCATGCTAAAAAGCAAGTTGACTGATTTGATATTTGGATTAGAAGACATGATTGATTAATAAATTGAGTGATCAGGGAGCATTGGAGTCCCATGCTAAAAGGCAAGTTTATTGATTTGATATTTGGATTAGAAGATAGGTATGTTAGATTCAAGACAGACAACTAAGAGGGGGAGGGGGGTGAATCAGTTGTCCCAAAACTTTCTTCCTATTAATCACTTAAATCCTCTTTGTAATTCAACAACATAATAATAAATCAATCATGGAAACATAATGCAACAATTCAAGAGTAGAAACACATTAACACATATGACACCAAGATTTTAACATGGAAAACCCAGTTAAGGGAAAAACTATTTTGTGACTAACCCAAGATTGTATTCTCTATTAAAAGAATAAGAAGGACAAAATGGCACATGCCAATTAGGGCTCATTGCCTGAGCACACTGCTCACAAGAGGCCCACTTCCTACAAGAGACACACTATCTATAGAATGATAAATATTACACACTTGAACTGAAGAATAGCATCTTCACCATGCTTGAGTTAGTTCCATTTAAGCCCAATACTTCTACTTTGCCTTTCTCTCTATTCCTCTCTACCACACTCTCATCTCTGCCAAGATACTTCTGAAATGACTTCACAACTTCTTATTTATACAAGACATTGACTTTGGGATAATCATCCAAGTCGGCATACTTTACAAAGAAAATACAACTTGACTAATTACAAAAGACTTCATGCAGATTATCACACTGTCGGCCACACAGATCTGAGACTTCAATCTTCTTTTAGGAACATGCCATGCTTCACAGAACATCTCCAAGATCATCCATAGGATGTGTAACTCATCCAGTCGGCCAATTTAGGAAGAACATCATCATCTGGAAGTAATCCTTCAATTACGAGCTCAATCTTCAATGCAGACCACCAACACAAATTGGACACAATCCAAAGACTTCCACAAGCTTTCCTCAATCACCAAGAACATCCACACTACTTTTGATTACTAAAATCATTCTCTCCTTCATCTGGAACTTCAAGAACACAGTCTGTCATCATTGTCATAATGGAATAGATGCTTGCGGACCTCCAGACCATGAACCAATTGAGTTGTCAATTCACATTGACTTCCTAAACACTCCATCAAATCCACAGAACAAGATATTGCATTTCTGGATCTCACCGGACCTATCTAAGTCACTCTATCACCTCTAAACATCTGTCAGAACTAGTTTTACTCAAGTGGCCATAACTTCTTCAGATCTTCATGTGGACCTCTCAAATCTTTACTGGATTATCTTAAGACACATATCTACAAACCCTTTGATGCCCATTGTCTAGTATTCATATTAGCTGGGATCTTTACCTTAATGTCTTCACTATTCTTCTCTGTTCCTGATAGGACTAATTTTCTCAATATCCTAAGCATACAACTCATCCAATCCTTGACATCAATGCAACAGGAGTATGTTGACATCAATGACAACACCGGTTAGGCCCATACTTGCAACAATCTCCCCCTTTGTCATTGATGGCAACATATGATGTGAAAAACTGTTTTAACCATCAAGACAAGAACTTCTCCTCACTGACTGACATAACTCCCCCTATCAGCAACAACCATTCACATGTCTTCTCTTCCTTTACTATTCCCCTTTTGATCAGCAACCACTTTTTGATTTTCACATGTCTTCTCTCCCCCTTTGACATAAATGGCAAAGGGCACATACTTGCATCACTCAGAATCATACCAACTGCTCCCCTTGAATAGTAGCTTCTCATCATCAATCTAAACCACAAGATATGACTATGAGATCCACCAGACTGATGCACATCAGTGCACCTTAATTCAGAACTGGAGGGGTAATAACCCTTAACTTCTCCCTGAGATACTCAAAAGAGTCCTTAGGTAGAGGTTTAGTAAAAATATCTACAATCCGATCCTTGGAGGGCACAAACTCCAATTTGACTTCATTCTTGTTCACCTACTCTCTCAGAAAATTAAACTTGATGGATATATGTTTTGTCTTTGAATGCAACACTGGATTTTTTTATATATTTATTGCACTTGAATTATCATAGAAGATTGTGATAGGTTCCTCATACTCCACTTTGATGTCTCTTAGCATTTGTTTCATCCACAATACTTGAGTGCAACAACCTACTACTGCAATATATTCTGCTTCTATAGTGGATAGAGATATTGCCTCTTGTTTCTTACTCAGCCAAGAAACTAATCTTTTCCCTAAAATGAATGCTCCACCACTGGTACTCTTCTGGTCATCCACATCTTCTACCCAATCCGCATCTGTATATGCATGAAGAGAGAAATCATGATCTCTAGGATACCATAAACCATACTCAACTATCCCTTTTCGATATCTAAGAATCCTCTTGATTGCCATGACATGAGATTCTCTAGGATCAGCTTAGAATCTAGCAACAAGACCAACAACATTCATAATGTTTGGTCTAGTTTGAGTGAGATACAATAGTCCTCCAATCATTGACCTGTACTTTTTCTAATCAGTCTTAGGAGATTCCTCACCTTTCCTCAATTTACATCCAGTTGCCATGGGAGTACTCATTGGTTTTGAGTCTTCCATCCCAAATTTCTTCAGCAATTATTTCACATATTTCATCTGTGAAATGAAGATTCCTTTCTTTGTTTGAATGATTTGCAGACCCAAGAAGAAATTCATTTCCCCAAACATGGACATCTCAAATTCACTTTTCATTTGATTTGCAAAAGTTTTGCACATACTATCTCTTCCTCCAAAAATGATATCATCAACAAGCACTTCAACAATTAAGATATTTTCATGATCAATTTTGAAATACAAGTTACTGTTAGTAGTACCTTAGTTGAAACCAATATTCAAAAGATGCTTATCCAATCTTTTATACTAGGCTCTTGGGGCTTGTTTGAGTCCATACAGTGCTTTCTTCAACTTGCAGACCATATCACCATGATCAGACAATTGAAATCCATCTGGTTGCTCAATGTAAACTTGTTCTTCCAAGTCACCATTAAGGAAGGCAAACTTGACATCCATCTAATATAGTTTGAAGTCCTTGAAGGTAGCAAAGGCAAGAAATAATCTCACTATTTCAATTCTTGCCACCAGAGCAAAAGTTTCTTCAAAATCAACTCCTTCTACTTGAGAATAACCGTTGCAGACCAATCTGGATTTGTTTCTGACTACTTCACCATCTTCATTCAGTTTATTCTGGAAGACCCATTTGGTTCCAATCACATTCTTGTTTCTAGGTCTGGGAACAAGATCCCAAGTGTGATTTTTCTCAATTTGCATAAGCTCTTCCTCCATTGGTTTAGTCCAACTTTCATCATTATATGCTTCACTCACAGTTTTTGGTTCAAACTTTGAAATCAGACAATACTTTTCTAAGTCTTGAGCAATCTTTCTTCTTGTTTGAACACCTTTTCTTTTACCACCTATGATCTGATCTTTAGAGTGATTCAATCTTATATACCTGGGAGTTTTTAGAATTTCTTGCACCTCTATTTCTTGAACAGGTTCATTCAAACTTATCTCTTCTTCCTGATTCTCCGGATCAGTCTAGATCTGAATTTTAGAAGGGGCTTGGAATTCTTGGACCAAAGCATCATTTTGATCATCTTCATCATATTCATAAAACCTTGAGGGTTTTTCAATACCTTCATGAACCTTCACATTAGTACTTTCTATAATCTTTCTCAATCTCTTGTTATAACACTGGTATGCTTTGCTTTGAGTAGAATAACCCAAGAATATTCCTTCATCACTTCTAGAATCAAATTTGCCAAGGTCTTCGTCTCTTTTAATATAACATTTTCTACCAAAGACTCTGAAATACTTCACAGTGGAAGTGATGCCAAACTAGAGTTCATAAGGGGTCTTACTAGTATTGCTTTTGATTGTACTTGATTAAGAGTATAGAAAATAGTGCTTATAGCTTCTCTCCAGTAGATCTGAGGAACATTTGCTTCCATCATCATGGTTCTAGATGCTTCCTGGATGGTCCAATTCTTTCTCTCCACTATTCCATTCTACTGTGGAGTCCTTGGAGTAGACAACTGTCTTTTTATCCCATGTTTCTCACAGAATTCTATGAACTCTTCGGATGTGAATTCTCCACCTCTATCAAACCTAAGACATTTGATGTTTAATCCAGTTTCATTCTCTACCATAGATTTGAATATTTTGAATTTCTCAAGAGCCTCAGATTTCTCTTTCAGAAAAGTCACCCACATCATCCAGGAGTGGTCATCAATTAATAACATGAAGTATCTATCACCTTGTAGACTCCTGATTCTTACTGGACCACATAGATCAGTATGTACCAAGTCCAACAATCTGGTAGAAGATTGTTCCTTACTTTTGAATGTGACTCTGCTCTGCTTACCCAACTGACATTCTTTACACAAACTATTAGTAGGTTTTACTAGTCTTGGAAGATCTCTTACAGCCTGAGTGTTGCTTATCTTGATGATATTATCAAAATTCACATGACACATTCTCCTATGACACAACCAACTTTGATCAATTTGAACAAATAAACAACTTTTACCAATACCAACCAAGTGGAAGATATTACGTTTTGTTTGAGTACCAGATGTAATCTCTATTATGAAACTTTCAAAGATCTTACATTTTCCATTTTTGAATCAGAGATCATAGCCTTTGTCCACCAACTATCCAACACTAAGAAGATTGTGCTTCAGACCTTCAACATACAGTACATACTAGTTTTGTTCTTTCCATCAAAAGAAATAGTTCCTCTACCTCTGATCGTGCCAGCAAAATTATCACCAAATTTTACAACTCCTCCTTCATATCTTTCCAAATCTATGAACTTATTTTTATCACCTGTCATATGGTGGGAGCATCCACTATCAATGACCCAATCATCATTTTCTTCAACTTGGGCAGCCAGAGCTCTTTCTACCATTTTATGATTGACATTGATAGATTTAGAGGGCATTGGATCTTCTTCCTTGATGGAAATAAACACCCAGTCACTTCTAGATTTGTTTCCTATCTCTAATTCGTCATCTGTTACTCCTTCATCATCATCATATTCATGAACATAGTAACATTTCTTTTGGAATCTTGATATGTTTGGATTTGCTCTTGAAAATCTTTCCAGACACCTTAAGGCAAAATGACCAATCTTATTGTAGTTAAAACATTTAAAGATAAATTTTCCTTCATACTTACTGGATCCTCTTGGTGATCTTTTTGCAATAAAGGCTTCAAGTTGAGCAGCTTCTGCTTCATCTTCTTCCAGATCTTTTCTTGCTTTTTCATACCATGATAGTTTCTTTGAAGTGTTCTCTCCTAGATCAAACTTTTGTTTTCCTTTTACAGAGGAACTAGCTTTGAATGCAAATTCAGTCTTGGGGGGTGCATCTCCAAAATTAGCCAATTCAAATGTAGCTAATTTTCCAACTAATTGATCTCTTGTGATATTTGAAAAAGATCTGAATTCTTCAATATCAGCAACCTTGTATTTGTAAGAAGGGGGTAGTGATTTGAGAACTTTGCCAACAATCTCATCTTCATCCAAGATTCCACTAGCACATCTAATGCCACAAACTGATGCAGGACCATCCAGGGTGTAAGAGCATTCTTGCATCAACCAAAAAAAAATGTGTTGTATCTTTTCAATAAGGGCTAAGTTTGGCAGGGTTACTATTTTTAGTAAGTTTGTATTTGTGCACGGTTGGATACAGAATCTTAGACGAACCTCCAGAATGGCGAATTGCAGCTAATGGTGAAGAAATCACTTCAATATCATTTGTCATTTGTGAGATATTAAAATTTCAAATTCCAAAAATTCTATTGAAATATTCAAAGTCAAATTTGAGGCACTTAGAGGCTCCGGATGGGCCCGAAATTTGGTGGAAACCCAAGCAACCTACCTATCGGTACTCCTTGTGCTCCATCGTCTTTTTGAGAGCTTTCCGAAAAGGTATTATAATTGAAAATCCAAGAGTCGGATTGGAAGTTATGGCCTTGCGAAGTTGACCTATTTTTGGAGGGAGATGCAAATTTTGAAATTAAGTTGGTCGTCGCCAAAAAGGGCTATATATAACCATTTTTGGGAACCCTTAGGGTAGTAGAGTTAAGGGGGAAGGTGTAGAGTCAAGAAAGGCAAGGGAAATTAGAAACCCTAGTTGATTTGGGAATTACAGAAGGCTAAAGATTCCAGAGTCTTGAGAGAGGGAGTTGTAATGTGTTGCAGCCTATAGGGGATTCATCCTCTGATTGTATTTGAGCTTCTGTAATGTAATGTTTTGCCCATATTAATAAAATATCATTCTATTTTCTGTGTGCAATTTATGTTATTGTGTGTTTTATGATTTAATCCCCTTCATCAAGTGGTATCAGAGCAAGAGTTCCTAAGTGTGTAGACAGATCATCGACTGTGAGACAGTTTGTACCAGGACCTGAGGTTGTGGGTTTGCTGCAGAGATCAAGATGCCTCGACGAAGAAACCATGGTGGGAGGAATGCTTTGACAGAAGAGGGTTTTAGAGCCCTACAAAGACAAATCGATGCATTGCAAGAGGAGCTGCGAAGAGGGTTCAAGCCGAGAAGGAGAGAGGAAAGCAAAGATGAAGCTAAAGAAGAGCTATCTGGGGAAGAACAAGAAGCTGCAGGAGATCCTGCAGAAGTTAGGTTGTTGAGGATCATTTCAAAGATCGAAAAGAGGACCAGGATCGAAGTTTCTACCTATTCTAGAGATTTGAATTTGGAACAACCTATTGATTAGATCAATGATATGGAGGAGTATTTCGAGTATGAAGATGTGGAAGACCCTGAACAGGTCAAGTTTGCAAAGACAAAGTTGAAGGGCCATGCCAGTATTTGGTGGAAGGAGGTCCAGTTAGAGAGAAATAGAAGAGGAAAAGCAAAGATTACCAGATGGGATCGAATGGTGTAGAAATTGAAGAAGTAGTTGATTCCTATGGACTGTGAGATGGAGTTGCTGAAGAAGTTGCAAGGATTGAAGCAAGGTAACAAGTCTGTTAAGGAGTATATAGAAGATTTTTATAAGATCACTATCAAGACAGGCCATGGAGAGGCCAACAAGGAGAAGGTAGCCCATTACATTAATGGGTTGAGGCCAAGTATTCAGGAAGAGTTGAGCCTGGTCAGAATAACCACCATAGAAGATGCATACCAGTTTTCCCTAAAGGTGGAAGAGAACTAAATAAGAGATTTGAAAGCAAGCAAAGGGGAAGAGGTCAAGGCGGAAGGACTGGTGGAAGACCCTATGGAGGCCAAAATGAAGATCCAAAGAAAAGTGAAGAAGCTGGAACTAGTTGAAATCAGAGAGGAGATAATACCTACCGCCCTCGTGACCAGAATAATGGTGAGCAAAGAGGAAGAGGAAGAGGTAGACTTGGGGAAGGACCTGGAAGAGGAGGTTTTAGAGAAACATGTTTCCAATGTGGAGAATAAGGGCATCGAGCATACGAGTGTCCGCAACATAAAGGAAGGATGAATAGAAGACCTAAAGGTAATGCATGAATTGCACATGTGGATGAAGATGCACAGTCTAAGCACTCCGAAGATGCTAAAAGGGGAGAAACCCTAGTTGTCAGAAGAACTTTGTTGAATGAGGAGAAATAATCCAATCAGAGGAAGAGTTTATTCCGTACAAGGTGCAAATGTGAAGGTAAGTGTTGTGCTATTATTATTGACAGTGGAAGTACTGATAATCTTGTTTCAGAGGAGATGGTTGACAAGTTGAATTTGACAAGAAGAAAGCATCCACATCCATACCAGATAGCATGGTTGTAGAAGGACCATAGAGCTTTGGTCAATGAGCAGTGTTTAGTGAAGTTCAAGATTGGTGACTACCATGACGAGGTGCTGTGTGACATCATACTGATGGATGCATCTCATATGTTATTGGGGAGGCCATGGCAGTACGATAGGAGCACTATCCATGATGGCTGTGCAAACACATACTCCCTAACAAAGGATGGAGTCTGTCATAAGTTGAAGCCCTTGAAGGAGGTGGAAGAAAAGGTATGTAGAGCTGCAAAAATTTGCTTGGTAGATGGTAGAAAGTTTTTGGAGGGTATGAAGCATGAGCATCATTGCTTTGCATTGATTCTTAAAATTAGTCAAGAGAAATGTGAAGATGTACTAGCAGAAGTCTCAGAAATGTTGGAAGAATTTGAAGATATTGTCTCTAATAATGTACCAGAAGGTTTGCCACCAGTAATGAAGATAAGTCATCAAATGGATTTGATACTAGCAGCTAGTTTGCCAAATAAGGCAGCCCACATAATGACTCTAGCAGATAATGAAGAGTTGAACAGACAAGTTCACGAGATGTTAAGGAAGGGACTGATAAGGGAGAGCCTAAGTCCATGTGCGGTACCTGCAGTACTAGCACCAAAGAAAGATGGAGAGTGGAGGATGCATACAGATTCCCGAGCCATCGACAAGATTACAATCAAGTATAGATTTCCATTGCCCAGAATGGATGACATAATAGATTTTTTGAATGGAGCCAAGTACTTCACAAAGATTGATCTGAAGAGTGGGTATCACCAGATTCAAATTAGAGAAGGAGATGAATGGAAGACAGCCTTCAAGACAAAGGAGGGTTTGTATGAGTGGTTAGTCATGCCATTTGGGCTAACCAATGCACCGAGCACATTCATGAGGCTCATGAACGAGGTACTAAAAGAATTTTTGGGAAGTTTTGTTATTGTTTATTTAGATGACATTTTGATTTTCAGTAAGACTTGGAATGAGCATTTGATAAATATTAGAAGAGTTTTAGAGAAGCTGAGGGAGGAGAAATTGTTGATCAATCTGAAGAAATGTAGTTTTACAAAGGAGTTGGTATACCTAGGATTTGTTATCTTAGAGGAAGGTATTAAGATGGACCCAGAGAAGGTGAGGGCTATCATTGAATGGCCTACACTAAGGAGTGCTTTCGAGGTAAGATCTTTTCATGGTTTGGCAAGTTTTTTATAGAAAGTTTATTAGGAATTTTAGTAGGATTTATGCATCCCTAACTGAGACAATGAGAGGGGATAGAAAAGAGTTTACATGGACTAAAGGAGTAGACAAAAGCTTTGATACATTGAAGCAGAAAGTCATAGAACAACCTATTTTGGCACTTACAGATTTCAATAAGGTATTTCAGGTAGATTGTGATGCTAGTGGTAGTGGCCTAGGAGCTGTTCTAAGTCAAGAAGGTAAGCCCATTGCCTATTTTAGTGAGAAGCTTAATGATGCCAAGAAAAAGTATTCTGTTTATGATCAGGAGTTTTATGCAATAGTTCAAGAATTTGAAGAAATGGATACATTATTTGTTGTCAAAAGAGTTTGTTTTATATATTGATCATCAGGCTTTGCAGTATCTTAATAGTCAAGGGAAGTTAAATCAAAGGCACCTAAAATGGGTTGATTTTTTGCAGAGTTATACTTTTGTTTTGAAGCACGGGAGTGGGAAGTCCAATAGAGTTACAGATGCCTTGAGAAGAAGGCAAAATCTGTTGATAGAAATGAAGATAGAGGTTGTTGGGTTCGATGAACTCAAAAGTTTGTATCCTGAAGATCCAGATTTTTTAGAGGCTTGGAAAGCTTGTCTAGAACCTGTTACTATGGATAAGACAAAATGGTTGGATTTCATAATCCAAGATGGCATGTTGTTTAGAGGAAGCCAATTGTGCATTCTGAGGAGTTCCATGAGAGAGAACCTGATTAAGGAGAAGCATAGCGGAGGATTAGCTAGAAACTTTGGTCGAGATAAGACTATCACTATTGTTGGTGAACATTATTACTAGCCACAATTGCAGCAAGATGTGAGGAAATTTGTGCAGAGTTGCAGAGTGTGTCAGATGGCAAAAGGAACAAGTCAGAATACAAGGCTATATCAGCCATTACCTATATCAGAGAAGCCATGGGATGATATTAGTATGGATTTTGTTCTTGGTTCACCAAGAACACAGAGAGGACATGATTCGATTTTTGTGGTGGTGGACAGATTCTCAAAGATGGCCCATTTTATTCCTTGCAAGAAGACTAATGATGCCATTCATATTGCAGAGTTATTTTTCAGGGAGGTGGTGAGACTACATGGTCTACCTAACTAAGAGCATAGTTTCAGATTGAGATACCAAGTTTGTTGGTTATTTTTGGAGGACATTGTGGAAGAAGTTGAAGATCGATTTGAAGTTCAGTTCTGCACACCATCCACAGACTAATGGACAGACAGAAGTGGTGAATAGGAGTTTGGGTAACCTGCTACGATGCTTAGTAGGAGATAAGCCCAAGGGATGGGATTTGATTTTACCACAGGCAAAATTTGCTTACAACAATTCTGTCAATAGGAGCATAGGTAAATCTTCATTCTAGGTTGTGTATGGGAGTATCCCAAGAACTGCTTCCGAATTGAGGAGGATGGATGGCGAAGCTGAAAATTTTGGTGAGCACATGAAGAATTTGTACGAAGAGGTAAGAAAGCATATCCATAAGATGAATTCTTAGTATAAGGCTAAGGCATATCAAAAGAGGAGACATAAGGAGTTTCAAGAGGGTGATGAAGTCATGGTTCACTTGAGAAAAAAAGATTTCCAGTTGGTACATATAATAAGTTGAAGATGAGGAAATTTGGACCCTGTAGAATCCTGAAGAAGCACGATTCAGAAAATGCATTTGAGGTAGAGTTGCTTGATGACGTCAATATTTCACCAGTGTTCAACATTTTAGATCTGATAGAGTATCATGATGATGGACTTGATAAAGGAACATAGTGGGACATTCCAGTATCTACTTCAGAGAAGGAGGAGATAGAGGACATTCTGGATAGTTGTGTGGGTAAGAGTACAAGAAACAGGCAATCTACAGAATACTTGGTGAAATGGAAAGGAAGGCCTGTTGAAGATTCATCATGGTTATCTGAGACTGAGGTTAACCGTTTTGGTTTCCCTCTAACTCATGAGAAGTGACAGGATCACTTTTCAAATTACCCCAGGTGTCGGATGCAGGAGCATCTAGGGTGTAAGAGCAATCTTGCATCAACCAAAAAAAAAAATGTGTTGTTTCTTTTCAATAAGGGCTAAATTTGGCAGGGTTACTATTTTTAGTAAGTTTGCATTTGTCTACGATTGGATACAAAATCTTACACGAACCTCCAGAATGGTGAATTATAGTTAATGGTGAAAAAATCACTTCAATATCATTTGTTATTTTTGAGATATTAAAATTTTAAATTCTAAAAATCCTATTGAAATATTCAAAGTCAAATTTGAGGCACTTAGAGGCTCCGGATGGGCCCGAAATTTGGTGGAAAACCAAGTAGTCTACCTATCGGTACTCGTTGCGCTCCATCGTCTTTTCGAGAGCTTTTTGAAAAGGTATTATAATTGAAAATCCAACTGTCAGATCAGAAGTTATGGCCTTGCGAAGTTGACCTATTTTTGGAGGGAGATGCAAATTTCAAAATTAAGTTGGTGGTCACCAAAAGGGGCTATATATAACCATTTTTGGGAACCCTTAGGGTAGTAGAGTTAAGGGGGAAGGTGTAGAGTCAAGAAAGGCGAGTGAAATTAGAAACCCTAATTGATTTGGGAATTACAGAAGGCTGAAGATTCTAGAGTCTTGAGAGAGGGAGTTGTAATGTGTTGCAGCCTATAGGGGATTCATCCTCTGATTGTATTTGAGCTTCTGTAATGTAATGTTTTGCCCCTATTAATAAAATATCATTCTATTTTCTGTGTGCAATTTATGTTTTCGTGTATTTTATGATTTACCCCCTTCATCAAGTGGTATCAGAGCAAGGGTTCCTGAGTGTGTAGACAGATCGCTGACTGTGAGGCAGTTTTCACCAGGACCTGAGGTTGTGGGTTTGCTGCAGAGATCAAGATGCCTCCATGAAGAAACCGTGGTGGGAGGAATGCTTTGACGGAAGAGGGTTTTAGAGCCTTGCAAAGACAAATCGATGCATTGCAAGAGGAGCTACAAAGAGGGTTCGAGCCGAGAAGGAGAGAGGAAAGCAAAGATGAAGCTAAAGAAGAGCTATCTGAGGAAGAACAAGAAGTTGCGGGAGATCCTGCAGAAGTTAGGTTGTTGAGGGTCATTTCAAAGATTGGAAAGAGGCCCAGGATCAAAGTTTTTATCTATTCTAGAGATTTGAATCCGGAACAACTTATTGATTGGATCAATGATATGGAGGAGTATTTCGAGTATGAAGATGTGGAAGACTCTGAACAGGTCAAGTTTGCAAAGACAAAGTTGAAGGGCCATGCCAGTATTTGGTGGAAGGATGTCCTGTTAGAGAGAAATAGAAGAGGAAAAGCAAAGATTACCAGATGGGATCGGATGGTGTAGAAATTGAAGAAGTAGTTCATTCATGTGGACTGTGAGATGGAGTTGCTGAAGAAGTTGCAAGGATTGAAGCAAGGTAACAAGTTTGTTAAGGAGTATACAGAACATTTTTATAAGATCACTATCAAGACAGGCCATGGAGAGGCCAACAAGGAGAAGGTAGCCTGCTACATTAATGGGTTGAGGCCAAGTATTCAAGAAGAGTTGAGCTTGGTCAGAATGACAACCATAGAAGATGTGTACCAATTTTCCCTAAAGGTGGAAGAGAAATTGAATAAGAGATTTGAAAGAAAGCAAAGGGGAAGAGGTCAAGGCGGAAGGACTGGTGGAAGACCCTATGGAGGCCGAAATGAAGATCCAAAGAAAAGTGAAGAAGCTGGAACCAGTCTAAATCAGAGAGGAGATAATACCTACTGCCCTCTTGACCAGAATAATGGTGAGCAAAGAGGAAGACAAAGAGGTAGACCTGGGCAAGGACCTAGAAGAGGAGGTTTTAGAGGAACATGTTTCCAATGTGGAGAAGAAGGGCATCGAGCATACGAGTGTCTGCAACATCAAGGAAGGATGAATAGAAGACTTGAAGGTAATGGACGAGTTGCACATGTGGATGAAGATGCACAGTCTAACACTCTGAAGATGCAGAAAGGGGAGAAACCCTAGTTGTCAGAAGAACTTTGTTGAATGAGGAGAAAGAACCCAATCAGAGGAAGAGTTTATTCGGCACAAGGTGAAAATGTGAAGGTAAGTGTTGTGATATTTTTATTGACAGTGGAAGCACTGATAATATTATTTCAGAGGAGATGGTTGACAAGTTGAATTTGACAAGAAGAAAACATCTGCATCTATACCAGATTGCATGGTTGCAGAAGGACCATAGGGCTTTGGTCAATGAGTAGTGTTTAGTGAAGTTCAAGATTGGTGACTACCATGATGAGGTGTTGTGTGACATCATACCAATGGATGCATGTCATATGTTATTGGGGAGGACATGGCAGTATGATAGGACCATTGTCCATGATGGCTGTGCAAACACATACTCCCTAACAAAGGATGGAGTCCGTGATAAGTTGAAGCCCTTGAAGGAGGTAGAAGAAAAGGTATGTAGTGCTGCCAGAATTTGCTTGGTAGATGGTAGAAAGTTTTTGGAGGGTATGAAGCATGAGCGTCATTGCTTTGCATTGATTCCTAAAATTAGTCAAGAGAAATGTGAAGATGTACTAGCAGAAGTCTCAGAAATGTTGGAAGAATTTGAAGATATTGTCTCTGATAATGTACCAAAAGGTTTACCACCAGTGAGGAAGATAAGTCATCAAATGGATTTGATACCAAGAGCTAGTCTGCCAAATAAGGCATCCCACAGAATTGTTAGACTTAGGGCACATAGCTAAGAGGGGGGTGAATCAGTTGTACAAAACTTTCTCTTAACTAAACACTTAAATCTTCTTAGTGATCAGCAGTATATTAATCATAAACCATAATACATTCAAATCAAGAGAAGAAACACATCAACACATAAGACACCAGGATTTTGACGTGGAAAACCCGGTTAAGGGAAAAACCATAGGGTGATTAACCCAAGATTGTATTCTCTGTTAGAAGAATAGAAAGAACAAAATGGCACATGCCAATTAGGGCTCACTGCCTGAGCACACAGCTCACAAGAGGCTCACTACCTACAAGAGGCACATTGTCTACAAAGAAATAAATATCACATACATGAACTGGAGAATAGCATCTTTACCATGCTTGAATCAGTTCTATTTAAGCCCAATACTTCTGCTCTACCTTTCACTACCCTCCTCGCTACTACACTCACATCACAATAAGGACAAATTTGAAATGACTTCGTAATCCCTTATTTATACAAGGCATCGACTTTGGAATGATCATCTAAGTTGGAAAACATCCACAAGAACATCCACACAATGTATAACTCATCCGGTCAGCCAGTCTCAGGAAGAATACCATCATCTAGAAGTTGTTCTTCAAATGTGAACTCCAAATTCAATGCGGACCACCAATAAGAACTAGACATGATCCAAAGACCATCACAAGCTTTCTTGAATCACCAAGAATATCCACACTTCATCTGCTTACTGAAATTCATCTCCCCGTTATCCGGAACCTCAAGAACACAGTCTGTCACCACTGTCACCAAAGAATGGCTACTTTCGGACCTTCAATTCCTGAACCAATCTAGTTGACACTCCATAGAGACTTCCTCAATAGTCCCTCAAATCCGCAAAATAGGATAATGCAATTCCGGATCTCACTGGACCTATCTGTAACACTCTGTCACCACTAAACATCTACCAGAACTAGTTTTACTTGAGTGGTCACAACTTCTGATCTTCATGCAGACATCTAAAATCTCTACTAGATCACCTTAAGACACATATCTACAAACCCTTTAATTCGCATCCTTTGATCCTCATCCTATCTTTGATTTTTACCTTACTGTCATCACTATTCTTCACTATTCTTGATTGAGACTAATTTTCTCAATATCCTCAATACATAGCTCATCCAATCCTTATCATTAGTGCAACAGGAGTATGTTGACATCAATGACAATACTGATTAGGCCCATACTTGCAACAATCTCCCCCTTTGTCATTGATGGCAACATATGATGTGAAAAACTGTTTTAACCATCAAGACAAGAACTTCTCCTCACTGTTACAACTCCCCCTATCAGCAACAACCATTAACAAGTCTTCTTTCCCTGAACTGCTCCCCCTTTGATCAGAAACCACTTATTTTTCACATGTCTTCTCTCCCCGATTGACATCAATGGCAAAGGGCACATACTTGCAATTCCAATACTTTAGAATCATACCTATTGCTCCCCCTGAGTAGTAGCTCCCCACCATCAATCTGGATTACCAAATATGACTGTGATATCCACCAGACTGATGCAGCTCATTACACCTTAGTTTATCACCGAAGGGGCAATAACCCCTAGCTTCTCCCTGAGATACTCAAAAGAATCCTTAGGTAGAGGTTTAGTAAAGATGTCTGCTATTTGATCCTTGGAAGGTACAAACTCCAATCTGACTTCATTCTTGTTCACTTGCTCTCTCAAAAAGTGAAATTTGATGGATATATGTTTAGTCTTTGAATGTAACACTGGATTCTTGGATATATTTATTACACTTGAATTATCACAGAAGATTGTGATAGGTTCCTCATACTCCACTTTGATATCTCTTAGCATCTGCTTCATCCACAAAACTTGAGTGCAACTACCTACTACTGCAATATATTCAGCTTCAGTTGTAGATAGAGATATTGCCTCTTGTTTCTTTCTTAGCCAAGAAACCAATATCTTCCCCAAAAAGAATGCTCCACCACTGGTACTTTTCCAGTCATCCACATCTCCTGCCCAATCAGCATCTGTATAAGTATGAAGACAGAAATCTTGATCTCTAGGATACCACAAACCATACTCAACCGTCCCTTTTAGATATCTAAAAATCCTCTTGATTGCCATGACATGGGATTCTCTAGGATCAGCTTGGAATCTAGCAACAAGACCAACAACTTACATAATGTCTGGTCTAGTTTGAGTGAGATACAACAATCCTCCAATCATTGATCTTTTCTTTGTCTGGTCTGCCTTAGGAAAGTCATCATCTTTGCTCAACTTACATCTAGTTGCCATGGGAGTATTCATTGGCTTTGAATCTTCCATCCCAAATTTATTCAAAAATTCTTTCACATATTTGGTTTGAGAAATGAAGATTCCTTTCTTTGTTTGAGTGATTTGTAAACCCAAGAAGAAGTTCATTTCACCAAGCATAGACATCTCAAACTCACTTTTCATTTGATTTGCAAAAGTTTTACACATACTATCTCTTCCTCCAAAGATGATATCATCAACAAATATTTCAACAATCAAGATGTTTTCATGATCAATTTTGAAATATAAGTTACTGTCAGTAGTACCTTTATTGAAACCAATCTTCAAAAGATGCTTGTCCAATCTTTCATACTAAGCTCTTGGGGCTTGTTTCAATCCATACAGTGCCTTCTTCAACTTGTAGACCATATCACCATGATCAGACAATTGAAATCCATCCGGCTGCTCTATATACACTTCTTCTTCCAAGTCAGCATTTAGGAAGGCAGACTTGACATCCATCTGATATACCTTGAAATCCTTGAAGGTAGCAAAGGCAAGAAATAATCTGACTGCTTTAATTCTTGCCATCGGAACAAAAGTTTCTTCAAAATCAATTCCTTCTATTTGAGAGTAGCCCTTGCAGACCAATCTGGCTTTATTTCTGATTACTTCACCAACTTCATTTAATTTGTTCCGGAAGACCCATTTGGTTCCAATCACATTCTTGTTTCTAGGTCTGGGAATAAGATCCCAAGTGTGATTTTTCTCAATTTGCATTAACTCTTCCTCCATTGCTTTAGTCTAGTTTTCATCATTGTAATCTTCATTTACTGTCTTAGGTTCAAATTTTGAAAGCAGACAATACTTATCTAAGTTTTGAGCAATTTTCCTTCTTGTTTGTACACCTTTGCTTTTATCACCTAGGATCTGATCTTCAGAGTGATTCAGTTTTACATACCTAGGCACTTTGGGAATTACTTGCATTTTTTCTTCTTGATCAGGCTCATTCAAACTTATCTCTTCTTCCTGATTTACCGGATCAATCTGGATCTGAATCTCAGAAGAGGCTTGTGCTCCTTGAGTCAGAACACCATTCTGAGGGTTTTCCAACTCCTTCATCAACCTTTACATTTGTACTTTCTATCATCTTTCTCAGTCTCTTGTTATAACATCGGTATGCTTTGCTTTGAGTAGAGTAACCCAAGAATATTCTTTCATCACTTCTAGCATCAAACTTTCCTGGATCTTCATCTCTTTTAATGTAACATTTGCTACCAAAAACTCTAAAATACCTTACAGTAGGAGTGAACCAAACTAGAGTTCATAAGGAGTCTTACTAGTATTGTTTTTGATTTGAACTCGATTGAGAGTGTAGACTGTAGTGCTAACAGCTTCTCTCCAATAGATCTGAGGAACATTTGCTTCCATCATCATGGTCCTAGATGCTTCCTGGATGGTCTGGTTCTTTTTCTCCACTACTCCATTCTGCTGTGGAGTCCTTGGAGCAGACAATTGTCTCTTAATTCCATGTTTCTCACAGAACTCTATGAACTCACTGGATGTGAATTCTCCACCTTTATCCGACCTCAAACACTTCAATTTTAATCTGGTTTCATTCTCTACCATAGCTTTGAATATTTTAAATTTTTCAAGAGCTTTTATTTTTCTCTTAGAAAGGTTACCCACATCATTCGGGAATATCATCAATTAGTAGCATGAAGTATCTATCACCTTGAATACTCTTGATTCTTGCCAGACCACAAAGATCAATATGAACTAAGTCTAATAATTTGGTTGAAGATAGTTCCTTACTTTTGAATGTGACTCTGCTCAGCTTACCCAACTGACATTCCTTACACAAGCTGTTAGTAGGTTTCACCAATTTCGGAAGATCTCTTATAGCCTGAGTATTTCTTATCTTGATGATATTATCAAAATTCACATGACACATCCTCCTATGCCACAACCAACTTTGATCAATTTGAACAAACACGCAACTTTTGCCAATACCAACCAAGTGAAAGATATTACCTTTAGTTTGAGTACTGGATGAAATCTCTATTCCAGAACTTTCAAGGATCTTGCATTTTCCATTCTTGAACTAGAGATCATAGCCTTTATCCACCAACTGTCCAACATTGAGAAGATTGTGCTTCAATCCTTCAACATATAGTACATTACTAGTTTTGTTTCTTCCATCAAGAGAGATAGTTCCTCTACCTCTAATTCTACCAGCAGAATTGTCACCAAACTTTACCACTCCTCCTTCATACCTTTCCAAATCAACAAACTTATTTTTGTCACCTGTCATATAGTGAGAGCATCCACTGTCAATGACCCAATCATCCTTCTCTTCAATTTGGACAGCCAGAGCTCTTTCCATAGTCTTATGATTGATAGATACAGAGGACATTGAATCTTCTTCCTTGATGGCAATGAACACCCATTCATTTACGGATTTGTTTCCTATCTCTGATTCATCTGTTACTCCTTCATTGTCATCATCTTCATGAACATAGTAATAGTACTTTTGGAACCTTGGCTTGTTAGGATTTTGCCTTAAAAACCTTTTCGGACACCTTGAGGCAAAATGACCAATCTTATTGCAGTTAAAACACTTAAAAGGTAATTTTCCTTCATACTTACCAGATCCTCTTGGCAGCCTTTTTGCAATAAGGGCTTCAAGTTGAGTAGTTTCTACTTCTTCTTCTTCCAGGTCTTTTCTTGCTTTTTCATACCATGACAGTTTCCTTGACGAGTTCTCTCCCAGCTCAAACCTTTGTTTACCTTTTACAGAGGCACTTTCTTTGAATGCAGATTCAGTCTTGGGGGGGTCATCTCCAAACTCTGTCATTTCAAATGTAGCCAATTTCCTAGCTAATTGATCTCTTGTTATAGTTGTATGGGCTCTAAATTCTTCAATGGCAATAGCCTTGATTTTTTAAGAAGCAAGTAGGGATCTAAGAATTTTGCCAACAATCTCATTTTCATCCAAGACTCCACCAACATTTCTAATTCCACAAACCAGCTCATTCACTCTTGGCATAAAAGTAGTAATATTTTCATGATCTCTCATCTTCAGATTTTCAAATTTCCCTTTCAAACTTTGTAACCTTGCACATTTAACATACTGGTCTCCTTCATGCAAAAGTTCTAGTTTTTTCCAAATCTCAAAAGTAGTTGGTAGGTCAATAACATTTGAGAGCTTTGAATCAGATAATGTGCTTAGAAGAGCCTCTATAGTCCGTAGATTGTTTTCAGCATCTGTGATTTCATTTAGGGTTTTTAGACCACCCTGTGGAGCTACATACTGTATTGTAACCATGGTCTAGTACGCCATTCCCATACACTGCAAGTGACATTTCATGCAACCTTTCCAAAGAGAAAAATTGGTTCCATCAAACTTCAGACTATCCTTCTTGTAAGATGACATCCTGGATCTCCTCAAGCGGTTAAGCTCCTTTTAGAGGAACTTAGCTCTGATACCAATTCTTAGACTTAGGGCACACAACTGAGACGGGGGGGTGAATCAGTTGTGCAAAACTTTCTCTTAACTAAACACTTTAATCTTTTTAGTGATTAGTAGTATATTAATCATAAACCATAATACATTCAAATCAAGAACAGAAACACATCAACACATAAGACACCAAGATTTTGACGTGGAAAACCTGGTTAAGGGAAAAACCATGGGGTGATTAACCCAAGATTGTATTCTCTGTTAGAAGAATAGAAAGAACAAAATGGCACATGCCAATTAGGGCTCACTGCCCGAGAACACAGCTCACAAGAGGCTCACTGCCTACAAGAGGCACATTGTCTACAAAGAAATAAATATCACATACATGAACTGGAGAATAGCATCTTCACCATGCTTGAATCAGTTCCATTTAAGCCCAATACTTCTGCTCTACCTTTCGCTCCCCTCCTCGCTACTACACTCACATCACAACAAGGACAACTTTGAAATGACTTCGTAATCCCTTATTTATATAAGGTATCAACTTAGGAATGATCATATAAGTCAGCAAACATCCACAAGAACATCTGCAAGATGTATAACTCATCCTATCGGCCAGTTTTAGGAAGAACACCATCATCCAGAAGTTGTTCTTCAAATGCAAACTCTAACTTCAATGCGGACCACCAACAAGAACTGGACACAATCCAAAGACCATCACAAGCTTTCCTGAATCACCAAGAATATCCACACTTCATCTACTTACTGAATTCATCTCCCCTTTATCCAGAACCTCGAGAACATAGTCTGTCACCAATGTCACCAAAGAATGGATACTTCCGGACCTTCAATTCCTAAACCAATCTAGTTAACACTCCATAGAGACTTCCTCAACACTCCCTCAAATCCACAGAATAGGATAGTACAATTCTAGATCTCACCGGACCTATCTGTAACACTCTGTCACCACTAAACATCTGTTGGAACCAGTTTTACTTGAGCGGCCACAGCTTCTTTCGATCTTCATGTGGATCTCTAAAATCTCTACTGGATCACCTTAAGACACATATCTACAAACCCTTTAATCTGCATCCTTTGATCCTCATCCTATCTTTGATTTTTACCTTATTGTCATCACTATTCTTTTCTATTCTTGATTGAGACTAATTTTCTCAATATCCTTAGTACACAACTCATCCAATCCTTATCATTAGTGCAACAGGAGTATGTTGACAACAATGACAATATTGATTAGGCCCATGCTTGCAACAATGACTCTAGCAGAGAATGAAGAGTAGAACAGACAAGTTCATGAGATGTTAAGGAAGGGACTAATAAGGGAGAGCCTAAGTCCATGTGTAGTACATGCAGTGCTAGCACCAAATAAAGATGGAGAGTGGAGGATGCGTACAGATTCCTAAGCCATCAACAAGATCACAATCAAGTACAGATTTCCATTGCCCAGAATGGATGACATAATGGATTGTTTAAGTGGACCCAAGTACTTCACAAAGATTGATTTGAAGAGTGGGTATCACCAGATTCGAATCAGAGAAGGAGATGAATGGAAGACAACCTTCAAGACAAAGGAGGGTTTGTATGAGTGGTTAGTCATGCCATTTGGGCTAACCAATGCACCGAGCGCATTCATGCGGCTCATGAACGAGGTAGTGAAATAATTTTTGGGAAGTTTTATTATTGTTTATTTAGATGACATTTTGATTTTCAGTAAGACTTGGGATGAGCATTTGATGCATATCAGAAGAGTTTTAGAGAAGCTGAGGGAGGAGAAGTTGTTGATCAATCTGAAGAAATGTAGTTTTACAAAGAAGGAGTTGGTGTACCTAGGATTTGTTGTCTCAGAGGAAGGTATTAAGATGGACCCAGAGAAGGTGAGGGCTATCATTGAATGGTCTATACCAAGGAGTGCTTTCGAGGTAAGATCTTTTCATGGTTTGGCAAGTTTTTACAGAACGTTTATCAGGAATTTTAGTAGCATTTGTGTACCTCTAACTGAGACAATGAGAGGGGATAGAAAAGAGTTTAGATGGACTAAAGGAGTAGACAAAAGCTTTGATACATTGAAGCAAAAAGTAGTAGAACAACCTATTTTGGCACTTCCAGATTTCAATAAGGTATTTCAGGTAGATTGTGATGCTAGTGGTAGTGGCATAGGAGCTGTTCTAAGTCAAGAAGATAAGCCCATTACCTACTTTAGTGAGAAGCTTAATGATGCCAAGAAAAAGTATTATGTTTATGATCAGGAGTTTTATGCAATAGTTTAGGCTTTGAAGAAATGGAGACATTATTTGTTGCCAAAAGAGTTTGTTTTATATACTGATCATCAGGTTTTGCAGTATCTTAATAGTCAAGGGAAGTTAAATCAAAGGCACTTAAAATGGGTTGAGTTTTTGCAGAGCTATACTTTTGTTTTGAAGCAAAGGAGTGGGAAGTCCAATAGAGTTGCAGATGCCTTGAGAAGAAGGCAAAATCTGTTGACATAAATGAAGATAGAGGTTGTTGGGTTTGATGAACTCAAAAGTTTGTATCCTGAAGATCCAGATTTTGTAGAGGCTTGGAAAGCTTGTCTGAACCTGTTACTATGGATAGGACAAAATTGTTAGATATCATAATCCAAGATGGCATGCTATTTAGAGGAAGCCAATTGTGCATTTCGAGGAGTTCCATGAGAGAGAATCTGATTAAGGAGAAGCATAGCGGAGGATTAGCTGAACATTTTGGTCAAGATAAGACCATAGCTATTGTTGGTGAACATTATTACTGGCCACAATTGCAGTAAGATGTGAGGAAATTTGTGTAGAGTTGTAGAGTATGTCAGATGGCAAAAGGAACAAGTTAGAATACAGGGCTATATCAGCCATTACTTATACCAGAGAAGCCATAAGATGATATTAGTATGGATTTTGTTCTTGGTTCACCAAGAACATGGAGAGGACATGATTCAATTTTTGTGGTGGTGGATAGATTCTCAAAGATGGCCCATTTTATTCCTTGCAAGAAGACTAATGATGCCATTCATATTGCAGAGTTATTTTTTAGGGAGGTGGTGAGACTACATGGTTTACCTAACTAAGAGCATAGTTTCAGATTGAGATACCAAGTTTGTTGGTTATTTCTGGAGGACATTGTGGAAGAAGTTGAAGACCGATTTGAAGTTCAGTTCTGCACACCATCCACAGACTGATGGACATATAGAGGTGGTGAATATGAGTTTGGGTAACCTGCTACGATGCTTAGTAGGAGATAAGCCTAAGGGATGGGATTTGATTTTACCATGGGCAGAATTTGCTTACAACAATTTTGTCAATAGGAGCAGAGGTAAATCTCCATTCGAGGTTGTGTATGGGAGTATCCCAAGGACTGCTTCTGAATTGAGAAGGATGGATAAGGGGGAGAAGAGTACTGCTGAAGCTAAAAATTTTGGTGAGCACATGAAGAATTTGCACGAAGAGGTAAGAAAGCATATCCATAAGATGAATTCTTAGTATAACGCTAAGGTAGATCAGAAGAGGAGACATAAGGAGTTTTGAGAGGGTGATGAAGTCATGGTTCACTTGAGAAAAGAAAGATTTCCAGTTGGTACATATAATAAGCTGAAGATGAGGAAATTTGGACCCTGTAGAATCTTGAAGAAGCATGATTTAGGAATTGCATTTGAGGTAGAGTTGCCTGATGACATCAATATTTCACCAGTGTTGAACATTTTAGATCTGACAAAGTATCATGATGATGTACTTGATAAAGGAACACAGTGGGACATTCCAGCATCTACTTCAGAGAAGGAGATAGAGGGCATTCTGGATAGCCGTGTGGGTAAGAGTACAAGAAACAGGTGGTATATAGAATACTTGGTGAAATGGAAAGGAAGGCCTGTTGAAGATTCATCATGGTTATCTGAGACTGAGGTTAACCGTTTTGGTTTCCCTCTAACTCATGAAAAGTGACAGGGTCACTTTTCAAATTACCCCAGGTGTCAGATGCAGGAGCATCCAGGGTGTAAGAGCAATCTTGCATCAACCCAAAAAAAATAAAAATGTGTTGTTTCTTTTCAATAAGGGCTAAATTTGGCAGGCTTACTATTTTTAGTAAGTTTGCATTTATGCACGGTTGGATACAAAATCTTACACGAACCTCCAGAATGGTGAATTGCAGTTAATGGTGAAGAAATCACTTCAATATCATTTGTCATTTGTGAGATATAAAAATTTCAAATTCTAAAAATCCTATTGAAATATTCAAAGTCAAATTTGAGGCACTTAGAGGCTCCGGATGGGTCCGAAATTTGGTGGAAACCCAAGCAGTCTACCTATCGGTATTGCTGCGCTCCATCGTCTTTTCAAGAGCTTTCCAAAAAGGTATTATAATTGAAAATCCAACAGTCGGATTGCAAGTTATGGCCTCGCGAAGTTGACCTATTTTTGAAGGGAGATGCAAATTTTTAAATTAAGCTAGTGGTCGCCAAAAGGGGCTATATATAACTATTTTTGGGAACCCTTAGTGTAGTAGAGTTAAGGGGGAAGGTGTAGAGTCAAGAAAGGTGAGGGAAATAAGAAACCCTAGTTGATTTGGGAATCACAGAAGGCTGAAGGTTCCAGAGTCTTGAGAGAGGGAGTTGTAATGTGTTGCAGCCTGTAGGGTATTCATCCTCTGATTGTATTTGAGCTTCTGTAATATAATGTTTTTCCCATATTAATAAAATATCATTCTATTTTTTGTATGCAATTTATGTTATTGTGTATTTTATGATTTACCCCCTTATTAGGTGGTATCAGAGCAAGGGTTCTTGAGTGTGTAGACAGATCGTCGACTGTGAGGCAGTTTGCACCAGGACCATTCTATGGAGGAACATACTTCTTTAAAGCTATGATCCAATATTGCATTCCCATACATTGCAAGTGACATTCCATGCAGCTTTTCCAAAGAGTGAAATTAGTTCCATGAAAGCTCAGACTATCCTTCTTGTAGGAAGACATCATGGATCTCCTCAAGAGGTTAAGCTCCTTTTAGAGGAACTTAGCTCTGATACCAATTATTAGATTCAAAATAGACAACTGAGAGGGGGGGTGAATCAATTGTCCCAAAACTTTCTTCCTATTAATCACTTAAATCCTCTTTGTAATTTAGCAGCATAATAATTAATCAATAATGGAAACATAATGCAACAATTTAAGAGCAGAAACACATTAACACATATGAAACCAAGATTTTAACATGGAAAACCCAGTTAAGGGAAAAATCAAGGGGTGACTAACCAAAGATTGAATTCTCTTTTAAAAGAATAAGAAGAACAAAATGGCACATGCCAATTAGGGCTCACTTCTTGAGCACACTGCTCACAAGAGGCCCACTACCTACAGAAGACACACTATCTACATAATGATAAATATTACATACTTGAACTAAAGAATAGCATCTTCACCATGCTTGAGTCAATTCTATTTAAGCCCAATACTTTTGTTCCACCTTTCACTCTGCTCCTCTCTACCACACTCTCATCTATGCCAAGATACTTTTGAAATGACTTCACAACTTCTTATTTATACAAGACATTGACTTTGGGATAATCATCCAAGTCGGCATACTTTACAGAGAAAATACAACTTGACTAATTACAAAAGACTTCATGCAGATCATCACACTATTGGCCACATAGATCTAAGACTTCAATCTTATTTTAGGAACATGCCATGCTTCACAGAACATCTTCAAGATCATCTGTAGGATGTGTAACTCATCTGGTTGGCCAATTTTAGGAAGAACATCATCATCCCGAAGTAATCCTTCAATTACGAGCTCAATCTTCAATGTGGACCACCAACATGAACTGGACACAATCCAAAGACTTCCACAAGCTTGCCTGAATCACTAAGAACATCCACACTACTTCTGATTACTAAAATCATTCTCTCCTTCATCTGGAACTTCAAGAACATAGTCTATCATCACTATCATAATGGAATAGATGCTTACGGACCTCCAGACCATGAACCAATTGAGTTTTCAATTCACATTGACTTCCTAAACACTCCATCAAATCCGTAGAATAAGATATTGCATTTCTGGATCTCACCGAACCTATCCGAGTCACTCTGTCACCTCTGAACATCTGTTAGAACTGGTTTTACTCAAGTGGCCATAACTTCTTCAGATCTTCATGTGGACCTCTCAAATCTTTACTGGATTATCTTAAGACACATATCTACAAACCCTTTGATGTGCATCCTATAATATTCATCTTAGCTAGGATCTTTACCTTACTATCTTCACTATTCTTCTTTGTTCCTGATAGGACTAATTTTCTCAATATCCTCACGATACAACTCATCCAATCCTTGATATCAATGCAATAGGAGTATGTTGACATCAATGACAACACTGGTTAGGCCCATACTTGCAACAAGGTATTAGTTGGATAAAGCGATTAATTACTCCTTGAGATAAGGAGCATGAAGAAAAATGAAATTATAAATGGAATGGATGATGGATGAAATGACAGATGAAAAGGGATATGAAGGAAATGAAGGTGATAAAAATTCTTGTGCTTTACATAGTGCTTTATCATCATAGAGCTTATTATGTCACAAATTAGTATAAGCATCTAGATAACATGAATGTCTAGACACCCTGAATACCGTTTGTATTTTGATTTTGCAATAAAGTATAACCATCTAGGTATAAGGACCTTAGATGACCTAAATACTTATTGCATGGAAGACACTATTAGACAAGGAATGCCCTCATCCATATTAGACTCATAGGTCTCCGATGATTTTAAACAACCATGTCTTAAGATGAGTCATCATGTGAATAAGGAACAATCCACAAACAGAAAACAAGTGAACATGCCTCATCCTTGCCTCTCTAGTCTAAGACATCCTCGAGAAGCTAAAAGACATGCCACCAAAGATAAAATAATAAATTAATCAAAGACTGACAAACAAATAGGTATCATGCTTCAATGTAGAACTGATTCTTGTAATAGTTTATGCATTTGGTTGGATTTGAAAGAGGGATTGATAGGTATGTTGTAATGTCTGCTTGATTGTCAATCTTGGCATGTTTTGATTTTGTTGAAGTTCAGAGCTATGTGGCGATTTGAAAGTATCACTGTTTTGGAATTTTTGAAGTTATTTGATTTTTTTTTTGGATTTTTGGAATATTTGATTTTTTGGATTTTTAGAATATTTGATGGAATGAGATAAATTGTGAGTGAGGAGATAGACTGTGAGGATAGTTTTTTCTAACTATGAGATGCTAAGTATCCCAACCCATATCTAAGGTCAAGGAAATGCCCTAATGAGAGATAGGACCAACATAGTATGCATGGAGAAGCAAGAAAGTGAGGGGAATGTGAACAATTCACAAGCCATGGTGAGCGTGAAAAGGTTATTATGAAATGGAGGGTAAATTGGATGGAAAGATCAAGTGGAGCTCCAAAGGAAAGAGGAGCAAAGCCTCTACACATGGCATCAATTTCTCAATTTTCACCATGGCACTTGCTCAAGGTGCCACCGAAGTGGTTTTCACCATTGAACAAATTGGATTAGATCTCTCTTTTTTGTATTTTTTTTTCAGGACCTTTTTCCATTTTTTTGTATTTTTTCAAGACCTTTTAAAAAGAGTGTTCTCTCTGAAGTACTCAGGTATAAAACCTGTGAATATGCATACTGTTGATGGGATCACTAAGCAATTCACCTTCTGGAGTAGATAAATGGTATGCCCCTGATCCATACATAGTAGAGATAAAGTATGGGCCCAACCAGTTAGGCTCAAATTTACCCTTCTTTTCTTTGTCTTATTGATTGCGAGGATTTTCATGAAGGACAAGATCCCCAATCTCGAATGTGTATGGTTTCACTTTATGGTTATAACTTCAACACATCTATTGCTAGTATGCTCTGAGATGATTGAAAGTAATTTGTCTTCGTTCATCCAATAGTTCTAATTCCTACAAATTGGAAACTCAGTAGTCTTCATCACTGATTTGATTATGCAAGGAGACCCACAAAGAAGGCAACTTGACTTTGATGGGCAAGATGGCTTCAGATCCATAGACAAGGGCATATAGGTTGGTGCCTGTGGGAGTGTGAACACTCGTGCGGTAAGCCCATAAGGTAGGATTTAGTTGAACATGCCAATCTCGACTAGCTTCATTGACCGTCTTTTTAAGAATTTTGAGAATGGTCTTGTTAGAGGCCTCAGTCTGGCCATTACCTTGAGGCTAGTAAGGTGTAGAAAAATGATGTTGTAGATGGAATTTGTCACAGAGTTCATGGACATCCTAATTTTTGAACGGACAACCGTTATCTATGGTAATGGATAAAGGAACACCATAACAACAAATGATATAGTTTAGTATGAAAGTGGCTATCTATTTTCTAGTGATATGGGTGAGGGGAACAACTTCAATCCATTTTGTGAAGTAGTCTGTCACTTGTGGCAATGAGAATGAACTTATGACCATTGGATGATGGGGGATGAATCTTGCCCATGAGATCAAGCTCCCACTAATAAAAGGGTCACGGTGTAGCAAGCGACTGTAATTCTTATGCAGGAACATGTATCCAGTCTGCATGTTTTTGACACTATTTGCATTTTTTGACAAATTGATAAGCATCCTTTTCCATTGTAGGTCAATACTAACCATACGCAAGAGTTTCTTGGCTAACTTAGGACCACTAGAATGTGCCTCACATATACCTTCATGTATTTCTTGTATAGTAGTTTTGACCTCATCATGCTCAAGACATCAGAGTAAAGTACCATCAAGACCTTGGCAATATAGGGTATCAGCTAAGATTACATAACGAGAGGCTTGATGAATAAAATTTTTATGGGATTTATTGGATAGGTCTGATGGTAAGATGTTATCACGGAGATAGGTATAAATATCCCCATACCATTGAGAATTAGGACCAACAAATCATTTTAGATTGCGGTACATTGTACACAAGTTTGAAAAGAAGCTCTACCAAGAACTCATAGTAGGCAATATTGCTTGGCATTTCCATAACTAAACCAATTGGTGCCATTGCATCAGCATCTCTATTGCTATCTTGGGGAATCTTCTCAAAATAAATTGATGTGAAATAGGCCTTGAAATCATCCACCATTCTTTTGTAAGGCATCAATTTTTCATCTTTTGTTTTATAGTCATCATTAACTTGTCTGATCACTAGTTGAGACTCACCAAGGACACACAACTCTAGGATTTTCCATTGCACAGCCATACGAAGCCCAAAAAGTAATGCCTCATATTCTGTGATATTGTTAGTACATGGAAACTGTATCTTATAAGCTTTAGGAATACAATCCCCTTGCGGTGTAACAAAGAGAATGCCAGTGCCAGAACCATTTTGTGTGAAGGAGCCATCAAAATATAAAGTCCAAAGATGTGTAGATTCCATGTTGAAGATTGATTCATCAGGGAACTCTGTAATAAGAGGATGGTTATCTATCACATGAGCATCAGTGAGTTGACCCACTTTAGCTTGTCCTTTGATTACTTTTGTTTCTACATATTCAATATCAAACTCACTAAGAATCATAACCCATTTAACCAATCGTCCTATAAGTGTTGCTTTGTTCAGGAGGTACTTAAGAGGATCAATTTTTGTGATAAGCTTCGTCTAGTGTGTAAGCATGTAATGTCATAGCTTCTATGAGGCAAAAACTATGGCAAGACATGTTCTTTCAATAGAACTGTAATTGAGCTCATATCCCACTAGAGTACGACTGATGTAATATATTGCACATTCTCTTCCTTCAGAGTCATGTGCCAAAAGTGCCCCCAGTGTTGTGGTGGTTGTGGATATATAAAGGAGTAAAGGCTTGTCATCTGTAAGAGGTACTAGTATTGATGGTGTTATCAGATATTCTTTAATTTTCTAAAAAGCTTGTTCACACTTGTCATCCCATCTGAATGTAACATTCTTGCATAGCAGGTGCTGAAATGGTTGACATTTATATGCAAGTTGCACTATAAAATGGTGGATACGCTAATGTTTTCCTTGCAATGATCGCAACTAACTGATATTCTTAGGTGGAGGCATTTTAAGTATAGCTTTTACTTTTGCAAGATCAACTTCAATTCCTTTAGATGAGATAATGTATCCAAGGAGTTTCCTAAAGGCTACCCCAAAAACACATTTCTTTGGATTCAACCAGACATTGTATTGTTCTAATCTTGTGAAAATTTTGTCCATGATCTCTAGATGTCTAGCTCTAGTGTAGGATTTTCCCAACAAATCATCTACATAGTCTTTCAAATATGTATGCATCATGTCATGAAAGATAGTAGTCATTGCACGCTGGTATGTATCTCTAGCATTCTTCACCCTGAAGGGCATGACATTCCAACAAAAGGTTCCCCAAGGACAAGTGAATGTTGTCTTAATTTGATCTTCAGGAGAAATTTTAATCTGATTGTAGTCCAATAAACTATCCATGAAGGATAACATTTTGTGCCATGCTATCAAATCCACTATCATATCAATGTTTGGAAGTGGAAAGTCATCTTTAGGACAAGCTTTGTTTAAATCTTTAAAATCTTGGCAAAAATAGATACTCCCATCTGGTTTTCAAACTGGTACTATGTTTGAAATCCACTCAACATAGTCAACAAGTCTTATGAATCCCACATCTAGCAATTTTTCTAATTCAACTTTTACCAATAGAGTGACATGCAGGTGTATTTTTCTCAACTTTTGCTTAACAGGTTTTGCCCCCGGTGACAAAAACAAGTGATGCATTACTAAATCTGGATCAAGTCATGGCATGTCTATATAAGACCATGCAAAGTTGGCTTGTCTTTCTTTGTAAAACTATATACGCTCTATTCTCTCTTCAGGCTTGGTTTTTCTTCTATGCCCAGATTTTCTAGTATTGTATTTTCCACCAACATAGATGATTTTTCATGATATAGTGCTAGGGGAAGTGTGTCAAGCCTTCCATCCTCAGGCACCTCAGAGAGATTTTCACCCTTGCATACGTCCTTTATTTTTACTTTTTTTGGGTCTAATAGCATGGTAGAATAGTTTTCACTAGAAGACCTATTTACATTTTCAATAATTTTGCAACTGAAAGGCTTGGCACTGTCTCCAAAGTAAGCCACATTGTTGAGTTCTATGAAGAAACCTACTTTATGATCCCCAAGAAGTGTGTCTTCTTGTGCTCCTAGAGAGTTTATGATTGGCTCATCATTTTGAAACACATCTAGCTATGGCAGTCCCTTCTGATCCCAATCAATGAGTTGGGGGTGAATCAAGGGTAAAGGGTCATGATTTGAGTCAATATTTTGAATGGATTCGAGGATACAAATGTTATAATCGGGTTCAAAGGTAGAGACACTATCATAGTCATAAATGTCAATGAAGTCATCGATGGTACTTTCCTCATCTGTCTATGTAGCATTAGAGGACTCTACTTCCTTACTTGAAGTACACGCGGTACTCAAGATCTTATTTTTTTGTGCGTCATATCCTATACCAGGGACCTTTTTCATTTGAGTAGGTTGTATTGATTCCAAGATACCTTGTTTTTGCAAACCTAGAGGACTTTTACCATCATATCCCATTCTTTTCAGAAGGTCCAATCCTTTGTCATACTATTCAACATGTATCTTTATCTCTAGTTCTTCAATTTGTTCTTTTTCTGCATTCTTATCTTTGTACAACCATCTCAGGATATCAACTTCTTCTGCTTCATCATAAAGGGCTTCCCCTTTTTTGAAAGTAGTTGATTTATAAACCAATTTAGTATCAGTGTTTGATGTGGTCTTACTCATCTATGGCTTGCCATAAGTGTGGGGAGATAAAGGTAGTATTCTAATGTAAAGAGCATAATTTAGGGTATATTCTCCTACTCCTTGTTCTTTCACTTGTATTTTGATCTCAGCCTCATTGGATTTTAAGGCGGACGCCTTTAAGGACTCAAGATCAACATATACTTGAGAAGGAAATGCTTCATGATTGTTAGGGATTGTGATTTCAGTTTTAGGGCTTAGATTATTGCAATACATGAAAGGGTTTGGATCTCCTAGTATTGTGATTTTGACACCATTGTGTGGGAATTTAATGCACTGATGGTATGTAGAAGGTACCGCTTGCATTACATGAATCCATGGTCTTCCCAGGAGGATGTTATAGGTTAGAGGGAGATCAAGGACTTCGCAAATTACATCCTTTATCATAGGCCCAACCTTGATTGGTAAAGTAACTGATCCTTTAGATAAGTGCTCCTCTTCATCATATGCCTTTATGGTAATCTTTTTCTTTAGATCAACTGCACTTTTAGAGAACCCTAATGTTGTGATCAATTTTTGAGTACAATTATTAAGACCTGCTCCTCCATCTATTAGAACTCATTTGATCTTGACTTTATGGACAAGGACTTCAATGTGTAAACATGCGTTATGTGGTTGATGGATGGATGAATCATCATTCATAGTAAAAGTGAGAGTGCGAGGAGAAGTGCTGTGTCCCACCACAGCTTGGAATTGATCTACATGCAAGTCTATAGGCACTATAGCAGTAGCAAGTACTTTATCTAGGATAGCTTTATGCTTAGGAGATAGGCGTAGTAGCTCAAGTATGGAAAATTGTGTGGGTGTTTTACCTAAATGCTCTATGAGGTTGTATCATGAAGCTGGTGCAGTAGGTTTTGAATTAGGACCTCTAAGGGTAACTATGCCTCTACAGGTAGTAACATTGCAATTAGGTTCTTTCCCTTTAATAATGAAAGTGTTCACATGATTGTCAACTTCACTAATGTTATTTATGACAGTAATACTTAGCAGAAGTATAGTTTACACCATCACTAGAATTGAGGACCTTTCTTTTATCCTTGTCATGCTTAGGGAAAGGATTTTTTAACATCTCACAATCAAAGTTACCAGAAGGAGTGTGTCCATCAATTGTTATATTGTCATCATCAGTAAGGTCTTGTATCACATGTCTAAGTTTATTGAAATGATTAGTCTTATGTCCTTTATGTCTATGATAGTTGCAAAAGTGATCATCATTCCACCATGGAGGTTTGATTTGTGGATTATATTCTCTCATCTCAGGTAGCATTATAAGACCATTTTGAAGGAGTTCTTTTAATGCTCACAATGGTGTAAAATTTCATTTAGGGAAGCTTCTTTGTTTTTCTTTTCCTTTGTTTGAGGATGAACCTTTAAGGTTGTAGAGAGGTGATGATGTTTTAGTCATTTTCACATCAACAACTGCGTCATTGACCACATTCTTGTTCTTAACCCAAAAAAGTGTCTTGTTGCCCGAGTCCTATTTTTGATCTTTGTCATTATTAAGTTTAATAGTTCCATCATCGATGAGAGTTTGTTTGATCAAAATCCCATTTCTATGACTTCATCAAAGGAATCCAAGCATTTGAGGTGAAGTTCCTTTCCAATTTCCTTGTTCAAATTTCAACAAAAGAGGTCAACCAATTATTTATCTAAAATGTTATAAGGTACTCGTTTTGTCAAATGTCTCCATCTTTGTAGAAATGACACAAAAGATTCTCCTTGTTTTTTCTTTGTGTTAAAAAGGTTTGACATGGTCACTTCAAGTTCACAGTTGTAACTATAATTTGAGACAAATTTATCAGCTAGTTCTTGAAAATATTTAAAGGTCGGGGGTAATCATGAAAACCATTCCATAGCTTCTCCTCCTAGACTATGAGGGAATAATCTCATAAGATATGTTTCATCAACTGCTTATTCCAAGGTAGCAGTGTAAAATTCTCTTAACTGATCTTTAGGGTCTCCTTTTCCCCTATATTTATCAAGTCTTGGTATGTCCTAGTGACCGAGAAAATGTGGCATTGGTATGCTCAGATTGAAAGGATGAAGATTTATATCTTCAGTGGAAAACTTGTGGGATGATATTTTATTGTTCTTGAGAGTATCCAATTCCTGTCTCAATACTCTAAGCTCATCCAAAATGGGATTATTTGTAGGTACAGGTTTTGACATCTTTGAAGATCTCTTGTAACTAGGTTGTAAATAAAAGGGTCTGTGATCTTTGATTCTATCATCCTTGTTTGTTTTGGTATGTTTAGATTCACTAGGTTCATGTTTATCATTCATCGTGAGTAGCGATATGTCAAATTCAAGAGGCAGTTTGATTCCTTCATCAACAAAGGACCTAAAATATTGTTTCAGATTACATTTGACCACCTCTATAAGCAGTTTAGTGAATTTATGATCGTGAAGTGGTTCTTCTATTTGGGATTGGGTTACTTCTTCATTATCAGTTTCATTTGTTTCACTAGTTGCAACACTAATGCAATCTTCCCCATCAAAGTGTTTTCCCCAAGGATTTCCCTCCTCTTGAAACATTCTTATTCTTGTTTTAGGGGATATAGGTGATTGTTTTGATCTTCAACCTTGGACTAGACAATGTAGGAGACTCAAGATTAGGATGCAATGCAAACTAATATGACTCTAAGATAAGATATGGGAACGGAATGGTATGACCCTATTTGCACCTTCAAATTTTGTAAATTTGAAGTTCCTATCTCCTCTTAATGTGTTGACAGAGGCTAGGTTGACATGCTGCTCAATCTACCCCAGAGCCCACCTTCACTGATTAAAATCTTGCAACTCAGAGATCATCTTGAAAATCCGTATGGTGGGAAGTTTTTTGGTGCATATGGTAACATGTCTATTCCATTTTGCACTTCCAAGATCAGTTTTGATGGGCTATTTAATTCTTTTCTGACTGCGACCGGGCTAGATTTGGCATTCTGAAAAGTTCCAAATCACACAATTTTGAGGGTGACCCATTTCTCGTTTTGGTCTAAATATTCTCCATTTCTAGTTTAATCAAAATTAGAGACCATGCAATGCATTATTTTAATGTTTTTCAGTTGCGGCGAAGGCATCTGATAGGCTAGTTTACAAAGGAAGTCCCTGAAATATTTCGGCGATGCAAGTTTTGAGGAAATGGGTATGCTCTAAATAATTAATAAGGGCCCTACACAAATTTTCATAGCCTCTGGATTTCTAGTGTGCTCACAGTGGAAATGCACCATTTGCCTGGGAGGAGGAATTAAATATTTGCCATTTACCTAAAGCTGAAAAATAAAAATTTAAAATTATTTATGGGCAAAAGTAATATTTTAATGTGAAATGTTTCATTATTAACATTGGTTTATAATGATGATACCTTAGAAATGGCAAGTAAATGTATTTTGAGGCATTTTGCACAGTCGCATAGCTATTTTAGCCTCCCCTGTTTTGCTCTGTGATGGTGCGAAATGGCTCCCTCAAGCTAGATTTTGGTCTGCAGTCTTCTGTGCAGTGAAGATTGGTGTGTTTCCTTCTCCATGGAGGTGTTCCTGGAGTTTTCTTGGTGAGCTTTGAGTAGAGACTATCGCTGGATGGACTATTGTTAACGTTTTTGGCTTTCTAGCTAATTTTTAGGTGTCCATTTGAGCTTAGAATTGATGATTCATGGTCTAAATTCATTCACTGACCATTCCTAGTGCCTAGGAGGTATATTTATTCATGTATAGGATGGATTGTGAATGCCAGAGTGGCTAAAAATACCCAGCATTGTCAAAAAATGACCCAGTAACAATGAAAAATCTAAATTGGAAGCTGTTGCAATGTTTTCTCTATGCCTGGGTGTAGTCAAAGTGCTTTGAAAGGGGCCATGTGGCCTCATATCACTGCATCGTAGTAGGACAAGGGGATCTCAAATGTGTGCCTACGACAATTCAAAAGGGCGGAAGTTTTACGACAAAGTTGGTTCCTGACAACTACAGGGTTTATTTATGTTGATAACTGAGAGGGGGGGTGAATCAATTATCCTAATTATTTCTTCTTTCTGAACTTTCTTATTAATCAATGCAGCATTAATTCAAACAAGCAAACATTACCATGAAATGGAAAAACATATGACACAGTATTTTTGACGTGGAAACCCTGTTAAGGGAGAAAACCACGGGGTGATTAACCCAAAGATTATTCTCTGTCAGAAGAATAAGGAAATAAAAAATGGCACTTGCCAATTAGGGGTCACTGCCCGAGCACACTGCTCACAAAGCAGGCACACTGCCTACAAGGAGACACACTATCTACAAAAGAATGTTATAGAATACTTGAACTGATTGGAAGCATCCACATATGCTGGAGTTTAGTTCTGGTTAGGCTCAGTACACTGATCTGCTACACTTCATCTTTCCTCTTCTCTTATGTTGCTTTCCTTTCACATACCAGACCTTCCTTACTGCTTCTACTCTGCTCTGCTTTTATTTGCATATCACATATCACCACAACACTTCTCACAACTAAATCCATCCTATATATATATCCACACAAGTGATTTTATTATCTTTCTAGTCAGCACCTGGAACAATCAATCTTCTCACAAACTCTATTCTGTCAGCTGAATCTTTGCACATCAAGTAATGTAGATCAAGCATATACTTGTAGAAATCATTAATCATGTTGGCCAAACATAATTCATGTCTTCATAACCTTTACCACCATTAGAAATGCATCCAGAAAATATTCTGATGTTCAATCAGTCAGTTCTTCCTCTATTCACACTGTCACACAAAAATCCGTTACTCAACTATTAATATCTTTTTCCTTGTCCATCACCGGAGGCTAAATCCTTGGAATCTATTGCTCAAGGTAGTCCTCTTGACTTTCCCAAATCCGCACTTCACCAAGATACTTCCTCTAAGAGATCCGGACCTGTCTGTTGGACCTTGCCACAAGCTCTGTTCTTGTTTACGGACCTCAACAATCTTCATTTTGACTTCCGGTAGAGACACACCATGTCCTACGGATGTGTGGGATGAACTTTGTTGCCATCAATGACAACAATCATGAATCCATATAGTGTCTCTTGCCAACAATCTCCCCCTTTGGCATTGATGGCGACACTTAGTGAAAAATGACTAAGTGTATACATTATGCTCCCCCTTGGCTGATGCTCTATCTTTATATATATTTTTCGGAGCTCCCCCTTAGTTGGATTCCTCATTTTCACTACTCTTCACTCCCCCTTTGACATCAATGGCAAAGGGTAGGGTCCGCACACCAAAATATTCAAAACTTTTACTATACTTAGCTGCATAAGTATATACATATGGCATACTTACATATACTTAAGTATGTCTGCAAAAGTTGTCTTCAATTGACTAAATTCTGTAGCCCAACTTTGCTTCATTCTGTCCAAAATTGAGATATGACCGCTCAACAGGAATGCAAACGCATCTGCCCTTTTTAGATCTGTTGGATCATTTGTCTGGGCTATGATTTGAGCTTCACTTATGGCCTCATGCATGGCCTCTAACTTAGGGACAATGATCCTCCTAAGTTCACCCATCCGGCTGATCATGTTCTTCCTTTCCTTCTCAAAATTCTTTATTGCAGTTGTGATTGCAATAGTCTGACACTCTTGATTGACTATGGAGGAAGAAAGAGGATCAAAATTTTGAGACAAACTTAGTAGTTTATCCTCTTGCTCTTTTATTTTCTTCTCAATCTCTACTGTTACTTTGGACCATGAAATACAAAATTTGTATATTTTTCTGCCATCTATAAGAACATTTTCTAAGCTCTTTATCCCTATACTCATATTTCTCCTATCATTACTTATCAAACCTTGTACCTCTGATAATCTTTTTGCAAGAAATTCCTTCCGGACCTTATCTTCTGCTGACTTCTCTAGTGAATCAAAATGTGTACTAACACTGCTGACTAAGGTTTTGAGATTACCGGAAGAGGAGGCTGTGGGATCTTTCTGAACCGATGGCATAATCTTTTCAAGCACTCCAGAAGTAGCTTCTATCAACTAACAGTCTTCCATATGAGACTTTAAGAGTTTTTCATTAGCCTTAGCATTTGCAAATGAAGCTATTTTCATTGTCTGTACTGGAGAAAGAGAATCAAAATTGAATGGACCTTGTAGAAGCTCCGGTTCATCAATCTCCATTGTTTCTTTATTCAAGAATTCTTGGATAGTTTGTGCAGTGTCTCTTGCCGAAGACAGATGTTTCTTCTCTTCTGCAGTCTTGGAGCTGTCCTTAGGAGTTTTCTCTCCTTCACCACTAGCAGTTGAGGTTTTCTCTGTTGAAGTCTTCTCTCCTTCTACACCCTTACCACTGTCATCTTCTTTTTCCTTTACCTCTGCTTCTTTCTCCTATAATTTTTCTTCTCCTTTAGATCCGGAGATTGTAGGGGAAACCAGAGGGGAAATGTTAGTCTATTAGGGGCCCACCTCTTCTGACATTTTCTCAGGAGTTTCTTCTGCAACATTTGTAGTGGAGGGATTAGTACCCAAGTCCTCTATGATAGGAAGATTAAATCTTTTAAAGATTTTCTGGAGAATCTCTTCAGTGTCCTTAGCTACCTTGTCGGTCTCACCAAGCATAAGTTGATTCATCCTTACTTTGCTCCCGAATTCATCCTTGCAGTCTTTGAATACCATGTTCATTGTCTTGGGATCAATTGAAGGATATAGCTGAATAGCTATCTGTTCCCGGATCTCAAGGTCTTTTGCCATGGTATTTGTCTTTCTCATTTCCAACTCCTTCTCTAGACTATTAGGAATTAGAGAGATAATTTCAAAAAAAGCTTTATTGTAAATGTTCAGATACCTAATTGTAGCTTCCTGCAGGATCTTTTGGTCAGCCTCATTGTAATCATCATAGAATTCGGCCATTGGTTGAAGGTTCCATCCACAGTGACTGATTTGATTACACTTTCTAGAGATAGGGTGGGCTTTTCAACAAATTCCTCTGCCATTTCTTCCTTGTCTTGGCCTGTGGAGGGTTTACTAGATCCTTTCCTCTTCTGCTTCTTTATTTCCTTTACCCCCTCATCTGATTTGGTTTCCTCTTCATCCTTTTGACTTGCATAAGCCCTTGTGGCTTTTGTTTTTGATCTTTTCTCTCTTTTACCGGATGCCTAGACTTCCGGTTTTGAGCTTTTGGCTGTTATAGGTGCAGATCTTTTTGATGATCTGGTCCGGGTGGAGGTTTCTATCAAAATACTTTCCTCACTTTTCTTTTCTACCTTCTTCTTGTGAGCATCAAGTGCCTCCATTGAGATGCCAAAACCTTTGGCCACATCTTCTATTTCTTTTCTCACCTTCCTTTTGATCTCTGGTTCTCTGAGTTCCACATGAATCTTTACACTCAGCTCCTCAAAGGTTCCAAAGCTTTCTGCCTTTGGATCCTTTGGTTGACTTAGCATGTGTTGAACATGCAGCTCAACAATTTGTTCATCTACTTCATACCCCATAGGCATGATCCAGACTGTCCTTGGCTCTACTGCCTCCATTACACATTGATCAATATCTACCATGAAGCACACTGTGTCCTTGTATTTCTCAACCACTGATTTAGGGATTCTTTCTCTGATTTGCATTGTATTCTAAAATTGCTTAAAGTAACCCCACAGAGCTGTATTCCTTGCCTTTGCATCCCCAAGATCATGCAAGTAATCCTTGATCTGAATTGCTACAGGTTTGTCATTTTGCCATGCCCATCCATTTGATCCAGGCAGCTCATTCATGAAGTAGAAAAATAGGCATATTATTAGTCCACCACATTTAAAGGAGTTTTTCTTGTCCTGCTTGATCTTCTGTATGTTTTCCATCAGTTGGCTCAACAGAAGTTCACAGAGATCATAATCTACATTCTTTCTCAGCAACTCATAGGCTGTGTATATTGCAGTTCCAGATACTAAATTTTCCCTACTAGAATGATATATCTTGTATCTTATTATCATAGATGCATACTTGATATCCGGGTTAGTAATATCTTCAATGGTCATTGCCCTCTTATCAAATCTTGATCCGGTGGCCTCTGTAACAAAGTTGTTTTTGATAGATTTGAGGACATGAATTCCTCCAAAGGAATGTAAACTAGTTACTGCCCTAATTGCTTCCTTGGTGATCTTGCAAGGTCTATTCAGCCATAGGAAGTTATCATGCACCCTATTCAAAACATACCAGACCCATTCATTTTCTTCAAAACAGGGGAAATGAATGAACTGATCAAAATGTTTTTCCCGAATGCCCTTATACTGATGTTTGATCTCAAAGGAATCATCTATTAACTGCTTGTGGTATATGTCTCTTAGTTTGAATTCCCCAAACTCTTCAATGTTTGCATGTATATAAACCCTAATATCTTCGGTGTGCAAGATGCCATGCAGAACACTGGAAAATGCTCCTAGGGGATCTACCTCAAAGGATTTGTATGGATGTTTCTTAAATGAGGGCCGAGGTCTATCAGAGATCTTTACTATATTCGGAGTAGCCATCATCAAACAATCTTACTGAAGGATATGAAGAATGATAAATACCTTTTACGTAGGTTAGGGCACACGAAGAAATCCAAATAGAGTTGTATGAAGAGTTGCCTTGATCTTTTGGGAGAAGTTGTTTGTAGAGCTCCTTTTCTTTCTTCTTCACATGTGAGTGTACAAGTGTGTAAATGACAGACAAATGAACTCTTTTATTCCAAGAAGCCCTAATTTTCACCCTGCAATAAATGCGCAACCTAATTCATTTCGATTTGCTTGGTTTTCCTTGTTTAAGGAGGAAGAAACTCATCTGGATCATTATGATTCCCTTGTGATCGATGTTAGTGATGAATCATCAGATCTACTTGTCCTTCTGATCATCTTATTTATCCGCAGATCAAGCTGTATCAATTTGGATTCATACCGAGCCAATCTTGTGAGAAACCTGTTTTACCGGAGGACTTGCTTAACTGGACCAATTCTGAAGGAATTAAACTTTTTAAATTTTCTTGTGGATCTCTCAGATCTTTACTTGACCTTCTTTACATGTTTCTCTAGAAACCCTTTGATCCGCAGCTTCTCATGTGCCAATTTCAGGCACCACTTAATTGGCTAGGGGAACAAGGTTTTCTTTGTGTCTCCCCCTGAGCTAGAGCTCACCTTTTAGTTTCTGGAAGGAATATCAGCACCAGAGTTTGGTATGGATCCAACCTCTACATTCTCTAAACTTTTCTTCACCTAAATCTTGTTCATCTCATTCCTAACTTCATCCGCATTCACCTTTTGTTTACCCTTATCTTGATTCTGATTATGATATACCAGACCTCTTTTCTCTTGATTCTTGCTTCTACAGAATTCTGCATTATGCCGAACCTATTACAGATTTTGCAAACAACATTTCTTTACATATTTGACTGATATCCTCTTGATCTACATTGATTAGCCATATGACCTACTCTATTGCATGCAAAGCATCTACCATTGAATGATTTGTTCATTTGCATATTTCTACATTCATAAGACTTATGACCATACCTTTTGCAGTCAAAACACTGTCTGGAGAAGGATGAATTAGTCTGATTCATTCTCTTTCTACACTGATTAGCTTTGTGACCAAAGTGATTGCAGTTGTGGCAGTATCCATTGAAGGATGGATATCTTTGAGCATTGGGCTGTCTTACCAGAGGTCTTCTAGGCCTGTTCCTTGGATTTTCTGATCCAAAATTCTTCTGACGAGATCCGGAGCTTTCTCCTTTCTCATATCCCAAACCACAATTGTCATCTACCTTCTTTTGACTTTCAAGAAGAACTTCAAGTTGAGCAGAACTTATCTTGAATTTCTCTTTATATTCATCTGCTATTTGAAGATCCCTTTTGAGAGAGATAATTTGATCCTCAAGTTTTTCTTCATTATCTTTAGCATCTTCAAGATCAGATTCAAGATGTCTGATAATTCTATCCATCTGGTGGCGATCTTCTGATTTCTCCTTGAGGGATTGTCTTAGATTATCTTCAGTTTTTCTTTTCTCTTCAACTTCTTGGGTAAACTTTATAACTCCTGATTCCATTTCATGTCTTACCATAATGATTTCTTTTGATAACTTTTCACATAACTTGGTTTTCTTAGTCAGTTCTTCATTTGCATTATTTTCTTCACCTTGTCTTGCCAATTGCTGAAGCAGCTCCTTTCTCTTTTTCATAGAGAGACTTAATTTGTCTTTTAGTTCTCATGAAATCATCAGCCTATTTGAGTCTTTCCTTTAATTCATTGACTTTAGAGTTTGACTGTTCAAGATCCTCAAGGGTAGTCTTGAGTTGCTCCCTTAAACCATATGCATCCATTTGGACTCCCAGATCTTCCTCAAGATGTTAGGCTCTGTTAGGAGGAACTTAGCTCTGATACCAATTGTTGATAACTGAGAGGGGGGGTGAATCAGTTATCCTAATTATTTCTTCTTTCTAAACTTTCTTATTAATCAATGCAGCATTAATTCAAACAAGTAAACATTACCATGAAATGGAAAAACACATGACATAGTATTTTTGATGTGGAAACCCTATTAAAGGAGAAAACCATGGGGTGATTAAGCCAAAGATTATTCTCTGTTAGAAGAATAAGGAAATACAAAAATGGCACTTGCCAATTAGGGCTCACTGCCCAAGCACACTGCCTACAAGGAGACACACTGTCCTCAAAAGAATGTTATACAATACTTGAACTGATTGGAAGCATCCACATATGCTGGAGTTCAGTTCTGGTTAGGCTCAGTACACTGATCTGCTGCACTTCATCTTTCCTCTTCTCTTATGTTGCTTTCCTTTCACATACCAGGCCTTCCTTACTACTTCTACTCTACTCTGCTTTTATTCACATATCACATATCACCACAACACTTCTCACAACTAAATCCATCCTATATATATCCGCACAAGTGATTTCATTATCTTTCTAGTCAGCACTCAGAACAGTCAATCTTCTCACAAACTCTGTTCTGTCAGCTGAATCTTTGCACATCAAGTAATGCGAATCAAGCATATACTTGTAGAAATTATTAATCATGTCTTCATAACCTTTACCACCATCAGAAATGCATTCAAAAAATATTCTGATGTTCAATCAGTCAGTTCTTCCTCTGTTCACACTATCACTTAGGAATCCGGTACTCAACTATTAATATCTTTTTCCTTGTCCATCACCAGAGGCTAAATCCTTGGAATCTACTACTCAAGGTAGTCATCTTGACTTTCCCAAATCTGCACTTCACCAAGATACTTCCTCTAAGAGATCTAGACCTGTCTGTTGGACCTTGCCACAAGCTCTGTTCTTGTTTACCAGACCTCAACAATCTTCATTCTGACTTCTAGTAGAGACACACCATGTCTTGCGGATGTGTGGGATGAACTTTTTTGCCATCAATGACAACAATCATGAATCCATATAGTGTCTCTTGCTAACAATTTATTCATATTTTGTCTACTCCTCCTTTATAATTTATTAATGTTCCCAAGGCTTATTGATGGTGGATTGTAATGTAAAAGCACACCTAACTACCTTAAATGAGGACTCTTTGACGCCTCATTTGGCTATCTATAAAGGAATGTTATGTTTCATTGGAGGTTGTTATTGACTTGGGGATTTTGCTAATGAAAATACAGGGCACTTTTGGAGGTTGGCTTAATCTTGAATTGTGATTTTATTTTCTTGTAATGTTAAATGCATGTTTTCATTAAGCATTTTATCAGTTCTGATTGAGTTTATATGATAAATGCTATTTGCATGTATTTCTATTGGTTGTCTTCTGTGTTATCTACACTCTTCTTTTGAACAAAGATACTAAGGGTTTCTAAGTTCTTGAATACACATTTGCTCTATTGTATATCTAGTTTTCTATTTCTAATTAAGGATTAGATTAAAATAATCTAAATTAGATATGGGGAAGGTTGTGTGATAGCAAGGATATTTGTAAGAAGAATCAACAAAAACACTTGATGGAACCATATAAAAAATTTCATAGTTCTGATATTTTTGTCCTTAGGCTTATGTCATTAGGTTAGAAGATTTCTAGGCTTAGGGTTCTTTGCATACCAAAAGAAGTGTTAAACCATAAACCCCCATGACAAAGTAAAATGTAAAGGTCACATTCATTATATTTCTTTAGTGATCACTTATCTACTATTACCGAGAGTTTAAGTTGCTTCCTTATGTCCCCCTGAATGTTATTTGACTGGCCCCTCGCCATACAGTTACCATTTCTAGCCTGCGCCCAGAAAAAATTTATTTTAAAAGAAATTGACCCATTGGCCCCCTTTTTACTAGAAGGTAAAAGATATTTTTAAAAGCATATATGCCACGTGGTCCAGTCCTACTAATTCTTTTTTTGACAGGTGGTGATAGTGGATTCATTTCCACCAATCCACCAGCAATGAAATATTGATGGAGTTGGCGCCTACAGAACTATAGAAAGGGTGACAATTGGTTGGTGGTTATCAAGGAAGCAAAGATGGTGGGCCTTAGGCAATATAAAATGGTTTCTTTATATTTCTAGCATTCTACCATACTTCACCAAAGGGTCTTTCTAGGCGATCACAAAATGACAGAATATTGACACATGGTTTCTGAAGGATGGGACTAGTGCATTAAATAACAAGGACCTGACGTGTCATAGTCCTATGGGACGTGACCACTTGTTGGAGAGTTGTCATGTTCACATACAACTGTTCTAATAGTCATCCACCATTCCACCGAGATCATATCTCTGGTGATATCCTTCAAGTGTGGAATTGTAGATGTTGTCTTAACTATATTGCAAAGAGGATATTTTCTCAAGATCATGGTTGGGAGAGCTATCCAAGTGGCAGGTCATCATTGGGAAAAGAAAATAATACCCTCCCACTACGTAAAAGGTTAGATCAATGTCATTGAGTCAAGCTAGCTAGGATCATGATCGATGGCCAAAATTCAAAAGTGTGACAAAAATGAGTTGGCATTGGATTTGACAAGGCTTCATTACAAGCATTAACTACTTAGGCATGTGCAAAGTCTTCATCACCACCACTACGAAGGAATTTACTAAGAGAAAGATTTAGCTTATGCAGGCTTGACCTTTGGGAATCTGTGCTTCTACCAGGAATGACATTTCATCTGCTATGTGATGAAATTTGACATGTGACAGTGCTAAATTGAGGAAATCAAGACACCTGACCTAGCATTTTCAATGCAAGAAGTGATGTTCTCAGTTATACAGAATTACGAGATCCAATTTTTCTATTCATTTATGATAGGAATACTTTGAAATGACTGGAATTTATTAGACCAAAGATGTGTGGATGTATTCTTGCATCCTGGAATTTCTATAAATAGGCAGTTGTTGGTGTTAGCCCTTATGATGTTTAAAACGTGCTGACAATATGACTCTCCCCTGCTCCTGTGTGTTCTATTTGCTCCCCTGTTCTATCAGATTCTCTTCCTTGCTCTCATGGCTATTAACTTGTCCTTAGAGAATTAGGAGGCTTGGAGTTTTTCCCTTTGGAATAGGTGGTGCAAGGAAAATTTGGGAATAGTACCAATATTTTACAAATCTCTATGAGCTTTTCTTCTTCCTATTGCTTCATCCAGATTTGGACCGCGGGTTTTAATTTCTAGATTCCAGTCATTCCTTATGTCTGTGGTTTGGTAGATTAGAATCAAGTGCAGAGGGAAATCATTTCTCTCTCTGCCTTAATCCCTCTTCTACTTTTCCTAACAAAGCATCATCTTTAATAGTAGGGATGTTTCCTCTCTGGATGTAGCATATAAAGACAGAGTGCTCCCATTTTGTTGTTGTTATTGTTCCCCTCGCTAGATGGATGGCATTGCCACATCTAGCCTGATGTGATTTCATCTACTTTCTATCTGGTTGAGTTGGTTGGTGACCACTCAATTATGAAAGAGGAATCACATCCTTGCAAATGACAACAGGCATAAAGCAAAGAACTCCAGTTAATGGGGTTTTTTTTCCTGATATTGTCGCTTGTAGTCATTCCCAATTGATGTGGATAAGAAGGGCAGTGAATGCTCCTATAGAACAAAAAGGTGGCATATGAATGGTATGTGAGCTCTAACATCATCTAGCAAATAGCCCCCCATCAACATCATGACCTGTTTTGCCCACCTAAATTGAGAGGACATGTAGTTTGAATATGGGTGTACCTAGGCATATACCATGGAAACCAAGCATACATTTGTGAAGTGATTACACTGGCCTCCTCTCATAGCTTCATCTTTTGGTTACTCAAATTTGTAACTTCTTTTGTCTTGAAGCTTGAAGCTTGTTTGCTCCCTTATCTCTATAAAAGGGGATTCAGGGCTTGTGAAAATTATTGGTTCAAGGTCATGTCTCCAGACTTAGTCTGAAATATGGGATTGATCTGGTTAAGGAGGAGTTGTAAATAGTTTGTTTTCTGCAAATAGAATCAGTCATCTATTTTCAAGTCTTCATTCTAAGTTTTAAGATGTCTTGATAGAACTACAAAGGTTGTGTTGTAATTTACTGAATAGTTTACTTTACAAATCCTGTTGAGTCTTGAAGTGTACTGTCTCCTACTTCATGTATATAGTTCTACATTTATGAATATATATTTGACTAAGGATCATTTTTATTCATCATCAAAGTCTTTCCTGTGTTTGCGTATTTTTCTTGTGGCATTTACTCAAGTAGTAAAATAAATGGCTACAAGAGAATATTAAATGCAGTATTGGTTTACATGGATAACTAAGCATGGTTAACTCCAAGACTAGTAAAGTATTTTTAATGTAAGGCATTATTATATCTTTATAGTAAACTAAGTTTTATTACATCATAGTTTTTTTAAGTTTCTACGAGTTTCTTGACTCTATGGCCCTTAAATAGGCACTGATCTGTTCATGAATACTGTACTAAGCTTACACCCCTTTAATCATCCTCATCATTTTAATGGAATCAACACATTTTCCCTTCTAGCAATAGGTTTTAGAAGTTAAGTTCATTTTACATGTTCCTCTGCAAAGAATAGGATTAAAGCTTAATAATATAGCCCATCTCTTTACTTATCAGACATTCTTTAAGCAATCTAGAAGGAACACATTTGTTATAAGAATAGTGTTATTGAGCAAGTATCTTAGGGATCCCCCATCCATTTGAGTAGAACATTGTTTTCCCCAAAAGAGAAAGATCCAAAATAGGAACACCCTCCTTGGTTTCATAGAGCCTAAAGTGCAGAGGAAAGAGGGATTGAAAACCCCAATTTCTTGTTCGTTGGCCAATCCCTCGAGGTAGATCAGTTATTAGAAAAGGCTATTCTATAGATCTATTTTCCTTGAGATTAAGTTGGGAATTTAAAACAACTAATAGATTGGCGACTCTACTGGGATTAAAATAAGAGTTGTGTCTTATCCTAAAAGTATATATTCCCTTGCAATTGCCAACATTCTTATAGCTAAGGATCAAGAAGCTTCTATCTAGTTGAGCCACCCACATATTTGTGACTCTATTAGAATATGAAGGTAAAACTATGTTTTATCCTAGGGTCTTAGCTAAATTAATCCCCATATATGTTGAAGAGTCAGAGGTTAGATTGTTATGTTCCTTACATGAAACGGATGGTGACTCTACTATTTTTAATTCACAGTTGAGATAGATACAAATTGTAATGAAACAACTTGCACAATATCTGAATATAATAGTAAATATGCTGCAAATACTTGATAATAATATGCCACTTCGAGGGGGCAACCTCCAAAACCACTTCGAGGGGGATACCTCCAATAGTCTTCAATGAGAACACAATACTGAATATATGATGAAATAAGACTCACTACCTCCTATATATACCTATTTATGCCTAGGATATCACCTAGGCCGACTTAGATGGGCCTATATAAGCCTTAGGCCAACCTAAACAACTAAATAACAATAAACTAATGATAATATGACTTAATTAAGAGTTAAGATAGCCACAAGCCGACTATTCATAACCCTATAGACACTATAGGATTAAGGGCGTAGCATGCCCCCCCTCTTCAAAGAAGCATTGTCCTCAATGCTAACCAAATGTGGATGCTTTTGAATGAATTCCTCATTCTCCCATGTAGCTTCCTCCACTGGAGAGTTTTTCCATTTAATTAGATATTCTATGATTTCCCTTGTCCTCAGCTTCTTGGTGCGTGTTTGAATAATTCTCTCAGGATCCACAACTATTCTTCCCTCTTCATCAAGCTCAGGTAACTTAGTCTGTGCTACCACTTTATTCCCAATAACCTTCTTCAAGCAGGAAACATGAAAAACTGGATGAATTTTTGTTGATATGGGCAGCTCCAATTTATATGCTACATTGCCAATCTTCTGCAACACCTTATAAGGACCATAGTACTTGGGTGCCAGCTTGTTAGCTTTATGTTGTTGTTTTAGAGACATTTGCTTGTATGGTTGTAGTCGCACAAAGACCCAATCTCCCACTTCAAAAGTTCTTTCACAACGGTGTTGATCAGCTTGTTGCTTCATTCTGTTTTGTGCCATTGCCAAGTTCTCTCGAAGACTCGCCAATACCTCTTGCTGATGATGGATGTGTTCTTCGACTGTGTGAACCTTTGGTTGTACCCGCAATGAAGAGATGATTGATGGTGGGTGGTAACCATATAGTGCTAAAAATGGAGACATCTTGGAAGAAGTATGGAAAGAAGTGTTGTACCACCATTTTGCTAGTGGTAGCCATTGCACCCATCTCTCTTGTTTATCTGAAGCAAAACAACAGAGATAGCCTTCCAAGCATTTGTTGACCACTTATGTCTGTCCATCTGACTGGGGGTGATATGATGAACTACGAGCAAGCTGAGTGCCCAAGCATGAAAACAAGTCAGTCCAAAAATTACTTGTAAATATAGGGTCACGATCACTGAATATAACTTTCAGAGTCCCATGCAGTTTCTGAATAGTATTCATAAAAGCTATTGCTACAGTGCTTGCTGCCAATGGTTGTGCCAAAGCACAAAAGTGACCATATTTGGTGAGACGATCCACAACAACCATGATGACATTTTTTCCTTCAGATCTAGGCAAACCTGTGATGAAATCCATAGATACCTCCTCCCACCTTTGACTTGGGATACATAAGGGTTGTAGAAGACCTGGAGTCTTAACTGTCTCCCCTTTATGTTGTTGACATACCATGCATTTAGCTACAAATTTTTGAACATCCCCTTTCAGCCCTTCCCAAAAGAAATCTTGCTTGATTCTATGATAAGTTTTGAGGAATCCTGAGTGCCCACCTATTGGAGAAGCATGTAGTTCTTCCAACACCTTAAGCTTAAGAGTTGAATTCTTGCAAAGGTATAACCTCTCCTTGTACCATAAAATATTTCCTTTCCATGAAAATTTGTCAAACACACTTGATTCCTGTTGGAGTTTCTCAATGAGCCTTAGAGTATCTATGTCCTTCTCCCACTCTTCTCTTGCCTCATTTACCCAGTCTGCTTGTAACATGGAAATGGCAAATAAAAATGACTCTGTGGGTTCATCACGCCTTGATAGAGCATCAGCCACAACATTCTCCTTGCCTTTCTTATATATGATCTCAAAGTCATATCCCAACATCTTTGTGACCCATTTTTGTTGTTCTTTAGATGATAACCTCTGTTGCAAGAAATATTTGAGACTATCATGATCTGTCTTGACCTTAAAGTGTCGTCCCATTAGATAAGGTCTCCATTGTTTGACTGCATGCAAGATAGCCAACATTTCTTTCTCATAAACTGGCTTCAACAAATTCTTACCTTTGAGTTGGCGACTTTCAAATGCTATGGGTTTTCCTTCTTGTATAAGTACTGCTCCTATTCCATGTCCGGAAGCATCACATTCAACAACAAATGTTTTAGAAAAATCTGGGGTAGCTAGGACTGGAGTTGTACACATGGCTTCCTTTAGTTTCTCAAATGCCCTTGTCGCCACTTCATTCCATTGGAAAGCATCCTTCTTTAACAAGGATGTGAGAGGAGATGCTATGCTACCATAATTCTTTACAAATCGGCGATAATACCCTGTAAGCCCTAAAAAACCTCGTAAGTTCTTAAGGGTCTTAGGAATTTTCCACTCTACAATTGCTTGGATCTTATGAGGGTCCACCTTGACTCCCTCATGTGACACAATGTGACCAAGGTACTCCACTTCTTTGACACCAAAGATACACTTGGATGGTTTAGCATACAACTGATTCTGCTTCAAAATGTCCAACACTTGATTTACATGTTGCAAGTGTTCCTCCCATGTTTTACTATATATTAAGATGTCATCAAAAAATACCAAAACAAATTTCCTCAAAAATGGCCTGAAGATAGAGTTCATTAAACTTTGAAATGTTGACGGTGCATTAGTGAGACCAAAAGGCATTACCAAAAATTCATAGTGGCCCTCATGGGTTCTAAAAGCTGTCTTATGTACATCCTCATCTCTAATTCTAATTTGATGATAACCAGAACGGAGATCAAGTTTTGTAAAATAAATAGCACCATTAAGCTCATCTAACAAATCATCAATTACTGGAATAGGAAACTTATCTTTTATGGTGAACTTGTTAAGCTCTCTGTAATCTGGACACATCCTCCACGTTTCATCCTTCTTACGCACCATTACCACAGGAGATGAGTAAGCACTTTGACTATGCCTGATAATGCCTGCTTCTAGCATCTCTTGAACTATCTTCTCAATCTCACTTTTTTGAGCATATGGATATCTGTAAGGCCTAATGTTGGGTGGTTGGCTCCCTAGTACTAGTTGAATGGCATGATCATGATCTCTCCTAGGAGGCAATCCTTTTGGCATCTCCCCAAAAACTATAGAATGCTTATCTATAATTGCTTGTAGATCCAATGGTGTAGAAGCCTTTGAGTGATATGCTTCTAATGAAAATAATTGGGCTACCATCCCATCTACCCCCTTCTTCAACATCTTTTGCATTTGGTAAGAACTTACTATCTGTGGTGACTTTGCACGCATCCCTCGTAATTCTATTGTTCTTCCCTCTGATTGAAAGTGCATGAATAGTTCTTGGAAGTTCAATTCAATTGTTCCCAAAGTGGTAAGCCACTGTACTCCCAAAACAATATCTGCCGCACCCATTGAGATAGCATACATTGGACAATTAAGATGATAATCTCCCATGGATAATTTAATGCTATGGCATTTTCCTGAACAACTAACAGTACCACCATCTGCAATCAAGACCTGAAATTCTGGAGCTGGATATATAAAACAATTTAAACGAGTGGCCAACTTTTTGTTGATGAAGTTATGAGTGCTACCTAAGTCTATCAACACTGTTACTTTTTCTTTCTTTAAGAAACCCACTACCTTAAGAGTTTGTGGGGTACTAAAACCTGAAAGTGCATGGCAAGAAATTATTGGTTGAGTATCTCTTGACTCCTCCTCAATCTCATTGTCACTCTCTACTATTGGTACCTCTTCTTCTTCCTCACTTGGCCCTTCAATATAGAACAATTTCTTTTTAGTGCATTTGTGTCCTCTACTATATTTTCTATCACAATTAAAACATAATCCTTTTGCTCTCTTCTCTTCGATTTGTTGTGGTGTTAGCCTAGTAGGTTGTGGAAGTGACTGTGTAGGAGTGCTTTTATCTCTTATGTTTATAAAACCTTGCCTTTTATTAACCATAAATTTTTCCTCTACTTGCCTTGCCATAATCATTACCTCTAAGATGGAATTTGGACGGAACATGCGTACCTCATATTTAATGTGATCCTTTAAGCCACCAATGAATAGCTCCAACAAATTTTCTGTAGACACATTTTCCACTCTTAAAGATAAAGTACGAAATTGATGAATGTAATCCTTGACCATACCTGTTTGCCTTAATTTGGTAATTTGGCTGAAGTAGATATCCATAAGATTTTCACCATAATGAGTAATGAGTTCTTCTTGGAAAACCGACCAAGTGACAATGCATCCTTTTGCTTTCTTTTCTTCACATAGCCAATGATACCAAATGAATTGATCAGGTTCCAAGTATAAGGAAGCCATGGCCACCTTTTGTTGACATGGAACATGGTGGATATCAAAGAATTGCTCCATTTGACAAAGCCAATTGGTAGGATCTTGACCATCAAACTTTCGCATATCCAACTTTGGTGTGAAATTCCTTGCCATAAAATGAGTGGTGTGATGATCCATCTTGAGATTTGATTCAAACCCAAAAACACCCTTCCCTTTTGTAGAATCCTCTTCCTCCACATCGTGGTGTTGTGACTGCTTATGTTTGGAAAGTATCTCCAGAATTTTCTCAATATCACATGACTTTGCCAACCCTTTCATTTGTTCATCCATAATGTACAAGATTTCACCTTTCATCTTGCTATTTTCTTTATGAATAAGTTCAAGTATATTTTCATATTCTTTTTTATCAACATCCTCATTTTCCACCTCCTCCTTGCCTGGAGTTTTTCCCGGTGTGGTAACATTCTTTTTGCCCCTTGTTGAAGGACCCGTCATGATTGGAAAAAATAATTTTGAAATAAATCACACAAATGAAATGCAAATTCTCTAAAATTTTTACTGTAACTTACTAAGGCCAAGATACCACTTACCAAGAAAAAATTCCAAGAAATTAGCAAATTTACTGCCTTGAGAGCGAATTTGTTGCAAACCCTAATTTTTCAATAACTCGCTTATTTTTGCTCCAATTCCTCTGAAATCTGGACTGTCTCTTCTTTAATATTGTCTTCAAAAACCCTTTAAAAATCTTTCAAAAATTCGCTAAAATCTGAAAGTTATGCTCTTCCCAAAATCGCCTCCAATGATGAGAAAAATTTTTGCCTCTACGGTGCCAAGATCATGCTTTGATACCACTTGTAATGAAACAACTTGCACAATATCTGAATATAATAGTAAATATGCTGCAAATACTTGATAATAATATGCCACTTTGAGGGGGCAACCTCCAAAACCACTTCGAGGGGGATACCTCCAATAGTCTTCAATGAGAACACAATACTGAATATATGATGAAATAAGACTCACTACCTCCTATATATACCTATTTATGCCTAGGATATCACCTAGGCCGACTTAGATGGGCCTATATAAGCCTTAGGCCGACCTAAACAACTAAATAACAATAAACTAATGATAATATGACTTAATTAAGAGTTAAGATAGCCACAAGCCGACTATTCATAACCCTATACACACTATAGGATTAAGGGCGTAGCACAAATCTACTACATAAGTTTTATGTGCTAGAATGTTCTACATAACTCTACTATGAAACAAGATTCAAAAGTTGATTTTAGAAGGAAGCAGTAGGCTTTCAAAATTTATTCCTCTATAAGCAGAAGTGGTGACTCTATGAGAGAAGAGGTCTAGTGATACATTTTGGCGTTCTTGATTTTTCATAAAATAAAATAAAAAATTATACGAGCAGTAAAGGTTCTTTCAGGTAGTTTACAAAGATTCAAGAAACTTTTCTATAAATTTAAGATGTATACTCAGCAATCACACTTCTAGTAGACATGATATTTCCACAGTCCATGATGATCAAATTGTAAGTTTCTAGAAAACCTGTGTTGCTTTTTTTGTATCAATGTTTCGGATCACACTCCGTGTTGCATTTTGTATTCTTCTCTTATTTCTTGATGATGGATCATAGAGTGTGATCTGAAACGTTGATACAAAAAAAGCAACACAGTTTTCCAAGAAACTTACAATTTAATCACACTTCTTTTATCAAGGTGGATTTGTCATGGAAAGATATAAGGCTATTGACTTCAGTAATATTTGTGGGTTTCCAAACCATGTGCCTAATGAAGTTAGGGGTTAGATAATGAAGTTCAATAATGACAGATCCAAAATAGCTAGCAACCATTTACAATAATTTTGTGACTTAATGGGAGATTCTAAAATAGATCATGAGGATGTTGTCATAAAGTTGTTTGTTCAAACTTTTAAAGGTGAAGTTAGAGATTGGTTTGCATGTTTACCCAATCAGTTTATTTTTTCAAGGCAAGATTTAAAGTTTGCTTTTATGGAACAGTTTGGGGAAAGAATAGATGTCAGTATATTGATTAAAGAGCTCATGCAGATTGGGAAAAAATATAAGGAATCAATCCTAGCTTTCAATTTAAGATTTTCCAAAATAGTGAGGGATATTCCTGAAAATATTAGACCTAATGAGGCTATGTGTTTGATTATATATCTAGGTGCATTCAATGAAAAGGATAGTTATCGACTAAGAGATAGGAACCCTACTACTATGATGCAAGCATATTCTTTGGCTATGAGTATAGAAAATAATTTAAAACATACAAGGATTAAAGATTGTGAGTTTATGGGAAATAGTTATAAGAGGAAGAATGGATCCATCTGGTCCCCCATTTTCCAAGGGGGAGGCAAACTAGACAATTCAAATAAACCCATGTTAGATCAATCAATACATAAAACTTAGTTTACTGAAAGGGGTAGGGATTGTGATCAAAACATAAGAGTTCAAAGTCTATATAATCTTGCTGCTCATTCTTCCCCTTATTATCAGAATAAAAGGAAATCACTAGAACCTTATAGGGAAACTTATGAGATAATTGATACCTAGGTGCATAAAAAAATATCAATTAAGGAGATTCCTCTGTCTTATGAATATGTGGAAAGTTGTGAGGATATGTCCCCTATTTATGAAGATGTATATCTTGTATCAAATGACAAGATTTCATCTCCTAGAGAGATAGCTTGTCTTGAGTCTAAACATCAGGAGGGATTGGTTCTTACCAATAGTACAAAAAGTGGTAAGCAGTTATCAAAATGCTCACACCAGAGTTGTGGAAGCTTTGAGTCAGATAATGATGCAGGCTATCAGGACATTGATATTGGAGAGTGTGCAAACACAATGCATATAAGAGATAACCCACTTTTTGATGAGCCTATGGACTTATCAGCAATAAAAGGTATGGATCCTTATGAATGGATCAAGACCTGGATGATTCCCAATCCCCTATTCACCATCAAATGGAATGGCCAATTCAAAAATTGGAAAATAAAATCAGAGTGTTAGATTTTAAAGAAGAAACTGAGTATGATTGTTTTAGGTTTGACACTGAATCATTGAAATCTAAAAATTCCCTCACTAATAACTATGAAATGGATTATGATTGCTTTTATTTTCCAGATGTATGCAAAAAATAGAAGTCATAGAATAATAGTTATCTCAAGTGGTTGGATATAATTGAACTAGGTGTTGACTCTCTTTTTAACAACATTTTTCAAATATCTATGGTTTGGAGCAATTGGGAAGACTCTGAAGAAAATAATTGTCCAAAAGGGTACCCAAGTATCTATGATAGAAACAGGTTAAATTTCAATGAAGTTTTTAGAAGCAGCCTAATGAAGTCACTAGAGAACAAAATGTTTGATAGAGGTAGGCTCAACTTTCTCTCTACATAATGGCCTGGGGCTATTATGTCTTTGGTTTGCTCCTCCAGAGTTTTTCTGAGATCTCACCCTATTCAAGTTGAATAGGCATCCCCAACTAGAGCCACTGATGGAACCATATAAAATTTTCATAGTTATTATATTTTTGTCCTCAGGCTTATGTCATTAGGTTGGAATATTTCCAGGCTTAGGGTTCTTTGCATACCAAAAGAAGTCTTAAACCCTAAATCCCCATGCCAAAGTAAAATGTAAAGGTCACATTCATTATATTTCTTCAGTGACCACTTATCTCCTATTACCAAGAGTTTAAGTTGCTTCCTTATGTCCCCCTAAATGTTATTTGACCGACCCCTCACTATACGGTTACCATTTCTAGCCCGTGCCTAGAAAAGATTTATTTTAAAAGAAATAGACCCATTGGCCCCCCTTTTCCTAGAAGATAAAATATATTTTTAAAAGCATATATGCCAAGGTCCAGTCCTACTAATTCTTTTTCTAACAAGTGACGATAGTGGATTCGTTTCTGCCAATCCGCCAGTAATGAAATATTGATGGAGTTGGCACCTACGGAACTACGGAAAGGGTGACAACTGGTTGGTGGTTATCAAGGAAGGAAAGATGGTGGGCCTTGGGAAATATAAAATGGTTTCTTTATATTTCCAGCATTCTACCATACTTCACCAAAGGGTCTTTATGGGTAATCACGGAATGACGAAATCTTGACACGTTGCTTTCTGAAGGACAGGACTAGTGCATTAAATAATAAGGACCTAACATGTCATAGCCCTATGGGACATGACCACTTGTTGGAGAGTTGTCCTGTTTGCGTACAATTGTTCTAATGGTCATCCACTATTCTGCTGAGATCATATCTCTAGCCATATCCTTTGAGTACGGAATTGCGGATGTTGTCTTAACTATACTGCAAAGAGGATATTTTCTTGGGATAATGGTTTGGAGATCTATCCAGGTGGTAGTTCATCATTAGGAATAGCAAAAAATACCATCCTACTATGTAAAAGGCCAGATCAGTGCGTTGAGTCAAGCCAGCTAGGATCGTGATCAATGGCCAAAATTCAAAAGTGTGATAGAAATGATTTGGCGTTGGATCTGATGATACTTCATTACAAGCATTAACTTCTCAGGCATGTACGGAGTCTCCATTGCCGCCACTATGAAGGAATTTACTAATAGAAAGATTTGGCTTATGCAGGCTCAACCTTTGGAAATCCATGCTTCTACCAGGAATGACATTTCATCTGTTGTGTGATGAAATTTGACATGTGATAGTGTTAAAATGAGGAAATCAAGACACTTGACCTAGCATTTTCAATTCAAGATGTGATCTCAGTTATATAGAATTACAAGATCCAATCTTTCTATTCATTTATGATAATCTTCAAAAGATTTCTATTTATGATAGGAATGCTTCAAAATGACTAGAATTTATTAGACCAAAGATGTGAGGATGTATGCTTGTATCTTGAAATTTCTATAAATAGGCAATTGCTGGTGTTACCCCTTATGATATTTAAAACATGCTAACAATATGGCTCTCCCCTACTCCTGTGTGTTCTAGTTGCTCCCCTATTCTATCAGATTCTCTTCCTTGCTCTCATGGCTATTAACTTGTCCCTACAAAATTAGGAGACTTGGAGTTTTTCCCTTTGGAATAGGTGGTGCAGGGAAAATTTGGGAATAGTAGCAATATTTTACAAATCTCTATGAGCTTACCTTCTTCCTATTGCTTCATCTAGATTTGGACCGTGGGTTTTAATTTCTAGATTCCAGTCATTCCTTATGTTTGTGATTTGGCAAATTAGAATCAAGTGCAAAGGGAAATCATTTCACTCTCTTCCTTAATCCCTCTTCTGTTGGAAAGAGACACTACTACACATGATAGGTGTTGTCATTGATGGCAACTAAGTCTATCTTACACATCTACATTACATAATTTGTTCATACCGGAAGTCAGAGTGAAGATTTGTCTAAGTTTGGGTAGTCAAAAATAGAGCATTTGACAGGGTCTAGTATCTTGGTCCGGATCTCTCTGGTGGTAAATCACAATGTGTTGTAGATCTGAGGGAGTCATAAGGATTGTCAAGACTATCTAAATCCAAAAATTTATCCTCCAGTGATGAAGGATTCAAAAGTTATAAGCATCTAAGTATTGGGTTCCAGTTAGTCAATACAGTTAGAAGAAGAACAAGTTGACCTCGTATTTGATCTTGGTCCGGATGAAGAAAAGTTGTTGGTTAAGTAAATTGTGATAATTAGTGGTATTGGCCAATATGATTGATGATTTGAGAACACAATTTTTTGGTCTGCATCATTGTTTGAGCATGGATTCAGCCAACAGAGCAAAGTTCTTAATAAATGTTCTAAGTTTTCTTGAAGCCAACTACAATTGATTGAATTTCTTGATGCAAATATATATAGCTGATGGATTTGAGTGTTTTGGGGTATGAAAGTGATGGGATGATGGAGTAAGTGTTAAAAGGGCAGAAAGAAGTGTGAATGTGAAGATCTAAGCTCATATTATGGCCGAAGAGTGAAATAGGGCAGAGTAAGGATGAAATGTGTAAATTAGTATTCTAAGCTTAACTAGAACTAAATTTTTGCATTAGTAGATGCTATTCTTCAACTCAAACATTTTGTAATCTTCTTGTAATTATTTTGGTAGGCAGTGAGCCTCTTGGAGAAGTGTGCCCTGAAGGCATGTTCTTTCCCCATTTGTGATACTTTTAATAGAGTATAAATTCTTGTGGGTTAACCCCCACTTTGGTTTTTCCCTTAACCGAGCTCCCACATAAAAATCCTGGTGTCATGTGTGTTGATTTGTTTTTGTTCATGTGCTATTGATTCATGCTTTCATGGTTATATCACTCATCTATTAATAAGTGGTAAATAAGTTTAAGTTACAACAAATGTTAAAAGCTTTTGTGACAACTGATTCACCCCCCTCTCAGTTGTCTACCCTATTCTCAACAATTAGTATCAGAGCCTAGTTCCTTAGAATAAGTTTAACAGCTTGAAGAAGATTTGGGAAGGTATTTTTAATGGGTTCATTCAAATATTCTGATGGCATCCATGAACAACTCAAACTTGTTTTAGAAGATCTTGATCAGTCTAGAGAAAAAGTAAAATAACTACAAGAGAACTTTAAAGATGTTGAAGACTTCATTAAGACCTTAAAAGAAAAATTGAGTAAATCTAATGAAAAGAGGAAGAAGCTACTTCTTCAACTAGCAAATCAGAATGAAGATAATGACATGGATGAGGCCCCGAAAGAGAAGACAAATGAATGTGAGAAGTTAGCTAAAGAAGTTGTTGTCCTAAACCATGAGATGGAATCTAGGGTGATGAGGCTAACCAAGGAAATTGAAGAAAGGAAGAAGACTGAAGAAAAAATGAATCAATCTCTGAAAGAAAGAACTAAAGAATGCTGTAGATTGGACAAAATAATTGGCCATCTAGAGTCTGATCTACATGAAAGCGGGGACAATGAGGAAGAACTTGAAAGGAAAACTATCATTCTCAAACATGACCCAGAAGTTACAAATGAATACAAGGAGAAATTCAAGATAAGATCAACTAAACTTGAGGTGTTGCTTGATAGTCGGAAGAAGGCAGATGATAAACATGTTCTTGGGTATGAGAAAAGTGAAAGCTCTAGATCTAGACAAAGAAATTGTCAATTGAGGAATGAGAGAAACAGACCAAGAAGACCTCTTGTAAGACAACCTAATGCTCAAATTTACCCATCTTTCAATGGAAATTGTTTCAATTGCAATAAATTTGGTCATAAAGCTACTCAGTACAGAAGTAGAGTAAATCAAAGTGGTCCATCCTTCTCCGGTCAATGGTTCAAGTGTAAGAGGTATGGTCATAGATCTAATGAATGCAGACGTATGATAATGAATAACTCTAACAATAGAGAAAATGACAATTCTTTCAATGGCAAATGATGGCTAATTAGTGCAGATCAAGAGGAAATCAATCAAATGGGCAAAGAAATGTTGTGTGCTTCAATTGTAATCGATCCAGTCATATTGTAAGATTATGTAGAAGTAGGAATAATGAAAGAAGAGGTCCAATAAATAGAAAACCAGATGAGTAGAGACAAGAAAAAAGGCAAGGGCAAAATTGATGTAAATGAGATCCAAAATGAAATGAACAAGACATGGGTGAAGAAAGATGCAAAGAATGAAGGTGATGGGTCCACACTAGAATCTAGTGCTGATAATTCCTCCGGGAATTGAAGTGGGAGCTCTGGCTCAGGGGGAGCTGCATTGAAAATCAAATTCCCTAGCTAGTAAATGGGTGCCTGAATCTGGCACAATGAATGAAGATAGAGAAGCCTATTACAAATCTGTTGAAGCAAATTTTGGAAGAAAATAAGCAAATGTGATTGATTGCAGAGCAATCATGTAGAAATAGTGTGACCGGATGTATTAGGGTGGAGCATTTATTACAATGACAAATTAGGTTTTACAGAGGATAAAAATTCATTCATTCAATCATTTAGATCACTTTGTATTTGAAGAGAGTGAGTAGAAGAGCACTTCAGCTAAGATTTCAAGGATTTGAAGTGCAACTAGTGAATTCATTAGCTAACCATAATTCTATGGAAGAAAAAGGTATTTTTCTGCAAAGCTTTGAACTTGTAATCTTTTGCAATGGCTACACTGTTGGTTGTTGATATTACTAAAAGGCCTTGACCCAAATTCAAGAAGCATCCACACAAATCAGTAGAAGTCGACCCATTAGGTGTATTTTCAAATGTTTTGTATGGTGTATTACATGTTGAAGATATTAGGGCCTATATTCATGCGAGCATAGATGAATTTGGGGACTCAAGGTTTTTGGATTTGTTCAAGAATCATCTAAGGGATGAAATTCATGGTCTTAAACCTAAGTATAAGGCACTACATGATAAACATCTCATTTAGATTATAAGGTTTCCATCCTTTGATGAAGATGAATGGGTCTGGTATGTTTTAAGCTGAATGCATGATGAGTTTTTGTGGATAATGAAACCCTTCAAGATCACCAAGGATGCCATCAAGGCTGTGACAGGGTTAAACTCATCTGGTGGACTGCCAATGTTGAAAGCAGTAAATAATCAAATAGTAACTGATGCTATCAGTTCAAGGTTTGACAAAAGGGCAATGACAATAAATGACATCACTGATTTGGATCTCAAATTTTCTTCAATGGTGATTGGATAAAAGATTTCTCATTCCAACAGGGATAATTCTATATCTGGTATAGCTATCTATGTAGCTTATAAGATGTTAAGAGAGAATGATGATTATGACTTGTGTGAGTTGCTACAGAACCAGCTGATGAAAAATTTGAATAAAGTTAAGAAGGATAAAAAGAATACCTTCAAATATGGTACACCGGTCTTGTGTTTGTTCTTCTATTTCTTGAATGAGTTACTCGACAAGAAAAGCATGTGTTGGACTAATGATAAACCTGTTGCAATATAGATAAGGAAGCACTTGAATAGTATTGGAGACTCCAATGTCCAAATGACTGCTCTTTGGGGTTTCTTCAAAAAATTTCAAAACATGATGCATTCAAGGGAGAGAATTCCTACATCTATGGTTGAAAAATACAAGGATACAATCTGCTTTATGGTGGATATAGATTAGTGTTTAATGGAAGTTGTTGAACCAAGAACAGTATGGATCATGCCCATGGGGTATGAGGTTGATGAGAAAGTATTGGATATGTATGCTCAACACCTTTTGAGCAAGCCAAAGGATGCAACAGTTCAAAGATTTGGGACATATAAGGAGCTAAGTTTGAAACTGTATGTTGAGCTCAGAGAACCTGAAATCAAGAGGAAAGTTCAAAAGCAAGTAGAAATGTATGTTGAGAGCATTGACATAACTAAGGAAGCTGTGAATTAGAATAGAGAAAGGATAGAAAAAGCTGAGAAGGAGAAGCAAGATAAGAAACAAGGAAGTGCTCCGGTAGAATCCTCCTCCACATCAAGGACTACTAGGAGCTCTATTGCTACCTCTATTCCCCCAAAATCTTTCAAACCTAAGAAATTGGAAGGCAAATCATCCAAAAAATAAGAGAAAATGGTGAAAACTAAGGCCTCCAGACATATAAAAGCATGAAAAATGATGAAGAAGAATATGATTCTGATGTTGAGGTCAAAGAGTTGAAGGCCTTAGGTACAAAAGCAGCCAAGGTATCTAAGGAGAAGCCTTCCTGAAGTATGAAGGTAAGTAAAAGATAAAAGACTAAAACCCAAGCTAGAAAATCCACTATCTATAGAAGAAATTTTGAATGTTGTGACGATTTAGGGGAATCTAAAACCCATAATGAAATACTATGACAATTTTGATAATACAAAAAAGAGAATTTTGGAGGATACCACAATAAAATACTTGAATACATTCAATAGATCTCTTGTGGAAATTTTATCTGAAATCCCTAAGAGTTTGAGTAACATTTTGGAAATAAGGAAAGAGGTTGCTAAAGCTAAAGATTTGGAGCTAAGGGAACATGTATTATCTAGATTATGTCTAGTGATCTCTAACAAAGAAGCAAATAATTTTTTTAAACAGGTCAAGAATGATTTCAGAAGCAAGACACGGATGAATAAGCTGATGATTGGAGATATAGATGAAGTTGTTAAAGAAACAAAACAAATTCTGAAGAAAGTACTGGACAAGAACAAGTTCTACGTGGTTATAGAAGAACCAGTTAATACTAAGGATGCATCAATTCTGAATGATGAAGAGCAACAGAAAAATAAGCAACAAACTGGACTAGATGATGACTCCTTTCTGGAAGAAGAAGCATTGAATAAAGAGGATAGAGAAATGATGGTGAAGTTGACTCTTCTATTCTAGATGTTGAGGAACTTGACAAAACTACCACTGAGGATACCTCAAATCCTCTAGAAAAGAATGTAGAGGATATTTCTGAGAAAGATAAAAGAAAGAATGCTTCTGATGAAGATGCATAGAAGGCAGAAGTAGAGAAAAAGAATGAAAGTAATGAGTAGAACATTGTGGTTGACTCTGAAAAGGGAGAAGATGGAGGCCCTGAAGAACACAAGTCTAAAACATCATTTTGGGCAAGAGATGCTACAGAAGCAATGAAACAAATTTTGGAAAATGATAAACTAGTTGTAGAAGAGTTGAAAGGTTCAATCAATTTGGATAGTCTTTCACCAATTCAAAAGATAAAGTGGGCCTCTCTCACACAAGCTAAGGCCAAAGAAGATATTTTGAAGTCTCACATAGAAAACAGTGAGCTACTTGGTTTGGCATCAGAGATTTTAGAGAAAATCATGCCAACATACCAGAAGGACTCATCAGCTTTCCCCCTTTGGTCAATTAAAGAACTTGATAAATTCTATAAGTATTCATTTTGAATCTCTTGAAAAGTCTGCAGAGGTCAAGGTTCAAAATGAATTCAATGGTAAAAGATTTGATGCTCTAAAAGGGATGATTGGAGTAGATAGAATTGTACTGGATACCATTGTAAAGAGTATTCAAAATGCTATTATAGAATGAGGAAATGTATATAAATTTTGCTTATCTTGTCCTAAAGTTATAGAGAATATTGAAGATAAAATAAAGGAGTCTAAGCAAAAACTATCAAGTATATCCAAATCTTTTGATCCTTTGACAACATCAGTGGCAAGCAAGGAGTGTCAGGCAATCAACTTGATTGAATAAATAAAGAAATTTAAAAAAGAAAAGGAGAGCATTGAGAAAAGGATGTGTGAGCTTCGGGGACTGATTTCCCCCAAGTTGGAAGCAATGTTCAATACCATGACAAAAGCCCAAGCTGCTACTAAGTCAAGTGATCCTACTAACTTGTGGAAAGCAGAGTCTCAATAATTCTTATTTAGTGGTCACATATAAGTTTTGAATAGCATGAAGAAGAGTTGGGACAATGAGTTGGCGCTGTCGAAGAATGTCTTTGGTGATGTGTTCAAACTTATGTAAATAAGTCATAGGGTTGTTTGTATATATGCCCATGTAGATAAAATTTTTACATGAATTTTGGTATGCAGATCCCACCCTTTGATGTCAAAGGGGGAGTGAAGAGTAGTGAAAAATGAGGAATCTAGCAAAGGGGGAGCACTGGAGAACAGTGAAAAGCATAAGTGTACATAGTAAGGGGGAGTTGTTCTGACACTTGGTCATTTTTCACTAAGTGTTGCCATCAATGCCAAAGGGGGAGATTGTTGGAAAGAGACACTGCTATGCATGACAAGTGTTTTCATTGATGGTAACTAAGTCTATCTTACACATCCACATTACATAATTTGTTCATACCGAAAGTCAGAGTGAAGATTTGTCCAAGTCTAGGTAGTTAGAAATAGAGCATGTGACAGGGTCCAGTATCTTGGTCCAAATCTCTCTAGTGGTAAATCACAGTGTGCTACAGATTTGAGGGAGTCATAAGGATTGTCAGGACTATCTAGATCCAAAAATTTAGCCTCAGGTGATGAAGGATTCAAAAGTTATAAGCATCTTAGTATCGGGTTCCAGTTAGTCAGTACAGTCAAAAAAAGAACAAGCCGACCTAGTATTTGATCTTGGTCTGGATGAAGAAAAGTTGTTGGTTAAGCAATTTGTGATAATTAGTGGTATTGGACAACATGATTGATGATTTGAGAATACAATTTTTTGGTCCGCGTCATTGTTTGAGCATGGATTCAATCGACAAAGCAAAGTTCTTAATAAATGTTCTAATTTTTCTTAAAGCTAACTACAGTTGATTGAATTTCTTGATGTAGATATATATAGCCAATGGATTCGAGTGTTTTGGGGTATGAAAGTGATGTGATGATGGAGTAAGTGTGAAAAGGATAGAAAGAAGTGTGAAGGTGAAGATCTAAGCTCAGATTATGGTCGAAGAGTGAAACAGGGTAGAGTAAGGATGAAGTATGTAAGATCAATATTCTATACTTAATCGAAACTAAATTTTTGCATTGGTAGATGCTATTCTTCAACTTAAACATTCTGTAATCTTCTTGTAATCATTTCTGTAAGAAGTGAGCCTCTTGGAGTAGTGAGCTATGGGCAATGTGCCCTGAAGGCATGTTCCTTCCCCATTTGTAATACTTTTAACAGAGTATAAATTCTTGTGGGTTAACCCCCACTGTGGTTTTTCCCTTAACCGGGTTTCCACATAAAAATCCTGGTGTCATGTGTGTTGATTTGTTTTTGCTCATGTGTTATTGATTTATACTTTCATGGTTATATCACTCACCTATTAATAAATGGTAAAGAAGTTTAAGTTACAACAAAGGTTAAAATTTTTTGTGACAATTGATTCACCCCCCCTCTCAGTTGTCTACCCTATTCTCAACACTCTTCTACTTTGCCTAACAAAGCATCATCTTTAATAGTAGGGATGTTTCCTCTCTGGATGTAGCATATAAAGATAGAGTGCTCCCATTTTGTTGTTGCTACTACTCCCTTCACTGGATGGATGGCGTTGCCACATCTAGCCTGATGTGATTTCATCTAGTTTCTGTCTAGTTGAGTTGGTTGGTGACCACTCAATTATGAAATAGGAATCACATCTTTGAAAATGACAATGGGCATAAAGTAAAGAACTCTAGTTAATGGGGTTTTCTTCTAATATTGTCACTTGAAGTCATTCCTAATTGAGGTGGATAAGCAAGGCAGTGAATGCTCCTATAGAACAAATAGGTGGCATATGATGGGTATGTGAGCTCTAACAACATCTAACAAATTGTCCCCCATCAACATCACAACTTGTTTTCCCTACCTAAATTGAGAGGACACGCAATTTGAATATGGGTACCTCCGCATATACCATGGAAACCAAGCATATAGTTGTGAAGAGGTTACACCAGCCTCCTCTCACAGCTTCATCTTTTGGTTACTCAAATTTGTAACTTATTTTGTCTTGAAGCCTGAAGCTTGTCTGCTCCCTTATCTCTATAAAAGGGAATTTAGGGCTTGTGAAAATTATTGGTTTGAGGTCATGTCTCTAGACTTAGTCTAAAATATTTGATCAATCTAGTTAAGGATGAGTTGTAAATAGTTTCTTTTCTACAAATAGAATCAGTCGTCTATTTTCAAGTCTTCATTCTGAGTGTTAAGATGTCTTGATAGAACTACAAAGGCTGTGTTATAATTTACTGAACAATTTACTTTAGAAATCCTATTGAGTCTTGAAGTGTACTCTCTCCTACTTCATGTATATAATTCTACATTTATGAATATATATTTGATTAAGGATCATTTTTATTCATCATCATAGTATTTCCTATGTTTGTGTATTTTTCTTGTGGCATTTATTGGCAAGAGACACTGCTAGGATTCATAAGTGTTGTCATTGATGGCAAAAAAGTATATCCCACACATCCGCAATACATAAATTACTCATACTGGAAGTTAGATTGAAGATAGGTTGGTCTGGTAGTCAAGAATTGAGCATATGATAGGGTCCAAAAGTTGGGTCCAGAACTCTCTGATGGTGAAACCCAGCATGTTGCAGATTTGGATGAGTAATAAGGAGTATCTAACTATTGTATTCTAGAGATTTAGCCTCCAATGACAAAGCATGTGAAAGATATGAGCATCTAAGTATGAGACTCCAGTTAGATAGTGCAGATAGAGGAAGAACTGACCAACAGGGTATTAGACCTCAATCTGGATGTGCAAAAGTTGTTGATCAAGTAACTTGAAGTGTTATATGATTTTGGCCGACATAGATAATGATTTCTATGCCCATATTTTTGGTGTACACCATCAATCAAGTATGGATTCAGCTGACAAAATAGTAACTTGCAAATATCCTAAGTGTTCTTGTTGCCGACTAGAAAGTTGTTCAAAATCCTTGATGCGGATATATATACCTAATGGATTTAAGCTTGTGAGTGTGTGGAAGTGATAGAGTGATTGATTAAGTGCAAAGAAAACAGAGACAAGTGCAAAAGCATTAATCCAAGTTTAGAATGTGACAGAAGAGTAATACTGAGCAGAGGAAGGATGAAATGTGCTAGATCGGTATATTATGCCTAACCAAAACTGAATTCTTGCATATATGGATGCTATTCATTAGTTCAAACACTTTGTTATCATTTGTAAGCTTTTATAGACAGTGAGTCTCTTGTAGTTAGTGAGCCTTTTGTGAGCAGTGTGCTCGGACAGTGAGCCCTAACTGGCAAGTGTCATTTTGTACTTCCTTATTCTTTTAATAGAGAATACAATCTTGGGTTAATCACCCCATGGTTTTTCCCTTAACAGGGTTTCCACGTAAAAATTTGTGTTATGTGTGTTGATTTCACTTCAGCTCTTATGGTTGCTTATGGTTTCATGTTTTGATATATCACTGAATGATAAGATAAAAAAAGGAAGTAAAAGTAAGAAATTTTTGAGATAACTGATTCACCCCCCCTCTCAGTTATCTACCTTGTTTCCAACAATTGGTATAAGAGCTAAGTTCCTTAGAAAAATCCTAACATCTTGAGGAGGATCTAGGAATCTCAATGGATGCATATGGTATGAAAGAACAACTACAGTCTACCTTAGAAGATCTTGATCAATCCTAGTCTGAAGTCAATAATTTGAGAGAGCGACTTAAGAAGGATGATGATTTCATCAATGAGCTGAAAGAAAAACTCAATAATTCCATGAAAAAGAGAAAGGAACTACTTCAAAAGTTAGCAGATCAGAATGAAGCCAATAATATTGATGAGAACCTAAATGAGAAAACAAAGCTATGTGAAAATCTGTCAAAAGAAGTTGTCATGATAAGACATGAAATGGAATAAGGGGTTATAAAATTTACCCAAGAAATTAAAGAAAAGAGAAAGACTAAAGATAACTTACATCAATCCCTCAAGGAGAAAACAAAAGATTGCTAGAAAATGGACATAATAATTAGACATCTTGAGTCTGATCTTGGAGAAGCCAGATATAATGAAGAACAACTTGAGAGATAGATTGACACTCTTAAACAAGATCTTGAAATTGCAAATGAATACAAAGACAAATTCAAGATAAGCTCAGCCAAACTTGAAGTACTACTTGAAATTCAAAAGAGGGCAGATGATAAGCATGGCTTGGGATATCAAAAAGGTGAAAGCTCTGGATCTAGTCAAAAGAACTTTAGGTCAAGAAACATGCCTAGAAGACCTCCGATAAGACAACCTAATGCTCAAAGATATCCATCCTTCAATGGAAGCTGCTTCAACTACAACAAATTTGGTCATAAAGCAACTTAGTGTAGGGGCAGAATGAATTAGAATAATGCATCCTTCTTTGATCGATATTTTAATTACAAAAGGTATGGTCACAAAACTCATGAATGTAGAAATATGCAAATGAACAATTCTTTCAATGGCAAATGCCTTGCATGCAATAGAATGGGGCATATAGCTAATCAGTGCAGATTAGGAGGATATCAATCAAATAAGAAAGGAAATGTTGTGTGTTACAATTGCAATAAATCTGATTATATAGCTAGATTCTGTAGGAGCAGAAATCATGATGGAAAAGTTCCAATGAAATATGATCAGAAACAAGACAAAGGCAAAGGTAAAGTGAATATAGATGAGATTCAGAAGGAGATGAGCAAGACTTGGGTAAAGAAGAGTATGATGAACATTGGTAATGTGTCCTCACTAGAATCCAGTGCTCATAATCCTTCCAGAAATTAAAAGTGAGCTCTGGCTTAGGGGGAGCTACAAAGAAGATCAAATTCCCCCAGCTAGCTAGTAAGTGCTTGAATTCGACACATTAAATAAGAATTAGAGGTTGCAGATTAAAGGGATTTTATAGGTTCATCTAAAAATCATTTAGTTAAAAGTTGAGAAATCTGCATATAGATTTGAAGAAGTTATGAGTAGATCTGGTTTCGGCAGCTATCCAGTAAAAACATAATTACACAAATAGATCTAGTATGATCTGAAAATGCAATTTTATGGTCTGCAGATTTAGAGGCATGTTTTGAAAGGCTAAAGTTATGTTGTCAACTCACTTGGATAATGATTTGAAGATCCACACATTGATTGATGAGAAATTCACTCAAAACAAGGTAACCAGATGACTTAAAGTGTGAATTTATTGCAATGGGGAATTAGGTTTTTTTGTGCAAGGATAAAAGGTTCTTCATTCGTCATTTACAACACTTTGCATTCACAAAAAAGGGAGAAGAGCTCTGAGAAGAGATCTTACAGAATATTCAAGTTAAAGCTAAAGATCCAAATCAAGCAAAAATTTGCTTCGATAGTTGCAAGAAACCCTAAGGCGTAAAAAGGTATTTCTTTTCTACAAAATCTCTCCAAATTTCATTGCTACAATGGCTACTCCCATGGTTGTGAATGTCACTAAGAGGTAGAGACCGAAATTCAAGAAACATCCTCATAAATCTATAGAAGTTGATCTCTTGGGTGCATTTTCTCGTATCCTATACGGTGTTCTACATGTAGAAGATATTAGGGTTTACATTCATGCAAACATTGAAGACTTAAAATTGATGGAAATATATCATAAACAGTTAAGAAGTGAGAATTTTGATCTCAAACTGGAATTCAAGGCCCTAAAAGACAAGCACTTTGCACATTGCATACATTTCCCATCTTTTGCAGAAGATGAATGGGTTTGGTATGTCTTGAGTAGGATGCATGATAACTTTATGTGGTTAATGAGTCCATTTAAGATAACCAAAGATGCCATCAGGGTTGTGACTAGATTGCACTCAACTGGTGGGTTGCCTGCACTCAAATCTATGAAAAATCAAACGGTAACAGAAGCCACCAGATCAAAATATGACAAGAGGGAAATGACTATAGATGATATTATTGATCCATATGTCAAGTTTGCATCAATTGTAATTAGTTACAAGATTTACCACTCAAGTAGGGAAAATTCTGTATCTGGTACAACAATCTATACTGCATATCAAATGCTGAAAGAAAATGAATATTATGATTTGTGTGAGCTTCTATTGAATCAATTGATGGAGAATCTACAGAAGATTAAGGAAGATAAGAAAAATTCCTTCAAGTATAGCAATCTAGTGTTATGCCTATTCTTCTATTACATGAATGAGTTACCAGGATCAAAAGGTCTGATCTGGGCAAATGATAGACCTATTGCAATTCAAATAAGAGATTATTTGTTTGGACTTGGTGATGGACAAGCCCTAAAGACAGATCTCTAGGGTCACCTTAAGAATTTCTAGAGCATGATGCATGCAAGAGAAAGAATACCAAAATCAATAGTTGAGAAATACAAAGACACATTTTGCTTGATGGTTAACACAGATCAATGCCTAATGGAGGCAGTTGAGCCAAGACCTGTATGGGTAATGCCCATGGGTTACGAAGTTGATGAAAACACATTGGAGGTACATGTTCAACACTTGCTAAGCCAACCCAAGGACACTAAAACAGAGAGGTTTGGCACTTTTGATGAGATAAACATAAAAATACATGTTGAATTAAGGAAGCCTAAGTCAAAAAGAAAAGTGACGAGGGAGGTTGAAGAACTTGCTAAGAAGTTTGGCATAACAAAGGAGGCAGTAGATGTAAATAGAGAAAGAATAGAGAAAATTGAAAAGGAAAGGGAAGGAGCAAAGAAAGAAAGCGTTCTAGTGGAAGCCTCTACCCAGACAAGATCTACCAGGAGTTTTGCCCCTATCACTCCTGAAAGCTCAAAAACTGCTAAACTAGAAGTCAAACCATCTATTAAAGGAGAAAAGAGAAAGAAGTCTAAGGCCACAAGAACATATGTGAGCCTTAAGGATGATGAAGAGATATAATTAGATGTGGAGGTCAGAGAATTGAAGAAACCTAAGAACAAACCTTCCAATAATGAAAGGAATGATGAGGAGCAGAAGATAAAAGAGTTTGTTGAGAGAGTCACTCTCTCCATTGAAGACATCATTAATGTAGTCACTATGGATGGAAACCTGCAGCCGATAATAGAATTCTATGATGAGTATAATGATACAGACAAGAGAATTCTTGAGGAAGCAACAGTAAGGTACCTAAACATCTATAATAAAGCTTTCATTGAAATAATTTCCTTGATTCCTAAGAGCTTAGAAGAAGCTTTGGAGTTAAGAAAAGAAAGTTCAAAAGCAAAAGAATTGGAGATTCGAGAATAGATAGTGATACAGTTATGTCCAACTATCACTCAAAAACAAATGGACATGGTTTTCAAGGATGCCAAAGAAGAATTCTGGAGCAAGTCCAAAATGAATAAGCTCATGCTTGGAGAAACTGACCAAACAGTTGATGAGACAAAAGAAATTCTCCAAAGTGCCTTGAAAAGGTTCAATCTTCCCATTGTAGAGGAAGCAAATGAAGAGCCATTTGACATGGATGTCGAAGGATTAAAGAAAATTGATGAAGAGCAATCTAAGGCCATAGACTCCTCTATTCTAGAAGAGGAAGTTCAGAAAGAAGAGACAAATACTATTGATGGCAATAAGCAAATTAGTCTGAATGCCCCCAAAAGAAAGGAAGGTGAGACTTCAAGAGACACTACAGAAGTAGTGCAAAGTTTTTTGGACAAGGAAGTTGTGGAATTAGATGAACTAGAATTGATTCAAGGGTCACTGAATCTGGACTCTCTCTCTCCAGTTTAGAAAATGAAGATAACATCTTTTCCTCAGGCCAAAGCCAAAGAAAAACTCCTGAAATCCCATATAGAGGACTATGACCTACTGAGTATTGTATCTAGAGTGCTGGAGAAGATCATGCCCACATATTAGAAGGATCCATCTGAATCTCCATCTAGTAATTTGAAGAAATTAGTTAATTTTGTTAATACACATTTTGAGTCTTTAGAAAAATCAGCAGAAACTAAGGTCCGAAAAGAGTTCTTTGGAAAAAGATTTAGTGAGGTATAAGGGCTAATTGATAATGATAGAAAAACCCTAGACATTGGCATAAAGAGCATTGAAAATACTCTTAAGGATGGTGGAGACATATATAAATTTTGTTTATCCTGGCCTAAAGTTGTAGAGGACATTAAGAAGAAAATGAAAGAACAAGAAGGAAAATTGACAAATCTATCTCAAAATTTTAATCCTCTTACTATCTCTCTGGTAAGACAAGAATGCCAAGCAGTTGTTATAAAAAATGAAATAAAGAAACTGGTTAGGAGAAGAAGAATTTAATGGATAGAATGGGTGAACTCAGAGGGATAATCATCCCTAAGTTATGTTGGTCATGATGTTAGTCATAAACAAACATAGAATAAAAGTACAAATTAACCTTTATTCATCTTGAAAGATACTATGAATTCAAAGAATTCAGGATCCCAAGTCTTTGGTGATTAGGTCTTAATCATCTGAAGTTGCTCAGAGGTCAATGTGAGTTACTGTTTCCATTTTGGGGCCTTACGTGGAATTTTATCATCAATATGACATTTCTACAGAAATTCTTTACAGAGAAGTCATATTATGTAGTTATTTGATGAGAAGATGTGGAAATACCTCAATCTTTGCATGATATTTTCAATTGTGCATGCTTCGTATTCAAATATGCTAAATATTTATGATTATCTACGAGATGTCTGCATATTTGTGTTATTTGCTTAAGATCATCAATTATTTGCAATTATGGAGATGAAATGCTCTAAAATTTAAAAAAAAAACTAAAAGGAATACTTCAATTTAAGGTTGAACCTTTAGCTATTGATCCACATACATACTTGATACTGTCATGAGGAGAAGAAATCAAACCATATGTTCACCAGGATATTCCACAGCTAGATACAGTTGATGCAAACTTCAGAGGATGATGAATGAAAACAATACATGCAACATGATGAGCACTCCAAGGGACGCAACAAATCAAAGCACATATCCAGAATTCAGACACAGATTACTCAAGATTTACTAGGATTTGTAATTGAAATACTCTTCTCCTTTATTAAGTATGCAAAAGACATGTACATATACAATAGCTTTGAAATGAGCCCTGAATACTTCAGCAAACAGATTTCAATTAAGTCTCAAATGTTTTCAATAAAGGCATTCCACCACCTTTTATAGAATAAGGTGAGGAATCCATTACAGAAATATCTACAATCTTGATTTATCAATACAAATCCACGGTCATTATTTACTTGACTTTGTCAACCTTTACAAAATGACACAAGTTGCCAGCTGGCAACTATCTATACTACTTATGCTACTATCCCCTTCATGATGTGTCTTCATCATGTTCCTCAGCTGATTCGTGCGGGTCATCATCATGTGCGTCGCTTCCTGAACTTTCGCTATCCTGATGATGATGATGCTGCATATGGGGCTGCATACTACTGTGGACCTGCTCATATGAATGCACAACTTGATCTATCCCTCCGCCATCTTGAGTTTTTGCTTTGATGATGGCATGCCTATGAGCTTCATATTTATCTCTGCTATTATCTAGCTTATTTTTTCTGTCCTGTAGTGTTTCTTTATATTTCTCCATCTGGACCTTGATCCTCATTATTTTATCTATAAGTTCTTCGATCAAGTGGACAGGTGGACCATCTGTTTCTAATTGGAAATTACTACGTACAGCCTTGATGGCAGACTCTTCATCTTGATTTTCTATTTTTCCTTCCACCTTGCCTTCCAGTGTTTCCAATATCATTGCCTCTTCAGCCATTAAATCTCGTAGCCTCATGCTGATATCTCTCAGCTTATTATTGCATCTTTTGAGGACTCCGCACTCAAACTGAGTATCTTTATACTAGATATCTATCAATAATGCGGTATTACTATTTAGCACCTGCTTATTGATAAGCAGTTGAGGATTTACCCCCTTTATTTCCCCTAAAAGGCTCAGGACTCTCTCTAGTTTGTAAGACCTCTTTCTGGTCTGCATCTGTAATTTATCTACCTTAGTCTTGGAGTCACTCAAAATGCTCCACCTCTTCAAAGAGGCTTTAATTATTTCTATAGCATCATCCAATGCGGATGACATCCATTTCCTTATCACAGATGCCTCATGCTTCATGAGGTCTAATTTATTTACCTCTTCCTAAGAAATGGCAGTCAATGGGACCGCAGGCTCAGTCATGGTATCATCAGGATTGGTCAGTCCTTTAATATAGGCATGCAACTGAGCAATGTGCTCTTTATGTTGCTTATTCTTCTCCTTCTCTCTTTTCACCTTTTGAATTAGAGAGTCAATAATGTCTTTTCCCTCTTGACCTTCTTGGTCCTCATTGGCAAAGCCCAAATCTACTGTGCTAATTTGAAATTCATCCATAGTGATTTTACCTTTTTCTTTCTCCACTGCAGGTATGGCAATTTGTGCGGTCCTTCTCCTTGTTGCCGGATCTCTTTTGATGGCCGAAGTCATTTTGGCCTTCCTCTTGGGTTTCATTATGTCTGCGGAGAACAAAGTGGAGACATTGAATTCTCGAATTTCAAGTTCTTCCTCAATATTTACTTCTTTTGCTAACAATGGAGGTACCTGATCATGTTTTTCAACATCATCATGATGCTCACCCATATCTCCCGTTTCTATCAACAGATGTTGTGGAGATGGTGAGTTTTCCTTTTCTTCTTCTTGATGCTCTCTTTGCTGTTGATCTTGTGGCACCTCCTCCTGTTGAGGAATTTCCTTCTCTGGAGGAGCATCTTCTTGGTGTGGGGAACCCTATGGTGTATCTATATGTAGATCATGCTGATCATGATCTTTCTCCGTCATTACTTCATCTGTTCCCAATTCTTCCCCTTGTTGCTTATCCATTGCACTAGATACTAGGGATTCTGCCTGAGGTGCTGGCGGTTGTTCTGCAGTTATAACTTCTTCCGAGCCTGCACTATCAACTTCTTGTATTTTGGCAGCTGGATCCTCTAGTGCTTCCTTCTTCTCATCAACCCTTGCTTCCTGAACCTCTACTATAGCAAGTTTTGCTGATGTATCCTGTGGATCCTGTTGGCCTAACTCAAGAGCATGGCCCTCTGACTCTGCCATCTCTATCTCTTCTGTTGGGTGGCCTTTATCAGGTGATCCTACTGGCTGTTCAGGACTTGCATCCTATTTCTCTGTCAGGTCCACCACTACAGGACTTGTCACCTCTGTGATTAATGCTTCTAGCCCTATCTCTTGAGCCACCTGCTCTGGGCTCTTTTCTTGCTCTTCTTCTGCTTGTTTCATCTCCTCGAGCACAGTTTGAACTGGTGGAGGCTTGTGAGGAGTCATAATTATATTAGTAGCAAGTGTTTCCATCTTCTGTGCAGCCACATCCTGCACTACCTCATCATCAGACAAATTTATTGTCTCATCAAGTGAGACATGTCCTTCTGCTTGTGTCTGAGAGATTTCTTTCATTTGTTCTTCTGCAAGTTCAGTTTTGAACTTGACGATGGTAGGAAGTGGAACATTATGCTGAAGTTCCTTCGGCACTTCACTACCTGCTCCTTGTACTAGTGTAAGGGATTCACTTATTCCACCTCTCATGGAGGTTCTTTGTTTCTTAGGTGTGGTAGAGACCAACACCTGTGGAGCTCTCCTCTTTCTCTTTATTACCAACAAAACCTCTTCTTCTTCAGGCTCTTCCTCCATGAGGATATCCTCTTCTCCAGGTTTCTTTGAGGATTGACCCACTTCCAGGGTCCCAGTGATTCCAGCCTCTGCTGTCTTACTCTTCTTGGGCTTTTCTTTCTTCGGAGGGGATTCTAATTCTGATCCTGATCCTCATCCTGATCCTGATCCAGCCGCCTCCTCAGCTGTAAATATTGCCCTGTCAATTATAACCCCTTTGGGTTGTTTATCCACTTTCTTGCCCCTTGGGGGTCTTTTGCTCTGTTGTTGTGGTGGAGGTAACTTGTCTCCCTTAGTCTTCCTTTTCTCAAGCAGGAAGTCATCATATACCTCCCCAGGAATATCTTGTCCCTTCTTTTTGTTGTCCACCGTAATGGCAACACCTTTCTTTTTCAATGCCTCTACCTGATCATCGACTTAAGCTTGAGTCAGCTGTATGGTCCTGGCAATGAATGGGTCCAAAGATATGTCTTCCTGCATGGTGAGGTCAGGTGTAGAGATAGTGTCATTGTATATCTTTTTCTATTCATATTCATCTGCAATTATCCTGCTATCATCCTTCTTCAATTGTTGGGTTAGGGAGATACAATCAAAAGTCCTAATTTGGTTTAGAGTCAATGTCTGATACCTTCTTCTCCTGGCTTCTGCCTCATCTTCACAGTCAACCCAAAAATCTTCTAGGTACCTCTGATGAATAGGCTTTCCTAGTATCTTCTGTATCCTGCCGTAAGGATCATATGGTCTTGTTATTAGGAAAGGCTACAGATTCATTTTATTCAGGGTGACCATCACCTTCTTTATATTGTCAGAATTAGGGCACATATAGTTGCCAATGCTAACTGGGAACAAAATTGGTGGCAGCTTCTTGGCGTCCTTGTACATTTTTATCATCACGGAGCCTTGCCTGATAAATTCCATTAATACTACTACATTGGTAGGATACCTTGGCAGCATGAGGGGATGTTCCTCAAAATCTTCAACCCTTATGTAAGAAAAGGTTGCAAACTGGATATACCAGGCTCCATACCTGTAAACCACCTCTTGAGCTTCCATGCTCAATCTTTTTGTTCTGTCCTCTTCCATGGTCCTTACTAGATGCATAGAGAATGCATCATTGACCAGTTTGTAGTCTCTGAGGTAGTTGGTTCTCTGTAGCTGGGGATGATGATCCCAGATATATGCCGCATTTGTGCCTGTGAGCTTTCCATCTGTAACTAAGGCATCAAAAGTGCCTTTATAAGCACAAGAGTAAACAATGTAAGATGTCATGTAAAATGCACAATTTGAACCTCCTAGGTTCATCAACTGCTCGTGCAGAGCATCACTTATAATCTGGCCCCATAGTGGCTTGATGTCTGAGTACAGACACATCATGATTATCCCATACATCCAATCTCTGAAACTACCAGCATCAGGCTAGCCTGTTACCCTGTTTAGGAGTGCAATCATGTATTGGTACTCCTCACTAAAATCATACTTGAACATGTGCACAGGAAGTTTGGCTGCTGCAGGATATGTGCTATTCTCAGCCCGCCATTGATACATGTTCTTCCTGGCTGATTTCTTGTTGGCCTCATACTCTTTTCCTGACTTCTTGAGGTCCACGCTCTTAACTTTACTGCCCAGTGGTAGTCCAAATATCTGGGAGAGACCTTTGATAGAGAAGTCTGCATATATCCTCCCATGCTTTACCACTTGCCTCGTTTGAGGATTATAATTTCAGGCACATTCTATAACTAGCTCTAGAGATTCCATGGAATATGGGAAATCGGCAGCGTTCCACATTCCTGACATAAATACTGCGTCCAGCACAGGACTCTTGTCATGCCCATCTTTGCTAAGGGTGATATTTCACGTCATGAGGATATTAAAAAATATCGGGTTACCTTCGAAAACATGACGCTCGCGATATAAAAGACCGCTTGACGGGGAAGATTTACTACCACTTAAAGTTGACGTCCGGATATTTGAGCCACATGACATATCAAGGATGTTTCAAATATGATGATGACGAGACAAACTTACTGAGGTTATAAAATATGATCTTCCTCTTGCAAATATCAGGTTTAACCAAGACTTTGACTGTTCATAACTCTCACATCCTGAGGAATATCAGGATGATGTAAAAGACAAACCTGCGTGAATTTTAATACTCTTTCAAACTATGAGGTCACAGAAATGAAATACTAATTTTGACAAACTGACCTCATAATGGTGACTTACCTCATCTTGACTCCACATGATGATGCACCTGACTTACTTTTACCAGACCGCCAGAGAGCAAACAAGCCAAGCCAAAAAGTTGGGTCCCTGTTTTGCCAAGTCAAAAATGGGGCGTGTTGTGTAACCACACAACAACTTGCCACCAAAGAAAACAAACAAATTCCAATGATTCAAGTGATGTGATCATATTCATCTATAGTATTTTAATTCCATCTAAGTATAAGTATCATGATCTTCTGAATGATAAAATTTCATCATGATAACAATGCTAACCAAAGATCAGGTGTGTGCATATGATTAATTATCCTCATCTTGAAAGCAAGTTGAAAACATAAGTAACTGGTGTTAAACTACATAGTTGGAGATCATCCCTCATAGCCAACCTGGATAGAGCCTTGCTGCCAGCAGGCGTCTATAGCCCCAGCAAGGTTATCTATACAATCTCCCTAAGTAGAGCCCCACTGCCAACAGGTGTCTATAGCCCCGGTAGAGTTACTTAGGTGGCCTAATTTTATTTCTTTTTTGATTTTCTCTTTTAAAATTCATATTTGGTATCATCATGTCAGCTCATTTGTACAAGGTATAGTCACTTGTAGCTTTAGGTTGGAGATTGTACTGGTAGCAAGGGAGTCCCTTTAGATTTTTCACTTAACACCTATACTCGTGTGCTCAGCAAACCCAAGGCTGTTAGATGTTTCATTGTGATTGATTCATTTTGACCAAGAAAAGGCACCCTGATGAAAAGATATCACAAACCTGATCATGAACACTTCTTAGAATGAATCATAACCTATGTCTAAATGTGATCTCATCACTTGAACCTTAACAATTTAGTTATTTTTTGGGGTGATGAAGTGCATCATCCTGACTTACCAGAACAAAGTCTCAACCGACACAACAAAACAAGCACAACAAACAAACTGTACAAATGACTATACAAATATACAATATGATACACATGACTGTTATGAAGTCATTCAAGCTTGGAAATAATGTTTGAGGAATTGTCCATTGACTGGCAATGGGACATCCTCACCTGTCAGGTTCTTAAGCCTGTAAGTATTGTCTCCTAGTATCTCAGAAATTTGAAAGGGACCTATCCATAATTTGTCAAACTTACCATGGTCACCTTTCTTTTCATGGGCTTTATCCCACATTAGGACCAAATCAGATATCCTGAAAGCTTTAACTCCGGCTCTCTTGTCAAACCAGCGTTTGACAACAGACTAATGTTTTGCAAATTGGTCAATTGCTTGACTCCTTTTTTCTTCCAGGTGCATCAACTGAAGCAACCTGACCTCTTGCTTATTGTCTATGCCTAGGTATTCTTAGGCAAACTGCAGAGTAGGAATTTTCAAGTTTACAGGGAGGATAGGATCTACCCCATATACTAGTTGGAAAGGCGAGTTTCCTAATGCAATTTTCATTCTAGTTTTGTCTACCCATAAGGCATACTTCAGAAATGAGTTCCATTCCCTGGGGTTTTTCTCTATTAGCTTTCTTATGATACTCAGTAAATTCTTGTTGGTGGATTCTGCTAAACCATTCCCTTGGGGATAATAGTTGGATGAAAACTTAAGTATAATCCCATGATCAAAAGCCCAACTTGACAATTTAGTTGAAGTGAATGCGGACCCATTATCACTTACCAATGCATAAGGAGTTCCATACTTGGTGACAATGTTGCTCTCTAGAAATTTAATGACATCATCTGCAGTGCAAGTTTTGCTGCTAATAGCCTCAGTCCATCTAGTACAATAGTCAGTAATTGTTAAAACATACCTATGCCCTAAGGAGGATGGAGGATTAATTGGTCCTATGAAGTCCATGCCCCACTGTGCAAATGGACGTTCTTCCATTACTGGCTGCAATGGTTGTGCAGCATATTTCTCTCTGTTGGCAGCAACCTGGCAAATATGACAACATTTAACATGATCAGCTATGTCTTTAAAAATTGTAGGCCAGTAATATCCTGCTCTAAGGATTGCATGTGTTGTGGCCAAGGATGATCCATGTGCCGTTCCAAACTTGTCATGTAGTTCTGTCAGGACTCTATTTGCTTCTGGTTTTTCTAAACATCTCAGGTATATTCCTTCATAATTCTTCTTGAATAGGGTTCCTCCCTTCATCATATACTTTTGGGATCTTATTTTTAAGGCTCTTCTTTGTGAAGCCTGCATTCTTGATGGACATCTTCCAGTAATCAGGATGTGCCTGATATCTGAATACCACTCTTTATTGTCTTTCTCATTGATCACATATTGCTGACTAGTGATGTTTGGATCAATCTCAGATATCATCTGGCTCAGAGCTTGTCCTCTTACTAGCTTCATTGGTGTAATTTCCATATCATACTCTTGTAATACAGTAATCCATTTGGCTCTTTTCTCACCAGGTTCACTTTACATCAGTAGCATCTTCACTGCTGCATCTGGTACCACAGCAATCACTTTGCTTCTTAGTATGTAATGTCTGAATTTCTTTACTGCTCTGACTAATGCAAGTGCCTATCTCTCAACATCTACATATCTCAATTCAGCATCTCTGAAAGGATAGCTCATGAAAGCAATTGGTTTCTCTTCTTTCTCTTCATTCCTTTGAGTTAACACTGCTGCAGAAGTATGTTCTGAAGCAAATGAATAAATGTAAAAGTCCTTTGTGTAGTCTGGACTGATGAGGACAGGAGCATCTGATATGGCTTTCTTTATATCTTCAAATGCAGCTTTGGCCTCTGGTGTCTACTCAATCTATGCATCCTTTTTCAACATAGCATTTAGTGGTCTGACAATCTCAGCAAAGCTGGTGATGAACTTCCTTACAATATTTATCTTGCCGAAGTAAGACTTGAGTTCCTTTTTGCTTCCTGGAAGTTGTAACTTCATGATAGACTCCACCCTGTTAGGATCAATGATAATTCCATCTTCTGTGATCAGGTGGCCTAATAACTTTCTTGTTGTCACCCCAAATATGCACTTCTTGGGATTCAAAGATATTTCGTACTCTTCACACTTCTTCAGTACACTTCTAAGATCAGCAACATGATTCCCCCTTTCCTTGGAGAATACTGTCAAGTCATCCATGTATATGACTATACATTTTCCTATTAAGCCCCTGAAGGCTATATCCATGGCTCGCTAAAATGTAGCGCCAGCATTTATGAGTCCGAATGGCATACGTCTATATGCAAATATCCCCCACTTTGTGGTGAAGGCAGTTTTCAATCTGTCAATTTTGTCAACCATCACTTGGTTGTATCCTAAAAAACCATCCAAGGACATTATTTTAGCTCCATTTACAATCTGTAGAACTTCATTCAATGAGGGCAAAGGATAGTTGTCCTTTTCTAATGCTCTGTTCAGATTCCTGAAATCTACACATAACCTGATGTCTCCATTCTTCTTTCTAACTGGCACAAGATTTGCCACCCAAGTAGAATGCCTCACAGGAAATATTATCCTGGCGTTTAACAATTTCTTGACTTCTTCGAGAATTATTGGTTCGAGCAAGGCATTGACTAGCCTTTGCTTCTGTCTGAAAGGTTTAACATCTGGCTTGAGAGGTATAGTATGAGTTATGACAAAGGTGTCATATGTCTTCAGCTCATCATAAGTCCATGCAATTACATGTATGTAGTCCTTGAGGGCCTGAGTTATTCCTTCTAACTCTTCTGGTGTGCAAACCTTACCCAACAGGACATTTTTCTTGTCATCAGCTTGTCCAATATTCACTTGTGAATATTGACCTCCACCTGCCTTGGGCAGATCCTTTTGTTTAAGCATATTATCCAAATCAAAAGCTCTCTCTAATTCAATCATACCTTTGGGAATCCTATTGCTAGGCAGCTCTAATATCTCATCTTCTTCCCAGACATGATCTTCCATGCCATTCTCATCTATAATCTGAGCTTCAAATATGTCCCTATTTGAAATGAAGTCTAGGATGTGCTGATCATCATCAAACACCTGGAGGTTAGTCACATTATCAGGTACTGAAGGTACTGACACCAGTTCTACTGAAAATCTTTTCAGACTAGATATAGACAGTGGCTCCAATGTACTGGAAGCTTGGGCAAGTGCATCTGCCCTATGATTTTGTTCTCTTGGTACATGAGTGATATTAAAGGCATCGAAGTCCTCAATTAGATCCCACACACAATGTCTGTAATTGGACAGCTTCCTGTAATTACACGAATAAATTCCTCTTACTTGCCTCACAACCAGTTCTAAATCTCCGAAGACATGCAGAATCTTTACTTTCTTCTTATAAGCAAACAATATCCCATGAATTAGAGCCTCATACTCTGCTACATTGTTAGTGCAGGGGAACTGTAATCTATAGGCTGCTAAGTAGGATTTTCTACCTGGATCGATCAGATCAATTCCTACCCCAGCACCCTGCTTGGATTTGGACCCATCAAACCTCAGGGTCCAAGGTTTATCTTCAGCAGGACATTTAGCTAAACTTTCTTTTCTCTTTGCAGCTCTGGCTACTGCTCCACCTGATATCCATTTTAAATTAGGGACATCATCACCCTCAAGTTTCTTCTTTCCTTTTTCTCGTGAGCCTGATGGCTTTTCTATTTTCTCTTTCATTTCAGCAGGAGGATGATCTTCTGGGCTTATAGCTACATGCTTCTTCAAAATGTGTAAACATAGTGAACAAGTTGTTTCTGAGTGAGGTGCCTCGTGCAGCCTACACCAACCCTTGATTAAAACCTCATGGGGAGATTTATGCTGTCAGGTCATCTTCTCTATTTCCTTTACTAGAAATTCTTCATCAGGTCACTACCTTTGTCTTCATCAGACAAATCATAATCTGGTTCCATAAAGCAATCACTACCAGGAGTGATCTTTTCTTTCCTCATATCATTTATCTGGTTAGACACCGGAACTTCTTCTATTTTTAGGATATGATCTTCATCATGATCTGTCGACTCCTCTATTCCTGCAGAAGACAGATAAGAATTAGTGTCGTCATCATCATCAGATGTAGCATTTACCTCGGAATATGATGATGATGCCTCAACATGTCTGCTCCAGCATCATCATATCTAAGCATGTTTCACAAGTCTTTTCTGAATGTGCTTCATCGTGTAATCTGCACCATCCATCAATCAAAATATCATTAGTAGGTATATTTAATAATTGACAACGTTTTACTTGATTAGACAGATGCATCTCAAAGTCTCTGAAGCGATCTATTTCATTCTCATTATCAGGATTATTATCAGGTTCTACGACTGGCATGTCCTCCTGATGATCATCATCATGATGATGATGCAAATCAAGCATCAGGATCTCTTCTATTTTGACAGTTTGTGGCCTGATGCAATAAACTCCAGGGTCTACGTCTACGTACAGGATCTCATTTGTTCGGTTGTATTCAATGATCATATGTTTCATTCTTGGCTTAGCATCAATCCTGATCTGATTAGGTATACCCTTCCATGGTAACCACATGTGACTGAAATCTATGGACATATATCCATTGAGCATCTTGGACCAGTCTCGACTAAGCAACATTCCGTAAGTATTAGGTATGTCAACTACCTGAATATCAATGTAATACTGGATCCTAGGATCAGATGCTAGTTGCATGTGGATGTGAGTTAACTCTCCTACTACACTTACCTTTGTTTTGTCCAATTGTGTCACCTTCTTTAGGGATTTAGTAGGATGTAGTCCTAAAGCGTTACATATTGATAGGGGCATAACATTCGTGGAGGCCCCTGAATCAACTGGATAGTTGTGCAGGTTCTTGCTGAACATTCTTATGGTGAGGAGGAATGGAGGTGACTCAGTTTTATCTCTATACAAGGTCATGTGGGAGGTTTCAGCAACTTGGACTATAGCTGACACTTTAGGCTTAATAATAATATCCCTAGCAGCATGATCTTTGCCACTGGATTGACTTGAAAGATGACTATCCTCTTTAGGAGCAAGATCATCTAGTGACTTCATGAATGCTTTTTTGATGGTAGGAGTTTTTAGTAACTCAGACAGGGACAGGCTGATCTTAATTTTCTTCATTTCATCAGCTAGATAGCTGACTAACTTGTCAGATTCATGAGGCGCATTTACAATCTTTGATCTTGTGTTCTGAAGTGACAAGTACTGAGCATTTATCTTGGGGAATCCAGGATTATTGCTAGCTTTAGGATCAGGAGGTGTGTTGAAGTTATTGGAGGTAAGGATGATGTCAATGGACCAGCAGGTCTGTTGGCATTACTCCTCAAGTTATAACTATGCTTACCAGGATATTGTTGCTGATATGCATGTACTTCCTCATGTTCTCTTGCAGGCTCATTTTCGTCCTCAAAGGGGAAAACATAATTTGTTTCAAAAGTTAAGGCAGATTCCTCACATACCTGGTTGTGACCCTGATGAGGTTGATTAGTGTACGCTTCTAGCATGAAAGCTGAGTCATATCCACAAGGAACAATCTCATTGCCCTCTGCATGAGGTGGATTTCCAGAAGTATTAGACACTTCAGTCTGAAAGATGCTAGCAGCAATTCTAAATTGTGGACAATCTAATTCTGCATGTGCATTAGTATTATGGATCTTGCACCAATTAGTAAGGGCTGCCTCAGCAAGATTGACTCTAGTAGTCTGTTTGGCTTCACCAGGAGGTTGATTGTCTAGGGGTGATGGTAATGAGCCATTATTTAGCCTAGAGTTCCATACTCTGGGTTGTCTCTGAGGATTATTGTTGCTTCCACCATTATTGTTGAAATTATTGGTGTTATATCCTCTATCAGGATAATTTGGTCTGTCATTGGAATAATTTCTATTCTAACTTGACTGGGAATAAAACCCTTGATTTCTCAAATGTGTCACCTCTGTGGTGAGTTTTCTCAATTGAGCAGAAATCTCTTTGATTTCCTCCTTTTCTTCTTGAGCTTTGGCCACTACATTTTCAGTCTGAGGCTTGAAGAAAGAGGATCCATGGTTATTATTGGATAGATCAGTACCTTGAGGTGTCTGAGCATGTGCAGGATATTGTAGCAGTTGGCCATTTCCATTAGGAGGGGGCATGATGCTCAGTGGAGGTACTTGCAAAGGTGCAGGCTGGACAGTTGGGGGTATCAATGCTCCATTAGGATATTGTGCAGGATATTGTGGAGAATATGTTACAGGATATGATGCAGGATATTGTGACTGTATGCCAGGCAAGGTAGGGAATACTATATTTGGAGTAGAAGCAGGTATCAACTGCTGATTCACTTTGATAGCTTCTTGAAAAGCTCCTGTCAATGCAGTGATCTCAGGATGTGTTCTCCTGATGAACATGGAAGTTAATGGATCCAGGGCTGAATAATAGATACTCCTGGCAGAGGCATCAGATACTACATATGGGGCAACTAACTTGGACAACATTTTCTGGAACCTAGCATTGAAATTAGCAATAGGCTCATTCTCAAATCTTTTGATTGTAGCAAACATATGGTAATTCATAGATGGATCAATAGGGACCTTGAACCTGTCAAGAAAGGCTTTCTCTAAGACATCCCATGAACCAACAGAGGCTTGGCCAAGACTAATGAACCAATTATAAGCCTCTTCTCCTAAGGAAAAAGGAAATAACCTGCACACCACATCTTGATGTTCTATTCTCGCTCTATAGCAAGCTTCCTTAAATGTCCTGATATGATCATCAGCATCTTGGTAAGGATGATATTTTGGACAAAGTTTGTTTGGATTCTTTGGTAACTCATGATATGTAGTAAAGGTCAAAGGTGACTTCGCTACAAAGAAAGACATTGCAACCAGAGGAGGTTGAGCTAGTGGTGCAGCTGGCTAGGGCTGAACTAAACGCACACCCTGAGACTAAACTGGAGGTGTCACAGATATCCCAGAAGGTATTTGTAAACCAACAAGAGTTACAGGGGGAGGTTTTGGTGAAGTTCTTGGCACACTAGACTCTGGAGTATGATGAATGTCTACAGTTCTAGGTCTGAAACCTCTAATAGGCAATTCTTCAAAAATTCCACTAGGTCTAGACCTAGTATTTATCCTGTGAGCCAGGATTTCATAATTTTGAGGCAAATTGGCTAAAACTTTGCAAATATTGGCTGGATTTTACCAAATGAGGTGATATTTGCGGTCAGATGGCTGATCAGACTAGATATTTACGAAATATTTGCAAAGATAGTGCAAATATGAAGGGACCTTTGGGGTATCTTGACCCTTAGCATGAGATCTCAAGTTTCTAAGACCTAAATCCTTCAAAGCTTGAACAAATTTACGTATCTTTAGCCAATATTAGTGAATTCAAAATGATCTACTGTAAAGCTTGCAATATTTATGTGAGATCTGGAAATCTTTACACGGAATGCACATATTCAAGCCTTTTACAGTAAATATTTACGTAATATTTGAAATTCACCGACGATCAGAGGTTACCTTTCTCTCTACATCATCAAACCTGAAAATAATGATGATGAGCGTGGTATTCCAGATCATGGCCCTCCTTCTAGCACCAATTTATGTTGGTCATGATGTTAGTCATAAACAAACATAGAATAAAAGTACACATTAACCTTCATTCATCTTGAAAGATACTATGAATTCAAAGCATTCAGGATCCCAAGTCTCTGGTGATTAGGTCTTAATCATCTGAAGTTACTCAGAGATCAATGTGAGTTGCTGTTTCCATTTTGGGGCCTTACGTGAAATTTTATCATCATCATGACATTCCTGCAGAAATTCTTTACAGAGAAGTCATATTATGCAGTTAATTGATGAGAAGATGTGGAAATACCTCAATCTTTGCATGATATTTTCAATTGTTCATGCTTCGTATTCAAATATGCTAAATATTTATGATTATCTACGAGATGTCTACATATTTGTGTTATTTGCTTACGATCATCAATTATTTGCAATTATGGAGATGAAATGCTCTGAAATTTAAAAAAAAAATTAAAAGGAATACTTCAATTTAAGGTTGAACCTTTAGCTATTGATCCACATACATACTTGATACTGTCATGAGGAGAAGAAATCAAACCATATGTTCACCAGGATATTCCACAGCTAGATACAGTTGATGCAAACTTCAGAGGATGATGAATGAAAACAATACATGCAACATGATGAGCACTCCAAGGGACGCAGCAAAGCAAAGCACATATCCAGAATTCAGACATAGATTAATCAAGATTTACTAGGATTTGTAATTGAAATACTCTTCTCCTTTATTAAGTATGTAAAAGACATGTACATATACAATAGCTTTGAAATGAGCCCTGAATACTTCAGCAAACATATTTCAATTAAGTTTTGAATGTTTTCAATAAAGGCATTCCACCACCTTTTATAGAATAAGGTGAGGAATCCGTTACAGAAATATCTACAATCTTGATTTATCAATACAAATCCACGGTCATTATTTACTTGACTTTATCAACCTTTACAAAATGGCACAAGTTGCCAGCTGGCAACTATCTATACTACTTATGCTACTATCCCCTTCATGATGTGTCTTCATCATGTTCCTCAGCTGATTCGTACGGGTCATCATCATGTGCGTCGCTTCCTGAACTTTCACTATCCTAATGATGATGATGCTGCATATGGGGCTGCATACTACTATGGACCTGCTCATCTGAATGCACAACTTGATCTATTCCTCCACCATCTTGAGTTTTTTCTTTGATGATGGCGTGCCTATGTGCTTCATATTTATCTCTACTGTTATCCAGCTTATTTTTTTTGTCCTGCAATGTTTCTTTATATTTCTCCATCTAGACCTTGATCCTCATTATTTTATCTATATGTTCTTTAGTCAAGTGGACAGGTGGACAATCTGTTTCTAATTGGAAATTACTGCGTACAGCCTTGATGGCAGACTCTTCATCTTGATTTTCTATTTTTCCTTCCACCTTGCCTTCCAGTGTTTCCAATATCATTGCCTCTTCAGCCATTAAATCTCGTAGCCTCATGCTGATATCTCTTAGCTTATTATTGCATCTTTTGAGGACTCTGCACTCAAACTAAGTATCTTTATACCAGATATCTATCAATAATGTGGTATTAATATTTAGCACCTATTTACTGATAAGCAGTTGAGGATTTACCCCCTTTATTTCCCCTAAAAGGCCCAGGACTCTCCAATTTGTAAGACCTCTTTCCGGTCTGCATCTGTAATTTATCTACCTTAGTCTTGGAGTCACTCAAAATGCTCCACCTCTTCAGAGAGGCTTTCATTATTTCTACAGCATCATCCAATGCAGATGACATCCATTTCCTTATCACGGATGCCTCATGCTTCATGAGGTCTAATTTATTTACCTCTTCCTGAGAAATGGCAGTCAATGGGACTGCAGGCTCAGTTGTGGTATCATCAGGATTGGTCAGTCCTTTAATATAGGCATGCAACTGAGCAATGTGCTCTTTATGTTGCTTATTCTTCTCCTTCTCTCTTTTCACCTTTTGAATTAGAGAGTCAATAATGTCTTTGCCCTCCTAACCTTCCTGGTCCTCATTGGCAAAGCCCAAATCTACTGTGCTAATTTGAAATTCATCCATAGTGATTTTACCTTTTTCTTTCTCCACCACAGGTATGGCAATTTGTGCGGTCCTTCTCCCTGTTGCCGGATCTCTTTTGATGGCCGAAGTCATTCTGGCCTTCCTCTCGGGTTTCATTATGTCCGCAGAGAACAAAGTGGAGACATCGAATTCTTGAATTTCAAGTTCTTCCTCAATATTTACTTCTTTTGCTAACCATGGAGGTACCTGATCATGTTTTTCAGCATCATCATGATGCTCACCCATATCTCCCATTTCTATCAATAGATGTTGTGGAGATGGTGAGTTTTCCTTTTCTTCTTCTTGATGCTCTCTTTGTTGTTGATCTTGTGGCACCTACTCCTGTTGAGGAATTTCCTTCTCTGGAGGAGCATCTTCTTGGTGTGGGGAACCCTATGGTGTATCTATATGTAGATCATGCTGATCATGGTCTTTCTCCGTCATTACTTCATCTGTTCCCAATTCTTCCCCTTGTTGCTTATCCACTGCACCAGATACTGGGGATTCTGCCTGAGGTGCTAGCGGTTGTTCTGCAGCTATTACTTCTTCCGAGCCTGCACTATCAACTTCTTGTATTTTGGCAGCTGGATCCTCTAGTGCTTCCTTCTTCTCATCAACCCTTGCTTCCTAAACCTCTACTATAGCAGGTTCTGCTGATGTATCCTGTGGATCCTGTTGGCCTAACTCAAGAGCATGGCCCTCTGACTCTGCCATCTCTATCTCTTCTGTTGGGTGGCCTTTATCAGGTGATCCTGCTGGCTGTTCAGGACTTGCATCCTGTTTCTCTATCAGGTCCACCACTATAGGACTTGTCACCTCTGTGATTAATGCTTCTAGCCCTATCTCTTGAGCCACCTGCTCTGGGCTCTTTTCTTGCTCTTCTTCTGCTTATTTCATCTCCTCGAGCACAGTTTGAACTGGTGGAGGCTTGTGAGGAGTCATAATTATATCAGCAGCAAGTGTTTCCATCTTCTGTGCAGCCACATCCTGCACTACCTCATCGTCAGAAAAATTTATTGTCTCATCAAGCGAGTCATGTCCTTCTGCTTGTGTCTGAGAGATTTCTTTCATTTGTTCTTCTGCAAGTTCAGTTTTGAACTTGACGATGGTAGGAAGTGGAACATTATGCTGAAGTTCCTTCGGCACTTCACTACCTGCTCCTTGTACTAGTGTAAGGGATTCACTTATTCCACCTCTCATGGAGGTTCTTTGTTTCTTAGGTGTGGTAGAGACCAGCACCTGTGGAGCTCTCCTCTTTCTCTTTATTACCAACGGAACCTCTTCTTCTTCAGGCTCTTCCTCCATGAGGATATCCTCTTCTCTAGGTTTCTTTGAGGATTGACCTGTTGGCAAGAGACACTATATGGATTCATGGTTGTTGTCATTGATGGCAACAAAGGTCATCCCACATATCCGCAAGTTATGGTGTGTCTCCACTGGAAGTAAGAATGAAGATTGTTGTGGTCCGGTGAACAAGAACAGAGCATGTGGCAAGGTCCGACAGATTGGTCTGGATCTCTCAGAGAAAGTGTCTTGGTGCAGTGTGGATTTGGGGAAGTCAAGAGGACTACCTTGAGTAGTATATTCCAAGGATTTAGCCTCCGGTGATGAACAAAGAAAAAGATATGAATAGTTGAGTACCGGATTCCTGAGAGACAGTGAGAACAGAGGAAGAACTGACTGACAGAGTATCAGACTATTTTCTGGATGTGTTACTATTGATGGTAAAGGTTGTGAAGGCATGAATCATGTTTGGCCGACATGATTAATGATATCTACAAGTATATGCTTGATCCGCATTGCTTGGTGAGCAAGGATTCAGCCGACAGAACAGAGTTTGTAAGAAACTAGACTATTCTGGATGCCGACTAGAAAGGTGATGAAATTACCTGTGCGGATATATATAGAGGATGGATTTAGTTGTGAAGGGTGTAATTGTGGTATGGTGTATGCGAATAAGTGTAGAATAGAGCAGAAGTAGTAAGAAAGATCCGGTATGTGAAAGGATAGCAGAATAAAGAACAAAGGAAAGATGAAGTGCAGCAGATCAGTGTACTGAGCCTAACCGGAACTGAACTCCAGCATATATAGATGCTTCCAATCAGTTCAAGACTGTGATTCTTATCACTTTGTAGACAATGTGTCTCCTTGTAGGTAGTGGGCCTCTTTGTGAGCAGTGTGCTCGGGCAGTGAGCCCTAATTGGCAAGTGCCATTTTATAATTCCTTATTCTTCTAATAGAGAATAATCTTTGGGTTAATCACCCCATGGTTTTCTCCCTTAACAGGGTTTCCACGTCAAAAACTGTGTCATGTGTTTTTCATTTCATGGTAATGTTTGTTTGTTTGATTCAATGCTGCATTGATTAATAAGAAAGTTCAAAAGAGGAAATAATTAGGATAACTGATTCACCCCCCCTCTCAGTTATCAACAATTGGTATCAGAGCGAGGTTCCTCCTAATAGAGCCTAACAGCTTGAGGAAGATCTGGGAGTTCAAATGGATGCATATGGTTTAAGGGAGCAACTCAAGACTACCCTTGAGGATCTTGAACAGTCAAATTCTGAAGTCAATGAATTAAAGGAAAGACTCAAACAGGCTGATGAATTCATGAGAGAATTAAAGGACAAATTAAGTCTCTCTATGAAAAAGAGAAAGGAGCTGCTCCAACAATTGGCAAGACAAAGTGAAGAAAGCAATACAGATGAAGAATTGACTGAGAAAACCAAGTTATGTGAAAAGTTATCAAAAGAAGTCATTATGTTAAGACATGAAATGGAATCAGGAACTATAAAGTTTACTCAAGAGATTGAAGAAAAAAGAAAAGCTGAAGACAATCTAAGACAATCTCTTAAAGAGAAATCAGAAGAATGCCACCAGATGGACAGGATTATCAGACATCTTGAATCTGATCTTGAAGATGCCAAAGATAATGTAGAAAAACTTGAGGATCAAATTGTCTCTCTCAAAAGAGATCTTCAAACAGCAAATGAATATAAAGAAAAATTCAAGATAAGTTCTGCCCAACTTGAAGTACTTCTTGGAAGTCAAAAGAGGACAGATGACAAGTATGGTTTGGGATATGAGAAAGGAGAAAGCTTCGGATCTGGTCAAAAGAATTTTGGATCAGAAAATCCAAGGAATAGGCCTAGAAGACCTCCGGTAAGACAGCCCAATGCTCAAAGATATCCATCTTTCAATGGATACTGCCATAGCTGCAATCACTTTGGTCACAAAGCTAATCAGTGTAGAAAAAAGATGAATCAAACTAGTCCATCCTTCTCTGGACAGTGCTTTAACTGCAAAAGGTATGGACACAAGTCTCATGAATGCAGAAATATGCAAGTAAACAAATCATTCAATGGTAGATGTTTTACATGCAATAGAGTAGGTCATATGGCTAATCAATGCAGATCAAGAGGTTATCAGTCAAATATGCAAAGAAATGTTATTTGCCAAATCTGTAATAGGTCCGGTCATAGTGCAAAAGTCTGCAGAAGCAAGAATCAGGACAAAAGAGGTCCGGTATACAATCAGAATCAAGACAAGGGTAAACAAAAGATGAATGTGGATGAAGTTAGGAATCAGATGAACAAGATTTGGGTGAAGAAAAGTTCAGAGAATGTAGAGGTTGGATCCGCACCAGACTCTGGTGCTGATATTTCTTCCGGAAATTAAAAAGTGAGCTCTGGCTCAGGGGGAGACTCAAAGAAAATCCTGTTCCTCCAGCCAATCAAGTGGTGCTGGATGTGACACAAGATGCGGAGTAAAGGGTTTGAAGATACCAGTCCTGAGATGATCCAGACAAGATTTCAGAGGTCCACATGAAGATATAAAGAAGTTGTGATTGATCAAGTAAAGACCTGTTCCGGGAGATGCTCTGGAATGAAAGAGGACTACAAAAGGGTCCAGAGAGATCCGGAAGTACATTATTTTACTCTGCGGACTGGATAGAATGTTTGGGATGTTCTTGTAATGTGTCATCTCGATTTATCCATGATTGAAAGATCCGCATGATGTTCATAGATCAGGACTAATCCGGGATACTCCAAGCTATCTGAACAAGGCAAACCAGAATAATATAGGTGAAGCATTTATTGCAAATAGATATTAGGGTTTGTGAAATGATATAAGGGATTTCTCATAAATCATTTGCTCATTATGCACTCAAGAAGAAGCGAAAAGTGGAGCTCTGCAACAAGACTCATCAAGCACACCGAAGATCTCCTGCCGAAGTCATTACATACAGAAATCAATCCAGCTACTCCGTGCAACCAAAGACGCAAAAGGTATTTTCCACTTTCGATATCTTGCTACAAATCTTTTGAAGAAATGGCTACTCCAAATATAGTAAAAATCTCAGATAGGCCCCGACCTGAATTTAAGAAACATCCATACAAGTCATTGGAAGTAGATCCCTTAGGAGCATTTTCCAGTGTTCCTCACGGAGTTTTACACACAGAAGACATTAGGGTTTACATACATGCAAGCATTGAGGAATTTGGGGAATTCAAATTGAGAGATCTCTATCACAAACAACTAATAGACAATGCTTTTGAGCTTAAACCAGAGTATAAGGGTATCTAGAAGAAACAATTTGATCAATTCATTCATTTCCCCTGCTTTGAAGAAGATGAATGGGTCTGGTATGTACTGAGCAGGATGCATGACAACTTCCTATGGCTGGATAGACCCTGCAAGATCACAAAAGAGACAATTAGAGTAGTAACTGGTCTATACTCTTCTGGAGGGATACCTATCCTCAAATCTGTCAAAAATAACATTGTAACTGAGGCCACCGGATCAAAATTTGATAAGAGGGCAATGACCATTGAAGATATTTCTAATCCGGATATCAAGTATGCGTCCATGATAATAGGATACAAGATCTATCACTCCAGCAGGGAGAATTCTATATCCGGAACTGCAGTATATACTGCCTATGAAATGCTAAGGAAGAATGCAGAATATGATCTCTGCGAACTGCTCTTAAGCCAATTAATGGAAAATATATAGAAAATCAAGAAGGACAAGAAGAATTCCTTTAAGTATGGTACTCTTATATTATGTCTATTCTTCTACTTCATGAATGAGCTGCCCGGATCAAGTGGATGGGCATGGCAGAATGACAAACCTGTTGCAGTCCAAATAAGAGACTATCTACATGGGCTTGGGGATGCCAAAGCAAGAAATACAGCCCTATGGGGATACTTCAAAAACTTCCAAAGCATGATGCAAGCAAGAGAAAGAATTCCCCAGTCTCTTGTTGAAAAATACAAAGACTCAGTGTGCTTTATGGTGGACACTGATCAGTGCCTAATGGAGGCAGTGGAGCCAAGGACTGTCTGGATCATGCCCATGGGGTATGAAGTGGATGAATAGATAGTGGAGCTACATGTTCAACACATGTTAAGTCAACCCAAAGATCTAAAGGCAGAAAGGTTTGGAACCTTTGAGGAGCTGAGTGTAAAGATCCATGTAGAACTCAGGGAACTTGAGATAAAGAGGAAGGTGAGAAAAGAAGTAGAGCACATTGCTCAAGGCCTAGGCATCTCAAAAGAGGCACTTGATGCCAGCCGGGAAAAGAGAAGAAAATCTGAGGAAGAAAAGAAAGAGGTAGAAAAGAAAAGTAAAGAAAGTGTTCCGGTTGAAACTTCCACCCGGACCAGATCATCAAAAAGATCCGCACCTCCCACAACCAAAAGTTCAAAACTGGAAGTCCAGGCATCTGGTAAAAGATCTAAGACAAAAGCCACAAGGGCTTATGAAAGCCAAAAGGATGAAGAGGAAACTGAGTCAGATGAGGGAGTAAAAGAAATAAAGAAGCAGAAGAAGAAATGATCCGGGAAACCCTCCACAGGCCAAGACAAGGAAGAAATGGCAGAAGAATTTGCTGAAAAGCCCACTCTATCCCTAGACAGTGTAGTCAAATCAGTCACTATGGATGGGAATCTTCAACCGGTGGCTGAATTTTATGATGACTACAACGAGGCAGATCAAAAGATCCTACAAGAAGCTATAATAAGGTACTTGAACATCTACAATAAAGCTTTTATTGAGATTATCTCTGAAATCCCTAAAAGCCTAGAAAAGGAATTAGAATTAAGAAAGAATAATGCTCAGGCAAAAGATCTTGAGATCCAGGAGCAGATAGCTATTCAGCTATATCCTCAAATTGATCCCAAGACAATGAACATAATATTCAAAGACTGCAAAGATGAGTTCAGAAGTAAAGCCAGGATGAATCAACTCATGCTTGGTGAGACTGACAAGGTGGCCAAAGAGACAGGAGAGATCCTCTGGAAGGCCTTCAAAAGGTTCAATCTTCCTGTTGTAGAGGACTTAGGTGCAGAAATAGCTGTGGACTTGGAACCCTCTACTCCAGAAGAAGTGGCCTATGAATAGGCTAGCATCTCTCCTCTGGTTTCCCCTACAGTCTCTGGATCCAAAGAAGAAGAGAAATTACAGGAGAAGGAAGCAGTGGTGAAAGATAAAGAGGTTGACAGTACCAAGGGTGCAGAGAAAGAGAAGACTCCATCAGAGAAGACCATGACTGGTAGTGGTAAGAATGTGGAAGGAGAGAAAATCCCAAAGGACAGTTCCAAGACTGCAAAAGAAAAGAAACATCTGTCTCCGGCAAGAGACACTGCACAAACTGTTCAACAATTTTTGAGCAAAGAAACAATAGAGATTGATGAACCGGAGCTACTACAAGGCCCATTCAACTTTGATTCCCTCTCTCCGGTGCAGACAATGAAGATAGCCTCATTTGCAAATGCTAAGGCAAATGAAAAGCTCCTAAAGTCTCATATGGAAGACTGTGAGTTGATAGAGGCTGCTTCCGGAGTGCTTGAGAAGATTATGCCATTGGTCCAGATAGATCCGGCAGCCTCCTCTTCCGGTAATCTCAAAACCTTAGTCAGCAGTGTTAATACACATTTTGAATCTTTAGAAAAATCAGCTGAAGAAAAGGTCCGGAAGGAGTTTTTGGATAAAAGGTTCTCCGAGGTTCAGGGTTTGATCATTAATGATAGGAGAAACATGAACATTGGGATAAAGAGCTTAGAAAATGCTCTTAAGGATGGCGGTGAAATATACAAATTTTGTATCTCCTGGTCCAAGGTAACAGTGGACATTGAGAAGAAAATAAAAGTGCAAGAGGACACACTACTAAGCTTGTCTCAAAGTTTTGATCCTCTTTCTTCCTCTATAACAAATCAAGAATGTCAGACTATTGCAGTCTTGAGTGAAATCAAGAAATTGGAGAAGGAAAGGAAAAATAGAATAAGCAGGTTGAGTGAGCTCAGGGGGTTAATTGTCCCTAAGCTAGAGGCCATGCATGAGGCCATAGCAGAAGCTCAAATCACAGCCCAGACAAGTGATCCGAAAGATCTAAAAAGGGCAGATGCATTTGCATTTTTGTTGAGTGGTCACATTTCAATTTTGGATAGAATGAAGCAAAGTTGGGCTACAGAACTGATCCAACTGAAGACATCTTTTGCAGACATTCTTCAGTATATGTGAGTATGTAAATATGCGGCTATGTATAGAAAATTTTTGAAAATTTTGGTGTGCGGACCCTACCCTTTGCCATTGATGTCAAAGGGGGAGTGAGGAGAAGTGAAAAATGAGGAATCCAACTAAGGGGGAGTTCCAGAAATTGTATATAGAGCATCAGCCAAGGGGGAGCGTAGTATAAACACTTAGTCATTTTTCACTAAGTGTTGCCATCAATGCCAAAGGGGGAGATTGTTGGCAAGAGACACTATATGGATTCATGGTTGTTGTCATTGATGGCAACAAAGGTCATCCCACATATCCGCAAGTTATGGTGTGTCTCCACCAGAAGTAAGAATGAAGATTGTTGTGGTCCGGTGAACAAGAACAGAGCATGTGGCAAGGTCCGACAGATTGGTCCGGATCTCTCAGAGAAAGTGTCTTGGTGCAGTGCGGATTTGGGGAAGTCAAGAGGACTACCTTGAGTAGTATATTCCAAGGATTTAGCCTCCGGTGATGAACAAAGAAAAAGATATGAATAGTTGAGTACCGGATTCCTGAGAGACAGTGAGAACAGAGGAAGAACTGACTGACAGAGTATCAGACTATTTTCCGGATGTGTTACTGTTGATGGTAAAGGTTGTGAAGGCATGAATCATGTTTGGCCGACATGATTAATGATATCTACAAGTATATGCTTGATCCGCATTGCTTGGTGAGCAAGGATTCAACCGACAGAACAGAGTTTGTAAGAAACTAGATTGTTCCGGATGCCGACTAGAAAGGTGATGAAATTACCTATGTGGATATATATAGAGGATGGATTTAGTTGTGAAGGGTGTAATTGTGGTATGGTGTATGCAAATAAGTGCAGAACAGAGCAGAAGTAGTAAGAAAGATCCGGTATGTGAAAGGATAGCAGAATAAAGAACAGAGGAAAGATGAAGTGCAGCAGATCAGTGTACTGAGCCTAACCGGAACTGAACTCCAGCATATATAGATGCTTCCAATCAGTTCAAGACTGTGATTCTTATCACTTTATAGACAGTGTGTCTCCTTGTAGGCAGTGGGCCTCTTTGTGAGCAGTGTGCTCGGGCAGTGAGCCCTAATTGGCAAGTGCCATTTTGTAATTCCTTATTCTTCTAATAGAGAATAATCTTTGGGTTAATCACCCCGTGGTTTTCTCCCTTAACAGGGTTTCCACGTCAAAAACTGTGTCATGTGTTTTTCATTTCATGGTAATGTTTGTTTGTTTGATTCAATGCTGCATTGATTAATAAGAAAGTTCAAAAGAGGAAATAATTAGGATAATTGATTCACCCCCCCTCTCAGTTATCAACATGACCCACTTCCAGGGTCCCAGTGATTGCAGCCTCTGTTGTCTTACTCTTCTTGGGCTTTTCTTTCTTCGGAGGGGATTCTGATTCTGATCCTAATCCTAATCCTGATCCTGATCCGGCCACCTCCTCAGCTATAAATATTGCGCTGTCAATTATAACCCCTTTGGGTTGTTTATCCACTTTCTTGCCCCTTGGGGGTCTTTTGCTTTGTTGTTGTGGTGGAGGTAACTTGTCTCCCTTAGTCTTCCTTTTCTCAAGCAGGAAGTCATCATATACCTCCCCAGGAATATCTTGTCCCTTCTTTTTGTTGTCCACCGTAATGGCAACACCTTTCTTTTTCAATGCCTCTACCTGATCATCGACCCAAGCTTAAGTCAGCTGTATGGTCCTGGCAATGAATGGGTCCAAAGATATGTCTTCCTACATGGTGAGGTCAAGTGCAGAGATAGTGTCATTGTATATCTTTTTCTGTTCATATTCATCTGCAATTATCCTGCCATCATCATTCTTCAATTGTTGAGGAAGGGAGATACAATCAAAAGTCCTAATTTGGTTCAGAGTCAACCTCTGATACCTTCTTCTCCTGGCTTCTGCCTCATCTTCGCAGTCAGCCCAAAAATCTTCTAGGTGCCTCTGATGAATAGGTTTTCCTAGTATCTTCTGTATCCTACCGTAAGGATCATATGGTCTTGTTATTGGGAAAGGCTGCAGATTCATTTTATTCAGGGTGACCATCACCTTCTTTATATTGTCAAAATTAGGGCACATATAGTTGCCAATACTGACTGGGAAAAAAATTGGTGGCAGCTTCTTGGTGTCCTTGTACATTTTTATCATCACGAAGCCCTGCCTGATAAATTCCATTAATACTACTGCATTGGTAGGATACCTTGGCAGCATGAGGGGATGTTCCTCAAAACCTTCAACCCTTATGTAAGAAAAGGTTGCAAACTGGATATACCAGGCTCCATGCCTGTAAACCACCTCTTGAGCTTCCATGCTCAATCTTTTTGTTCTGTCCTCTTCCATGGTCCTTACCAGATGCATAGAGAATGCATCATTGACCAGTTTGTAGTCTCTGAGGTAGTTGGTTCTCTATAGCTCGGGATGATGATCCCAGATATATGTCGCATTTGTGCCTGTGAGCTTTCCATCTGTAACTAAGGCATCAAAAGTGCCTTTATAAGCACAAGAGTAAACAATGTAAGATGTCATGTAAAATGCACAATTTGAACCTCCCAGGTTCATCAGCTGCTCGTGCAGAGCATCACTTATAATCTGGCCCCATAGTGGCTTGATGTCTGAGTACAGACACATCATGATTATCCCATACATCCAATCTCTAAAACTACCAGCATCAGGCTGGCCTGTTACCCTATTTAGGAGTGCAATCATGTATTGGTACTCCTCACTAAAATCATACTTGAACATGTGCACAGGAAGTTTGGCTACTGGAGGATATGTGTTGTTCTCAGCCTGCCATTGATACATGTTCTCCCTGGCTGATTTCTTGTTGGCCTCATACTCTTTTCCTGACTTCTTGAGGTCCACGCTCTTAACTTTACTGCCCAGTGGCAGTCTAAATGTCTAGTAGAGACCCTTGATAGAGAGGTCTGCATATATCCTCCCATGCTTTACCACTTGCCTCGTTTGAGGATTATAATTCTGGCCACATTCTATAACCAGCTCTAGAGATTCCATGGAATATGGGAAACTGGTAGCGTTCCACATTCCTGACACAAATACTGTGTCCAGCATAGGACTCTTGTCATGCCCATCATTCAGTTTAGCTGACCAGGCCTCCAGATTGGTGCTCCCCTGATGGATGTCTATAATTGCTCCATACTTGAACAAGACCCCCCTCTGAGAAGAGAACATAGGCCTACTGAATTCCTCTTGACACTTAATGTACCGCTTGTTAGCCATGAGTACCTGCAATTAACAACAATCCTATCTCACAACAGGTATATACATGCATACATATTACTATTGAGTTCATAAATCACTATGCCTACTGTATCATTTCAACATTACTTAATCATATGGATACATAAACCAGAACTTGTATCATCATACCTGAACAATAATAACAGGATGAGGGTTTCATTTACTTACCTGGTTATGCAAACTTCTCTTTTATACCAGTAGATTGCCAAGATGCTCTGAATTCATCTGATGATCACCTACCTCCTTCTGTCTGTGAGCTCAAATTGTGCAACGATAGCTGGTATACAGATATGGAAGCTGGTGCTCTGTAAAAACAATTTTATCGCAGGGTAAATGTGAAAATGGTGGTTGAATTACATTTTAACCTCACAGTTAGGGTACATTTAGGGCAACTCTGACAAGTTAGATTACATTCCTTGATTATTCATGTGAAAACGTAAGATCTCGCTAGGTGTTTCATTGGGTTCCGGGGTCGGCGGGAACTACCTACCATGTCTGCGCACATTAAATGATAATGGTGGCAATGGGAGCAGGGGGATATCCATATGACAAGATATCATGAGGGTAGGATGATATTCACAAATATCGGGTCGAGTTTCAATATCATCCTCCTCCCCTTATTGAAATCATTATCGCGACAAGATTCGGGTGACAAAGCACCTTTGTTTATGTTTAGTACATCAGGAGGATATTTCGATGCATCGGGTGATGTTTTTTTTAAAATATGATGATGACGAGACAAACTTACATGTATCTCTATTGGAATATCAGGATGATGTCATCATGATATTCATTCTTTGTATCGGGGAGGTATCATGACGTCAGCGTCATATTAGATGAACATGATCATGTTTAGAAAATATCCTGCCGAAATGTGAATGTGATGATGATGTCATCATCATGTTTGTTTCTTCGTTTATCTGGTTTGGATGATGTCATCAGGATATTTGCTAAGGGTGATATTTCACGTCATGAGGATATTAAGAAATATCGGGTTACCTTCGAAAACATGACACTCGCGATATAAAAGACCGTTTGACGGGGAAGATTTACTACCACTTAAAGTTGACGTCCGGATATTTGAGCCGCATGACATATTGGGGATGTTTCAAATATGATGATGACAAGACAAACTTACTGAGGTTATAAAATATGATCTTCCTCTTGCGAATATCAGGTTTGACCAAGACTTTGACTGTTCATAACTCTCACATCCTGAGGAATATCAGGATGATGTAAAAGACAAACCTACGTGAATTTTAATACTCTTTCAAACTATGAGGTCACAGAAATGAAATATGAATTTTGACAAACTGACCTCATAATGGTGACTTACCTCATCCTGACTCCACATGATGATGCACCTGACTTACTTTTACCAGACCACCAGAGAGCAAACAAGCCAAGCCAAAAAGTTGGGTCCTTGTTTTGCGAAGTCAAAAATGGGGCGTGTTGTGTAACCACACAACAAGTTAGAGTTAATGCATGATGCATTAGTAGATGCTCTGAGTACAGCCCAGACCAATGATCAAACAGATTTGAAGAGGGTAGAAGCATATGTGTTTTTGTTGAGTGGACACATCTCCATTTTGGATAGGATGAAGAGAAGTTGGGCCACACAGCTTGTACAATTGAAGACTACATTTGCAAATATACTTAAGTATATGTATGTTTATCTTATGAATTGTATGTACATATGCGGCCTTATATAATAATTTTTGCACATTTTTGGTTTGCGGATCCCACCCTTTTCCATTGATGTCAAAGGGGGAGTGAAGAGCAATGAAAAATGAGGAATCCAACATTAAGAGAGCACCAATAAGTAGTGTGGAGAGATGGAACACAAGCAAAGGGGGAGTTTCAGCGACACTTAGTCATTTTTCACTAAGTGTTGCCATCAATGCCAAAGGGGGAGATTGTTGGCAAGAGACACTGCTAGGATTCATAAGTGTTGTCATTGATGGAAACAAAGTATATCCCACACATCCGTAGTACATAAATTACTCATACCAGAAGTCAAATTGAAGATAGGTTGGTTTGGTAGTCAAGAACAGAGCATATGATATGGTCTGACAGTTGGGTTTGGAACTCTCTGATGGTGAAACCTAGCATGTTGCAGATTTGGATGAGTAATAAGGAGTATCTAAACTATTGTATTCTAGATATTTAGCCTCTAATGACAAAGCATGTGAAAGATATAAGAATCTAAGTATCAGACTCTAGTCAGACAGTGCAGACAGAGGAAGAACTAGCCAACAGGGTATCAAACCTCAATCTGAATGTGCAAAAGGTGTTGATCATGTTGATCAAGTAACTTGAAGTGTTATATGATTTTGGATGACATAGGTAATGATTTCTATGCCTAATTTTTTGGTGTGCATCATCAATCAAGTATGGATTTAGCTGATAGAACAGTAACTTGCAAATATCCTAAGTGTTCTTGTTGCTAACTGGAAAGTTGTTAGAAATCCTTGATGCGAATATATATACCTAATCGATTCAATCTTGTGAGTGTGTGGAAGTGATAGAGTGATTGATTAAGTGTGAAGAAAAGTAGAGACAAGTACAAAGGCAATAATCTGAGCTTAGAATGTGATAGAAGAGTAATACTAAGTAGAGGAAGGATGAAATGTGCTAGATCGGTATACTGTGCCTAACCGAAACTAAATTCTTGCATATGTGGATGTTGTTCATTAGTTCAAACACTTTGTTATCATCTGTGAGCTTTTGTAGACAGTGAGTCTCTTGTCGACAGTGAGCCTTTTGTGAGTAGTGTGCTTAGGCAGTGAGCCCTAACTAGCAAGTGGCATTTCGTACTTCTTTATTCTTTTAATAGAGAATACAATCTTGGGTTAATCACCTTGTGGTTTTTCCCTTAAAAGGGTTTCCATGTAAAAATCCTTGTGTTATGTGTGTTGATTTCACTTCAGCTCTTATGGTTGCTTATGCTTTCATGTTTTGATATATCACTGAATGATAAGATAATAAAAGGACGTAAAAGTAAGAAAGTTTTGAGATAACTGATTCACCCCCCCTCTCAGTTATCTTCCTTGTTTCCAACATTTACTCTACTAAAATAAATGGTTGCAAGAGAATATTGAATGTAGTATTGGTTTACATGGATAACTAAGCATGGTTAACTCTGAGACTAGTAAAGTATTTTTAACGTAAGGCATTATTATATCTTTACAGTAAACTAGGTTTTATTACATCATAGTTCTTTAAAGTTTCTATATGTTTCTTGACTCTATGGCCCTTGGATAGGCACTGATTTGTTCATGAATACTGTACTAAGCTTACACCCCTTTAATCATCCTCATCATTTTAATGGAATCAACGCATTTTCCCTTCTAGCAATAGGTTTTAGAAGTTAAGTTCATTTTACGTGTTTCTTTGCAAAGAATAGGATTAAAGTTTAATAATATAGCCCATCTCTTTACTTATCAGACATTCTTTAATCAATCTAGAAGGAACACATCTAATATAGGAATAGTGTTATTGAGTAAGTATCTTAGGGATCCCCCATCCATTTGAGTAGAACACTATTTTCCCCACAAGGGAAAGATCCAAAATAGGAACACCCTCCTTGATTTCATAGAGCCTAAAGTGCAGAGGAAAGAGGGATTGAAAACCCAATTTCCTATTCGTTGGTAAATCCCTCAAGGTAGATCAATTATTAGAAATGGCTATTTGATGTAGGAGCATCCCTGGTTCAAGAGAAATCTTGTATCAACCAAAAACATTTGTATTTTAGTTTGTTTGTAGTTCAGTTTGTTTCTTTTCATTTCCCAGTTTAGTTCAGTTTAGGCAGTTCAGCCAGAAGTAGTTTCAGCTTGTGGTCTAGTATTGGCATTTCACACCTTGTGGATCTGGACTTAGCATATACATTCATTCATTTACATCATATCAAGAATTTAGAGAATTTGGATTAGTTACCGGAAAGATATCACTATCAGAAGTTGGTTGTTTCTCAGAGCAAAGCATCCTGATATTCACTAGCAACCAGCTGAAGGAGAAACTTGCATAAGCATTGCCCAATCTTTGGAGCCTAATGACACATCATTCAATGATCTTTGGTTTGTGTCTGACCTTCCTTGGAGATCTGCACTTCATTCCATTCAATTACCAGAAGTGTCTATGCATTTACGTCTGACCTATCTGTGTTCACACGTTACACCTCTTCTTTGAAATTTGTGATCTTCCTTGGCCGACGTGGAGGAATCTATTGGTCTAGAGATGATATATATTGATGTAATAGATCCTTAGGAAAGTAATTAGCAATTAATTCATAATTCTTAGTTTAGATTTTATGCGAAGGGAACTTCATAGCCTTATCTTGCGCATGTATGTAATCAAGCCTTTGAGCCCTAATTGTAAGCCAGCATCTTGCTGGCCAGATTGTATTTGAATTCTATGATATACTGAATGACTGAATCTACATTTGTTCCATTTCTTTGGGTTGTTTCTGTTGTGTTTACTCTTGCTGCATAGTCTAGATTGTTCATTTTGTGAACCCTCCTACCGTGACTGCACCACTATTCTATAGATCTATTTTCCTTGAGATCAGGTTGGGAATTTAAAACAACCAACAATACTGATCCTTGAATAGTTTTCTATAAGTTAGGGAACATTTAATATCCTTTGAATCTATATGTCTGTGATGCTTATGTTGAAATGCACTAGACAATTGAGAAGGGGGTGAATCAGTTGTCCCAAAAACTCAAACACTTATGCACTTAAACATTAACCACTTAATTAATAATCGCATTCTGCTTTCCATGGCTTTTTAGGGTTTTTAGGGTTTTTAGATCTGGTTTTCTATGTTAATGGAGGCCGCTGCCAGGGGCAGTGCCTCTGGGAACTCAAACTTGTTGAAGGAGGATCCTAAAGGATGGAAGAAAGTGTTAATAGGGGAGAATATGGGCTCCCCTAAAAGCAGGTCAGGGCTTCCTATCAAAATGGATTCCACGGAAGGTATGGCTCTGGATATTCCAGATGATCTAATTGAAGGAATAGTGGCGACCATAGATCTTGCTCTGGTTGGTAAGTTTATCTCCTTCCATCCTAATATTGAGATGATTAGGAAATGGGTGCTTTCTCAATGGAGAATCAAAGGTAGTGTTTCGGTCATTGCTATGGCAAGAGGTCTATTCCTATTTAAATTTACTAATAGGGAGGATATGATAGCTATTCTTGCTAGAGGACCATGGTTTTATGGTTCTCATTGACTTACTTTGTGCCCTTGGAAACCTGGGTTTGACCCTAACACAGACCTCTACAAGTCAGCTCCTATTTGGGTAAGATTGCCAGGGTTTCCCTTAGAATTATGGGATGAAAAAATATTTACCGCGATTGGCAACTCCTTTGGCCAGTATGTTATTGTAGATCATACTACCCGTATTCAATCTAGGTGTGTATATGCCCGATTTTGTGTTAATGTGGAGATTAATCAAACCCTTCCCATGTCCATAGAGTTAAACTCTAAATATGGGATTTGGACTCAGCCGATCCTCTATGAAAATGCAACTACCTTCTGTCAAATATGCAAGAAGAAGGGCCATGTAATGACCCAATGCAAGGCAAAGTAAATGGGGAAGGAGGCTGATCCTCATAATGAGGTTGCTTCTCAAAATGAGATTGCGGATCATTCACCCAAAAATGTTACCCCTGTCAATCAGGGAATGGGGGTAATGAGGAAAATGCTTTCCCAAAAGATAATACTAAGAAGGTTCTAGAAAAAGACTGTCAGAATGCTGCTTCAGATACAGATAATTGTAGAGATCACCAAACCAATATGCTTGAGGAGGGTGAAATATGATCCCAATTTGTAGATGGGGATGTTGAAGAAGGCAAGGTTTTGAGGGATGATCAGCATGTTCTACCTCTAGAAATAGAAGTTACTGATGGAGTAACAACCTTAACTCCAACCCAGGAAGCTTTTCATGCTATGAAAACAGGGGACCAATTAGCTCACTCATTAGCAGTTGAAATAGGTCCAAGTGGTAGTGGTAATGAGATGGAGGATTGGATTATCCCTAAGAAAAAGAACTGTAGAGGCAAAAAATCTACGGATGTAGGCACTGACTCCAAACAAGGGAGACTGACCCTCAGAGAGACAAGGAAAAGAGAGATTGCCAGTGGTAAGCAAAAAACACTGGAGATCCAATCCCTCAAACCTTCTAAATGAGAATCCTATCCTAGAATTTGAGGGGCTTTAATAGCCCCACCAAATAGTTTGAGGTTAAAAACTGTGTTTTAGATAATAAGCTAGATATTCTGTTACTTTAGGAAGTCAAGATGACGGAGGAGAGCTTTAAGAAGATTGCTGATTACATATGGCCCAATGCTATTTTTTGCATTAGTCTGGCTATAGGGGCCTCTGGTGGGATTGTTACTATGTGAAATAGTACTAAACTCCAAGGTTCTCTTGCTGCTTCTAGTAAGCATTTTCTAGTTATCAACTTCTCCTTGCCTTCCTTAAACTAGTCTTTAATCAATATTTATGCCCCAAATACTAGAACTCTGAGGCAAACATTGTGGACTAATTTGAGTACCTCTCTGACCAATACCACACATTCTAGATGGATGCTGGCTGGTGATTTCAACACTCCCTTATACCCTTCTGAGAAATCTGGTGGGATCTGTTGGTTTTTTCCCTGACAGGATGCTCATTCCCAGATTTCCCTACAAGGTAGCCATCAGTGATCAATAGGATCTCTGGGCCAGGGGCCAACAGCGTAGGAGATAGACTCAATTTTTATCTCCTCTTCTTCTTCGGGCTCTGCAAAACCTAGGGGGTATTCCCTATTCAACACCCATGAGAATATGCTTGTGGGTTGGCTTGGGATGTTGATACAAAGCATATAAATCCTCCTGTATGAAGACCAAAACTGTGGGATAAGTGCAAAGGGGCTAGCTTTGGGCTTATGTCTAGTTGTGAATCAGAGGATCTTGGTCCTAAACTACTTCTAATGTCCTAATGGCTGTTTTAGAAGTATGAGTTTGATTTATGTGTTTGGATGCAAAACTAGGACTTGGTGTATAATGTGAGGCTAACTATTTACCTTCCATATTTTGATCATTATGCTATTCTTTAGATGACTCTATCAAACCCTAGTGACTATGTTTCATTATGCAGAATTGATGTTTTATCTCACTAATTTGGTACATGTGATTTGATTCGGTCATATTGGATGATATGTTGTGGTTCGATATATGGGATTTATATTAGATGCTATTTTGCTATGAGATTCTAGTTATTTATGTGATGTGAACTATTTGATAAGTGATGGAAAATGTAGTTTAATTTGTAGTTATGTATTGATGTTTATTTCGATTGCATGAAGTTAATTTCAATTGCTTCGGCTATCACTTTTCATGACAGAACTGACACTTGATCGAGATGTGTAGGTTTTACATTCCCTAGCCACGAGAAATCAAAGGTAGGATTCACACCATGTTATTCCCTGTTAAGCCGATCCATTCCCAAGAGGGATAAGGATCACGTGTGTAATTGAATGATGATTTATTGTGCTTGGTTTAATTTTAATTATTTTAGCCTTAGTACCCTTTTTATTCTTATTTCTGAATAATATTAAGTGTTGTAAAATTTTATTTAATTTATGCCACTTGGTATTTTTCTTATTTATTTAAGCAATTTAAATGTGGATTTTTGACCCCTTTCATGAACCCTAGGGTCCCAAAAGTTACCCTAGGTGGTCAACCATGAGTCTAGGGTTAACTTGGACCACCTAACCCTAGTTTTGACTCACCTTAGGTCACCCTAAACCATGGTTGAGTCAAAGTGACGAATTTGGAAAGAGGGAAGATGAGGGATGGGCCTTGCCTTGGGAAGAACCCATCTCCCATCCCTATGCTTTGGGAACCATTCCCAAGGAAGACTAGAGAGGTCTCCAAGAGTCCTCCCAAACTCCCAAGTGAGTGGAGCACCACTCAAGGCCATTATCTTCCTAAGGTGTGAGTGGGAATCCAAATCACCACTTGTCCCCCTCCCACTTGTGTGGAAGCACAAGTGGATGAGGTGGAGATGGAGGTGGAGTGAGAAGAGGACATTTGTCATCCTCTTACCTTCTCACTCATACAAGTGGCTTTGGAGGAGGGAGGAGATGGTGACAAATGTCACCCTCTCATTCCCTCAAGGCCAAGAGGATGGCCTATAATAGCTCCTCTTGTAGAGGAGTGGGGGTTCTTCTTTTCTGGTTCTTTCCTTGCAAATTTTCGAGTCTTCTTGCAAATTTTACTTTCTTTTCTAGTTTGGAGGAGTGGGGAGAAATTCTGAAAGTTGGGAAGCTTGGGAAGGCTGGGAGCTCTTCACCAATTCTACTTCCTTTGTTAGGGCCTTGAAGGTAGGCCTCTTAACTTGCTTCTTACCTTGTTTAATTGATGATTCATGTTTTAGATTTTGTTTGCATTGTGTTGTTTGCATTGTGATGTTTGCATTGTGATGTTGGGTTGGGTGTTATGGTGAGAGCACCTCCAATGGAGGTAATGCTCAACTTATATGGGTAGGGGAGAGGAACAATCCTTGGGGGCTCTTCCACTATTGTATTTGTGCCTTGAGGGCTTTTATTTGTGGATGTTGGTGTTATGGAGAGTTTTGGCTTAAGGCCTTGATTGTGATTTATTGGATGGCAAGAGTGCCATGTAGTACTTGTGATTTGGAGGAGGGTGTGTTATGGAGAATTTGGCTTGAGGCCTTGTGTTGGGATTTTATTTTATCATTTGGGAGCCCCTTTAAGTTGAGAGGTCTATTCCCTACCCTCACCAAGCTCATTTTTATCAGCTAAGTTATGTGTAAATCTTATGGGTTGTTCTGTTCGAGTCATTGTGATTGCTGTTGTGGAATAAAAACTGTGTGAAATCCCTACCTCCCTAGCTCAGGGGTGACCCACTTGCGGGTCTACGGTAGGGAGGAGAGCTTTCCTTTTGAAGTGGTTGTTTTGTGTTGTCCTGTTGATGTGTTTGTTGTAGGTTGTTTAGTGGAGAGTTGGGGCTATTTGGGAGCTCATCTTGGTGTTCAAATAGTTCCCTATGTAGTATTGTAGTGGCTGATTTAGTCTTGGTCCTTGTGGCCTTGTTGCTTTGAAAATTCTTGCAGATTTGACTAAGAAACTTGCCATAGAGATGGCTGTGTTAGTTACTGGAATATAAGCATTCAGTTATGGTATGTAATGTTATTCACTACTGAATTAGACCTTGTTGTGAATGAAAGAGCAAGTTAGAAATATTTGGTGCTACTATAAGAAAAAAAAGAGAATGTATAAGTTGCTGTACATGTTTATTTGTAGACATGGAAGTGAGATTTGCATGGGAAATAAGATTACATCTTGCTATCATTTTAATTAGCAAAGGAAACTTGCATGTGTTAAAAGGAGGCTATTCAGATTTTGTTTTAGATGAAAGAAAGGGGTTAAAGTAGTTATCCAATTTGAGCATGAGAAGGCTTTTTTAGAGTGTTGCAGAAAATAGAAGAAAAAAAAAGATGTATTTGCTGTTTAAATAAATTTGCCCAAACAAATGTTATATGTATTACAGTCATTTGACTTTCAGAAAAGAAAATATGTATGAGATTGTTTCAATTTTCTATCTCATTCCTTCAGATGAAGAATATGTGAGAGTGTAGTTGAATTAAGTTTAATTCATTTCAAAAAAATTTATAATGTATTTTACATTTCTACCATTTATCCCTCTTAATGAAGTGCTATTGATTTACTTGTGTTTCATTTAGTAAGAAAATTTATATTACATTCGTTGGGTATATTTAAAAATATATATATACTAATATATATATATATATGCTAAGTGTATTTTTTTTGTTTGTTCAAAAAAAAAATCATAGAAGGTGTGAATGTTGTAATTATTCATTTAAAATATATAAACTTACATATATACATTATTATGTATATATAATAATGAATATATATATGCTTGTGGGTGTATATATATATACACACAAATTTATATACATTGTATATACAAATCTCATAATAGAAAAAAAAAGTTGAGTTTTATATTTTATTCAAAAAAAATTAAAAAAAACAAAAAACCAAAAAAACAAAATTAAAAAAAAAGAGGAAGGGCGGACTGTGGGCAACGCCCACAGTCACCCGTGGGTGTGGGTGGAGGCACCGCCTCCCCCACACCCCACCCACTACCCTAACCCCGAGCCCTCCTCCCTCAACACTCCACCGCCGGTTGCGGCTTCCACTCCCTTTACACACAGTCCCCTACTCCACACCCTTCCTCCCGCTCTACGTCAAACACTGCCTTCGCCGCAGCTCCCCCTCCCATGCTGGCCCCTTCACTCTTCCCCACGCAGCCTCCTTACCCTGCGCCCCCCCCCCTCACGACCTCTGCCGCCCTTCTCACTACCTCTGCCCCTCTCTGTGCACAGCTCCTCCCACACTCCACCACCTCACCACTAGCCCTGACCCCGCCACTAAGTCCGCTCCACCCTCCACAACAGCGTCGCTCCTCCTTGTAGCGTTCAACCCCTGCTGAGCACCGTCCCTCCACAACCTAGCTCTGCAACAAAACCTAACTTTTGTATAATGCAAACACAAAAAAAAAAGACAATATAGCTTTTTAGGATAACAGATCTTGAAAGCATGCCTGTGTGAGTGCCAGCCATGGCCTCCATTACTGATTCGAAACCCTAAACTTGCACATGAGAGAAGACAAAACCAAATAGATGAGAGGATAGTAAAAGAGAAGGTAGGGTGAAATTAGAGATTAGGGCAATCTTGCCCTTAGAAAACAATTTTAAATTTGTTAGGTTTTCTTCCCTTTTTATTTAGGAGGATTTTATGTAGGGGTTTTATTTTACCCTTTATTTAAATCCCTATTTTTTCCTTGTTTGTTTAAAATTATCTCTTGGGAAATTTTAAATTGTTACTAATTATTTTTTTTTTGAAAGGGGTATTTATACATTTTGGTTAGTATCTAGTGTTTTGAATTTTAATATTTGGGTGGAGACTATTATTTTCTTTTCCTCAATTTTTATTCTTTCATGGCAGAATTTGAATTTATTTTTTTATCATTTATTATCTATTTTATAATTAATTTATGAGTGAGTTATTAAATGATAGATCAATATTATTTTTAATAACGAACTCGGTTTTCGGTTAGAGATAACCGACGTCTTGTCATTTTCACTGAATTTCACCATTTTACTTTATATAGTTGTTATTGTTTCTAAATTAATGTGATAATTGGATTATCACTCTAAGTCTATTTAATATTTATTTAATCGTATTATTTTTGCTTAATTATTTTTATATAATTTTTTTTTTTAATCGTTTAATATATTAGTTTTTCCGGTTGATGATTTACTTAAAATTTGTTCTTAGGTTTTATTTAAATCATAAAGTTTATTTTCTTGTAGATGTATTATTTTAAAAATTCTTATTCTTTGCGTTTATCAAAAAACACGTTATGCTAGATTCTAGGGTATTTTTTTGCGCAAAGTTCCATCTATTCCATTCCATCTTTCACCTTCAACCGTGCACCGTCATGGCATCATAAAACTTCACCTTTTGATTTGAGTAGTTAGGGTTCGAGTCGGTGAAACTGTCTTCACCTAGGAAACTAGGGTTCTAATTTAAAATAGTCTAACCCTAAAAGTGACACACCTCATGATGTATACCCCTAGACAGCCTACACCTCATCGGTCATGTTGTCGTGTTTACGCCTCAGGCGTGTTGCCACCGAGCACGCAAGCACGTGTGAGGTGGTTCTTAGGGTTAGGGAGAAAAGTTTTTCGTAGTTCGTGTCATGACCACATGGCAAATGTGGACATGACACGTGTGTTGTGTGTCGTGACTGCATGGGAAATACGGGCATGACATATAACCTCAACACAGAGCTAGATTGGTGCCTATCCAGGGCTTGGAGTCGGTAGACATACACCTGTGAATGGTCAGCATGAACACACTAAAACTGGATTTCAAGGGGATGTTGTGGTATCTGCCTTACAAATGCCTCCCAATACAGAGTGTTAAGTTATCTCTACTTATGGCATCCCTATTGCAGTATATCCTTCCCAACACTTAATCTGAAAACAATTTAATCTACCCCTTGAGCAGAAGTTGAAAGATCAAGCATTCAATATAGGAATTCTATATTCTAGAACACCAGACACCCCTTAGATATCTAGATTCAGAAGAAGGACACATGCAATACTAGAGACAAAATTAACAAAACATATGCAAATACAACATTACTCATATAAAACCAATCATGAAATCAGTAGATTCATGCATGAGGCATATAACAAGAGATACATAAACTCACAAGACCTCCTGCATAGAGCAACCAAAACCAGTTGTATCTTATTATAGAGCCAGATATGTCTAGTTTTCAACAACCAACCCATGAGAAACACAACCTGCTATATATAGCAGGAAGGTCCTCAGTATTCAGTACAATGGTGCATCAAAATATCCACCAGATACCACGCATCTTGAGAAAATGGCGCTCAACATTCAATGTAGTAGGGGGAGGAGGAGACAGGAAGTGGCCTCCAGCTATGCGCTACCTGGGAATCCACATCTTCAATTTGGCAGTTTGACCATTCATGCCATCACCCATACCCTGTAACAACTGCCATTAATCAGCGTGCCAGACCTGCAGCCTCAGGAAATGCAGTAGACTATGCATTCGTAGCTTTTCCCGCCAAGAAATATCACCTGATATTTGAAAATATATAGGAAGCCGATTATCCCACATCCACCCCATAGCAACCTTCTCAACACTTTATATACTAGGTCGTGAGCATTTATGATGTCGATGCTTTTGCTCTCAACGATGCTAGTATAAGCCCTTCATCATCATCATCATTTAGCATGATATCATGTTGCTCAAAATATCACCCTGATGTCAGTAGGCCTCATCACCATATGTAAAGAATATCACCCTGACGTCACCATCATATTGCATGATAACCTTCCGATAATTCATATCACCCTGTGGGAAAGCATATCCAGACCTCATCACCATATTAAAAAATAACATCCTGATGACCAACTTCACCTTCATCGACCCAACCTGATGTGTCAGAGAAAGATCCTCCTACCTTGCCGATACCAAATGTCTAGCCGATGAAAATCCTGATGACATCACCGTCATATCCTACTGACGTTAGCAAACATCCTGCCAAGCTCATCCAGATAATTCGCACCACCTGATAAAAGACATCACCTTAATAATTGAACATCCTAATGATGTCATCAGCATATCCGCATACCGCGCATCTCCACATATCCAGATGACGTCATTGTCATATTTGCAAATATCGGGGGATCTCCACAAGATGACTAGTGTTAGAAATATGACCCCCCGGACCTTGATGACGTCACCATCATGTCGGCATCAGGATGATATTCGGAAGATAACCAAATATTTGGAAATATCATCCTGATGCACAAATATCATGCTACACTATAGCTCCACTATAAGATCGGGGTGATATATGACTATGACGGATATTTGAAATGATCACCCCCCACTAGACAATGCATGAAGCCGACAGGCAGATATCTCCTTGACATCAGCATCATCATATTATCTGCAAATGTCTTGATCATCGGATATCCTCCTGATGACCAACCCTACCTTCACATAAAATATCATCCTGATATATCCTGATGACGTCACCATCATATCCACATACTGCGCATCTCCACATATCCGGATGATGTCATCGTCATATCCATAAATGTCCTGATGACATCATCATCACATTACAATGTCGGGTCAGATTGAAAACTTGTAGTATGACCCCATTGAATCTGGATGACATCAGCAGCATATCACCTGAAGGATATCACCCTGAAAATTGAACATCCTGATGATGTCATCATCACATTTAGAGCAAGGGTGATATTTAGAAGATGACCTGATATTGGAATATCACCCAATATTGAAAATATCATCCTGCAGAGAAAAAGATGAAGGCAAAAGTCAAGCAGATATCACCCCCACAGGAACATGACATCAATAGCATCCTGATATTGAACAAACATAAGGTGACAAAATAACATTGGGGTGATCTTAACAAAGATCACCCGATATTCAAATATGATGACCCTGATGAAAAATCGGGTCATACTTAGAAATTTCATAGTGCCAACATCAGGATGATCTTGACTAAGATCACCCGATGTTAAAATATCACCCTGCGGGTAGAAGATCAGGTCAGCAAAAAATATGATGATGACCCCCACGAGAAACAATAGGGTGATGACTGGAAACATGATGATGATGACCTCCTCCTCGAAGAAAATATGATGCTGATGTTGAAAATGCTGAGGAGGCCCAAAGACTTAGAATATTTTTGGATTTTTTGGGAGGGTGCCTGCATGTTTATATGCTTGAAAACTGACTGCTCATGCAGGTACCAATAGGATCCTTGATTATTCTGACAGTATGTTTGATTTTGTGGAGTTCATCAATGATTGTGGTTTGCTTGATGTGGAATTGTAGAACCAAAATTTTACCTGGTCTAACAGAAGAAGAGGAGACCAAATGATCCAAGTTAAGTTAGACAGTTTTCTTATTTCTAGTAATTGGAATAATCATCATAATATGAATCTGCAGGCTTTTCCTAGAACCATGTCTAATCACTGCCCTATTTTCCTCAATTGGAAAGATCAGAGCCTTCGGGGCCCTTTCCCTTTCCATTTTGAAGCTATGTGGATTAAGCATAGAGACTTTAGACAACTTGTGGCTCAATGGTGGCAAATTCTTATTCAGGGTACTCCTATGTTCAGATTGCTTTAAAAGCTCCTACACATTAAACAGGAAGTTCGTGGGTGGAATAGATATAGTTTTGGTAATGTGTTTCTTCAGAAGAAAAATATTGCCAGAAAACTTGCAAATATCCAGCAGCAGATTGCCCAAGGAGATGATTCAGAAGACACTACTAAGGAAGAATATGTTCTGATGTCAGACTGGAAGAATCTTATGAGTAGAGAAGAGGTCTATTGGAAACAGAAGTCCAGAATTCAGTGGCTTAAAGAGGGAGATAGGAATATGGCCTTTTTTCATCTCTCAGCCATGAAACATAGGAAGGCTAATTCCATAACCAAATTGTGTCTGGAAGATGGAAAAACTATCACTGAGGATAATGAGATTGGAGAGCAAGCTGTGTTATTTTTTCAGGATTTGTTGACTGAACAAGCTAGCAATGCTGAGAATGGCAGGAGTATGAATCAGTTCATTGACAAGATTCCCTATCTGATAACTGAGGAAGATAACCTTGAAATGTTAAAGCCTTTATCTGAGGAGGAGGTTCGTGTTGTTTTATTCTCTATGGGCCCATTCAAAGCTCCGAGCCCTGATGGCATTCCCCTCTATTTTTTTCCAGGAATATTGGGATATTGTGGGGGCTGATCTCACTGCTGCTGTTAGAGATTTCTTTAGAACTAGTAAACTCTTAAAGTAGATCAATAATACTTTTATTGTCCTTGTACCTAAAAAGTTGAAGCCTACCCAGCTTTCTGAGTTTAGACCCATTAGTCTGTATAATACTATCTATAAGCTTTGCACTAAAGTTCTTGTCATGAGACTTCAACCTTTTTTAGACAAAATTATTTCACCATCTCATAAAGGATTTGTCCCAGGCCGGTAAATTCTTGATGCTGTGATCTCCACTCATGAAACTATTCATTCCATGAACAAGAGTAGAATCCCTAGTATGGCTCTTAAGTTAGACATCTCTAAAGCCTACGATAGGGTCTCTTGGACTTTTTTGTTTCAAGTCATTAGGAAGTTTGGGTTCAATGATTAAATATCTCTTCTCATTCGGAAGGTTGTTTCTTCTGCTAAATTCTTGGTTTTGGTTAATGGGATCCCTAGGGGTTTCTTCTCTTCTTTGAGAGGACTTCGCTAGGGGGATCCTCTTTCCCCTTGTTCATCATGATGGCAGACGCCCTTGGGAGACATATTCAAGCTAATATCTCTTCTAAAGATCTCTTGGGCATCAAACCTGCTTCCTCCCTTTCCCCTATGTCTGTGTAGCAGTTTGTTGATGATACCATTCTTTTTGGCATCTCTTTTGTGATTGAAGCTCAGAGTTGGAAGAATATTTTAAATAACTATGCCCAAGCTTCTGGTCAAAGCATAAACTTCCAAAAGAGCAATGTGTATTTTTTTAATACTCCTAACGATCTCTAGAAAAAAATCATTAATATCCTGAACTGTGCTGAAGCTGATCTTCCTGCTACTTACCTTGGCCTCCCCCTTACAGTCAAAGAGGTGTCTCAAGGTTTCTGGAATGGAATAATGGAAAGAACTTAGAGGAAATTGATTGGCTGGAAAGGGAAATTACTTAGTAGTGTGGGTAAATTACAGCTTCTTCGTACCTCCCTGCAAGGTATACCTACTTACTTCATGTCTCTTTTTAAGATACCTAGTTCTTTTGCTGACAAATTGGAATAGATTCAAAGAAAATTTTTATGGACGGGGGTGGAAGACAAATAGAGGATGTCTTTGGTCAGCTGGGAAAAAGTGTGTCTTCCTAAATCTCATGGTGGTCTCAATATTAAATCCATTTGTAACATGAATAAAGCCCTCCTCTCTAAAATTAGCTGGAACCTGATTCATAACCACAAGGACTAGGGGGAAATCATGCAAGCCAAATATCTGCATACCACTGATTGGCCAAGCTTTCTCCATCAGGAGGGGTTACCCCAGGGATCTGTTATATAGAATAAAATGCTGAAATCTAGAAGCCTTCTCAAGCAAGGGGTTAGATGGAAATTGGGAAATGGCATGTTTATTAATTTCTGGAATGATATTTGGATAAAAGATAAGGCTCTTATTACTCAGGGGGATTATGGAGATATTGCTGGCATTGCTACTCAATTTTTTGGGGATAAAGTCTGCAATTACATGGCTATTGCTAATGGAAATAGAAGCTAGATAAACTTATTGGATTGTTGTGTCCATTGCCCTGATCTCACTCCTAGAGTTTGGGCTATTCAACACTTGATTCAGGGGATCAGAATCCCTCTATTCCCTTGGGAAGATGAGCAGTATTGGTGGCTGGATAAGAATGGATGCTTCTCTATCAAGTCTACTTACCATTTGTTGGTTCCTGAGGCTCATAGAAAGGAGATATGGAGAAAAGTTTGGAATCATAAACTTTTACCAAAAATCAATATGTTTTGGTGGGCATCTGTTCATAACAAAATTCTAACCCAAGACAATTTACAGAAGAGAGGATTTACTTTGGTCAATAGATGATGTCTGTGCTGTGGTAAGGAGGAAACTATTTCTCATCTTTTCATACATTGTGATTTTGCTAGGGAAATCTGGAACATAATCTTAGGAAATTTTGGCATTCAGTGGGTCTGTAATTCTGATATTAAGGAAGTTATAACCAGTTGGTATCCTACCTTTTCTCATCCCTGGCTCATTGAGTTATGGAACCAAACCCTACCCTGTTTGGGATAGACTCTATGGAAAGAACGTAATCATAGAATTTTTAGGGATACTACTAGAGATGCCTCTCAGGTTCTCCACTCTTTTGTTAAGACTCTAATGGAAAGTGTCACTAATGCCCATATCCGTATTGCGGAGAAACCTCTGACCCATGACGAGGAGCAAATTGCGGCTAAATGGAATATCCTAAGTCATATTCCTTTTCATAATAGTTCCAAAAGGTTGCAAAGGCTTAACACTATATGGAGTCCCCCAAAGCCTCACTAGCTTAAACTAAACTTTGATGGGGCTTCTAAGGCAGATGGCAAAGCTAGCGATGGAGGGATTATAAGGGATGACAAAGGGTGGATGGTTGCTATCTATGTTGGTGGGTTAGGGTGTCAAAGTAATAATTATGCTGAAGCAATTGCTCTTCTATGGGGGATTAAATTGGCTATCTCCCTTGGTATTAGAAATCTGAATATTCAGGGGGACTCCAAAATGGTTATTGATGCGGTGAACAATGTGTTGACTGTTGGTATGAAGTTGAAGTATATTATTATGGATATTTAGATCCTCCTACAAAAGTTTTCCAGGGTGGACATCTCACATATTTATCGAGAGGGTAACGGGGTTGCAGACACCTGTGCCGAGCTTGGTCAACAGTATTCAAATTGGCGATGTTGGTGCCAAATCGACTACATCCCTTTTAACATTAGGGATCTTATTCAAAAGGAAGTGACGTGTCAAGGATGAGTCAAATTAATTGGAAAGATAGATCACTTCATCAGTCCTATTGGAGGATGCTGACGTGCATCTTGAAGTACAGGATTTTTTGTACTTTTTTAATTATTGTTATTTTTGCCTTATTATGCCCCTCTGGTAAGGCAAGTGGCTTACTTGCTCATTATAGCGTATGCTGTGAAATGATGATTAAGCATGGGAAGAGTAAGTGTCATCCTTGTAAGGTATTCCTCATTAATGATAATGTGTGTTGTTTCATTTCCATTATCATTATCCATGATAAAGGGGTTAATGTTACCCTGCATATGAACTCTATGAAATTTTAGGGTTTTCGTGATTTGCTCTGTAAGTCAGACATGGGTGGCGATAGAATCCGAATGGAACCCATTTCTTGTTGCAAGTTCAAAGATAACCCAGTGGTCTGGCATTATTGTAAAGAGGGTGGGATTAGTCCCTATTTGGAGCTGCTCAATGGATATGATGAAAATTTATCTGAATAGTTTGCTAGGTCTTGGCAAAACCGGTGTGTCTCTGTGGGGGGAATTAGTTTCAAGATTTCAGATAGTGTTATTGCTATGGCAATGGGCATGTTTACTTAGGGGATTAAACTGCAGAGGAAAACCAAAATTGCAGACCATTCTAGCTAGAAGCTCTTTCTTGGAGACGGTGAAGCACTCGTTCCCTATTACGGGGGATTCGATAGAGCCAAGCTGCCTAAGCCTTGGGATGGTGTGTGTTTTATCCTTATGAAGTATTTCACTCTGGAGGGGCACTTCACCAGGTTCTATAACTATCATCTTCCCCTTTTGAATCACTTCAGACGCAATGCTCATATTAGCTTTCCTTTTTATCTTTTATCTTCTCTTAAGCATTTTGTTCTTAGGGTTAGAGCTAAACTGGCTAAGAAACCTACTAAGAAACCCATCCCCCTTCATCAGGGCCTCATCCTCTATCTTTACAACTTCCATCTTGCCCTAGATCCTTCTAAGGAAATTCAGACTAATAGTGGGGAAATATCTTCAAACCTTGATGAGACTGCTGTTGTTGAAAAATCATGCCCTTCCCCTGCTCCTACTAAGACTAATGAAGTTTCTTTTTCTACTCCTGAGGAGATTCCCATAGATACCCCAAGCTGTACTATTAGTACGAAGTGCAAGAAGAGGAAGACTCAAGATGGTGAAGCTGGCACTATAGGGATGGCTGTGGGGACCCCTAAAAATCCCTATAGGACCCCTGTGGGACATGGTAGCAAGTCTCATCTATCTGCAAAGAATATTAAGGAGGGCTTCTCCTCATGAGTTAGGTGATCTGGCTGAATTGCTGGCAAACCTACTCTCAAGGCCAAACTTATTGACTATTCTGAGAACGCATCTGACGAATCCACCCAAGGTGATGAGGCCAAGGATATGGATGTTCAAGAGATCTCTGAGGATGCTAATGGTAAGCAGGAGTCTAAAGAGATGGGGGCTACTGCTGACGATGCTAAGAATTCTGTGGGCAATGCTGGCAAAGTGCGACAGATGTTCATGGAAGAAGCTGGTGAAGAAACAGAAACGGATGCTGACTTTGGGTCTGACATTGCAGTTTTGAGGGGCCGAATTGAGAAGCTAGAATAGAATCTTTCCACTATGCTCAGGAATTCTATCTTACTCAATATTTCTATGCTACAGAACCTTGGAGATGCTGTTTCTGCTGATACTAAGGAAAACTCTACAAAGTTGGATGACCTTATTAAATCCATGGTTAAGTAAGGAGAGAATTTTCCTCCTTAGTTTTTGTTTATATATTGATGATACTCTGCTACTCCATATTATCTTTCTTAATCTGTAGTTGCTGTTTATGCAGTTTATGCTGGGAAAATAGAGTTTGATGTATCTATTTTAGGGCACTTTTGTACTGGTTGCCTCTTTGGCTCTTTTGCTTTGTATGGATTTGGCCCCTTGTTTATCTACCTTATATTATCAAAAACATTAACCACTTATCCGCACTTATTATAATTAAAAAAAGAATGCATGAAATTAGAAGATTAAACATAGATACAACATTAAACACAAGAGACACTAGATTTTTACATGGAACACCCCAAGGTGGGGAAAAACCACGAAGAGGATTAGCTCTCAAAATATATTATAATCTTTGAAAAATGATGTTCAGGCTTGGTCACTCCATGGGCCTAGAACATACTGGCTCACTGCCATGAAGTATAGCTAGGTCTAGCAGGCTCACTGCCTCAACCCTAAACCTAGAAAGATTACAATAAGGGCTATTAAACCATACTGGTGGCTCACTGCCACAATCACCATCTTCTTCATGTCTAAGATTAATACATTGAAGTACAATAGTTCCTCTATTATGCTCTTCCCTGCTCTACCGTATCTCCTCGCCCCTTTTCCTTATATTCCCATTTTCACTCAAGGACAACTTTGCCACGGCTCAATTACAAGTATTTATACACTTCATCAACCTTGGAATGGTCATCAAGGTTGGCATTACAGTCATCAACCATTGGAACAATCTCCAAGGTTGTCATTACAAACATTTACAAAATAGGTCTTGACCTAATACAAAAATATGCTAAGGAATTGTATTATAGATGTATGCAAATCACACCATTCCTTAGTTGGGACTCAAACATGATCTTGTTGCAAGTATGAGGTTAACTAGTGTTGTCATTGATGTCAACATACTCATATTGCATTGGTAAGAAGGTTTGGATGAGCTGTGTGTTGAGGATATTGAGAAAATTAGTCTCAATCAGGAATAGTGAAGAACAGTGATAAGAAGAAGGCAAATGTACTCAATAGGTTGAGGATTAGAGGATGTGGATTAAAGGGTTTGTAGATATGAGTCTTGAGATGATCCAGTTAAGATTTTAGAGGTCTGCATGAAGATATGAAAAAGTTGTGATCGGTCAAGTAGAACCGGTTCTGGGAGATGCTTCGGAGGAATAGAGTATTACAAAAAGGTATGGTGAGATCTGGAGGTGCATTATCAAACTCTGTGGATTGGAAGGAGTGTTTGGGATGTCCTTGTGATGTGTCATCTCAATTTGTTCATGATTTGGAGGTCTGGAAGCACATGTTTCAGTATGACAGTGGCAGTAGACTGTGTTCTTAAAGTTCCTAATGAAGAAGAGAAGAGATTCCAATGAGCAGAGGAAGTGTAGATGTTCCTGGTCATTCAGGCAACCTTGTGAAGGTTCTTGGATCATGTTAAGGTTGTGTTGTTGATCCACATTAGTGGTAGATCCTAGAATTGAAGATATTCTTCTGAATGAAGTTCTTGTTCAGACTAGCTGACCGGATGAGTTGTTCATCCTACAAACGTTCTTGTGGTGACCAACCGGATGTGTTATTCATCTTGTGAATGTTCTTATGGTTAAGTACCAACTTAGATGATCATTCCTAAGTCAATGTCTTGTATAAATAAAGGTTTGAGAATTCATTTCAAAGTGTGGTGTGAAGCGGATGAGAGTGGTATAGCGAAAGAGCGAAAGGCAGAGCAGGTGTGACTCGGGCTTAAATGGAACTGATCCAGACATGGTAAAGATGTCATTCTCCAGTTCAAGGTTGTGATCCTTATGATCTTGTAGACAGTGTGTCTCTTTGTAGGCAATGTGCCTCCTTGTGAGCAGTGTGCTCAGGCAGTGAGCCCTAATTGGCATGTGCCATTCATTTTTCTTATTCTTCTAACAGATAATAATTCTTGGGTTAATTACCCCGTGGTTTTTCCCTTAACCAGGTTTTCCATGTCAAAAATCTTGGTGTTAAATGTGTTGATGTTTATCTGCTCTGGTGTTTATGCTTTGTGCTTTCATGAATGATTAATTGATATGCTGTTAACTAACAAGAAGTATCAAATATTTGAAGTAGAAGCAAAGTTTTTGTACAACTGATTCACCCCCCCTCTCAGTTGTGTGCCCTAGATCTAACAATTGGTATCAGAGCCAAGTTCCTCTGAAAGGAGCTTAATCGCTTGAGGAGATCCAGGATGTCATCATACAAGAAGGATAGTCTAAAGTTCGATGGAACCAACTTCACTCTCTGGAAAGGTCGCATGAAATGTCACTTGGAGTGTATGGGAAAAGCATACTTGACCATGGTCTCAAAACCATATGTACCTCCACAGGGTGGTCTGACAACTCTGAATGAAATCATAGATGTTAAAAACAATCTGTGGACCAAGGAAGCTCTTCTAAGCACATTGAATGACTCAGATCTTTCAAATGTCATTGACCTACCAACTGCATATGAGATATAGACTAAACTAGAACTTCTGTATGAAGGAGATGAGTTTGTCAAGAGTGCAAGGTTGCAAAGTCTGAAAGGAAAATTTGAAAGATTGAAGATGAGAGATGATGAAAATATCACTACCTTTATGCCAAGAGTGAATGAGCTGGTGTGTGGAATCAGGAATGCTGGTGGAGTTCTAGATGAAAATGAAATTGTTTGTAAAATTCTTAGATCCCTTCCTGCTGCCTACAAAATCAAGGTTGCTGCCATTGATGAATTCAGAACCCATACAACTGTCACAAGAGAACAACTGGCTAACAAACTGGCTACATTTGAAATGATTGAGTTTGGAGATGATCCCTCCAAGACTAAATCTGCATTCAAAGCCAGTGCCTATGTGAAAGGCAAACAAAGATTTGATCCGGGAGAGAACTCTTCAAGGAAGCTGTCATGGTATGATTAATCAAGGAAAGACATGGAAGAGGAAGAAGCAGAAACAGCTCAACTTGAAGCCCTCATTGCAAAGAGACTGCCAAGAGGATCCAGTAAGTATGAAGGAAAACTACCCTTCAAGTGCTTCAACTACAATAAGATTGGTCATTTTGCTTCAAGATGTCTAGAAAGATCTGCAAGGTCAAATACTAATAGACCAAGGTTTCAAAAGAACTGCTATTATGTTCATGAAGAAGATGATAATGAAGGAGTAACAAATGATGATTTAGAAATAGGAAGCAAATCCAGAAATGAATGGGTGTTTATTGCCATCAAGGAAGAAGATTCAATATCCTCTGAATCTGTCAATCATAAGGTTGTAGAAAGAGCTTTAGCTGCCCAAATTGAAGAAAAGGATGATTGGGTTATTGATAGTGGATGCTCTCACCATATGACTGGTGACAAGAACAAGTTCTTAGATTTGGAAAAGTATGAAGGAGGAATGGTAAAGTTTGATGACAATTCTACTGGCAGAATCAGAGGTAGGGGAACTATTTCTTTTGATGGAAAGAGCAAAACTGGTAATGTACTATATGTTGAAGGATTGAAGCATAATCTTCTCAGTGTTGGTTAGTTAGTGGACAAAGGCTATGATCTCTGGTTCAAGAATGGAAGATGCAAAATCTTTACAAGCTCTGGAACTGAAATTGCATCCGGTACTCAAACAAAAGGTAATATCTTCCATCTAGTTGGTTCTGATAAAAGTTATCTATTTGTTCAAGTTGATCAGAGTTGGTTATGGCATAGAAGGATGTGCCATATGAATTTTGATAACATCATCAAGATAAGCAATATTCAGGCTGTAAGAGATCTTCCTAAATTGGTGAAACCTACAAATAGTTTGTGCAAAGAATGTTAGCTAGGTAAATAGAGTAGAGTCTCTTTCAAAAGAAAGGATCAGTCCACTACTGGATTGTTGGAATTAGTTCATATTGATCTCTGTGGTTCGACAAGAATCAAGAGTATGCAAGGTGATAGATATTTCATGCTGCTAATTGATGACCATTCTCAGATGATGTGGGTTACCTTCCTAAAAGAGAAATCAGAAGCCCTTGAGAAGTTCAAAATCTTCAAAGCTATGGTAGAGAATCAAACTGGATTGAAACTAAAATGTCTAAGGTCTGATAGAGGTGGTGAATTCACATCCGGTGAATTCATAGATTTTTGTGAGAAGCATGGTATAAAGAGACAGCTGTCTGCTCCTAGGACTCCACATCAAAATGGAGTAGTTGAGAGAAAGAACCGGACCATCTAGGAAGTAGCCAGGACAATGATGATGGAAACAAATGTTCCTCAGATATTTTGGAGAGAAGCTGTCAGCACTGCAGTCTATACTCTTAACCGAGTTCAAATCAGAAGCAATACTAGTAAGACTCCTTATGAAATTTGGTTTGGTATAACTCCCACTGAGATATTTCAGAGTATTTGGTAGCAAGTGTTACATCAAAAGAGATGAAGATTTAGGAAAGTTTGATGCTAGAAGTGATGAAGGAATTTTCTTGGGTTACTCCACTCAAACCAAAGCATACCGGTGTTACAATAAGAGATTGTGAAAGATGATAGAAAGTACAAATGTGAAGGTTGATGAAGGAATTGAGAAGCCCTCAAGATTCTATGAATGTGATGAAGATGATCAGAATGATCCTCTGGTGCAAGGAGCTCCATCCTTGTCTGAAATTCAGATCTAGATTGATCCGGTAAATCAGGAAGAAGAAGTTTGTCTGAATGAGCCTGATCAAGAATTAGTAGTGCAAGAAACTCCCAAAGTGCCAAGGTATGTAACTCTAAATCACTCTGAAGATCAGATGATAGGTGACAAAATTAAAGGGGTACAAACAATGCAAGTGAGTTTGCATGGGCAGGTGTCTTAAGAGAACAGAGTACCCTTGAGTATAATCCAAAAGAGAAGGGTCAGATAGTCAGAATAGTCTCAGGAAGTTTCCATAGTTCTGAGATAGATTACCATAGCACCCACAAAGAGATTCTTGCAGTAGTCAACACCTTCCAAGCATTTCAGATGTTCATAGCAGATAGAAGGTTTTTGTTGAAAAGTGATTTGCAAAATCTCAGGGGATTCTTCAAGAAAGAATCACGCAACAAAGTAGTAAGAGGAAGATTACTCAGGTGGGCTCAGCTTTTATGTACTTATGAATTTGATTGTATTCATATTCTAGGAGCTGAGAATATAGTTGCTGATTTTGTATCAAGAGAAGGTCATGAACCAGAACGAGATCAAGTACCAAAACCAGAAGGAACAAGCAGACAGGTAAAAGGTAAAGTAAGAGTCATGCACATCAGAATCCGAGAACAGCGATGGCATGAATTCAGCCGCAATGAGTGGAGTACCAATCCATTTCCCAGAAGAGATCTTCACAACTTCAGAATGGCTAATGATTTTCTGTATGATCGTTTCAAAATGTTAAAAGCCAAAATGTTGTTGACCTCTCTAGGATTGTGGACAGAAGTTCCCTTCTTTCAGTTTGCTGCCGAAGCAGAACCAGTGGATCCTGACATAGGACATATTCTAAATAACTGGTGTGGGGATTTCAGTCTTCCGGGAAGCTTTAATAATCCAAATATTGGTAAGCCAGAGGAATGGTTAAATTTTGAAGATGGAAAAGATTTAATAAGGGATTTATTCTCTGGCCCATATCCTCCTGCTGATAATTTAAATTTCAATAATTCAACTGCATATACGGGTTGTATCTTTAAGTTAACATTGAATTCTGGTGAAGATACTCCTTTAAGCAGGCATCTAGTTCAGCAGTATGGACCTTGCGGACCTGAATCAGTCTTCGAGCATTGGACGGTGAAAAATAGGATTAGATATTTCCATGCTCATCAGGTTCCAATCTGGATTCATGTGAAGACTTACAGAATGAATGAGGCAACACCTCTTTCTATGACCAGAGGAATTTATGGACCTTACAAACTCAAGGTTATGACCATAATGTGGAAAGAAGGAGAGCCACAGTTGATGACCGGATGCCTCCCTCACGCATCCACCCAAACCTGTTACAACTGTGAAGACCACTCAGTAGATGACCCAAGGGTCCCTCCAAGTAATGCGGCACCAACATGTAATCACCCCAATAAAGCTTTTTGTGAGGAATGCGCGTGGTTTCATAATGATGATCTATCCACCGACAGCACGGGGTCTTAGCTAATAAGTGGGCTTGTCACTTATCGAGGAATCTTATCTCCTCGTGATTAAAGATAAGGCGTGGACCCTACCACGTTGTAAAGGGGTTATCTCACAACCTTATCGTGAGGCCAAGTTATTCCTCTTGGGCCCAAAAGGAACGTCTTGTAATTAGGTCGGTCGTCCCCATCTTATCTTGTTCACGAGTAATTGGGACCCACCAGAAGACTTTCTTCACATGGGTTACTCTCCAGATAAGATGCTGCTTCGTGTCCTCTTTTCATTGACGGACCTCACGGAATTATGAAGTCGGGGTTAAAAGATTTGCCCTCTCTTGCCTATAAAGGCCGACGGGGCCGCTGCATTCTTCAGGCAATTCCAAGTGAGTGAAGTGAATGCGAAGATATCCAGTCTTGAGTCTTAGTATAGTTTTAGAGTCTGCATAAGTAATGTCAGTAACTCTGAAAAGAGTTAAAGTGTTGTAAAAGCTTTACGTTTTAGTCTACTACTCTGTAATATTTCAAGCATGAAAGTTCATAGCAAGCACTGTAAAGATGAACATCTCTGTAAGCTTCCTGCATGTTATTAATGAAAATAGTTCTACTATTCATATAAGAGCAAGATATCGCGTAGCGTATGGTGTTTGTCTGTTGCAGCTTAAATTTGGTATCAGAGCCTCTGGTGACGATATTGCAGTCTGTTGTTTACGTTGTTGTCTAACGTTAACTCCTTCTAATCCTGAATATCTGTAAAGCTCCTTTATTGTCTCCCTGTATTGACTCAGGCCGTCATAAGTGTTGTAAGTCCTGACAAGTAAATCCCGTAGAAGCCGAGGTTGGCATAAGGGTAGAAGGGCAATAATCTGGTCTTTTAAGCGCAGGTTCAAGCAAAGTTCGAGCGCAGATGGATCCCTCATCTTCTTCTTCTTCTCAAGCGAAGGACAACAGTTGTTCTGACATGACCGCAGAGCGGAACTCAGAGGTTAGGTTTACCAACTTCTTTGCTAATAACGAAAGTTGTTTTAGTACTGTGTCTGAGTTTGGTAACTGTATAGATGATATAGAAAACTATGCCATAGCTCCAAGCACCAGATCAGCATCCTCAGATACCAAAGTTTGGGGAGAAGTAATATCAGTCTTACCATCTCTCCAAGCATCCTCTGGGAATGCATTTTTCCTTGCAATGTTTAGGTCAGCACCAGTATCAATTAAGAAAGCCAGAGGGTATGCCATAATACCTGGGAATTTTATGAGCAAAACTGCTCCCGGGCACTGAGTAGTAGCTTTTGCGGCACGGTAAGTGTTCTTGATAACACTCATTCTGCCTCGACCTCTGCTGCTTTCTCCTTCGTCATAGATTGGAATGACTTCTCGAGCAGGACTCCCTTCAAAAACTTCAGTATCAAGATACTGCATGGGGTCTTCTGCTTGCTCGATCTTGATGGCTTGCAAGTTGGAAACTGGGACGTGCGGCTTAATAGAGTGCTGCGGCTTCTCAATTCTTTCACTTTGTCCACCTTGGATGGACTGCATACTTTCGATGATAAGAGGGCTGTACAGCTTCTCTTCACAGAATAAGGCTCTTTCGCCAGTAGTTACTGACTCTACCATCTTTACACCAGAGATAGCATTGAATCTATTGATGTATAGATCCAACTCTCTGGTAGATTCTTCTACGCTTTGTTCTTCTGCTTCTTCAGTAGTAAGGATGTCAATTTCATCCGTTACTTGGGCTAGCACCTTATCAAGAAATTCTAGCCTATGCCGCCGCCATAATCTTCTTGCCATACTTCCTGGACTAGGAGCTTCCAGGATTCCCTTTTGCTCGATCGGAGTGGTTGATGTAAGCACTGAAGTGGTTATGGTAACCACTGATTCTGTGGGACCAGTTTCTCTGAGAGCGGCTATAGAAGTTCTCGGCTGATTATACCATGGTGAAGGATGGTATCCATGGGACGCACCATGATGTGAGGAACCAAATGATCTTCCTCTTGACTGGTATGGTCGTGGATCAGCATACTCCCATTCTTCTTCTTGCACTTGCCTGGCTGGAGGCTTGGATTCAAATGAATACTATTTGATTTCAAAGATTGAACCTAAGATAGTTAATGAAGCTTGCAATGATGAAAAATGGACCAAAGCAATGGAGGAAGAGTTGATGCAAATTGAGAAAAATCATACTTGGGATCTTGTTCCTAGACCTAGAGACAAGAATGTGATTGGAACCAAATGGGTCTTCCGGAACAAACTGAATGAAGTTGGTGAAGTAATCAGAAACAAAGCTAGATTGGTCTGCAAAGGCTAATCTCAAATAGAAGGAATTGATTTTGAAGAGACCTTTGCTCTGGTGGCAAGAATTGAAGCAGTCAGAATATTTCTTGCATTTGCTGCCTTCAAAGACTTCAAGGTATATCAGATGGATGTCAAGTCTGCTTTCCTAAATGGTGACTTGGAAGAAGAAGTATACATTGAACAACCGGATGGATTTCAATTGTCTGATCATGATAATATGGTCTATAAGTTGAAGAAAGCACTATATGGTTTGAAGCAAGCCCCAAGAGCATGGTATGAAAGGTTGGATAAACATCTTGTGTAGATTGGTTTCAACAAAGGTACTGCTGATAGTAATCTATATTTCCAAATAGATAAGGAAAACATCTTGATTGTTGAAGTATTTGTTGATGATATCATCTTTGGAGGAAAAGACAGTATGTGTAAAACTTTTGCAAATCAAATGAAAAGTGAGTTTGAAATGTCAATGCTTGGTGAAATGAATTTCTTCTTGGGTCTGCAAATTACTCAGATAAAGAAAGGCATCTTTATCTATCAAACCAAATATGCAAAAGAATTGTTGAGGAAATTCGAAATGGAAGATTCAAAGCCAATGAACACCCCTATGGCAACCGGATGTAAGTTGAGCAAAGATGATGACTCTCCTAAGATAGATCAGACCAAGTACAGATCAATGATTGGAGGACTATTGTATCTCACTCAGACTAGACCAGATAAAATGCAGGCTATTGGTCTTCTGGCAAGATTTCAGGTTGATCCTAGAGAATCTCATGTCATGGCAATCAAAATAATTTTTAGGTACTTGAAAGGAACAGTTGAGTATGGTCTATGGTACCCTAGAGATCAGGATTTCTCTTCATGCATACACAGATGCAGATTGGGTAGGAGATGTGGATGATAGGAAGAGTACAAGTGGAGGAGCTTTCTTTTTGGGAAAAAGATTGATTTCTTGGCTAAGCAAGAAACAAGAGGCAATATCTCTGTCTACAACTGAAGCAGAATACATTGCAGTAGCAGGTAGTTGCACTCAAATTTTATGGATGAAGCAGATGCTAAGAGACATTAAAGTTGAATATGAGGAGCCTATCACAATTTTCTGTGATAATTCAAGTGCAATTAATATTTCTAAGAACCCGGTATTACACTCTAAGACTAAGCACATATCTATCAAGTTTCACTTTCTGAGAGAACAAGTGAACAAGGAAGAAGTCAGATTGGAGTATGTACCCTCTAAGGATCAGATTGTAGAAATCTTTACTAAACCTCTTCCCAAGGGCTCTTTTGAGTTTCTCCGGGAGAAGTTAGGGGTCATGGCCCCTCTGGTGATGAACTAGGATGCACTGATGTGCATCAGTCCGGTGGATATCACAGTCATATCTTGTGATCTAGATTGATGGTGGGGAGCTGCTACTAAGGGGGAGCAGCTGGTATGATTCTGATATGTTACAAGAACAAGTATGAGCCCTTTGCCATTGATGTCAAAGGGGGAGAGAAGACATGTGAAAAACAAGTGGTTGATGATCAAAGGGGGAGCAATAAAGGAAGAGAAGACATGTGAAGAGTTGTTGCTGATAGGGGGAGCTGTGATAGAAAAGAGAAGTTCTTGTCTTGATGGTTTTTCACATCATATGTTGCCATCAATGACAAAGGGGGAGATTGTTGCAAGTATGAGGTTAACCAGTGTTGTCATTGATGTCAACATACTCATATTGCATTGGTAAGAAGGTTTGGATGAGCTGTGTGTTGAGGATATTGAGAAAATTAGTCTCAATCAGGAACAGTGAAGAACAGTGATAAGAAGAAGGCAAATGTACTCAATAGGTTGAGGATCAGAGGATCTGGATTAAAGGGTTTGTAGATATGAGTCTTGAGATGATCCAGTTAAGATTTTAGAGGTCTGCATGAAGATATGAAAAAGTTGTGATCGGTCAAGTAGAACTGGTTCCGGGAGATGCTCCGGAGGGACAGAGTATTACAAAAAGGTCCGGTGAGATCCAGAGGTACATTATCAGACTCTACAGATTGGAAGGAGTGTTTGGGATGTCCTTGTGATGTGTCATCTCAATTTGTTCATGATTTGGAGGTCTGGAAGCACATGTTTCAATATGACAGTGGCGGTAGACTGTGTTCTTGAAGTTTCAGATGAAGAAGAGAAGAGATTCTGGTGAGCAGAGGAAGTGTGGATATTCCTGGTCATTCAGGCAAGCTTGTGAAGGTTCTTGGATCATGTTAAGGTTGTGTTGTTGATCCACATTGGTGGTAGATCCCAGAATTGAAGATATTCTTCTGGATGAAGTTCTTGTTCAGACTAGCCGACTGGATGAGTTGTTCATCCTGCAAACGTTCTTGTGGTGGCCGACCAGATGTGTTATTCATCTTGTGAATGTTCTTATGGTTGAGTGCCGACTTAGATGATCATTCCTAAGTCGATGTCTTGTATAAATAAAGGTTTGAGAATTCATTTCAAAGTGTGGTGTGAAGTGGATGAGAGTGGTATAGCGAAAGAGCGAAAGGTAGAGCAAGTGTGACTCGGGCTTAAATGGAACTGATCCAGACATGGTAAAGATGTCATTCTCCAGTTCAAGGTTGTGATCCTTATGATCTTGTAGATAGTGTGTCTCTTTGTAGGCAGTGTGCCTCCTTGTGAGCAGTGTGCTCAGGCAGTGAGCCCTAATTGGCATGTGCCATTCACTTTTCTTATTCTTCTAACAGAGAATAATTCTTGGGTTAATCACCACGTGGTTTTTCCCTTAACTAGGTTTTCCATGTCAAAAATCTTGGTGTCAAATGTGTTGATGTTTATCTGCTCTGGTGTTTATGCTTTGTGCTTTCATGAATGATTAATTGATATGCTATTAACTAACAAGAAGAATCAAATATTTGAAGTAGAAACAAAGTTTTTGTACAACTAATTCACCCCCCCTCTCAGTTGTGTGCCCTAGATCTAACAGATCTTCCATGCCAAAACACGCTTCCACAATCTTCAAGGAATCCTTGTAATTATTAGAATTAACCAAGTTGGTAAGATTGGTTGCATGCTACGTTATCTAGGAGTAATCTTCAAACATGATCTCATTTCCTTAAAATAGACCAATGTAAAGGTAGGAACATGATTAGGAGGTATCCACAAGCATGTTGAAATCATTAGGAGCAACTGTACAAACACAAACCACTTTATTCATGAGATTCTTCACACCAGAGCACATGAACTTCATTTTCTTCAACTATCATACAAGAAAGATAGCTTTCAAACCACTAAAATATGAACCATTACAATTGTAGGCACTTATCATCATCCCAGACTTCCCTTTAGAACCGCAGAGAAAAACACTTTAATGCAGAGGAATGCGGAGCAAAATACTTTCTCCCTATCACTAGAGAATAATCAGAGAAAGCAGGTTTTACTATGGTGAATGCAACTCTCTTAATTCTTCACACCAGAGGCTCAAACTAAGTATTTAGCATCTTCAGACATCCCTTTAAATAACTTCCAATCCACAAACCAAGATCTTCAAGCATCAAGAAATATGGAGTAATCTATCAGACTGTTCTTCAACATACAACTCACTGTCTATATTACACTTCACTGTAGCTCACTTGTTTCTTCTGGAGGGGCCAATTTTCTCAATATCCTCATCATACAAAGCTCTAAACAAGTAATAGAATATGACATATTTGACACCAATGACAACAAAGATATGTTGACATCAATGACAACACCGATTAGGCACATACTTGCAACAACTTAAGGGAACAACTCTGCATTTGTGAGAAGTTGACTCCTAACCTTAGGATTGGTACTGGTCAAAGTTGGGCTTATTTTCACAAAATACCCACTATTAAACAATCACATATATATTTAAGAACAAAATCTGAACCAACTTGTTAGTTTGTAGGAGTAGGATTTTAGATACCTTGTTCTTTGACCTACAGATGAATAAATGGCCAAAGCTAGCCACTTTGAAATCATCATATAGTTTTGGTCTACATAAAAGAAAACATATTTGCTTAAGTATCAATACCTAGTTGAAGTCAGGGTTTATTATATGGGTATTGAATAAGGGAATACCCCCTAGGTCCTACAGAGCCTGAAGTTCAGAGGAGACAAAGAGTCAGTCTCTTGTTCATTGGCCATTAACCTAAGGATCTTGTAGATGAAAGATGGCTACTTTTTAGGGAAACTCATACAATTAGCTGGGAACAACAACATACCCTATAGATGACAACCATAGGTTTGAAGATAATTGTGATGCAAGGATTTACCTGTGCTATGATAGATAGACACAAGGACAAGTCGAGAGAGGGTATACTAAAATAGGAGATGATGAAATCCAAGAAGATTTCCCTACTCAAAGATGATGGTATATTCCCTAACTCAAGGATGATGAACCTCAAGTGATATGGGTGATTAATAGCCAATGTTTGATTCAAGACCTAAGGAGTGCAAGATAAAAGATTTGTTTGACTAATGATGGATATGCAAGGATTGAGGACATAACAAAATAAAATGCAAGGACCAGGTGGAATGATCTAGATATGTAAGGACTAAAGGATTAGAACTGAAGAACAATTCCCCAAAGAGAATTAAATGCTAGGCTTATTTTGGACATGTAAGTCTGGTTCATTCCTTAAAGGGTGTTGATAAAAATTTCTCAACAATATGTCTCATTTGTGGTAGTTCTTCAAGATGCATTTTTTGATAGAACTTGAACTATGATATTTATGTTTGAAAAGGTGGAAAGTGGATCTTTGCTTAGGGATTTTGGTTTTGCAAGAGATCATGCTAACATCTATGTTGTTTGACTTTTTGAGCAAGCTTTTGAGGTTTGCAAGGTTGGAATGTTATAGATTTCAGGTGTGGTGTTTGATTGAGATTGAAAATGTTTGTTTTGAACACACATGCAAAACATGGAAGACAGAATGTTTTACATGACTTTGATATAAAATAAGAGTAAAATTTTGAATGGGGGCCTAGATTAGCCCCAAACATTTTCACTAGTCTTGACAAATTTGAAAACACTCATAAACATGCACAACCTAGGCTGGAAAGAAGATACTACTTGCTGAGTCCCTACTTGGATTACTCCATATACTAAGACAAGGTAGATAGCTAAAGATATTGGTGACACTAGTTCCCCCACCATGACATGGGCACACCAAATCTCTTACCCCAAAGATCCAGACATCTTATGAACTGAGGGATTTTCTGTCTCTACCATGAACAGTACATGTAGGGCGGCTTTAGAGGTCTAACCTCCTGCACCAACAAGCAGAAGGGATTTTGGCCTCTACAACAAATGATTTTTAGTAGTGATTCAGGGGACTAGCATGTTATGAGCATCCAACTAGCCACTTAAAGCTTTAACCAGCTCTACTAGGAGTCTCATATATGCAAGGTACACCTCCTTTCAAACTAGCACTATACAGTAAGCACTAATATTGGTTAGACTTGGTTTTCACCTTATCCTTTTTTATATAGTGGACTGAATGAAAGTACCACTTGAGGTTGTTCCCTTGGAGTGAGTACCTCTTTTCCCACCAAGGTAGGCCTCTCTAAGGGATTAAAAACATAAAAGAGATGGGTCTAGCTTTTGATCACTGAGTTTGCACAAGGTGAGAGCATACACCTACCACCTTTCAAGCACAACAAACAGTGATTAATTAACCCCCTAGTTAATCTATGTGTAAACAAACATTTGAATTAGATATCTAATCAATGAAAGCCCTGCAAAACCACCATTAGTAGTTTGAATTTCTAGTCTTTGACAAATGAACATCAAGTTTCAATTTCAAATCTTTGGCATGTGATCCTACACAAAGCCAAGTCAACAAGGATTTGTCACAAAATAAAAAACCCAACTAAAGGAAAATAACATCAATCTAACTAGCAAAATTAACAAGAAATATTTAATTTAAACCTAACTATAAAAATTAAAAACTAATTCAACTGAAATAATCTAACTAACAAAACAAATGATTAATCTAAATTAATATGAAAAGCCAAATTAAAAACATAAATTAATCTCTAAATTAAAAACTAAATTTAGAAACTAAATAAAACTAAATCTAAAATATACTAATTTTAACTAAAACCTAAATTAAGATTAAAAATCAAATTAAAACTATGTGATAAAGACTAAATGAAAAAGGTAAGAAAAGATATAAAAAATTAAAACCAAACTAAAAGAACATGTTTTTTTTTTTGTTTTTGGTTTAAAAAATATATTTAAAAGGTTGTAAGTAAAGATGGACTGATGTATAAAGGAATTAATGATGAAAACAAAAAGAATACAATATATGGGAATATCAAAGACTCATAGGAATACTATAGATGAGGTTGATTTTACAAAGGTAATACAAAATAAAAAATCAGCTCACACTATTGCAAATTTTAGTTTTGTATTGGTGCTAGACCATGGATGGGCTCACTTTCTTCGTGGCCCCGTTTAACAAGGTAAATGGAAAATGCAGATCGGGGATGGAGGTAAGGTGGCATAGGTTTTCAATCTGGTGGTGGTCAAAGTTTTAAAGGATGGCAGCAAGATTTCAACAGAGTGGAGACTAAGAGTTGGTGACACGTATAGGCAGATTTAGGGTTTGAAAGATTGAGACGTACAGGTGGTTAGGGTCTGCAATTAGTATGTGTTTAGTGGTGGCAGTTGGCCAAGGTTAGTAGGTAGCCATTGCAAGAGTAAATGCAAGTCATTAAATATGCATCAACTTAGGGTTTATAGCTGAGGGCTTAGGGATTTGAATTGATGTAGAGGCATTACAGGGTTAAGTGTAGAGGTAGCCACGAGAGTTTAGTGTTAGGGTTTTATGATAAGCCTACAACATGACTAGTACCTACAATCATTTAACCTGCAACAAAACCCTAACAAGCATTTAACCAGGGACATATAACATAAAACCTGCAATACATTAAAAAATCAAACCCTACAACAAAGATTTAAATATATAAACCCTGCAACAAAAGATTTAATAGACAATATTAACCCTGCGATCACAATATTAAATCTGCAAAGGAGAAAAATGAGATAAACACAGATACTCAACAATAGAAGTTCACATCAGGTTCACCATTCTATTGATGCTGAAAATGAAAAAGTTAATGAATCTATAACTAGAATCACAATATTTTCAACATCACATCAATGAAGTTTCTCCTAAATGAATACTAATATAGAAATGTAATATTAAACTATGAAAAAATAAAACATAAGCACTCAAAAGAAAAATAACTCCATTTTTTCCTATCATCAAGATCTTGGATTACACATTTGATGCTTTCATATTTTTATAAGCACAAATGCATCAAGAAAACTATGATGAATGGATAAAATTTTTTTGTGATCAAAATCCAATCTCCCTTTAGTGGTGAGAAGAGAGAGGGCTTATATATACCTTTGGTGGAAAAAAAGTGGGAAAGTTGCCATTTATACAATTAGAAGATAAATTGAAGTTAACTTATGAAGATTGGAGAAAGTTTCCAAAATCAAGAGATAGAAGATAGAGATGTTACAAGGAGAGAGAAGAGTGGGATATCGATATGGTAAGTTTATTTAATTAGTTAAAATAGAAATTTAATTAATCTATGGCATGAATAATTAAATAAATAATAAATGTTTATTTAATTATAGAATGAAAAGTTGGATAATTAAAATTAAATAAATATAAATATTTATTTAATTTGAAGGAAAGATTAAAATAAGGATAATTAAATAAATTTAATTATTTATTTAATTTAGAAGAAAGATTCTAGGGCAATTTTTTAGTGTCTAAAGTATATAGAATAGGGTTTTAGGATTCAGAGATAGTTTTAGAGTTTTTCATCATCCAAGAATTGGACCTCCTATCTCATTGATTGACTTGGTCCATTGTAAACATGGTTTGAAAGAGAAATTAATAGAGTTCATTAGTCCGTATCAAGATTTCTTTGCACAAATACAATATCTGATTCATATGAGGATGGTCAAAAAGTATTCATTACAAATTTACAACTGAACATACGTGACAAGATATTGTTGATGAAGTATAGTTCTTTTCAACATCTATGCACAACTCTCCATGATTACAATCTTTCAGCTAGTCAGTGTGAGAATCATAAATCATCAAATTCGGTTGGTCAATCCAAAGCTAGAACATCTCAACAATCGTTCAAAAAGCATAACAAGAGTTTCATCAAGATCAATGGACAACAGTTGAACAATTTTCAATCACAAGTGGCACCATTTCAAATCGAACACCATTCAAATTTAGAAAGCAACATAGATAATTCACTCCATTATTAGATTCTCTTCATTCAATAATGATTCAAGTGGTAACCAACAATATTTTGAAGCTTTCTCCTACTCATCCAATAGATAGTAGAAAGATGAAATGACCTTCATTTGATGTTATTTCCTTTTGTTAGTATCACCACTCGGTAGGACATGACACCGAAAGATGTATGCATCTTAAACATGAAATTCAAGACCTGATCAATTCTAACATAATACATGTGATTGGTGTGAATGACAATGGAAATAAGTCAGTTACTCCTCTGAATCAAAATCTAGAAATCATCACCAATCCTTTTCCTAAGCATAACATCAACAACATGGTAGAACAACAAAATGAAATGGAGCCTAAAGTTGAAGTTCTTGAATTTGATGAAATAGTTGGCATGATAGAACCAGAAAAGGTGAAAAATGAAGATCCACATCATCCATGAGAAAAAGGTATCTACGCTAAGGTTCCTCCTCTGTCATCCCTTCAAGGATTAAGAGATAACCAAAATTTACAAGATACACAAATGGAATAGACAACAAGTAATCACAATAACAAGAAGAAAGTTATAACAATGAAAACTAGCCCATTTCATTGTGAAAAGCTCATTCACCTAGCAAAGCATAATAGTAAATAAAAAGAGAAGAAAAAATCAAGGCACAAGTCATCAAGATTCACCAAAAAAGGTAATGATTCACTTCCCTGAAAACATTAGAATACTTCATACATACAAAATTTTGTGAATCAAGCATCGTCAAACTATTTTGATAATCAAATAGGTATGAAATGTATGTATGTATGTATATAAGAGGAGGCCAAACTTGTGATCATCTTGGAGAGGTGCTCCATCAAGTGTGGTGGAATGGGTAACATCAAAAAATGTCCCCTTGGGGGCTTTTCCCTCATAAGGTTTAGCTCCAGGGTCTTTAGTATGCATTTAGGACATCTTAGTTCATATTTTGGCATCCTGATGGAATGAGACCTAGGTTTCATGACAAATTGAACCTAGGCAGACCCCTTGAGCTATACCCTACCCAAAATATGGAGTGGGGGACTTGGGTGCCTGCACCCTAGTCCTACCCTATTTTGGGGCAGCCCTAATTTCTGGGTGTCAATTTGTGACTGTTATTAGGTCCCTTTTCCAACATAGTAAGTTTGAATTAGGAAAATCTTGGCGGGAGTGTTTGTAGTTGCATATATAAGTATGCTTAGGCATTCATTTGTATACTAGATTTCAATTAGATGGTAATTATGTTGTTCAAGTGTTCTCAAGGTGATTCAAGGCTTTCTATTGTGTTGCAAGAGCAGACTTGTATGTTTTGTGTGTTGATATCTGTAGATTTGAGCATCAATTTCCTCATGGAATGAAGAGCATCTTCCTCCCATGAGAGATTCACTACAAGGTGGCATAATATTGTGTTTTCATCATTGATTCCTTTGGTTTTTGCCTCTACCTCACAAGGGCATACAATCTTTTATTTGATAATGGTGTTCGGAGACTTAAGTGTCCTCTGGGGCTTGACTGAGGTAAGCCTCTAAACACCACAACCCCCAAACCAAGTCTTGTGATTATAGGTTACAGGTGTCTCATTTGGGAAAAGTAGAGTTGAAGGAAGGATTGGCAGGCATCAAGGATTCAGGATCTGAAAAAAAGGACAGAGGAGCACTTCCAGGACTTGGGTGCTCACTCTAGTGTCCTCCGCATCCAAGTTTCAGAAAACAAAAGTTACAGGGCTGATCAGTGTTGGAAGGAGGTCCAGATCCCATGAAGAAATCTATACCTTAGACTTGGGTACCCACTCCAGTGTCCCTGACTATTCCGCTTCGGAACCCCAAAAATAGGTACTCTGTGATTTGATATTTTACTCCTGTCTGCAAGAGCTTTTTCTGTTATTCATCAATTCGTTGTCGTATTTGCATAATTAGGGTTTTAATGGTCAATTGAGCATAGGAGAAGGAAAATTGATAATTAAATTCCCTAATCCAAGTTTCCCTACATCTACAAGTGACCTAGGGTATGATAGTGCTTGCCACTCGACCCTAGATCCTTGAATATATAGTGGAGAGGCAGATTTAAACATCTAAACATTAAAACATCAACAAATCCAATTTTCCCCTAAACATTTTGGTGAAACCATGTTTTTAGACTTAAATTACAACTTTTTGAGTGTTTTTCTTCTAATTTGGATTGATTTCATTCATTCATATAGTCATTCATTTTATTGCATTGAGAAAAATTCAAAAATTTTTTTTTTTTTTGAAAATACAAAAAAATTGCATTGTTTGGCTTACTAAATTGTATCAATTCTTTTGAAATTTTCCTAATTCATAATTTTTGCATCAGATCTGATATAAACTATAGAAAAATCTAAAAATTTAGAAGTTTGTATTGCATTTTTATCATTTAATTGCTAGGGTTTTGTGGAAATTTTGACAATTTTATATAACCTAGTAATTCCAAAATCTAGGGTTAGTAGGCAAAATCTTTTCTCAAAATTTTCTACTAATTTTAGAGGCTCATTCAAATTTACATTTGGCTACATTCTTGTATTTTAGTGTAAATTTGCATTTAGATTTAAAATATTTGCATTTTTGCATAGAAAATTTTAGCAAAAACTAGCAATCTTGATGCATTTTCATTAAATTTGCATGGGCATTTTGCATGTTCAAGCTTGAAAATCATTTTAAGATTTGAGAGTAAGTCATTTTTATCATAAAACAGACTTCAAAACATTCACATAGTATTTTGTCCCAAGATCTCAAACCTAGGGCTTCAAAAACAATGATTTTCACTAAATTTGGCCTTATCGACTCTCCAAACTTGCACCATAGGTGTGTTGTGAAAGGTATTTTTGCATTAACTTTCTCTTATCAGGGTAATCATTTTTTTACCCTCATAAAAATCTTCACAACACCCTTTTAATGGGCTCTTGTAGTGAAAATTCGGTGAAAAACTATACATTTTGGCTATTTTTGCCCTAGGGTTTGACCTAGTTTGCACTCCAAGCATGTTGTGATCAATTTTATGGATTGAGGTGATTTATATTATTGATAGTATTTGATTTACCACCTGAAATTCATTACAACACCTCTTTTTCTAGGTCTTGGAGTTGAAAAACCATGAAAAATAGCCTATTTTTGCTATATTTTCACTAGAGTTTTACCTTAAGTGGTACTAAAAGCATGTTGTGTTAGATTTTTTTGCATCAAGTGGCTGTTATTACTGATATTATTTTCTATCCATAATCATTTTCCTCACAACACCCTTTGTTATGCCCTTTTGCATTAAATTTTGGTGAAAAAAGTGCCTATTTTGACATATTTTCACTATATTTTGACTTGGCATTATCTTGGATTTGCATAAAAATTGTGTTGAGAGTGATTATATTGCTGTTTTGGACTGATATCAAACATATAACTTTCTACCCACTGACTGAAATCCTTACAACATCCTTTGTTTCATTCATTGGTATTGAAAAGAGTTAAAAAACCAAGCATTTTGGCCATCAATCATATCCTTCTCCTAAGATTTGTTCTCTTAGTTTGTGCATTGTATGCTTTGGTATAAGCTTTATGAAATGCTGTCCTAAAAACAATATCCCATTGAGAAGAAGTAAAAGATTAATGGGATCTAGTGCTCTTGAAGAAGTTGGTACTTTGAACACCTTCTTTACAAAGGGAGAAACTCAAATTGTGCAAGATATTATACATCCTCCAACCAAAATAGAAGAACAAACTTTTCATGATGTTGATAACACTATTGAGGCAAAAGGATATGTATCTAATGAGAAAATAGAAAACTTGGATAAGGAGCTAGCTGAGTATCAATCATTTATGTAAAATGAGAGAATAGTTGAAGAAGTTGTCCCTACAATTCATAACATAAGAGAATTGATAAAAGATGGACAAGATGGTGTTAATGTAATTCATGGTCTAGCACATATTGTACAAACCAATATCATGCCAGTGACCGAATGTGTGCAAACAATAAATAACACTCTGTCACCATCTCATACTCAAGTTTCGGCACCTATACCGACTACACATCAACGATCTTAACAACTAATGTGAATGACTTGTAGTAATGCTACCACTGGTATTAAAGTGTCTAATGGCACTAATTACAAAGATGTGGGATTTAATTATTAGAATTTGGTTCCCAAAGGGACCTCTTCTATGAATAATTATTCTCAACCTCCTATCTATTCCACTCAATTCCAGCTACCTATTACTTACTCACAACCATTTTCCACCTATCATTATGGCCAACTATCATTAACATATTCTCAACCTCTGCCTATTGTATCTCAAGCTCAATCAACTCCTCACCTTGGTTCTAATTCCTCACAACAAACCACATCTCCCAATGATGCCGTCCTAAACCAACTTTTACAGGGCATGACTGCTTTGCAACAAATGGTAACAAATTTGACAAATTCTTTGCAGCCTAGTCTACCAACATATCATGTCCAAAATCTGTTATCCTATGCAATCCTGAGAACCCCTATGCTTGAGAGGTTTGAGACTCCTCACTTTGAAAAATATGGTGGAAAAGGTGATCCTAATATTCATGTGGCATCATTTACAACTATGTGTAGTGATTTTTATTTTTAAGAGGATTTGTTAGCAAAACTTTTCTCATGACCTCTCAAAGATACGGCTTTAGAATGGTTTTGTTCATTACCTCCAAATTCAATACACTCCTTTTCGTAGTTTATTGATCAATTTTTACAACATTTTCAAGCAAACATCGGACCCCAAGTCACTCTTATTGACTTGGTTCAATGCAAACAAGGTCCCAAAGAAAAGTTGACTGAATTCATTAGTTGGTATCAAGGACTTTATGCACAGATTCAGTATCAGATAAAAGATGGGGATGTTCAAAAGATATTCATTACAAATCTACAACCTAATATTCGTGATAAGATTCTCTTGATGAAATACAACTCCTTTCAACATTTGTGCACCACTCTTCATGATTATCAACTTTCATCTAGTCAGTATGAAAACCAAAATTCATTGGCTCAAGCTGGTGAATCCTTGGGTGGATCATCACAAAACAATTTTAAAAGAAACAATAATGGGAGTTTCACCAAGATCAATGGATCAAATATGAATGTGTCTGCTATAAATAATCCAAAGAAAGCATCATATCAACCAAGAAGGTTTACTCTGATATCTAAGTCCTATCATTCTATCATGAATTAAGCTGTGAGTAATAACATTCTGAAGCTTCCCCTGATCAAACTTGTTAATCCTAATAAACAAAGACCTTACTTCAATGCTAATGCCTTTTGTCATATCATCGAACACAAGGACATGACAGTGAATGATGTATGTGTCTTAAACATGAAATACAGGACCTTATTGATTCAAATGTCATCCAGGTATCAGGTGTGAATGACAACGGAAGTAAGTTGGTTGCTCCACTGAATCAGAATTTACAAATGTTCACTAATTCTTTCCCTAAGCATACCAAAAATAATATGGTGGAACGAGGTTTAGTGGAAGTAGATGAGGATGATTACGTAGACTATGATAGAATCATAGGAATGATTGAAGTGGATAAGAAGAAAATAAACAATCCACCTCATCCTCGAAGAAATGGAATTTATGCTAAGGTTCCTCCTCCGTTATCCTTATATGGATCAGGATACATCTAAAAAACAAGAACCAATACAAATGAGTAAGATGGTATAGGATGATTCCTGACCCCATGCTAGAAAGATCTAATAATGAAAACTCAATAAAAATTAGAAAAGAGCTAGACGACTATAAAAAATTGGAGAAAATAGCAGTTCCCCTCCTCATAAGCAACAAAAAATTATATTTACACAAGGAGTAACAAATCAAACATCACATGATAATCAAAAAAACTTTCATAAGAACCACTCAAATTTTGCATTATATATGATCGAATGCCTCTCCAAGAGGTTCGCGAGCTCTAACATATAATATGAAGACCCTACAGGTAAGTATCTCTAACCCTTTATCTCTCTCGTGATGTGCTTCCCCCGTGATGTGTTATGTGTTGTTTAGGCCTCCTTGGATGACCTCGGATTCTCCCATAAGGTCCGAGATACTAGGAGACCAGCTCTATTGTGACTTTCTTCTATTTGTATAATCATTCTTCTAAATTACTCTCTTTGATTTCATTGTTGAGTGTTGTGTCTTACAGACATAGCGTCATGGTTGGTGACCTGGGGGCACCCTCCTACATGACTATCCCTAAGACACTTGTTTCTCCTCTCTTATTTATTGTTTCCCATCCTCTAGTGTTTCCATCTAATGGGCGGATGACAACAAACATTTATACTGATGTGGACCTAGTGTCCCTTTTGAGAGTAATCAACAAATGGACTTAGTTCCTAATATGATGATGGGGTTGTATATCTTATCCAACACTTGTCTAGTGGAAGCACTCATGCTTTCCATGTAGTAAATTTGATGATGTTTCTATCACATTTACAAACCTTAACAATACTACTGCTCTATGCACCTTTGTTTGTCTTTGAATCTGGTCTCAGTGGTACTCAATTCAGAGAGCTTCATGATATAGCCCCATGGTTATCCTTGAACTCTAAATTTTTTGTATAACCTTGGCTCTTTGTGTGGTTAATCATATGCATTGATGTTGTAGACACTAACATGTTTTTTGTAGGGATGTGTTTGTGGGAACATTTGGCAATCGTAAAGTACATGTCACCTCCAAGGGGCATGGGCTTTACAAAATTTGGTGTTCCCATGTGTGTTTTCTTCCTACCGTAACGTGCTTGTTATCGATAACTGATATCAACCACCTTAAGGTGGGGGCATATATAAGGTAAGCTATCTGTTGTAGATGTTAGCTATGTGCTTTTCCTCAGGTGCAGTCTAAAGACTTGCTTGATGAGTGCATCCTGCATCCTGAGTTTTTTTGTAATCAATCAATCAATTATGTAAGCCCTCTGTGGAGGTGGGATATCATGTATATCCTTTTTATCTTAATCCCTCTGTGAAGGTAGGGATGGTGTATTTCTTGGAGTAGATTGCATCATCCTGTCATTTTCAAAAGTCCTCTGTGGAGGCAGGGAGTAGTTCTATGACTAACTCAACCCTTAAGCATGTTTTTGGTGGTTATTGTGGTAAAGCACAATCATCAGTGTGTGCCTGTAATGTGCCTGAGATGGTGTTGTACCTAGAAATAGGTACACTCAATCGCTTGTCTGCCATGTTTTATCTATGTCTTCAAGTGTGTGTGTTCTAGTGTGCTTATTTTATGTGGCATGTTTGTTGCCCCATATGCAGTCTAAAGACTTGCTCAATGATTACATCCTACAGTTTGGGAGGTTTTACATGTCTTACATGTGTGTTGCCCCATATATACAGTCTAACAACTTGCTCGATGAGTGCATCCTATATTATGGGAGGTTTGTTTACTTTCCAGTACTTGCATCTGCATTTCATATATATGAGAAAAAGAAAAGAAAAGATATCATTTCTGTCTTCCATGCATTAATGTGTCTTCTATGCATTGACTATCTTCTCCATGTTCTACGTGACTATAATTGTCTTCTCCGTGTTCTGCGTGCCTGTTACTGTCTTCTATGTGATTGGCATGTCGTCTCCATGCTTGGCATGTTTGTTGTGTTTGTGATCTTACTTTAATGCATGTATTGGCTTCACATTTATACATACATTAAAGTGGGGGCTAAATGTAACATCAAAAAATGTCCCCTTGGGGGCTTTTCCCTCATAAATTTTAGCTCTTGGGTCTTTAGTATGCATTTAGGACATCTTAGTTCATATTTTGGCATCTCAATAGAATGAGACCTAGGTTTCATGACAAATTGGACCTAAGTGGACCCCTTGAGCTGTACCCTGCCCAAAATAGGGGGGAGGACTTGGGTGCCTGTGCCCTAGTCCTGCCCTATTTTGGAGCAACCCTAATTTTGGGGTGTCAGTTTGTGACTATTATTAGGTCCCTTTGCTGACACAGTAATTTTGAATTATGAAAATCTTGGCAGGAGTGTTTGTAGTTGCATATATAAGCATGCTTAGGAATTCATTTGTAAACTAGATTTCAATTAGATGGCAAGTATAATGTTCAAGTGTTCTCAAGGTGATTCAAGGCTTTCTATTGTGTTGCAAGAGTAGACTTGTGTGTTTTGTGTGTTGATATCTGCATATTTGAGCATCAATTTTCTTATGGAATGAAGAGCATCTTCCTCCCATGAGAGCTTCACTACAACCATTATTGATTCCTTTGGTTTTTGCCTCTGCCTCACAAGGGTATGCACTCTTTTATCTAAAAATAGTGTTTGAAGACTTAAGTGTCCCCCAGGGCTTGACTGAGGCAAGCCTCTAAACACCACAACCCCCAAACCAAGTCTTGTGATTGCAGGTTACAGGTGTCACATTTGGGAAAAGTGGAGTTGCAGGAAGGATTGATAGGCATCAAGGATTCAAGATCTAAAGAAAAGGACATAGGAGCACTTCCAAGACTTGGGTGCTCTCTCTAGTGTCCTTCGCATCTGAGTTTTAGAAAATAGAAGTTACAGGGCTGATCAGTGTCGAAAGGAGGTTCGGATCCTATGAAGAAACCTGCACCTTGGACTTGGGCACCCACTCCAGTGTCCCCAATTGTTCTACTTCAAAACTGTGAAAATAGGTACTCTATGATTTGATATTTTACTCCTGTTTGGAAGAGCTTTTTCTATTATTCATCAATTTGTTACCGTATTTGCATAATTAGGGTTTTAATGGTCAATTGAGCATAGGAGAAGGAAAATTGATAATTAAATTCCCTAATCCAAGTTTCCCTACATCTGCAAGTGACCTAGGGTATGATAGTGCTCGCCACTCGACCCTAGATCCTTGAATATATAGTGGAGAGGTAGATTTAAACATCTAAACATTAAAATATCAATAAATCCAATTTTCCCCTAAACAGTTAGAAAATGTCCCCTTGGGGGCTTTTCCCTCTTAAGGTTTAGCTCCTAAATCTTTAGAATGCATTTAGGACATCTTGCATGTTAATTTGACATCCCGATGAGAAAACCCTTAAGTTTCATGGAAAATAGAACTTAGGGGGTGCACTTGACATGATTCTTGCCTGAAATAGGGGGGAGGACTTAGGTGCCCATGCCCTAGTCCTACCTTATTTTAGGTCAGGCCTAATTTTTAAGTGTTGGTTTATGACTGTTATTTAGGTCCTATGCCGACATGGTAAGTTTCAATTATGGAATTCTTAGCAGGAATGTTTGTAGTTGCATATATAAGCATATTTAGGCATTCAGTTGTAAACTAGATGGAAATGGGATGAGCATTGTGATTTTTTGAAAGTGATTCAAGGCATTCATTGTGTGGTAGAACAAAATTTGTGTTGTTCTTGTGTTTGTATTTACAAATTTGGCATCCATCTCCTCATGGCATGAAGAACATCTTCCTTCCATGAGATCTTCACTACAAGGTGATGCAGAGGCATCCACACTAAAACCTTGACATACAGCATGTATGTCCGCAACCCTTCATCATCATCATCATATTTCCCTTAACACTATCAGCATCATCATATTTTCTCTGCCGACCGATATCCTCCTGCAGACAAACCTTCGACTCTTCGTCTGTCAGCAGCATCATCATATTCGGCTATCGGTAGCATCATCACATTCGGCAAGCGCAATCATCCTCCTGACGATCACTGTTCATCTTACCGCCAACCTCTATCTTCATCATCATGATGTTCAACATCATGTTCATCAGCAGGATATAGAACATCCGGTTCCTCCCATATATCCTGATGACGACAACCTCATGCACCCTTCCTTCGATGCTTACGTCACCCTGATATCCTGATGATGATTATTCTGATGACGATGACGTCATATGCAGCTCCTTCAATATCTTGCTGCCCCGATATCCTGATGACGATTATCCTGATGATGATGACGTCACATGCAGTTCCTTCAATATCCTGCTATCGGCCAAACTTAACATTATCGGCCCGCGATGGTTTTATCAACCCGATCTTCTACCTTATGCCGATACGCTCCTCCTCGGCAACACCTGATGATGATCACCCCAATGCACATTCACTTTATGCAATCTACTGCATCATGCTCACCTCCATCTACTCAGATGATGCCCGAAGTAACTGCAGGATATACACAGAAATATCCTGATGATGCCGTTGCGATGGATTTTCCAACCTTAGCGAATTTTGATCCGCCGAACCTCCTGAGGTGACCCGATCCACTTCCTGGACAATTTTCTAGACTCAAACTACCAGCACGACCTAGCACATACCCATGCTAGGGTTCTCAACACCTCTCGACTGCGATCCTGCAAACATGCACATGAACAAACACAAAATGCAAACTAAATCCTAAACTACTGTACATAGCCATTCCACCGATTCGACGAATCAACCGGTGGAATGGATCAGCGAATCCATGAAACCACCAAAACAGCAAATCGATCACACAATGGAATCCAAAATAGAGAATTGACACAACAGGATCTCTTTATTGATTTCAAAAGATGCAAATACAATATTCAGTCTCTCCCTCTGTCTCACTCTCTCCACCCTAGCTTCTCAACATCTATATCTAAAACCAACCGATCCTCATGCATAAATAGGATCTCTTGCGAGTACTACTGACCCGACTCCAAGCGGCTGGGAAATCTCTCCAGGTGGCTGGGAGCTCCAACCGGACCTACAGCATAACAGCTATCTTAACAAACTAACTAAAAATAGTAAAGTATGGTCAACATGACCTTATTACATGCATTGGTCTTATAAGACCTTCTTGGAAACATTAACCAGACCTAAAACAAACTAACTGCCTCATGGAGGCCAGCTGTCAGGTAGGTGCTCCTGCACCATACTCCCCAATAGAAAAGAACTCATGTCCCATGAGTTTAGTTGTGGAAGTCCTCCACCTTTACACTTTGCCATGTCAGTGTTCTGACTTGTTCCAGCTTTATCCTCTGCTGTCTCTTGGCTGCTCCAAGACTTCTGAACTGTAACTTGCCTTGTTGCAAGTAAATCCTCATGCCTGTCAATGTAGGGCCTTCTCTCACATACCTTGTGTTTGTCAGGTTGTCTGACCAGAACCTCTATCTGAACTACCTCTTGAACTTCTGTAATGTTCAACTCTGTCTTTCTTTCAACCTTTATAGGACAAACAATAGTCCCAACTATGACAACATCCTTGTCATTCCTCTCAACTGGTTGCTGTTTGCAAACCTGTTGCTGAACCTGCTGCTGATCTCTGTCAGTCACAACTGAAACTTTCTTCAACCTGTTGTCCTTAACAACTCCTTTCCCTGCAGTGTCCTCAACTGCCTTTATGCCTGCTCCTATAGGCATCTGCACAAACTCCTTCTTTCCCACTAAAATGATTTTGGCTGCCCCCTGTGCTGCAGCATCTTCCTGCAATGGCATCAACCTAATAGTTTTTCCATCTTTCTTGATGGTGTAGGTATTAGCATACCCATCATACAGTAACCTTCTATCAAATTGCCATGGTCTACCCAATGGTAGGTGACAACATTCCATGGGCAAAATGTCACACAAAACTCTATCCTGATATGCTCCAATCTAAAAATCCACATATGCCTGTTCATAGACAAAAAGTGATTGACTATCACTCACCCAAGATGCCTTGTAAGGGTGATGGTGTGGAATCCTTTCCAAATTCAGTTTATCCACCATTTCCTGAGATACCATGTTATCTGTTGAACCAGTATCAATGACAACCTTACATACTTTACCTTTTCTCTTGCATGTGGTCTTGAAAAGAGCTCTTCTTTGCATCATATCCTTTGATGTCTGCAAACTAATTCTCATAAGCATCAATGCTTCTCCCTCCTCAGGATATCCATAATCTCCTTGATAAGTGTTTGAACTCTGCACACTTTGCTCTACTTTCTCTTCTTGCACAAGTTGTACTTTCTTGTCATTCGTTCTATCATTTCTGGATGATGAACCTTTGCTTTCTGGACATTTGAAAAATGGATGACCAAACTCACCACAGGTGTAACACTTTCTTGAAAATGTAGTAGAACCTCTACCACTTCCAAATCTGCCTCTATTACCTTTCAATCCACCTCTGAAATCAGACTGTCCCTGTCCTTTACTAGTGTCTTCTTGACCCTCATTGGTTTGCCTTGTTGTAGGGGCTAATCCTCTTCCCCTCATATTGCTGCCTCTTCCTCTCATGGACTTATCTTGTCCTCTATTCATCTTTTCTTCAATCCTGATTGCCATTTGGTAACAATTTTCCACACTCTTAGGGTTAGCTAAAACTAACTCATCCTGTATGTTCAATCTCAAACCAGCCAAGTACCTAGCCACCTTTTCTACCTCATTCTCATGATGACCAGATCTCATACTCAACTTATAAAACTCCTCAGTATATGCCTTCACATCCATTTCCTTCTGCCTTAAAAATTGCAGCTTCTTAAACATCTAAATTTCATAATCCTTAGGCAAGAATTTACCTTTGATCCTTGCTACCATTTTATCCCATGAAGTGATCTTTGACTTCCCTTGTTTCCTTCTCTCGGATTGTACATAATCCCACCATACCAAAGCATGACCTCCTAACTTGGTCTTTGCAATCTTTACCTTCTGATCCTCAGGAACATCTTCACATTCAAAGTGATTATCAAGTGCAGCAATCCAATCCAGCAACTCATCTTCATTCAAACTTCCATTATACTTGGAAACATCAACCTTTACCTTAGGTTTATCACTCTGCACTGCCTTTAACAGTTTTGCAAATCTCTGGTCTTCAGCATCCAGATCTTCAGCTACCTCTTCATACTCTTCAATAGCATCTTCGTCTTCTTCAGACTCACTGTCTTCCACTTCCCTCTTTTTGTTCTTTTCCAGGGCTACAAGCCTGGCTTGAAGTGCTTCAGCAAGCTCCTTCATCTTCCTCATCTCTCTGGCATGTTTTTCCTTCATCTCCTGCAATTCCCTTGTAGTACCACTACCTTTCGGAGGCATTTTGTCAACCTCTCACTCCTCTACCTCTGTCCTTTTAGTGACAGAATCAACTCTACCTCTGCCCTTTCGGTGACAGAATCAACTCACAACAGCCCAGACCTTTTTCTGAGCTCTGATACCACTATGATGCAGAGGCATCCACACTAAAACCTTGACATACAGCATGTATGTCCGCAACCCTTCATCATCATCAACATATTTCCCTTAACACTGTCAGCATCATCATATTTTCTCTGCCGACTGATATCCTCCTGCAGACAAACCTTCGACTCTTCGTCTGTCAGCAGCATCATCATATTCGGCTATCGGCAGCATCATCACATTCGGCAAGCGCAATCATCCTCCTGACGATCACTGTTCATCTTACCGCCAACCTCTATCTTCATCATCATGATGTTCAACATCATGTTCATCAGCAGGATATAGAACATCCGGTTCCTCCCATATATCCTGATGACGACAACCTCATGCACCCTTCCTTCGATGCTTACGTCACCCCGATATCCTGATGACGATTATCCTGATGACGATGACGTCATATGCAGCTCCTTCAATATCCTGCTGCCCCGATATCCTGATGACGATTATCCTGATGACGATGACGTCACATGTAGTTCCTTCAATATCCTACTGTCAGCCAAACTTAACATTATCGGCCCGCGATGGTTTTATCAACCCGATCTTCTACCTTATGCCGATACGCTCCTCCTTGGCAACACTTGATGATGATCACCCCAATGCACATTCACTTTATGCAATCTACTGCATCATGCTCACCTCCATCTACTCGGATGACGCCTGAAGTAACTACAAGATATACACAGAAATATCCTGATGATGCCGTTGCGATGGATTTTCTAACCTTAGCAAATTTTGATCCGCCGAACCTCCTGAGGTGACCTGATCCACTTCCTGGACAATTTTCCAGACTCAAAATACCAGCATGACCTAGCACATACCCATGCTAGGGTTCTCAACACCTCTCGACTGCGATCCTGCAAACATGCACATGAACAAACACAAAATGCAAACTAAATCCTAAACTATTGTACATAGCCATTCCATCGATTCGACGAATCAACTGGTGGAATGGATCAGCGAATCCATGAAACCACCAAAACAGCAAATCGATCACACAATGGAATCCAAAACAGAGAATTGACACAATAGGATCTCTTTATTGATTTCAAAAGATGCAAATACAATATTCAGTCTCTCCCTCTGTCTCACTCTCTCCACCCTAGCTTCTCAACATCTATATCTAAAACCAACCGATCCTCATGCATAAATAGGATCTCTTGCGAGTACTACTGACCCGACTCCAAGCGGCTGGGAAATCTCTCCAGGTGGCTGGGAGCTCCAACCGAACCTACAGCATAACAGCTGTCTTAACAAACTAACTAAAAATAGTAAAGTATGGTCAACATGACCTTATTACATGCATTGGTCTTATAAGACCTTGGAAACATTAACCAGACCTAAAACAAACTAACTGCCTCATGGAGGCCAGCTATCAGGTAGGTGCTCTTGCACCACAAGGTGATATCAATTGTGTTTTCAATCATTTATCATTTATATTTTGCATCTATCCCATAGGAATATGCACTCTTTATCTGAAAATAGTGTTTGGAAGACTTGAATGTCTCCCTGGGGCTTGATTGAGGCAAGGATTGCTAGTTACAGGTTGTAGGAGTAGAAAAAGTGGAGTTGTAGGAGAGTAGTGCAGACTGTTGGAATTGCAAATCAGAGAAGAAAATAGGGACCTGGATTTGAGCACTCACTCATTAGTCCTCTAGATCTCACAACAGAAGAATCTCTAGAACAGTAGGAACAGGTTGCAAATAAGATTCCTAGATCCTGACAAAAGTTATGGCACTGGACTAGGGTGCCCATTCATTAGTCCTTGACTTTTCCATTTTCTAAACTTTGAAATCTAGTACGCATTTGATTGTCATTTGATATCTCTGTGTGCGAGCAATTTCTGTGATTTGTCTGTTTTCTTCCGAATCTACACAATTAGGGTTTTGAGCATAATTGGGCTTAATTGAATAACAAAATCATACCATTCCAATCTTCCCCTATATTTTGAGTGACCAAAGGCCTGTAGTAGACTTCCTACTCCGCTGAAGTCCTTAAAATGTTTAGAGGTGAAAGGAGGATTCATGCAAACTAGTAAAATCAACCTTAAACTAAACAAAAATCCTCTTCATCACTTTTGACCTTAGACATTTTGATGAACCCATGTTTTTGATAAATTTTGCACCTTTTTGTGTGTTGTTCTTTAGATTTACATTCATTTCATTTATTCATATCATTATTCATCTTATTGCATTTGAAAAATTACAAAAAAAATTTGAAAATTTTGAAAATAAAAATTGGTATTTTATCTTTCATTTTCAAATAATTTGAATTAGTTTGCATTTAATTTCAATAAATATATGTCATTATCATCATAGCTAATTTAAAATACAGAAATTTTTCATTCAGTATTCATTTAGATTGCATTTTCATGCTTAAATTGATAAAAATTACTTGAAATTGTGCATTTTTTCATATAACCTAGTTTTGCATTAGCAAGGGTTTGTAGTCAAAATCTTATTTGAGATTTTACTACCCTTTTAAAACAATCATTAGGATTTATTTCTAACTATAGTGTTGCATCATAGTGGTTTGCTTGCAAAAATTCCATGCCTAGGGTTTGAAAACCTTGATTTTTCACTAGATTTTGGCCTTATCGTCTCTCTAGATTTGCACCATAGGCATGTTGTAAAGGATTTTTATACAATAATTGGATGTTATTAGGGTTTTTATCTACTTCCCCTCCTAAAATTCTTTATAGCACCTATTTATTGGGCACTTACAGTGGAAATTTGGTGAAAATTTGCATATTTTAGCTATATTTTCCCTAGGGTTGGACCTTGAATTGCACTATAAGCATGTTGTGACAGATTTTTTGGAATTATGTGGCTTTTATTACTATTATAATTTGATTTCCATCATCATTTTCCTCACAACACCCTTTGTCATACTCTTTTGCATTGAAATTTGGTGAAAATTTGCATATTTTGGGTATATTTGCCCTAGGGTTTGACCTAGATTTGCACTCCAAGCATGTTGTGAAAGATTTTATAGATTTAGGTGGATGATATTATTGATACAATCTGCTTTACCTCCTAAAATTCTGTACAACACCCCTTTTGTTGGGTCTTTGCATTAAACATTTGTGAAAAAATGCATATTTTAGTGCATTTTCACTAGGTTTTGACTTGTCATCACTCTAGTTTTGCATAAAAAGTGTGTTGTGAAGGATATTATTACTTTATTGGACTGATATCAGACATATTATTTTCTTCCCTTGATCAATTTCCTTACAACACATTTTCTTTCACTTATTTGCATTGAGAAAAAATTTGAAAAAATCAAGCATTTTAGGTCATTTTCATACATAGTTTTGCACTTGTCTTTTGCATAAAGTTTTGAAAAGCTTTTAAAATCTGATTTCACATTGATTTAAATACATATACACATGGATTCTAATCACAACAATAACAATAGGTTCCCTCCTAGGCCTTACATGAAGAGAAAGGTCCCTTAACCTGAACTTATGTTTACACCTCATGATAGAACAACTGGAGACACTGAAGGACCTCTTTATATCACTATGAAGATAATGGGAAATCCTATGGATGGAACCCTTATTGATCCTAATTTCATGAATAATGTATCCACGGAAGAGTTCCTCTATTCACATGAATTGATGCAAGGCTTTTATGACCCTTTGGATATGATGATTAAGACACATAAGGGAACCTTTATAGACACCTCTGAGAAGATATCTTTATTGGTCATTGTATTTGAGAAACATGTAGAACAATGGTTTGATGTTGTCCCCATTTCTGACCTCTTTCACATAAAACTCAAACATCCATGGATAAAGGCTATGAAAGTTGTCCCTTCAACAATTCATAATTGTGTAAAATTTCTTTCAAATGGACAAGTGATTACTATACCTCACAATAAGTATAAACCTTTGGTTACAAGACAATATTTTAAACTAGATTGCTTTTGGGAAAGATCTGAATTAGCACTAGAGACATGAACAGACTTTAACTTCTTGGGATATAGAAACTGCAAAACAAAACTATTACATCAAGTGGCCGGTCCTTCTATGCAAGAAATAACAAGAGATGAACAACCCATATTTGAAGAGAATCCTAGACCGAAAGGAAATGGATCCTATGTTGATGTTCCTCCCCCACCATCCTTACAAGGATTGGGAGGTAGTTGATGACAACAAAATATTCCACCTAGACAAAGGAGATTTGATCCTGGTGCTTTCTCCTCTAAAACACAAAAACCTATGGAAGAGAAAAACACTATCTTACAAGAGATAAGTGGTAGGACAAAAAGAAATAGACAAGCAAAAGAAAGGAGGAGGAGATGACAAGATTATACCCAACGACTTGCATCTCAACAAGAAAACATCTCACCAAACATCAAATCAAGCCAAGAAGATTTTAAGAATAGAAAACCTTAAAACAAGAACAAGAGTTTGGCTATGGTACCTTATATCCCACTTTCCTCTAACATTTAGGAGTGGGAAGATGATGATGATTTTCTTGATGATAACACTTAGTTTGATGGCATTACCAGGTAAGTATTTTTAACTCTTTACCTCTCATTATGTGTTTCCCCTGTGCTGTGTTATGTGTTGCGTAGGCCTCCTGGGATGACCCTTGATTCTCTTGTAAGGTCAAGGACACCAGGAGACCACCTCTGTTGTGACCCTTCTTCTATTTGTGTCATCATTCTTCTATATTGCTTCTCCTCTATTTTCATTGTTGTGTGTTGTGTCTTACGGACATAGCATTGCGGTGTTGGAATTAGACTGGACAACTGAGAGGGGGGGTGAATTAGTTGTCACATATTTTTAATCTTTTCTACCATTGATCTTCCTTTACAACTTATAATCATATTAATGATATAAACATTTCAACATTAATCAATAACACATGAGCAGAAACATAAATAACACATTTGACACCAAGATTTTTGACGTGGAAACCCGGTTAAGGGAAAAACCATGGTGGGGGTTAACCCACAAAAATTAATACCCTGTTAAAGGTATTTTTACAAATGAGAATGCACATACATTTGGGCTCACTTACTAGAGCTAACTGCTCAATTAGAGGCTCACTGCCTACAAAAATATTACAAGAGAATAACAAATATTTTGAACTGATAAATAGCATCTACTCATGCAAGAGTTTAAGTTCCAATTAAGTGCAAAAATTGATCTTACACATTTCATCGTTACTTGCTCTTCTTACTGCTCTACCTTCATTCACTCCTTAGATTTTCTTCTCTTCTCACAATTACACCTTATTTACACACACAAAAATCATCCAATTCCATCAGATATATATATCCGCAACATGATCTACAATCATTTTACTAGTCAGCTTCAAGAACATTTAGAACTTTGTAGAGTACTCTGCTCTGTCAACTAGATCCATACATAATATGAGATGTAGATTAAAAATTGCACTTGTGAATCATCAATCATGTCATCTATCTCTACTTATCATCACCAATATCCCAATAGACAACTTCTATACATCCGAAAATAGGATCATTCACAAGGTTGGCCAGTTCTTCTTCTATTTGTTCTGTCAAACTGAAACCTAATACTTAGAAGCTAATATATTTTGAGTCCTTCATCTTTGGAGGATGAAACTCTAGATTTAGAGTGTCTTGACAATGCTTACAACTACCTCAGATCCACAGCAAACCATGCCTTTCCACCAAATAGATCCGGACCCTGTCACCTGCTCTGTTCCTGACTGCTCGGACTTAGACACATTCTGATTCTAACTTCCAGTGTGAATAGATTATGTTATGAGGATGATTGGGATGATCTTAGTTGCTATTAATAACAACACCTATCATGCCTAGTAGTGTCTCTTGCCAACAATCTCTCCCTTTGGCATTGAAGGCAACACTTAGTGAAAAAACTAAGTGTTGGAAAAGCTCCCCCTTAGTTTGTGCTCCATATTGTTGTTCACACTACTTTTTGATACTCCCCCTTAGCTAGATTCCTCATTTTTCACTGATCTTCACTCCCCCTTTGACATCAATGGCAAAGGGTGGGGTCTGCAAGCCAAAATTTTCCAAAAATTTGTATATAGGACCGCATATGTACAACTAATCATTAAGTTCTATTTACATGAACTTGAGAATGTCTGCAAAGCTAGTTTTTATTTGTACAAGTTTAGAGGCCCAAGTACTCTTCATTCCATCCAAAATAGAGATGTAGCCACTTGACAAAAATGAATATGCTTCTACCTTTGACAGATCTGATGGATCACTAGTCTGAACTATTTTCTGAGCTTCAAATAGGGCATTATACATTGTCTCTAACTTAGGGGCAATCAATCCCCAGAGCTCACACATTCTCTTCATAATGTTTCTTTTCTCTTTAACAAGTCTCTTTATCTCATCAATCAAGCTAATTACTTGACATTCCTAACTTATGGGTGAAATGGTTAGAGGATCAAAATTATTGGACAGATTTGACAATTTTAGTTCTTGTTCCTTTATCTTCTTCTCAATATCCTCATTTACTTTGGGCCAAGATAGACAAAATTTATATACATCACTTCCATCACTTAGAGAATTTTGAACCCTCTTTATACCGATAGCAAGTATAGTCCTATCATACCCTATTAGACTCTTAATTTCACCAAATCTTTTATCCAAAAACTCATTTCTGACTTTTGTCTCTACAGACTTCTCAAAGGACTCAAAATGAGTATTTACAGAACTTACAAGATTTTTCAGATGACCATTGGGGGAATCAGATGGACTCTTCTGGTAGGAAGGCATTAATTTTTCCAAAATCTCAGTTGCAAGCCCTAGTAGCTCATTGTCCTCCATGTGGAACTTTAACATCTTTTCTCTAGCCTTTACTTGGGTGAATGATGAAATTTTCATCAATTGAATTGGGGAGAGAACATATAGATTGGCTAGACCTTAGAGTAGTTTAGGCTCATCAATCTCAATCATTTATTTTCCAATAAGACTTTTCACTACATCTGTAGTGTCTCTTGCAACATTTTCTAAGCCATCCTTTGGTTCATCAGATTTCTCAGTATCTACTTTAGGTGCTTCAACATTTGTACCATATTCTTCTGCTTTATCTTTCTTTCATTTTTCTTCTTCTTTCTCTGCTTTAATTTTCTCTGTGTTCTCTGCAGAGGAACTCTTTTCTATTTGTTCACCACTTGCTACTTGATCCAAAGTGCTCTGTGAAGTAGTAATATTATCTTCTTTTCCTGATGGGTCAGGTGAATTAGGAGTATCTTCTACATCAACTATTTTCTCCATCATTTTTGTATCATCCTGATTTACTTGTTCCACTTCCAGACTAGAGGCTTCACCCAACTTAGATTTCTACTCGATGATGTTCTCTTCTTCACCATCTGGAACTTCTTCAGTGACTATGGGAAAATTGTGCTTTTCCAAAGCTTTCAAAAGAATTTCTTGAATTTCTTTAATAATTTCACTTGTTTCTCCAAGAATGAGTTTGTTCATTCTCCTTTTTTTTCTAAAGTCATCTTTGACTTCCTTGAATATCATATCTATTTGATCAGGTGAAATCTGAGGACTCAAATTTATTAGCTCATGTTCCCTGATTTCCATGTCCTTGCTCTTGGAATTTTCTTTTCTCAATTCTAAAATATTTGCCAGACTTTGTGGCAACTCAGAAGTTATCTCAATCAGTGCCTTGTTGTAGATGTTGAGATATCTGACAGTTGCTTCTTCCAATACCCTTTTATCCAAAGCACTGTGTTCATCATAGAATTCAATCATGGGTTTTAGATTACCATCTATCGTGATTGAGTTTATCACATCCTCCAGGGAAAGTGTGGACTTCTTGTTGTGATACTCACAACACGTCCCATTTTACCTCTCAACAAAATGAGGACCACTGCTGTGGCTATTGCTTTTTGCTTGTGTGTGGTCTTGCTTGGTGGTAAAGGGAAAAAAGGTAAGGTTACAAATCATGTTAAAATTGAGAAGATTTAGCATTAAGTGCCAGAAGGGAATATAGGTCAATACTTTGTCAAAAATGAATAAGGGTTGCTCTTGAACCAGTAAAAAAAAATTCCCAATATTCTGTAAGATATGTGTGTTTTCTGTAAAATCCATTATAGAAGGGTTTGTATATTGCATATACAAGGTCGTTTGTATGTGGAGTCGTTGTATAAGTCACATAGAGTATAGTTGGGTTTATATATCATGGTGCTTCGTATGCATGAGCTTAGTGTTTTTTATTCTTTGTATACAAGTCAGACCTGATAAGTTTCAGAAATAGAGTGAAAAATTTGTTAAGTCCGCATTGTATCTTGATTTGTATGTTTGTTTGACAAGGCAATATACAAGGAAATAAACAAGGTGATATACATTCTATGGACCCGAGGAAGATATAAAATATGGTTTTATATAGGTGAGAAAAGGATACATTCTGTAGTTTGTATGTTGTATGTTTCGGGCTTACAATTTTAGCAGACATACAAGTGTGGATTTCAAAAGTTGGTTAAACCAAGGGTAAGTGATGCATCATACCTTAATGTTTTGGAAATATGCATTCTCTTTATATACATGTATGGATCTGGAAACGTTATACAATACGGTTAAGAACAATGAAAAGTCTAGGATGATTGTATAAGGTTTGCATGCATGGAAGGTTGTATCTAAATATAGATGCAAGTATTGTTGTTTCGAGAAGGTATAGGTGGGTAAGTAAAGCAGGTCCCATAGTTATACCTCGCGGTTATATGTTGCATAGACAGACGGATATACAAGAGCAATATACAAGTTGAGATACAAGCGGAGATGCAAAGAAGTGAAAAGGTAAGATACAAAGCAGATTTTAAAAGGAAGTAAAATAAAGGTAAGGCTTTGTATGATTGGGCGATTGTATGTTACGACATACAACCCTGATATACAAAGGAATAAAAGACACCGTTGGGAATTAAAAGGTGAAGAGGTTTGTATGGGTCACACTTGTATAATTGATTGTATTTAATTCACATACATTGCAACATACAAACACAAGATACAAAGTTGGACATAATGAAAAAGGTAACATTGTTTATAATTCATTACATATAGGCTTGTATATTGAAAAGATACAAAGTGACATACAAGAAGTGATATACAAGGGGATATACAAGAAAGTGTGATGTATGTAAGGAATAGACTAATGTATAGAATGTTTAAAATTAAAACGCTGAAATAGAAAGCCGAAGCCGTATGTGCATTGATTGCTACAATTAATGTTGAACTACCACTGGAAAGATGAAATTTAATGGGTTAGGGTAAATAAACAAGTTGTTTTTCTTTCAGATTTGCATTGTTAAAATTAAAATTGCAGAAAGAGGAATTGTTGCAAAAATTAAATAGAAAATTCATCACAAGATGGAATTTCAAAAATGGAAAACATCAGAAAAGGTAAAGTGAGTCAACATTTGTAAGGTTGAGTTGTCAAAAATACAGGTATTTATCTTAAACACCATTATAGTTCAGTTAATTGAAAATGCAAAATGATTATCAGTAATTTCATTTTAAAATGCAAGAGAAGGTTAAATTATTGTTTATGATAGTTAATTAGCTGATTTGGGTTAAATAATATGAAAGTCAAAATAGAAAAGACAAAAAGGGGGTTAGGGTAAATGTAAAAAAAGAAAATTCATGGTAAAACCCTAGGTAAATGGAGTAAAAATGACAAGTTAAAAAATGCTTTTTTTACAGGATGGCATGAAAATAGAAGAAGGTAGACACAGGGGGTGAGGAAAAGATTAAAAAGGAAAGAAAGCTCCATAAAGAAACCAAGAAGGAAGAGTTACCAATACATAAAGGTTACCCTTCACTGATTGGCACAAGTGGAGTAGGAACGAACATTAGCATAGGAAATTATGATGCTAAGGATGTTTTGCAAAAGATTACAATAGTAGATGCTACACCAGACATGAAGTGTATATGGGAAAGTGGATTATACAGAGCTACAAGTTTCCTGCTAGCTATGGAGGCTAAGGACTTATGTCTAGATTGTATACACCTTTATGACTTAGCTACCAAGAGAGTAATACACCAAGATAGGGTCATTGCCGACTTATCTACGGAGGGGATCGCAAGATCATTTGGTCTAGAGATACATGAAAAATGGTAGACATTGATATAGACCAGTATAATGAAGATTTCAATAACAATGAGAGGGATTGTAGAAGTAGGATATTCTATAGTTGGTATAATGCTGAAAACAAACCCAATGTCATGGCAAGAGTACATAAGATCCTACAAGGAATAGATTTTAAAGAGGAGATACATTTGATGATAACAATGTGAAGTAGACTGGTAGGCTTAAGAGATGCCACTAAGTGTGAACCTTGGATGTTCATTGTTATCCAATTCATGAGAGAGGTGAAAAAGGAACAAGGACAAATTCACTAGGCTAAGGCTATTAGCATGGCCATATGGAAATAGGCAATGTTAAGAAAACAAAAGATGATGCCTTTCTATTTGTCCTCATATGTATTATACTCATGTGCATCAATGGTTTAGCCATATATACATGGGATTGACAGAGTTGGGACCCTAGGAAATGGCCCAAATCAAAAGCTTGTATATGACCATTATCCTAATCTACAAGAGGATAATGCACTAAGAAAGTATGCTTTAGTAAATGATGTATTTTATACATACATGGTCAGAGTTTTAAGAGAAGAACAGGGTAAGAGGTTATCTGCAGATGCAGAGGATACAAATGGTTTAAATAGTTCATGGTACATACAATTCCATAATTTCACATATATTGGAACTTAAGGTTTTGAAGGAAAACCTTTTATGTTGCCTAGGTATCCTTCTAACAAGTTGATTGTTTTAGAATTCTCAAGGCAAAACATGAATGCCTTCAAAATGTACAAGAAGAAGTATAGCAGAGGGAATCTTAAACTCCCTTGGGAAATTGGTAGGTATTCATGTTACAGTGAAGAAGTGGTTGGCTACTCAGAAAAGGAGTTGAGATATTATGGATTTGAAGAATTTGAGTTAGCAAGGAGGTTTGATCCTTTTCATAGGATCCAAAATACTATTTATCCTAAGTTTAAACATCAAGTACACATTGAGGACTATTGGTCAGACTGCAAGAATGATAGAGAAGTGAGAAGGAGAGCTCACAAAATATTGATGGTAGAGAAAATGAGGTCTATGGGGGAAATCTATGTACCCCCAAAAGTTAAAGATGATGGCAATTTATTGCACCACAGTTATGAGAGTGCCAAGCTTGCTCCTATTAGAGAGCCTGATTGGTCACAACCATGGAGTACATCTTTGGACGCATTGTCCAAATCTATCATTTTGTTTTCTAAAACATGGTTGAAGGATAGAATTGAAGAGCTTAAGGATAAGGGAATTGAGCCTACATATCCAAAGAAGGGTAAGAAAAGGGTGAGGGAGCATCAAGATGAGCGCCAGTGTTTCTATGGGAAAAAGAGGAAAATTGTGGAGGCAAAAATTATGGAGAAAGACAAAAATGCCACTTTGATGGATCCATATGCATTAGGAGTGATAGTGGTAGTATCATCAGGTACATTTGTAGAAGCAAAATCATTTGACCATGATACTAGTGCAGAGCAGGCACATGTTGATAAGGGGTCAATAGGACAGAAAGTTATGAAGGTAATACCAGTGGAAACATCAAAAGGAGGAACTTCAAAATAGGATGATGTTATAGGAGCATAGTAGGTAGGTGCTAAATTAAGTAGCATACCTAGTACATCTACATCAGAAGAGAAAAGACAAACATATGCTAAAGTTAAAATAGATATGGCTGAGGAAAAGCTGCATGGGTCAAAAGTGCATGAAGCCAAAAACGTAACAGAGAATGTTAAAATTAAAGATGATAGTAGTGATAGTGGCATCAGGGAAGTTGACCCCAAGATAGGAAAAGAAGAGTTGAGTGAATACTCTGATGAAAAGGAAGGGCAGAATGATCTGACATATATGGAAATTGAACAAAGCCCACAGTCTGAGAAAGAGAATGTACAAGAAGGATGGGAAGCATTGGATCCATTTGGTATACTGGTACCTCCAAAAATCATAAGGGATGTGTAAGATTTGGCACATCAAATAGAAGAATCTGAAAAGGAGGATACAACCGAAAAAGTAGTGAAGGGAACACCTACTCAAGCTAAGGAAGAAACAAGAGCTAGCACTTCTGGTGTAGATGTGTTGAATATTTTGAACATGTATGGAGAACATAGTGAGGAGGAAAAGAATGTAGAAAACAAGGATGAACAAGAAAAAGATACAAAGGAATCTAATGAGATTATAGGTTCACCTTCACATGCAGAGAAAGCTGATGTGGATGAAAAGGTACAAGAGAAAGTTGAGACAGTAGAGGAAACAATAGATAAACTTGAAAGCAAAGAGAACATAGAGAATATTGATGAAGATAATTTTGAACCTGAAAAGCAAACAGAGGATAAGGGCATGGCAAATATGGAACAAGAAAATAAAGAGGAAGAAGAAGAAAAGGAGTCATCAGAGAAAGAAGGTCCAAAGGAAGAGGATGAGGGTGGAGAAGATACAAAAATTGAAGAAGATGATAATGAGGGTGAATCTATATAGTAAAATGATCCAATAGTACTAGAACAAGCCCCTCAACAACAACCTCCTCCACAGCAACAAGAACAACAACAATAATAACAACATGAACAAGGAGAAATAGAGAAGCCTCAAGAAGAGGTAATTAATGAAGAAATGACAACTAAAAGTGCAAAAGAGGCTCTGACCTGGCTAGGTACAAGAGTTAGGAGAGAAAAGGTTGAGGTACAATTAGTACCCATAGATATCAAAAGTTTGTTGAGTAGTGCAACACCACAGAAAGAAAAGAGGAAGGCCAGAACAATGTCAGTAATAAAAAGAGGTCCTGATGGATCCAGAACGCTAAATTTGGTAATACCACAGAAGGATAAATCTAAAGGAGAAATAACAGTAGATGACTACAAGATACTCAATTTTGACCTAGGCCATATAACAAGAGAGCAACATATAAATGAGTGGGAAGATATGCACCAGGCTGCTATGGAAATGTTAAAGAAAGACAAATACAAACATGAATATTTGAAAGGACACATTGTCCAATTGCAACAATTCATTAAGGGAATATTTGATCCCAATGTTACACTACCATAATTGCCCAGTGAAATAGCTGTGTTGTAAAAAGATGAAGTAAAAGACATGGAGAATAAAAGACTTGAGGCCAATATTTTTGAAGAATGGTTTAGGGAATCCATGCAAGAAGCAAAAGAAGTGACCAAATAAGTAGTGACAATCTGGGAAATGGTTGCAATAGAAAAGAATAAATGCAACATGCTTATACATAATTGTCAATTCAAAAGGGAAGAATGCAAGTTTGAATTGGGGCAGCTGGAAGAGATTGAAGAAAGAGCAGATGAATTAATAAATGGAGTCATTACTCCTCCTATGGAAAATCAAATACCACAAGCCAGATTGGAATTAAAGTTTGAAGATGATAGTCTCAAAAGATGCATCATAGCTACTCAGGATTTAGAGAAGGGCGATAAAATGATCAAGTTGCATATGAAGATAGTTGAGAAGCTCATTGACCATGAATGCATGGACATACCAACATATGAACTACAAAGGGCATTAACAGAATTTGATGCCATCTTTGCACCATGTCTGGAGAATCCAAAGGCTTATTTGAGTAAGAAAATGATTGATTCGTTAATGGAAACAAGGGACAAACTTAAAAAGTATAAGAAAATTTTTGAAGGTTTGAGTAAAGAGGAGAGGAAATTGAAGGAAGGAGTCACAATGCAAGAATACATATGGACAAGAAGTCCAAGGGGAAATCACACTTTCATAGAAGGTGTCATGAATAACTTCAAGATATGCTTGAAGGAATAAGTAAGGTATCAAAAGAGGCAAATAATACTAAAGAAAGAGTTAATTGAAGGGTATCAACAGGCAAGGTCAACAAAGTGGAAATGGTCAGCAGGCATCTTGTTTTGAAAAGATTCCAAAGGCATCCTTTGAGGCATGCAAAGATGCCATGAAGATATTTTGTGAAATGGTTAGGAATGAATGTACACCCTTGATCAAGAAAGTTTGAATACTAAACATGGATTAAGTTTTGTAGCCGTAGTAGTATGAAGCTTCAAATTCTATATAAGAAGCTCTGCTACTTGTATAATATTTACACAGGGATTTTTGAATTATAGCTTGCACTTGTAATTTGATTGAATATTTGAGTAGAGAGATACTTTCTTTTAGTTTAGAAGAGGAGGTCACCTATGTTTATACTTGGGAATACATGGAATGTCTAGTTTCCTTATTGTATCTGTAAAAATGTCTGTAAGTTTTCTAGCAATTTGATTAATGAAACAAAAGGTCATCCATACATTGTAAATTCTATATGACTTTATGCTTTGAATACAAGTAAATTCGGAATTCTATGTCTACTACAGAGTGTTTTCTGACTCTTACTGGTATTTGAAGTACTATCCTTTGAAAGCTTGCAATCTCTAATGTATGTTCGTGAAAATACTCAGGACTTTACATTTGAAGATTTAGATATGTTGATTTGATTAAATTGTATTTCTTAAAGATGTGAGTAACAAAGCATTTAGATCCTATAGTGAAGTGATACTCAACTCAATTTCTCTAACTTTTCCCTAAACATTTGAAATACTTAGCTTAAACACAAAAATCTTAAGAAAATTGTCTTGCATTTGAAAGAAGCATGAAGAATTATGTTGATATTTAACAATTTTCATATCAATTTGAAAGACAGAGCTTGTTTCACTATAAATCATATAAGGCTTTATAATACAATAGTAAGTTTATGCAAAGGAATGAATAATTTATCTATAATTCAAGTCCAGTAAGTCACAGATTATCTTAAATCAAGTAAGGCCCCTTGAATATTATAGTTTCACATTAACATAATGAATTGTCCACAAGGTCAAGACTTGGCCATACAGAAACTTGGGATTAAGAACTCTTAGTTGATTTCTTCATATCTTTCAAGACAGTTTAGGTTCATTTTGTGAATTTTAACTTTTGTTATGAATGTGTAAAAACAATCAACACTTCTCAACATATTCCTCATATGCTTCTGTCTTTTGCCTTTTACTAGCCCTTTTGCTTCTGGAGGACTTTTCTTTGGTTACTTTTGCATATTTTGTTCCGGTGGCCTTTATTTCCTTGATTTCAATGTCAGAATATGTATCTTCTTCTTCTTCTGTTATGCCTTCATAGGTCCGGGTTGCTTTTGTTTTCTTCCTTTTCTCCCATTTTCCAAATGATTTTGCTTCCAGTTTTGTAGTCTTGGAAGGAATAGGAGTAGCAGGAGAGCTCCTAGTAGTTCTTGAAGTGGAAGAGAGTTCCACCAAAGCATCTGTTGGTTTCTTATCTTGTTTGTCTTACTTAGCCTTTTCAATTCTTTCTCTGTGTTTCCTCATAGCCTCCTTAGTTAGGTCCATATTTTTAGCTAACTGCTCAACTTATTTTCTTACTTTCCTATTAGTTTCAGGTTCTCTGAATTCAGTATGCAATTTTAAATTCATCTCCTCATAAGTTTTGAATCTTTCAACCATTGTGTCTTTAGGCTTGCTTAAAAGATGTCGAGCATACATATTCAGGATTTTTTTATCTACTTCATACCCCATGGGCATGATCCAAGCAGTTCTAGGTTCTAATGCTTCCATTAGACACTGATCAGTATCAACCATGAAGCATATATCATTTTTGTACTTCTCAACAATTGATTTAGGAGTTATTTCCCTTAAGTGCATCATACTCTAAAAATTCTTGAAGTAACCCCATATTGCAGTTTTTTGAGCTTTGAAATCACCAATGCTATGAAGATGATCTCTAATCTGAATGGCAACTGGCTCATCCTTAGTCCAGTGCACACCTTTTATCCCCAGGACCTCATTCATAAAGTAAAAGAATAAACATAGAACCAATGTACCATACTAGAAAGTGTTTTTCTTATCTTTCTTGATTTTGTTTAAATTTTCAATCAATTGATTCTATAGTAATTCACACAAGTCATAATCAATGTTTTCCTTTAGCATCTTGTATGCAACATATATGGCTATTCTAGACACAGAATTTTCTCTGCTTGAGTGGTAGATCTTGTACCTAATCACCATGGAGGCAAATTTTACATCTGGTTCTATAATATCATTAATGGCCATTTCCCTTCTATCAAACTTAGCACCGGTAGCATCAGTCACTATCTAGTTTTTCACAACTTTCAGCATGGGCAATCCTTCGATTGAGTTTAAGCTAGTTACAATTCTGATAGCATCCTTGGTAATCTTGAATGGTTTTAACAACCAAATGAATTCATCATGCATCCAACTTAAAACGTATCAGACCCATTCATCCTCATCAAATGTTGGAAAACCCATAATCTAAATAAAGTTTAATCCTGTAGTGCCTTGTACTTGGGTTTAAGTTCATGATTTTCATCCCTGAGTTGTTTCTCAAACAAGTCTACATACCTTGAATCTCCAAACTCATTTATATTTGCATGAATATAAAACCTAATGTCTTCTACATGCAACACACCATACAGAACACTTGAAAAAGCTTCTAAGATGTCGACTTAAATTGATTTGTGAGGAGGCTTCTTAAATTTGGGTTGAATCCTTTTAGTAATGTCAACAACATGAGGAGTAGCCATCTTAACAGATTTTAGATTCAAACCTTTACAAAGAGGTACCTTTTTCTTTCGCGAGGTTAGGGTTGATCAGTTGCCGGTTGAATTCACTCTTTGCCTCAGTCTCTAGATTTGTAGCTTAAATGCTCTTCTTCTTGTTTCCTTCGAATGCAAGGTGATTCAAATGAGTGACCAAGTGACCTTTTATCTTTTGTAAAACCTAATTTGGCATTGTAATAAATGCATTGCCCTAATTATATCCTGTTACTTTATTTCTGATAGTTCTTCATGAATCACTCCGCAAGATTTCATATCAACATCTTTTCTTCTAGAAATCCTTCCAAAGGTTCTGGACCAATTCAGAATATTCTCTTTTATTGTGCTAGATTCAGGAACCCACTTACTGATGGGGGGATTTTGATGTTCAATGTAGCTCCCCCTGAGCCAGAGCTCTTGACTTAATTCTCGAAGGAATTGTCAGCACTTGATTTTGGTGCAGACACATCATCATTGTTTATTGTATCTTTCTTTACTTAGATCTTGTTCATTTGGCTCTGTATCTCATTCACATCAATTTTTCTTTTGCCTTTGTCTAGTCTTTGTTCATCCAATTTTCTATTTACCAGACCTCTTCTTCCATTGTTCCTACTTCTGTAGAATCTTTCAATATGACCAAATTTATTGCAATTAAAGCACGCAACATTTCCTTGCTTATGAACTTGATTTCCTTTTGATCTACATTGATTAGCCATGTGTCCAAACCCATTGCAAGCAAAATAGTAACCATTGAAAGAATTGTCAATTCCTCTATTGTTAGCATTATTCATTATAATACTTTTGCATTCATTTGATCTATGACCATACCTCTTACACTTGAAGAATTGACCGGAGAAGGATGGACCATTTTGATTCACTCTGCTTCTACACTGAGTGGCTTTATGACCAAATTTATTGCAATTAAAACAATTTCCATTGAATGATGGATATCTTTGAGCATTAGGTTGTCTTACCGGAGGTTTTCTAGTTTTGTTTCTTTTATTCCTTGGTTGAAAATTTCTTTGTCCAGATCTAGAGTTTTCATCTTTCTCATATCTAAGATCATGCTTGTCATCATCCTTTTTCTGTTCTTCAATTAGTGCTTCAAGTTTAGCTGAGATTATCTTGAACTTCTTATACTCATTGGCAATTTCTAGGTCATGTCAAAGAGTGATTATCTGTCTCTCAAGTTTTCTCTCATTGTTTCTACTTTCTTGTAGAATTGATTCTAGGAGACTGGCTATTCCATCCAATCTGCAGCATTCTTCAGTTCTCTCCTTTAGATTTTGCTTCATTTCTTTTTTAGTTTTCTTCCTATCTTCAATTTCCTTGGTTAGTCTCATTACCCCAGCTTCCATCTCATGTTTTAAGACAATAACTTCTTTAGCTAACTTTTCACATTCCTTTGTCTTTTCTTTCAAGTCCTTGTCTTCCAGTTGAAGAGGTTACTCCTTTCCTTTTGCATTAGATTTGCTCAATTTTCTTTTAAAATCTCAATGAAGTTTTCAACCTTTTTGAGGTTATCTTGCAGCTCTTGGACCTCTGCCTTGGACTGCTCAAGACCATCTAGGGCAAGATTCAGTTGCCCTTGAAGGTTATATTCATCCATTTCCCAAATCTCCCTTAAGATGTTAAACTTTTCAAAAGGAACCTCGCTCTGATACCAATTGTTGGAATCAGACTGGACAACTGAGAGGGGGGGTGAATTAGTTGTCACATATTTTTAATCTTTTCTAACATTGATCTTCCTTTACAACTTTGTTATCACCCAGTCTTGCACCCATGCATACAGTTGTGAAGCCTCTACAAACTAGAGTAACATGGGACTAATCTCTAAGTGTGGGACCTTGCTAAGTGAGATCAGACCTCTGGAGAAGGCCGGCTTCCTTGTCTAGTTATCACCTAAAACTACTAAATTTTGGGGTGAAAAGGGGAAGAAATGTGCTGAAATGAAAGGTAAAGCAACAACACTTAAAAACATGAAAGGATGATACACCAGACAAATTTAAAGAACCTTTGCAAAACTGAAGCATGCACAGCACAACCAAATACAACAAGCAAATATACACAGAATAGATGATTCTAACAGAGGTAAGAAGCAAGATGATTGAGAGGAACAAGAGATATTCACAGACAACCATATGCAGATTCACACAGAGATAGAGAAATCAGCAAAAGGCATGATAGCTTGCATATATCTAATGAAAGGCAAGGTTACAACATGTGAAAAGTTTTGTTTGGAAACAGGGACAACAAGATGCTCCAAAAATTTCCAACAACATTTACATCATAACCCTCAGCTTATATACCATCTTCATCTAACCTAAGTTGGTTACCCAATTCACTCAAAGAGCTGCAATCAAAAATATCTTCCTGAAGGGACATCCACCTGCCAAGAGTAATGGCTCCAAAGGATCTAGAATAGGGGCAGGTGAGGAGATATTTAGAATCACTAATGCGAGCATCTTACTCCTTGATCTTCCACACCCAGGTGGTAGAGAAGATATCTAAAACCAGGCAGTGGCAAGATATTTCTAATCATTAATGCAAGCTACCTCCTCCTGTGCTGCAATGAATGCAAAATATATCTGCACCAACTCAAAAGGTCGTCATTGAAAAAAGTCCACCCAACCGACATGCAGATCTAGGTCAAAAATGGAAGTGGGAATCTTCTTGAAGAATTCTCGCCAAAAGGTCATCATCCTGATATTTTCAAATTTCTGTGGGAACTGATTATCCCACATGCACCCAGAGGAGACACCTCCATCACTTTATAAGCCAAGCCGTGAGCATATATAATGTCAGTGATTTTGCTCCCGACGACATCATCATGAGCCTCATCATCATCCTCTTCCTCATCAAGTCCCGTCGGCAAGACTCCTTATATTGGTGAGTCATCTGCATGTTAGCCCGTTATAGAATGTCACCCCGATATGAAATATCCTCCTATCAGAAGTAACATGATATAAAGTATCACCCCGATGTTTGAAAATTAGGATGACATCAGCAGCATGTCACGGAGGAAAGATCCTCTGATCATGTTCACACAACATACCTCCTCATATCCAGGTGACGTCACCAGCACATTTAGAGTAGGGTGATATTTGGAAGAAAGAATGATATTTGTAAGGTACCTAATATTTGGAAATATCATCCTCATCTGGAAGAAACCTGATGATGATATTCAACCTCATCGGCATAAACTGATGCATCGGAGGAAGCTCCTCCTGCTTTGCCAACCTCATATGTCTCACCGATGATCCAAATTATCATGTCCACAAACATCTTGATGACATCACCATCATGTCAACATCAGGATGATCTTCAAATGCTAACTGGTGTTAAGGAAAATATGACCCCTTTCGGGCCTTGATGGCATCATCATGATATTCAGGGCAGGATGATATTTAGAAATATCACCCCTGCAAAATATCAGGTTGCATTATATGATGACCTTTGCAAGAAAGATGATCCTCCCCTAGAATGGATCTAGATGATGTCAGCGACATATGACTTGGTTTATCACTGCAGTTACCATGATGTCATCATCATGCTATCAGATAGGGGGGATAGTTGGAAGATAGGGTGATGATGGTGACATCATCGTCACATCAGGGTGATATTTGGAAGGAAGGATGATATTCAGAAGATCGGGTGATATTCAGAATATCACCTGATGTTCAAAATATCACCTGATCTTAGAAATATGACCTGATATTTAGAACATCAGGGCTTGACTAGATGATGACCCCACATAACTTCCTCCTTTTAGCAAATATCAGGGTGGTGTTTTAAGCAAACTTGCCTATCTTTTCAAGCTCTTTCACATGGTAAGCCTCTTCAGGCAAGCTTCAGATTTTGAAATTGGGTTAAGACCTCAAGATCACAAATATGGCCTCATGGGGATATGAATAGTGACTGATCCTGCTTGAATTATTTTGACTCCTGCTAGAGGAAAAATAGGTCAACAATTTGGTGACCTTTATGGGATGTTTGCCTCCTAAACATGAGATCAGTGGCCTTTAGCATCCATTGGGCATGGAGTCAAGTTTAAAATATGCTGGGAAACTAGGACCTGCCTCTTAAAACACAAAAAAGGCGAGAAGGCCTACTTTCTCCTAATGACAAAGCAGCCTATGCAGAAGCACTTAGGAAAAGGGAAAACTAAAGCAGAAATGAAACCTACTCTAATCCTAAACTAACCAATCAGACATGACTTTAAACAAAGCCATTAACTGGTTCTTGAAAGTAACTACCCTTCCTTAACAATTTGCAATGTTCATCATGCATGTGGGCAGTTAAAAAGGGATGAGGGGGGAATAGGCATATGACAAATTGATAAAACACCCCCCAAAAAATGAAGATAAACTCACCTATCCACCTGGACTACTTGCTGATGTTGTTAGCTTGTGGTGGATAAATGGGTTGATCCCACTCATTTTGATGCTTAACTTCATGCTTAGAGGTAAGCATGACAAGTGGTGACTTCTCTTGATGTGTCTCCAGCTGGGCTAGATGCCTGATTGGGCATCCCCTTGAGATGACATGGAAATCAACATAGTTGATTTCATATCCCTGTTCTGATTTCTTCTCTTCTTGTTGTTCTGAAAACCCCAGCTCCTTAATTGGTATGATGGTGTCCTCCATTTGACTCTCATATTGCTCTTGTGTGTGAAACAACTGACTTGGGACCTCATGGCCTTCTCCTTCTTCCTTCAAAGAGCCCAAGAAGGCTGAGATAATGTCATCATGGTTGTATTCCTCTTCTCGCTGATTTGAATACTCTAGCTCTTGTATCTCAATTAGAGATATGACTGTCTCCACCTCATGAACAAGATGCTCACGATTTTCTAATTTAGGCTCAGAAAATGAGCCATGCACATGCTCAAAAGAGAAAACCTCCCCACCAAGAAGTTGATACCCTTGCTAGATAATAAAGAACAAATCTACAATTTGCTCTTGCCCAGGTTCAATCTTCTCACTATTTTCAATAAAGCATGGAAGCTCCACAAGCATATCAGCATCATCAGTCTCTACAGTATCTAGCATAGAGCAACATGATTGGTCTTCTTTATGGTTTGGAACCTCACTATCATGCTTAGCCTCAATCTGCAACTTTTCAGTATTTTCTTGTTGGTACATATTTACAACTAGTTGCTCATTCTCTTCATCTTCAACATAATCAAGTAGCTCATGAAGTAGGGTAGCATCATCCACTTTTGGAGTGACCTCATCAATACTCACAGGTGCAATAGGTTCAAACAATTCTATCTTTGTGAGTGTAGGAACAAACTGCTCCTCATTGGTTTTATCTTCTTCCACCTCCTCTTTTGGTTCATCTTTCCAAATATCTTGGTAGACAACTTGCCCACCCTTGAGGATTGGAATAGCATCAGGGAAAGAAGCCTAAATATCTCTTTGAATTTCTTGGAGGGGAGAGGATTTTGGACAAATTTGTTCCTGGGGAATGATAATTTGAGTTTGCATAGGAACAGAGTCTTGTGAAGGGATAAAGGTGTTAAAGCCTAGAAACTTGTGGAGTCTAGGTTGCTCTTGTTACAGTGGATGAGGCCCTCTAAAACTTGGAATATCCAATTTAGGACATTTAGGAGTCTCTCCTTGCTTGAAGCTTGGTATTCTGACCTTGGAACTCTCTTCTTCACAGAATGGGTTTGGAAAAGTGAGGGCTGACTGAGTTTCAAACTTTTGATATGGAGCCAACAAAAACCTCCTCTGCTCTTCTTCTACTAGCTGGATGCTAGAGCATATTTTTGTTTGTATATTTGATGGAGGGTCCTCACAAGGTGAAAAATATGGCCCTTTCCAACTTGGCACCTTCAAGGTAGAGGGATGCCTGAAACTTGGGATTATGACAGGCCTAGATTCTACAACCTTTTCCTCCTCTTGATTTTGAATTGGCATGAGAGGATCGGCCTTCACAAGATTTGGCATTTTATAACTAGGATGGTGGGCCCAAGAAGGATACCATAACATAGAAGCCTGAGCCACCTTCACAGACTCACCTTGGTTCGAAGGATGGACCCGCTTGAAGCTGGGAATAGGGGAGAAACTTTTTATTTACATGTTCAAGAGTTCCTCTTCATGCACTCTTCTATTTTCTATCTCTTGTTGATGCAAATAAGCCTGATAGGACAACTCCTCTTCCTGCATGTTATATTGTGCCTCTCTATCTATTTCTAACATTTGCCTTTGGTAATCCAGTAACAAACTCTCCAGGCTACCCAAATCAGCATCATTTTGGGGTTGACTAGGGAGGTTGCATGTTTGATTTAGAGTAGAATGGGTTTCACAAGGCTGACTATAGGAATGAACAGGCTGCAAATAAAGACAAGCAAGAGTAGTTTGAAAATGTTCCTACTGGTATTGTTGACTGCAATGAGGAGAGGGGTTGTTTGGAGTGAATTCAGAGGCATTGGGGGCCTGGTATTGCTAATATGGGGGCCAATAGCCTAAAGTTTCATGGAATGGAGGTGGATAACCATTATGGTGTTGATAACTAGACATTTGCAAGGGTAAATCATGAACATAGGCAAGTCTAGATAACAAGTTAGGAATGAATATAGACCACAGGGTCTTGAAACACTAGGATGGGAGTTAGGACATCAAAAGAGTCACCAGGTGCTAAGAAAACTATCAAATGATAGTAAAACTAACAAGTAGCACCAACCTCATTAGCTGCTTGGAGAACTGGACTGCTGTAACCAGCTGATTCACCATTAGAGTCACCATGGTGTTGTTTGTATTGCCTCAAAAGGATGATGATACTGGGAGAAACACCAAATCTCTCAGTATTTTGATGATAAGTTCATCATACCTGTCCCACTGGGCATGCCAGAATTGTTATCACCCAGTCTTGCACCCATGCATACAGCTGTGAAGCCTCTGCAAACTGGAGTAACATGGGACTGATCTCTAAGTGTGGGAATTTGCTAAGTGAGATCAGACCTCTAGAGAAGGCTGGCTTCCTTGTCTAGTTATCACCTAAAACTATTGAATTTTGGGGTGAAAAGGGGAAGAAATGTGCTGAAATGAAAGGTAAAGCAACAACACTAAAAAACATGAAAGGATGATACACCAGACATATTTAAAGAACCTTTGTAAAACTGAAGCATGCATAGCACAACCAGATACAACAAGCAAATATACATAGAATAGATGATTCTAACAGAGGTAAGAAGCAAGATGATTGAGAGGAACAAGAGATATTCATAGACAACCATATGCAGATTCACACAAAGATAGAGAAATCAACAAAAGGCATGATAGCTTGCATATATCTAATGAAAGGCAAGGTTACAGCATGTGAAAAGCTTTGTTTGGAAATAGGGAGAACAAGATGCTCCAAAAATTTCCAACAACATTTACATCATAAGCCTCAGCTTATATAGCATCTTCATCTAACCTAAGTCGGTTACCCAATTCACTCAGAGAGCTGCAATCAAAAATATCTTCCTGAAGGGATGTCCACCTGCCAAGAGTAATGGCGCCAAAGGATCTAGAATAGGGGCAGGTGAGGAGATATTTAGAATCATTAATGTGAGCAGCTTACTCCTCGATCTTCCACACCCAAGTGGTGGAGAAGATATCTAAAACCAGGTGGTGGCAAGATATTTCTGATCATTAATGTGAGCTGCCTCCTCCTGTGCTGCAATAAATGCAAAAAATATCTGCACCAACTCAAAAGGTCGTCGCTAAAAAAAGTCCACCCAACCAACATGCAGATCTGGGTCAAAAATGGAAGTGGGAACCTTCCTAAAGAATTCCCGCCAAAAGGTCATCATCCTGATATTTTAAAATTTTTGTGGGAACTGATTATCCCACATGCACCTAGAGGAGACGCCTCCATCACTTTATAAGCCAAGCCATGAGCATATATAATGTTGGTGATTTTTCTCCTGACGGCATCATCATGAGCCTCATCATCATCCTCTTCCTCATCAAGTCCCATCGGCAAGACTCCTTATATCGGCGAGTTATCTACATGTTAGCCTGATATAGAATGTCACCCCGATATGAAATATCCTCCTACTAGAAGTAACATGATATAAAGTATCACCTCAATGTTTGAAAATCAGGATGACGTCAGCAGCATGTCACGGAGGAAAGATCCTCCTGATCATGTTCACACAACATACCTCCTCATATCCAGGTGACATCATCAGCACATTTAGAGTAGGGTGATATTTGGAAGCAAGAATGATATTTGTAAGGTACCTAATATTTGGAAATATCATCCTCATCTAGAAGAAACCTGATGATGATATTCAACCTCATCGGCATAAACTGATGCATTAGAGGAAGCTCCTCCTGCTTTACCGACCTCATATGTCTCACCGATGATCCAGATGATCATGTCCACAAACATCCTGATGACATCACCATCATGTTGACATCAGGATGATCTTCAAATGCTAACTGGTGTTATGGAAAATATGACCCCTTTCGGGCCTTGACGGCATCATCATGATATTCGGGGCAGGATGATATTTGGAAATATCACCCCCCGCAAAATATCAGGTTGCACTGTATGATGACCTTCGCAAGAAAGATGATCCTCCCCTGGAATGGACCTAGATGATGTCAGCGGCATATGACTTGGTTTAACGCTGCAGTTACCATGATGTCATCATCATGCTATCGAAGGGGGGGGATAGTTGGAAGATAGGGTGATGATGGTGATGTCATCATCACATCATGGTGATATTTGGAAGGAAGGATGATATTCTGAAGATCGAGTGATATTCAGAATATCACCCAATGTTCAAAATATTACCCGATCTTAGAAATATGACCTGATATTTAGAACATCAGGGCTTGACCAGATGATGACCCCACATAACTTCCTCCTTTTAGCGAATATCAGGGTGGCGTTTTAAGCAAACTTGCCTATCTTTTCAAGCTCTTTCACATGGTAAGCCTCTTCAAGCAAGCTTCAGATTTTGAAATTGGGTTAAGACCTCAGGATCACAAATATGGCCTCATGGGGATATGAATACTGACTGATCCTACTTGAATTATTTTGACTCCTGCTAGAGGAAAAATAGGTCAACAAACTTATAATCAAATTAATGATATAAAAATTCCAGCATTAATCAATTACACATGAGAAGAAACATAAATAACACATTTGACACCAAGATTTTTGACATGGAAACCCAGTTAAGGGAAAAACCAAAGTGGGGGTTAACCCACAAAAATTAATACCCTATTAAAAGTATTTTTACAAATGAGAATGCACATGCACTCGGGCTCACTACCCAAAGCTCACTGCTCAATTAGAGGCTCACTACCTACAGAAAGATTACAAGAGAATAATAGAGAATTTAAACTAATAAATAGCATCTACTCATGCAAGAGTTTCAGTTCTAGTTAAGTGCAAAAAATTGATCTTACACATTTCATCTTTACTTTTGTTGGTGCTTAGGTGTACGACCCTCAACTCCTCCCTCTTTGGGCCTGCGTAGTCTCTGGATAACATCGTCGGGGCACCATTCACTAATAGTTCAAGGTTTTGGTGTAGTGGTAGCTGGGTTGGTGCTAACAAATTGGCAACTCTGCTGGAGAGGAGTTTGATTCCCACTAATGCCCACTACCTTCATGCATACAAGGTGTGCCTAGTAGTCTATCCCTACCCAAGGGGCAGGTACGGACTGGTGGGGCTATTGTTGGCACTTAGGTGTGAGACCCTCAACTCCTCCCTCTTCGAGCCCGCGTGGTCTCTGGGTAACATCATCGGGGCACCATTCACTAACAGTTCAAGCTTTTGGTGTAGTGGTAGCCAGGTTGGTGCTAACAAATTGCTCTTCTTACTGCTCTACCTTCATTCACTCCTTAGATTTTCTACCCTTCTCACAATTACACCTTATTCACACACACACCAAAATCATCCAATTCTATTAGACATATATATCTGCAACATGATCTATAATCATTTTACTAGTCGTCTTCAAGAACATTTAGAACTTTGTAGAGTACTCTGCTCTGTCGGCTAGATCCATACATAATATGAGATGTGGATTAAAACTTGCACTTGTGAATCATCAATCATGTTAGCTATCACTACTTATTATCACCAATTGCCCAATAGACAACTTCTATACATCCAGAAATAAGATCATTCACAAGGTCAGCCAGTTCTTCTTTTGTTTGCTCTATCAAACTGAAACCTAATACTCAGAAGCTAATATCTTTTGAGTCCTTCATCTCTGGAGGATGAAACTCTAGATTTAGAGTGTCTTGACAATGATTACAACTACGTCAGATCCATAGAAAACCATGCCTTTTCCACCGGATAGATCCAGACCAAGATACTGGACCCTGTCACCTACTCTGTTCCTAACTGCCCAGACTTAGACACATTCTAATTCTAACTTCTGGTGTGAAGAGATTGTGTTATGTGGATGATTGGAATGATCTTAGTTGCCATCAATGAAAATACCTATCATGCATAGCAGTGCCTTTTTCCAACATGCGGTTGGTGACTTGGGGGCGCCCTCCTATGTGACTGTCCCTAAGGCACTTGTTTCTCCTCTCTTAATTTATTATTTTCCTTCCTCTAGTGATTCTATTTGGTAGACAGATGATGAAAAACATATTATACTGATGCGGACCTAGTGTCCCTTTAGAGAGAAATAAAAATTAGACTTAGTTCCTATATGATGATGGGGTTGATATATATTATCTGACGCTCGGCTAGTAGAATGACTCTGTGCACTTTGTCATGTGATTTTGATGGTGTCTTATCGCACTTACAAAACATAACAATACTATTTCTCTGTGCACTTTGTCTATCTTGAATCTTGCATTATGCATTGTTGTTTATCATGATTATATGGACACTAACACTTTTCTTGCAGGGATGTGTTTGTTGGAACATTTGGCAATTGTAAGGTACATGTCACCTCTAGGGGGCATGGGCTTTGTGAGAGCTCATGTTCCCTTGTGTGTTTTCTTCCTACCTTAACGTGCTTGATATTGTTACCTAATATCAACCACCTTAAGGTGAGGGCATATATAAGGTAAGCTGTCTGTTGTAGATGTTATCAATGTGCTTGTTCTCAGGTGTAGTCTTAAAGACTAGTGGTGATGAGTCCCTCATACACTCTGAGATTTGTTTGCAATCATTTAAGCCCTCATCGCAAGGTAGGGATATCACATCCTTTTTTTCTCTATTAAGCCCTCATCGTGAGGCAGGGATGGTGTATTTCTCGTGGAGAGTGCACATCATATTATTTTCAAAAAGTCCTCATCAAGAGGTAGGGAGTGGTTCTATGACTAACTCAACCCTTAAGCGTGTCTTCAGTGATTGTTGTGGTGAAGCCCAATCATCGGTGTGTGCCTGTAATGTGCCTAAGATGGTGATGAACCTAGAAATAGGAACACTCCATTGCTTGTCTACCATTGTTTCTCCATGTCTTCCAAGTGTGTGTGTATTGCATGTTTGTTCCCAAGCATAATCTTAAAGATCAATGGCGATGAGTCCCTCCTATGCTTTGGGATTTGTATGGCATGCTTGATTTGTATTGTGTGTCTGTTGCCCCATATGTAGTCTTAAAGACTAGTGGTGATGAGTCCCTCCTACATTATGGATGGTGTGTTTACTTTCCTTGTACTTGCATCTACATTTCATATATATAAAATGAAAAAGAAAAAGAAAATCATCTCTATGTTCACTACATTCACTATCTTCACTATGTTTTGTGTGTCTTCAATATTGTTTTCTCCATGTTTTGCATGAATATAACTATCTTCTCCATGTTTTACATGCATGTTACTGTCTTCTCTATGACTGGCATGTTTTCTCCTTTCTTGGTGTGTTTGTTGTGTCTATTGACTATACTTGAATGCATGTATTGGCCTTGTGTTTATACATACATTAAAGTGGGGGCTAAATGTTACGTCAGAAAATGTCCCCTTGGGGGCTTTTACCTCTTAAGGTTTAGCTCCCAGGTCTTTAGAATACATTTAGGACATCTTGCATGTTAATTTGACATCCAATGAGAAAACCCTGAAGTTTCATGGCAAATGGGACTTAGGGGGTGTACTTGACATTATTCCTACCTAAAATAGGGGGAGGACTTGGGTGCACATGCCCTAGTCTGGCCCTATTTTAGGTCATGCCTAATTTTTAAGTGTTAGTTTATGACCATTATTTAGGTCCTATGCTGACACGGTAAGTTTCAATTACGAAATTCTTAGCGGGAATGTTTATAGTTGCATATATAAGCATGTTTAGGCATTCATTTTTATACTAGATGGAAATGGGATGAGCATTGTGATTTTGTGAAAGTAATTCAATGCATTCATTATGTGGTAGAGCAAAATTTGTGTTGTTCTTGTATTTTTATTTGCAGATTTAGCATCCATCTCCTCATGGCATGAAAAGCATCTTCCTTCCATGAGATCTTCACTGCAAGGTGATATCAATTATGTTTTCAATCATTTATCATTTGGATTTTTCCTCTATCCCACAAGGATATGCACTCTTTATCTGACAACAGTGTTTAGAAGACTTGAATGTCTCTCTGGGGCTTGACTGAGGCAAGCTTCTAAACACCACAACCCCCAACCCATTTTTCTATGATTGCAGGTTATAGGTTGTAGGAGAAGAAAAAGTGGAGTTGTAGGAGAGCAATGTAGACTATTGGAATTGCATATTAGAGAAGAAAATAAGGACCTAGACTCGGGTTCCCTCTTATTAGTCCTCTGGATCCCACAACAGAAGAATCTTTGAAACAATGAGAACAGGTTGCAGATAAGATTCCCAGATCCCAATAAAAGTTATCGCACTGGACTAGGGCACCCACTCATTAGTCCCTGACTTTTCTATTTTCTAAACTTTATAATCTTGTATGCATTTGATTGTCATTTTATATCTCTGTGTGCGAGCATTTTCTATGATTTATCCATTTGCTTCTGAATTTACATAATTAGGGTTTTGAGCATAATTGGGATTAATTAAATAACAAAATCATACCATTCCAATCTTTCCCTATATTCTAAGTGACCAAAGGCCTGTAGCAGACTTCCTACTCTTTTGAAGTCCTTAAAATGTTTAGAGGTGAAAGGAGGATTCATGCAAACTAGCAAAATCAACCTTAAACTAAACAAAAATCCTCTTCATCATTTTTCACCTTAAACATATATATATATATATAGTTGTGTTGTGTTGTATTTCCCTGTGTAGCATTAAATGTTTGTTTAGGCCTCCTTGCATGACCCTTGATACTCTTGTAAGGTCAAGGATACAAGGAGACTGTGATCTATGAGAACAAAATGAAGATGAAATGTAAATCAAATGCAAAAAAAAAATGATTATACCTTCCTTTTGACTCACAAATCCAAGAGAGGGAAGGAGTTGCACCCAGTAGCTCCTCAGATTTCACCCAAGACTAGTATGTATGTGGATTGCTCAATTCTTGCAAAACAATGTAGGATAAGAGACAAGTGGATTTAGATAGAGATTGAGATGGGGATGAGGGATAATTTTGGCATTATGATGATATAATGAGGAGATTGTGGAGAGATTTTGGCAGAGGTTTGATGCATGATGAAGTTCCTCCTAATGGCTTAGAGAGGGGTCTCATTTATAGAGTTTTGGAAATGAGGATGGAGGGTGAGGATTGAAAGATGAGATCAAGGGCTAGGAATAAAAGTAAATCGTTTATTCATTTTGGGGAAAGGGGTGATTAAATGAGCATGGGTGTGAAGGAATATTTATGAATTAAAGATTCATATGGGGAATGGCAAATGAATTAAAAATTCATTTGGGGATAAGAGGTGATAAATGAGGTATGGGGGTGGTAAGGGTTTTGTAAGAGAAGTAAATGTGATGTGTGATATGTTTCCATTTTTTATTTGGAGGATGTGGGGAAGGGTGTTAAACTAGGTTTGACCACCCAAATGAGAGGTTAGGATTAATTAACATAGGTTTTGTTTAATTAATCCTAGGGCTAGGATGAGGTAGGGTAGGGTAGGGTAGGGTAGGTCAATTAGTAGGCTAGATTAATTAGATAAGAATGATTTATCTAATTAATAGGGATTAGGGAGATGGAAAAAATAGCCAAATAAATATTAGAAATATTTATTTAATAGATGAGGATAGTGTTGTAAGGTCTAGTGATAAATTAAATGAATTAATTGATCATAAGGGATAGACAGATGGTTAGGGATTAATTGAATTTATTCAATTAATAGGAGGGATAAATTGGTTTGCAGAGCAAGTCAATTTTAGGTGTCTACATTTGCCTCTCTTTGAGATGGTGTTGCTGCTAAGTAACATCATTTCAAAGAAGTTAAAACATAGAGTTGGATTGGATAGAAAAAATATTTTGGCTTAGAAGAATAGGGTAAGGTTTGGGGATAATTGGTAAGGGTGATGCCCCCTCGAGAGGATAGGTGGGTTGCAAGAACACGGTTGTGCTCTCGAAATGGATGGAATAGATTGGTAGAAGTGGTTGGAGGTTAAGGGGTGAGATGAAAGTATGATAATGATGGGAGATTGATTGGTGGATGATCATTGTGCTGAAAATGATTTAGAGCAATCCTAGAATTGATATAGCAAAGTGGATATGTTCACCAAGGTATAGAAGACCAGGGTGATGATGTTTATCCAACATTTGCATGGACTAGGCACGCAGACAAAGGGATGATCTCATGCACGTCCAAGATAGTACAACCTTGTCTAGACGAGGGAAGGGGACTCATAGCATAAGTCCTTAGTACACAAAAGGTATGAAGAACCTTAGATGCATAAGGGGATCAATATGTTAGAACTGACCCTATGATCAACAAGATATGAATACTAGCTTGGAGTAATGAGACCAACCCACAAGCACAACATACAGAAAAGCAAGACTATGCCCCATTCTAGATGTTTTCACCACATATCATGATATAGTGAGATCAAGGTAGTTCTGATGTGATCTTCGAATAGGACAAAAGATAAAAATAAAGAACAAAAAGACCAACAAACCAAACAAGTAGCCATTGTATCTCTTGCTAAGATGGATAATGATTTGATAGATTCTGCCTAGCGTAGGAACAATATATCCTAAGGCAGGAATCGATAGATGATTGGATCATGCTTAGTTGATGTTGTAAGATTGGCTCAAGATATGATGGTGACAAGTTGTGGTTGTTGCTGATTTGATAGTTAATGATTTTTTATTAAGGGACAATGCTTTGATAGGTGATGCGATGCTTGGATCTAGTGTAAGCTCAGCAGGTTGGATGGGTGCATCTTAGGTACCTAAGTACTGGAAACTTCCTGCGTATTCTAGACTGCCTACATATCTATATCCACGAGATCAAGGCACATTAAGATGCAAGTGGTTATGATATGTAGTTCTGATTTGTGATGATGATGTGGGATGATTGAGGATAAATGTGATGATGTTGGAAGCTAAAATGTGTTGGATGATTTGGGTGATTTTGAGGATGTTGGAAGATGATGAGATGTTGATGGAATGATGTTGATTTTGTGATGGATATTTTTGGGATTTTATGGTTTTTTTTATTTTTTTGGATTTTTGATTTTTTGATGTTTTTGGATTTTTTAATTTTGTGATGTTTTTGGATTTTTTGATTTTGTGATGTTTTTTTATTTTTTGATTTTTTTGTGATGTTTTTGGATTTTTTTATTTTGTGATGTTTTTGGATTTTTTGATTTTTTTGATTATTTGATTTTTTTATGTTTTTGGATTTTTTGATTTTGTGATGTTTTTGGATTTTTTGATTTTTGTGATGTTTTTGGATTTTTTGATTTTGGAAAAGGAATGGTTTATAATAAGATGGTTGCATTGGATTCTGTTGGTATAGCCTTTTCTCTAGATACCAATGATAAGGGAACACCATGTCTAGAGGTGAAAGTGATGGGGTTAGATAGGGGGATTGGCGATGAAAGGATAATGGATAGGAGATTTGTGGTAGATGAATGGACAAGTGATAGGGATGCATGTTAGATAGATGGAAGATAGGGATGAGGGATAGGATAGGTATGCATGATATATGGATGGGGGTTTTTAGGATTTTCTCCAAGGGCTAGGTTACAAGGAATCGTATGCCCCAATGCTTAGAATTTTGCATGTTGGGTTCATGTTTGAATGGATGGACTTTGCAGTAGATGTATGGAGGATATACTTACAATAGGAGTATGCCAAGAGGTCTCCAAAGCATGTTGTTGATATTTTGCCCCTTGTCTTTATCAAGATCTAAGGTGGGAGCTATAGTGGATAGAATGGATGGGGAATGATAGGATAAATAGGGGATGGTGGATAAGAATATGATAGGATAAGGATAAGATAGTGGATAAGATGTGCAAAGGATATTATGGATGTGGACGAAGGGTATGGCTTTGCCCCCAAGTGTAGGGTACAAAATAGATGGAGAAGGGATTACACATGATGCCCACAAGGGGTTTTCATCATGGTACTTGCCCAAGGCACCACAAGGAGTGGTTTTCACCATTGGACGGACTTTTTTCTCTTTGCTATTTTCTTGATTTTTTGATTTTTTTTTTTTGATGGAATGGGGACTCTAGCATCTGTTTCCATAGCATGGAGAAGATGGTCCCATGTTGGATAGCATTTTGGATGATGATTGCATGGATTGATGGTAGATAGGAGAAGATGGAATGGATGGTGGATAATGGATTATTATGTGGATTATGTGGATAATGATGTGGATTATGCAAAAGCATGGACCATAGGAATGTGATGGGGAAGATATGTAGGATAATGAATGAAAGATGGAGAGATGGGGGTGTGTGGGAATGTTAAGTGGTGGAGGGGAACCAAGACCAATGGCTACACACACCATGATGTATTTGGAAGCTTGTACTTTGGATGTGGAGTTGGGAGTAATGGGGATTGGGATGGGGGATTTTTGGATGGTCAATTTGGGGTTTTAGGGACCCAAATAGACTTACGATTTATGGGATTTTTAGATGGGGAGGGGGATGTTTGGGATTTTGGGGTGGATTGGGATGTGGATGCCTCATTAAAGTTTGGTGCTTTTTGTTTAGGGACCCACACCATTTTTGTTTTTTCTTTTTCTTGTGATGGTGTGGGATTTGATAGCCTTTTGGATTTTTGATTTTGCTTGGAAGGAATAAAATCTTTAGGCTTTTGTTCTTTATGCATTGAGGCATTCAAATTATTACTTTTGAATCCAATGGATTTGGGGGAAGCTTCATGTTTGAAAGATGTTTTCTTTTGTTGGTCTTGATTGGGAAATCTAGGGGGTTTATGGGTGGAGGGGTAAAAAGTGGATTTATGGATAAATGAATGAGGGATTTGAGGATATGGATGTTGGGAGTTGGTAGGATAGGAGGTAAAGTGGATTTAATAGGAATATCTAGAGTTGGAAGTAGTGGAGATAAATTTGATGGAGGAAGATGGATGGTCACATGCTTTTGCAAATGATAGGATGATGAAGCAGGGATGGTGACATATGATTTAGGGGTGCGATGAGATGCACCATGTTTGGGATTGGATGAATGGATTTTGGAAGGTGGGTGGATGGTATCAACATGTTTAGATTTTTTTTCTTGGGGTGTATAGCCAAGGCCATGCGAGGATGGATGGAATGTGGTGTGGATGGGCTCTAAGATGCCTTGTTCGTGAAGGTCTAAGCCTTTTCCTTGATAGTTCATGTGTTGGAGCATGCGACATGCAATGGGATGTTTGGTGCTTTGGAAACAAGATGTGAGTCTATTATTTGTTGGAAGAGGATAGGTGGTGGATGGAAGTTGTTCACCTCCTACAAGAGAGTCACCATGGATGAAAGTGCTTTGTCCAAGTGAATAGGAGGGTGGATTTGGGATGGGATTGGTTGATGGAGATAAAGGATTAATGGGGGATGGTGAAGGGGTGGTAGAAGAAGGGGTGGGATCAATAAGTTGATCAATAGATGGGAGGGGATTGGGGATGGGATTAGATGGGATGGTTAGATCTTAATTAGAAGAAGGGGTTGATGTTTCAACATGCTTTGGATTTGATTCTTGTCATAGCTCATGTGCTTGGATAGAAGTGGGAGTGACTTGGATAGATGTGGTGGGTGCTTGGATGGATGTGATAGTTGCTTGACTTATGGATTGTTGAACATGGCTGCATGATGGTTCTTGCGTTATGATAGGAGATTGTTCAAGAGGTTTGGTGGATGTTGGTTTGCATGAGGGTGTTTGATTCCTTGCTAATAGCCAATAAATGGCATCCTTCATGAGTGCATGGATTGAAGAATAATATAATGGATGGATAATGATGGTGGTTGGTGTGGGATTAGGATTAGGATTGGATAGGTGGGTGATGGAATTAGGTAGTGATGGTTCTTGTGTGGGTTCAAAGATAGGTGTTGGACTAGATGGTGGTGTTGGAGGGGTGGAGGATTTGGGGGATTCCTTTGCTTTGCTTGGTGATGTTCTTTGGAGGAAATGCCACAAGGATTCTTTGGATGTCGTGGTCTTAGGATTTGGAAGATTTGATGGTGGATTAGAAGGTGTATGTGTGATAGGGGTTGGTGGATTGGGAGATACATAGGGTAATGGATTAAGGTTGGGGGGATATTGTGATGGGAGGATTAGAGGATGGGGATTGGGGGATTGATGAATTGCGTGGGGAAATGGTTGTTGATATAAGCTTTAGATTTCGTATATAAGGTGTGATAGATTGGTGTTACCTTGATCAAAGTTAGCATGACAAAGGTTGGGGGATGGATAAGTTGGAGGTATTGGTTGATTGGATAAGTATGATGGCATGGATGTGTAAGGGAATGAAGATTGATATGAGGGGAAAGGTTGATATGATGAAGGTTGATATGATGAAAGTTGGTATGAGGTTGAAGATTGATATGAGGATGATGGAGTGGATATGTAAGATGTAGGTTGGTATGAAGGTTGAAAGAATGAAGATTGGTATGATGTGGATGGGGATGATGTGTAGGGTATTTGTTGATATGATGAAGGTTGGGTAGGGGCTTGGGATTCTCCAATGATGAGGTGTGCTAAGGGCATATCTATAATGTCATTTTAGCATTTTTCCTTAGCATTAGGATCCATGTTCTCATAGACTTTTCTAAGTCTTTGTAAGTGTTGCATTGCTTCATAAGGATCCATGTTGTTGGGGAGGTATGGGATGATGGGGGATAATGGATGATTGTGATGTTGGGAGTCAAATTTCAGGACCTTAGGACGATTTGATTTTCTTCAAAGGATGATTCTCTATACTTAAGGTGGACTAATGACACTTAAGTTATAGAGTTAATTTGGGTTGATTGGATTTGATGATCAATTAAGGTCTTTATTTTTTATTGGGTTGATTTGGATTTGGAGTTTAATAATGATGTTGGGGGATTTGAATGTTGATTGGGATTGATGTTGATTTTGGATTGGATTTGGAATATGCTTTGGAAGATTATGGATTATTAGGATGATGATTAGGATGATGTTGATAGGATGAGGATGAAGGATGGAGATGTGACTAGGATGTGTTTAGGGATGATTGGGATTAAGGTTGATTTGACAAAAATGGAGATGATGATGAAGTGTAATGATTAGAATGATGTTGTTTGGATAATGATTTGGATAGAATGATGATGATTTGATGATGGAGAGTGACAACTATATGATTAGGATTGATTTAAGATGACCTGGATGTGGTTACGAATGAAGTGGCAAAAAATGAGGGATTAGGATGAATGTGATTGGATTTGAATGTGTTGGAAGAATGAGTTGAATGACCTGTCTTATGTGTTTGATGTTTAGCTTGATTTGGCAATGTTCAATGAAATGATCACACATGTACAATCATGAATCACTCACACAAGACACAAGCAATTTTGAATTTTGAATTGGAAGAATATGATAATGATTATGTGATAAGTGAAATCAAAACGAAAGGTTAATACTAATCAAATGTAAAACATAATGATTATACCTTCCTTCTGACTCACAAATCCATGCAGGAAGGAGATGCACCCGATTAGAGCTCCTCAGATTTTTCCCGTGATTAGAATGACTAATGTGGATTGCTCAATGCATACAACACAATGTAGATGAGAGACAAGTGGTTTGATGCCTGATTGAGATGGAGATGAGGAGATTGTGGAATGATTTTGGCAGAGTTCTGATGCATGAAGTGAGTCTCTCTCCAATGGCTTAGAGAGGGGTCCAATTTATAGAATTTTGGAGATGAGGATGGAGGGTGAGGATTCATTTGATGAGATCAAGGGCTAGGAATAAAAGTGAATCTTTTACTCCTAGTGGATGAATAAATAATTCACATTTTGGGAAGAGTGGAGGATAGTGGATGAATTAATAATTCATCTTTGGGAAGAGTGGAGGATAGTGTATGAATTAATAATTCATCTTTGGGAAGAGTGGAGGATAATGGGGGACAACTAAATTTTAAATTTAGTGAGTGGAGGATAGTGGGGGACAACTAAATTTTAAATTCAGTGAGTGGATGATGAGGTAAGTAGGGTTAATTAAGTGTTAATCTTAATTAACTTAAGTCTAGGTTAATCAGATAAATACAATTTATCTAATTAACAGGGATTAGGGAAATAGATAAATCATCTGAATAAATATTAGCAATATTCATTTAATTGATAGGATAGGGTTGTAAGGTTAAATGGATTAATTAGGTGAATTAATTGATCACCAGGGATATGCAGATGGGGAGAGTAGATTAGTGCAGAGGTACGAGAAATTGGTTAGCAGAGCAGTCCAATTTTAGGTGTCTACATTTGCCCCTCTTTGAGATGGTGTTGCGGCTAAGTAACATCATTTCAAAGAAGTTAGAACATAGAGTTGGATTGGATAGACAAAAGATTTTGGTTTGGAAGAATAGGGTAAGGTTTGGGGATTATTGGTAAGGGTGATGTCCCCTCGAGAGGATAGGTGGGCTGCGAGAACATAGTTGTGCTCTCGAAATGGATGGACTTATTGGTAGAAGTGATTGGAGGATAAGTGTTGGGATGAAAGGATGATGATGTTTGAAGAGGATTGGTGGATGATCATTGTGTTAAAACTGAATTTGAGCAATCCTAGGTTTGATATAGCAAAGTGGATATGTTCACCAAGGTATAGAAGACTAGGGTGATGATGTTTATCCAACGTTTGTATGGACTAGACACGCAGACAACAGGATGATCCCATGCATGCCCAAGGTAGTACAACCTTGTCTAGATGAGGGAAGGGGACTTATAGCATAAGCCCTTAGTACACAAAAGGTATGATGAACCTTAGATGCATAAGGAGATCAATATGCTAGAACCGACCCTATGATCAACAAGATATGAATACTAGCTTGGAGTAATGAAACCAACCCACAAGCATAGCATACAAAAGCAAGACTATGCCCCATTCTAGATGTTTTCGCCACATACCATGATATAATAAGATCAAGGTAGCTTTGATGTGATCTTCGAATAGGACAAAAGATAAAAATCAAAAAACCAAAAGACCAACGAACCAAACAAGTAACCATTGTATCTTTTGCCAAAATGGATGATGATGTGATAGATGCTGCCTATCATAGGAAAGATATATCCTAAGGCAGGGATTGATAGATGATTTGATGATGTTGTGATGATTGGATAGATTATGCCTATCATAGGAACGACATATCCTAAGGTAAGAATCGATTGATGATTGGATCATGTTTTGTTGATGTAAGATTGGCTCAAGATATGATGGTGACAAGTTATGGTTGATGCTGATTTGATAGTTGATGATTTTGATTAAGGACAATGCTTTGATAGGTGATGCGATGCTTGGATCTAGTGTAAGCTTATGGATGATAGATGTGATGATGATGTGGGATGATGATAAATGCAATGATGATGAGAGTGTGATGGAGCAAGTTTGATTTTTTGTGATGGATAGATTATTTTTGGAATTTTGTGTGTTTTCTATTGTTTTTGTATTTTTTGATTTTTTGATGTTTTCTATTTTTTGATTTTGTGATTTTTTGAATTTTTGAATTTTTGAAAAGGAATGGTTTAGTATGAGATGGTTGCATTGGATTTCATGTGGATAACCTTTGCACTAGATACCAATGACAAGGGAACACCAAGTCCAGAGGTGAAGGTGATGGGGTTGGATAGGGGGATTGGATAGTTGATTCATGATAGATGAATGGACAAGTGATAGGGATGCGTGTTAGATAGATGGAAGATAAGGAGGAGGGCTAGGATAGGTATGCATGATATATGGATGGGGGATTGCAGGATTTTCTCCAAGGGCTAGGTTGCAAGGAATCATATGCCCTAATGTCTAAAGAATTTTGCATGATGGGCTCATGTGTGAATGGATGGTCTTTGCAATAGATGAATGGAGGATATACTTGGAAAGGAAGTATGCCAAGAGGTCTCCAAAAGCATGTTGTTGATATTTTGCCCCTTGTCTTTATCAAGATCTAAGGTGGGAGATATAGTGGATAAGAATATGGTAGGATAAGGATAAGACAGTGGATAAGATGTGCAAGGATATTATGGATGTGGATGAAGGATACAGTTTTGCCCCCAAGTGTAGGGGTACAAAATGGATGGAGAAGGGGTTATGCATGATTCCCACAAGGGGTTTTCATCATGGTACTTGCCCAAGGAACCACAAGGAGTGGTTTTCACCATTGGATGGATTTTTTCTCTTTACTATTTTCTTGATTTTTTTATTTATATTTATATTTATTTATTTATTTTTGGAATTTTGATGGGATGGGGACTCTAGCTCTGTTTCCATAGAAAGGAGAAGATGGTCCCATGTTGGATAGCATTATGGATGATGATTGCATGGATGTTGGTAGATAGGAGAAGATGGAATGGATTATGGATAATGGATTATGATGTGGATAATGTGGTTATGCAAAAACATGGACCATAGGAATGTGATGGGGAAGATATGTAGGATAGTGAACGAAAGATGGAGATATGGGGGTATGTAGGAATTGCAAGTGGTGGAGGGGAACCAAGACCAATGGTTGCACACATCGTGATGTATTTGGAAGCTTGTATTTTGGATGTGGAGTTGGGAGTAATGGGGATCGAGATGGGGGATTTTTGGATGGTCGATTGGGGGTTTTAGGGACCCAAATAGACTTAAGAATTATGGGATTTTTAGATGGGGAGGGGGATATTAGGGATTTTAGGGTGGATTGGGATGTGGATGCCTCATTAGAGTTTGGTGCTTTTTGTTTAGAGACCCACACCATTTTTGTTTTTGCTTTTTGTTGTGATGGTGTGGGATTTGATAGCCTTTTTGATTTTTCAAGTTGATTGGAAAGGATAATATCCTTAGGCTTTTGTGCTTTATGAGTTGAGGCATTTAAATATTTGAATCCCATGGATTTGGTGGAAGCTTCATATTTGAAAGATGTGTGCTTTTGTTGGTCTTGATTCAAGATTTTAGTGGACTTATGGATGGAGGGGTAAAAAGTAGATTTCTGGATAGATGGGTGAAGTGATTTGATGATTGGGATATTGGGATTTGGTAGGATAGGAGGATAAGAGGATTTGTGGATAGGGATGTTTGGTGTTGGTAGGATAGGAGGTAGAGTGGATTTGATAGGGATCTTTGGAGTTGGAAGTAGTGGAGGTAAATTTGATGGAGGAAGATGGATGGTCACATGCTTTTGCAAATGATAGGATGATAGAGGAGGGATGGCGACATATGATTTGGGAGTGCGATGAGATGCACCATGCTTGGGATTGGATGAATGGATTTTGGAAGGTGGATGGATGGTATCAACTTGTGTAGATTGTTGTTTTTGGGATGCATAGCCAAGGCCATGTGAGGATGGATGGAATGTGGTGTGGATGGGCTCCAAGATGCCTTGTTCGTGAAGGCCTAAGCCTTTGCCTTGATAGTTCATAAGTTGGAGCATGCGACATGCAATGGGATGTTTGGTGCTTCAGAAACAAGAAGTGAGTCCATTATTTGTTGGAGAAAGATAGGTGATAGATGGAAGTTGTTCACCTCCTATGAGGGAGTCACCATGAATGAAAGTGTTTGTTCCAAGTGAATAGGAGGATGGATTTGGGATGGGATTGGTAGATGGAGGTAAAGGATTCATGGGCGATGGTAAAGGGGTGGTAGAGGTTGATGTGGGATGAATAAGGTGATCAATAGATGGTAGGGGATCGGGGATGGGATTAGATGGGATGATTAGATCTTGATTAGGAGAAGGGGTTGATGTTTCAACATGCTTTGGATTTGATTCTTGACCTAGGTCATGTGGTTGGGTAGAAGTGGGATTGACTTGGATAGATGTGGTGGGTGCTTGGATGGATGTGATAGGTGTTTGTATGGATGTGATAGGTGTTTGTATGGATGTGATAGGTGTTTGACTTTTGGGTTCTTGAACATGGCTGCATGATGGTTCTTGACTTATGATAGGGGATTGTTCAAGAGGTTTGGTGGGTGTTGGATTGCATGAGGGTGTTTGATTCCTTGCTAAGAGCCAATGGATGACATCCTTCATGAGTGTATGGGTGGAAGAACAATATAATGGATGAATAATGATGGTGGTTGGTGTGGGATTAGGATTGGAATTGGATAGGTGGGTGATAGGATTAGGTAGTGATGGTTCTTGGATGGGTTCAAGGATAGGTGTTGGACTAGATGGTGGTGTTGGAGGGGTGGTGATAGTGTTGGGACTTGGAAGATTTGATGGTGGATTAGATGGTGGATGGGTGATAGGGGTTAGTGGATTGGGAGATACATAAGGTGATGGATTAAGGTTGATAAGGTTGGAGGGATATTGTGATGGGGGGTTGGGATTGGCGGATTGTAAGGTAGGTAGGGTGATGGATTAAGGTTGATAGGATGGGGATTAAAGGATGGAGGATTTGTATGGCGAAATGGTTGTTGATATAAGGTTTGGATTTTAGGGATAAGGTGTGCTAGATTGGTGTTCCCTTGATTAAAGTTACCATGACAAAGGTTTGGGGATGGATAAGGTGGAGGTATTGATTGGTTGGATAGGTATGATGGCATGGATGTGTAAGGGGATGGTGATTGATATGAGGGTAAAGGTTGATATGATGGAAGTTGGTATGAGGTTGAAGGTTGATATACGGATGATGGAGGTTGATATGAGGATGATGGAGGTTGATATGATGGAAGTTGATATGATGAAGGTTGATGGGAGGTTGATGGTGTGGATATGTAAGATGTTAAAGGTTGATATGATGAGGGTTGATATGATGAAGATGGGGGAGGGATTTGGGATTCACCAATGATGATGTTTGCTAAGAGATGATCTTTAATGTCATTTTTGAATTGTTCCTTAGCATTAGGATCCATGTTCACATAGACTTTTCTAATTCTTTGTATTTGTTGTATTGATGCATAAAGATCCATTCTGTGGGAGATAGTATGGGATGATGGGGGATGATGGATGATTGTGATGTTGGGAATCAAAAATTCAAGACCTTAAGATGATTTGGTTTGTTTTGATTGGATGGATGAGTGATGATCCTATTATGCTTAAGGTAGACTAATGACACTTAAGCAATAGTGTTGATTGGTTCTCTATGCTTTTGATAGAATAATGATCTTAAGCAAGAGGGTTGATTTGGGTTGATTTGATTAGGTGATCAATTAAGGTCTTGATTTTTGATTGGGTTGATTTGGCTTTTGGAGTGTGATAATGATGTTAGGGGATTTGGATAATGATTGGGATCAATGTTGATGTGATGTGATGATGACTTGGATATGGTTAGGATTTGATATGGAGTGATTAGGGATGATTAGGAGAATGATTGGGATGATGTTGATAGGATGAGGATGAATGATGAAGATGTGACTAGGATGTGCTTAGGGATGAATGGGATTGAGGTTGATTTGAGAAGGATGGAGAGAATGATGTTGTGTAATGATTAGAATGATGTTGTTTGGATAATGATTTAGATAGAATGGTGATGATTGATGATGTAGAGTGACAAGAATGTGGGTAGGATTGATTAGGGATGACTTGGATGTGATTAGGACTGAGGTGGTTAAGAATGGGTGATTAGGATGAGTGTGATTGGATTTGAATGTGACGAATAACTTGTGTTATGTGTTTGATGTTTAGTTTGATTTGGCAATGTTTAGCAAATGATCACATGTACAAACAAGAATCACTGACACAAGACACAAGCAAATTTGAATTTTGAATTTGAAGAATATGAGAATGATTAAGCAATCACATGTGTAAAACAAATCAACATGCCCTAATGCCTAGTTTAATGGGGTATGGCCAGTTAGGTTTGGTCAATGTTTAAACAAGGTTGAGTAATGATTTGAAAGTGAGATCATGTTACACAGCCAAGAGAAGGGGGTAACCCACCCTTCACCTTCACTTCCCAAAGGTAGAAAGTTCTTTGGGGCTTAGCCAAGAGTGACAGGATTCTAATTTCAAAGGAGGGTGTCTTTCAATTCAGCCTTAGATGAGGTCATCCCTAGGGGTGATGAAATCCCCTAGCAGGCCTCCTAGGAAAGGGATTGACATAAGTGAATCAAGTGAGGTGTTTTTGATCTCCAAGATCACCTTACAGTGTGAGGAGAGAGCATACACACAGCCACTTGATTCACACTCGCAGTTGATTAATTATCCCTTAGAAAAATGAAATGTGATGAAGACATGTCAAGCAGTGATTCTTTTTAAATCCAAATTTCAAGATGTGATGGAAGACAATTTGTTCATTTTAAGCCCAATTTTCATATGTGATGAAGACAAATGTGTGTTTTATGAGCCCAAATTAAGGTGTGTTTTGCAAACAAGGTTGAAGATGAAAGATTAGAATGGATGTACCTAGATTGTTTTCATTGTCCAAATTGATGTAGATGCTGATCATGATGTTTGTCCAGTCCCGAATGATCACCTGCAAGTCACAAAATCAAAAACAGAGCAAGTAGACTTCTAAGAAGATTGTAATGTGAAAAATAATAATCTGATAAAATTTGATAACAAAAGAACTGATATAGGAAAGTAGATTGCATAATCAGATTCTAGACAAAATTCCATGCGATTTGAAAAAAAAATTTGCAAAAATTTGATCAAAAACACAAAAGATATGAGCGTTTGAAGTTTTCATGTATGTTTGACTTTGACTACGAAAAATAGCTTGATAAATGTATATTCACCTAATAAAAACCTCACAACTACGAAGTGCTTCGATTCCTCTTTCCGATGACTATTCATTTGCATGATTTCATCTTCGTTTGCAAAAGTTGTGCCAGTTTGAAAAAAATAGCCTCCTTCGGTGTGTAGAATGCACTAGGAGGTCAAGCTGCCTGTTGGACTTAGCTATTAGTGGTTTTGCAAAATTGGGTCACATGTAGTGGTTGTAGTTTGCTGGCAGTTTGACTAACTATTTGCAGTTAGTTTGATTAGAGCTCTCGGTCTCTCATGTGACTGAGGGCCGAGATGAGGCAAAATAAATAAAAAAAATAAAAATAAAAGAACTAAGGATAAAATAAGGGGGGGAAAATAACCTCCGACCCTACCCCTTAGTTACCAAATGACCAAAGATTAAAAGATAAAACCCAACCGTTAGGGTTTGGAGCATGCAGTGTGGTCAACGGGTGGAGAATAAGTTTTGGGTGGCTGTAGGACGCTGCGAAAGGGGTGACCGATGGCAGGCTGATGAATGGAGTTAACAAGGAGCGACAGTAGTGTTTTGAAGGTGGTGGAAGGGGGTTTTCATAGGAGGCCAGAGAGGATGGTGGGATGTAGTTTGGGGAGAAGTGGTGGCAAAGGAGTGAAGATCGAGTGGTGGAAGTGTGTGGTGGCCACCGGTGGAGGCGACGGTGGAGGGAGTCTGCGGTTGAGGCCAAAGCGGTGCAGGGGATTAGAAGGTGGGGAGTAGGTAGATGGGGGTTGCTGAGAGGTGGGAGGTTTTGGATGGAGTGACAGTGGATGGATGGTGGTGATGGGTGGTTTGTAGGTGGTGACAGGTGGTTTACGGGTGGCTACAGGTAGGGTTTGCGGGGGTGTCGACGGATGTAGGTTGGCGGGAGGGGTGTTGGAAGCGAAGGTCGAGAGGGAGTGGTGGCACTGGGGTCTGTAGTGATGGGTTCTAGTGTGGTGTCGACTACAGATAATGGCAGTGATATGAGTGTGAAGGTCGACAAATATGTAACAGAGCTGTGGGGTTTCAAAAGGATAGGCACACACCAGTCGACAAGGGATCTAAATGGGGTCTGTAGAAAACGAAACCATCAAGCTTTCAAACATTAAAACCTGCAATCAAAGCTTGCATAGAAGATATGAACCTGCAACAGAAACTAGAGATGAATACCCCAGGGGTCGTGGGATCCGTACGGTACAGCCTGTGGCCCCTAAAAAAATTTCAAAAAATTTTCAAAAAATATAGCCAACTTTATAGTCAAAATTCATGGAATCGACGTCCTGAGTGCAATGGTGAGGTCAATTTTTGCCTCGAACACGACCTGCAACAGCTCACCCAGAAAACTTGCAAAACTTGCCCCAAAGAGGGTTAAAAAATGAAGATTCTGACAATAAAACCTTCACAAAACGATGATGAGATTCGAGACTAGGCATGCCAAATGTGATAAGTGAAATCAGAATGAAAGGTTAATACTAATCAAATGCAAAATAGAATGATTATACCTTCCTTCTGACTCACGAATCCATGCGGGAAGGAGATGCACCCGATTAGAGCTCCTCAAATTTTTCCCGTGATTAGAATGACTAATGTGGATTGCTCAATGCATACAACACAATGTAGATGAGAGACAAGTGGTTTGATGCCTGATTGAGAAGGAGATGAGGAGATTGTGGAATGATTTTGGCAGAGTTCTGATGCATGAAGTGAGTCTCTCTCCAATGGCTTAGAGAGGGGTCCAATTTATAGAATTTTGGAGATGAGGATGGAGGGTGAGGATTCAGTTGATGAGATTAAGGGCTAGGAATAAAAGTGAATCTTTTATTCCTAGTGGATGAATAAATAATTCACATTTTGGGAAGAGTGGAGGATAGTGGATGAATTAATAATTCATCTTTGGAAAGAGTGGAGGATAGTGGATGAATTAATAATTCATCTTTGGGAAGAGTGGAGGATAATGGGGGACAACTAAATTTTAAATTCAGTGAGTGGAGGATACTGGGAGACAACTGAATTTTAAATTCAGTGAGTGGATGATGAGGTAAGCAGGGTTAATTAAGTGTTAATCTTAATTAACTTAAGTCTAGGTTAATCAGATAAATAGGATTTATCTAATTAACAGGGATTAGGGAAATGGATAAATCATCTAAATAAATATTAGCAATATTCAATTAATTGATAGGATAGGGTTGTAAGGTTAAATGGATTAATTAGGTGAATTAATTGATCACCAGGGATATGCAGATGGGGAGAGTAGATTAGTGCAGAGGTACGAGAAATTGGTTTGCAGAGCAGTCCAATTTTAGGTGTCTACATATTAAACAAGCACATGTGGAAGACACATCAACAAGTCCTAATGTCTAGTTTGATGGGGTATGGCCAGTTAGGTTTGGGCAATGTTTACACAAGGTTGACTAAGAATTGAAAATGAAATCCTGTCACACAGCTGGGAGAAGGGGGTAACCCACCCTTCACCTTCACTTCCCAAAGGTAGAAAGTTCTTTGGGACTTTGCCAAGAGTGACAAGATTCCTATTTGAATGAGGGTGTCTTTCGATTCAGCCTTGGATGAGGTCATCCCTAGGGGTGATGAAATCCCCTAGCAGGCCTCCTAGGAAAGGGTAAACAAAAGCAAATCAAGTGAGGTGTTTTTGATCTCCAAGATCACCTTGCGGTGCAAGGAGAGAGCATACACATGCACACTTGATTCACACTTGTAGTGGTTAATTATCCCTTAGAAAATTGAAAGTGTGAAAGACACGTCAATCAACAGTTCTTTTTAGCCCAATTTCAAATATGTGATGAAGACACTTGATTTTTATGCCCAATTTTGATGATGTATGGTCAAGCAATGCTCATTTTAGAAGCCCAAATTGAAATGTGTTTGCAAACAATGATTTGTTTTGTGTCCCAAATTGAAGTGTGTATGCAAACAAGATTATGAAGAAATGAGCAATATAATGAGTGCACTTCATTAATTCACTATCCAAATTGCTATATTTTCTATTCCTGATGTTGTTCCAGCCTCGAATGATCACCTGCAAGTCACAAGAACGAAAACGGAGCAAGTAGACTAGCCAAGATGATCGTTTTGTGAAAATCAAGAATATGATAAAATCTGATGAAAAAGAACTGATACAGAAAAATTAAGTGCATGAGCATATTCTTCAGGAAATTCTATACGATTTAAAAAAATTTACAAAAAATCGATCAAAAATGCAAAAGATATGAGCATTTGAAGTTTTGAAGCATCTTTGACTTTGACTACAAAAAAAGGCTAGAAAAATGTATAGTCACCTAAAAATTTCTTCACAACTATGTAGTTCACCTCGTCAGCTTTCTGGCAAGTCCTTGTTTATGAATTTTTGACTCCATATGCAAAAGTTGTGAAAGTTTGAAAAAAATAGCCTCCTTCGGCATGTAGGAGGCACAAGAGATCAAGCTGACTGTTTGAAATAAACCACTGGTAGTTAGAAAATATTTGGTCACATGTTATGGTTTATTTGCTGGTAGCTTATTTTGGCAGTTAGGGTTAAGCTGGGCAAAATAGGCCCCTGGTCGCTGATATGACCAGGGGCTAGATCCAACAAAAAAAATTAAAAAAAAAAAAAAGAATTACGAAAGGGGCTTATAACCCCCTCCCCCTCCGGTCACAATGGTGATCACACCCTCAAAGCACCTGAGGGGCTTAAAGCCCTAATGGATCAATGGTGGTGATGGCGAGAGGGTAGGCTAAGGGTTTGTGTGCAGGCGGCAGGAGTGATAAGAGGTGGTGAGGATGAGGTTCAGGCGGCGAGTTTGTAGAGATGTTGCAGGGTTTCAAGATGAAATCACAGGTGGTGGATAATGGCGGCAAAGAGTTTTGGAAGATGGTTGAGGGGAGGTGGGATTCACCACCATCAGCGGTAGCAAAGGAGTTGGACAGTGGTGGTGGCCCTTAGGGAATCCCGATGGAGGAGATGTGGCCGACTAGAGCTCGTAGGCGACGGTGGAGGTTGTAGGGAGGAGGCGACTGGGGGAAAGTGGGTGTTGATGGGAGATAGATGTTAGGGATGCAAGCGGCGCAGAGGGTGTTAGGGTTTCGATAGTAGGATAATGGTAGTAGTAGGGTTTGTAATGGTGGCAACCAGGTGTCTAGGCAGTGGCGACGGGGTGTCTAGGCGATGGCGACAGGAGATATAAGGGTTTTTAAAAATAGTGGTATGGGACTCCCAAGACTTTGACGGTGACAGGGGTTAGACAATCCAACACAAAATTTAACCTAAAATTAGAATATTGACCTTACACTGAAAAATGATATCAGATGCAATCACAGCTAGTAAACAATCGTCAGAGACAATAAACCTGATACAGAGACCACAGGATGGTACGGACAGTCCATACGATACGGCCTGTACCCTAAAAAATTTTCAAAAATTTTCAAAATTTTTTGTCGCACAATATATACAAATTTACTATCAAAAAACTCAGAAACAGCCTTATGATCTCAACAGTACAGTCTGTTTTTGCCCAGGATGCAACCTGTAACACCTTACCCCGAAAACTTCACAAAAACTGTTAGAAAAACTAAAGATTTTGACAACAAAACCTACAAAAAGTGACGATTAGATCCGAGACTAGGCGTCCCAATGTGATCTATGAGAACAAAATAAAGACGAAATGTAAATCAAATGCAAAAAACAAACGGTTATACCTTCCTTTTGACTCACAAATCCAAGAGAGGAAAGGAGTTGCACCCGATAGCTCCTCAGATTTTACCCAAGACTAGTATGTATGTGGATTGCTCAATTTTTACAACACAATGTAGGATGAGAGACAAGTGGATTTAGATAGAGATTGAGATGGGGATGAGGGATAATTTTGGCATTATGATGATATGATGAGGAGATTGTGGAGAGATTTTGTCAGAGGTTTGATGCATGATGAAGTTCCTCCTAATGGCTAAGAGAGGGGTCTCATTTATAGAGTTTTGGAAATGAGGATGGAGAGTGAGGATTGAAAGATGAGATCAAGGGTTAGGAATAAAAGTAATTTTTTTATTCATTTTGAGGAAAGGGGTAATTAAATGAGCATGGGTGTGAAGGAATATTTATGAATTAAAGATTCATATGGGGAATGGCAAATGAATTAAAAATTCATTTGGGGATAAGAGGTGATAAATGAGGTATGGGGGTGGTAAGGGGTTTGTAAGAGAAGTAAATGTGATGTGTGATATGTTTCCATTTTTTATTTGGAGGATTTGGGGAAGGGTGTTAAACTAGGTTTGACCACCCAAATGAGAGGTTAGGATTAATTAACATAGGTTTTGTTTAATTAATCCTAGGGCTAGGATGAGGTAGGCTAGGGTAGGGTAGGGTAGGTCAATTAGTAGGCTAGATTAATTAGATAAGAATGATTTATCTAATTAATAGGGATTAGGGAGATGGACAAAATAGCCAAATAAATATTAGAAATATGTATTTAATAGATGAGGATAGTGTTGTAAGGTCTAGTGATAAATTAAATGAATTAATTGATCATAAGGGATAGACAGATGGTTAGGGATTAATTGAATTTATTCAATTAACAGGAGGGACAAATTGGTTTGCAGAGCAAGTCAATTTTAGGTGTCTACAGAGACTGCCTCCATTGTGAAATTCCTTCTATATGTTTCTCTATTCTTTTACCCTTCTCTTGTTGCAATTGTTGTGTGTGGTCCCTTGGGGGTATAATGTCGTGGAAGGTATCTTGAGGGCATCTTCCCATGTTGTGGCCCTAAGTCACTTTTGTCTCCTCTCTCATTTTTTGTGATTTCATTCTTTTGTTGTACTTGTGGCTCTACTAGTGTATGGATGACAATAGAAAATATACACTTCTAATAAGGAACGTGCATCCCTAAACAAGAAAATAAAAATGGACCCAGTCCATACATGAAAACGGAGGTAATTTATTACTGAAATTTGACTAGTAGAATCACTTTGTGTTGTGATGTGTATCATGTTGTGAAATTGTTGTAACAAACCTTTGCAATACTCTAAATTGGCTTCTATGCACTTTGAAATGTTTTGTCTCACCTTGTAGCTACACTTGGTTATATGATACCTAAAGTATAACCCCATGGCTATACTTGGTTCCAAATCCGTAAGTATAGCCTTGGTTTGTTTGAGTGGCATGGTGCCTTATTTCTGTATCAGTTTCATGAGATGATTTGGTTGTTATCTTAGCTTAGATTTTCTAACCAAAGCTTATTGTCAATCAATGGTTGTTAGAAAAAGATATTGATGCATTTCTATTGTGATTGTTGGGAACAATTCAATGATTGTAAGAACATGTCACTTTGGGGCATGGGCTTTGTGAAAGCTCTTGTTCCCTCATGTGTTTTCAACCCTACCTTAAATGTTATTGCTACCGGCAAGTGGGAGAAACAAATTTAAGGTGGGGGTATATATTGTGATAAATGCTTGCATATCTTAGATATTGTGATAAAATGTGTTAAATACTACGTTTTCACTGTAAGGCATCTGCGCGATGTAGGTGGGGTTATATATTTTTGTGTGTTTGTGTATGCTTTATTTTCAGTGTAAGGCATCTCTATGATGTAGGTGGGAATGTATACTTTGTGTACATTCTTCCTTTTCACTATAAGGCATCTCCATGATGCAGGTGGGGTTATATGATTTTGAAAGCCCTTCTATAGAAGGAAGGATTGTGTCTTCCCTTGAGTGGTTGCACATCTTTTTGAAAATTTCCTCTCATGGGAGGTGGGGTTGGGTCTTGAGTTACTCACCTTAAGCATGTTTTTGGCAATCATGGGAGCATAGCTCGACCATCAAGTGCATTTGGCATGTCTTAGATGGCAAAGCATAGTGATGAGCTCCTCCCCATTGCCTGTATAGTGGGTCGACGACACACTCTACATTGCTTGTGTATTCCATGTGTTTTCCATGTATCTTGCATGTTTTGTGGAGGTACATAGTGATGATCTCCCCCCATGCCATGTGTCTTGCATGTTTTATGGAGGCACATAACAATGAGCTCCCCCCCCCACACCTATTAGTATAGTGTAATTGTTTAATTATGTCTTCTCTTCATGTATACTTTGTGTATTGTGTGACTGTGTTCATGACTTCTCCATGTATTATGTGTTTCTTTACTATCTTCCTCATGTTTTGCATAATTATCAAGTGTCTTCTTATGTTTGCCTAATCTTGTGGGCTGGAGATGGTCTTCCAAACTTAGTGTCTGATGTGCTTGATGTGGTTTGACCGTACTTTAATGCATGTACTGATCATAAGAACATACACACATTAAAGTGGGGGTAAATGTTATGGAGTAAAAAGTGTCCACGTGTTTTTACCTTCTTGTTTAGCTCCTAGGTCCCCTTATTTACATTATAAATTCAAAATGTTTATCTCGATTAAAAATTGTCTGACACTAAGATGAAATTGGAATATGGGCCCCTTGTTTTAACTTACCCCAAACCTAAACAGGGATGATGGACATAGGTGATACCACCCATGTCCCTCCTTTTAGGTTAGGGCTAATTTAAGTACATGTTGGCCTAGGACCTTTCAAAAGGTTTCTCCTTGTCGGCTCTTTTGGTTTGAATTTACGATTGTGAGCAAGAAAGCATATATAAGTGTGTTTTTGGATTCATTATCAACTAGGTTAGAAAAGGCATAACTTGACATCTTGAAGAAATGAAAGCAAGATCATTCATTGTGATTCTAGAGTAGATTTGTGTTTTGTTATTGTGTGTTGTTGTAGCTATGGAGCTATCATCTATTCTTCCTTAGTAGTTGAAGGATCTTCATCATTCTAAGGGTTCATCACATAGGTGATATCATTGTTTGTTTATCATCATTTGAATCATCATATTATCATTTTTTTCAGCCTCTGCCCCCATGAGGGCATGCACTCTTTATTAATCAATGGTGTGGGGAAGCTTGAATGCTATCCTGAGATTCGATTGAGGCAAGTCCCTAAACACCATAACTCCCAAACCCCTTCTTATCTTCTTGTGTGCAGGTTACATGAGTGAGATCTGGAAAATACAAAGCTACAGGAAAACAAGGTACAGAATAGGGTTTTGGGATCCAAAGATAGTTTCAGAGTTTTTCATCATTCAGGACTTGGGTGGTACCACCCATGTCCTCCTACCTTTTCTAATTCTAGATCTAGCAATAGGACATCATCTACAACATCTTTCAAGTTTGCACCTCTGGCAGATTATTCCACATAGGATTTGGACAATCCCACCTTGGTCCTTAAACACTTCTACTTTCTAGAGACAAGTTCTATCATCTTCTTGATCATCCCTATGCAATTAGTTTCTGGATATCTATTATACTTTCTTCATTATAAGCAGATCATTATAGAACTAGGGTTTCATGCATCGTTAACCTAGGGTTTGACAAAAGGGATAAATTAAATCCGATTCATCTATAGCATACATGAGCACAAGGTCAATAGCTGAGTCCACCTTTATTTGGTAGTGATTTGGCTTGGCCTTGTCCTTGAATGTTATATATAAAAGGGTTTGATTTAGTTTATAATCTAGTTGTTATTATTCTCTTTTTTCATACTAAACATTTTGGTGAACCCGTAGCTTCGAGTATTTGTAGCTTTGGTGCAGTCACGGTCGGAGGTCCACAGAGTGAACTATCCAGGCTGTGCAGCAAGAGTAAACACAATAGAAACAACACAATTATAAGATTCAATGAATGATTCAAATGCTTAATATATCATATATTCATAATGCTTATATGCCGGCAACATGCGGGCTTACAATTTAGGGCTTACAGGCTTGAATTATAGTTACAACATACATGCAAGATTTGGCATTGAAGCATCTTCTCTGAAAATAATCTAACTATCTATGTATGAATTATAACTAAATAACTTCCTAATACATCCTAGGGATCTATATATATCATCTCCAAGCTCAAGGAATCCTCCACGTCGGCCAAGAAAGATTACTAACTCCTATGAAAAGTGTAATGTGTAGAAACAAATAGGCTGGCCTTAAACATCTGGTGCTCCTCTACAAATGTATGAATCGAGGTGTGGACCCCAAGGAAGGTCTATTTGATCATTATGTGCCATGAAATATGTTTCATTTATCTCCACAAGTCATGGAAGTACTCCAGAAACCTTCTCCTTCAGCTGACTATCTGAATGCTTTGTTCTGTGAAAACAGGTGATCTTCTGATAGCAATAACTTTTAGCAGACGGGTCCAAATGACCTAATTTTTGGATATGTTGTAGCTAATGATGTCTAGATTCTAAGTCTTACTCCGTAAGCTCTAAAATGAAAATGTGGCAAAATGTAATATAGAATGCTGAAACTGCTACTAACTGAGCTGAACTAAACTAAACTAGAAAATGAAAGAAAATAAAAAGAATGCAAATGTTTTTGGTTGATACAAGATTTCTCTACAACTTCGGATGCTCCTACATCAATCTTACTAATTGTTCAAATCAAATCTTGCATTGATTTATTGCATATTTATCAATATTCATTTGAAAATCTTGCATAATTTTGAAAAAAGTGCATATTTAATATTCATAATCATATTGATAATATCCTTGGTTAGTGCATTGAGTGTTATAAAACTTTGTATTAGTTTCATAACCTGTTGCCCTAAGACCAACACCTTGGTAAGAAGAAGTTGTAGATTGATGGGTTCTAGTGCTTTCAATAGCAATGATATACAAATATCAAAAAATCCACTAATCAACTATTTTATAAAAGGTGAATTGACATCTTTGAAAAATATCACCATCCCACATAGGTAAAGTTGGCATGTCACTATATGTTTTCACCTTGAAGAGGGAGACAGGTTCAAATGACTGTTACAAGAGGCTAAAAGAGACCTATAGGTAGAGACTTAGACCAGGTGTCTAAGACAAGAGGAAAGGAAGAAGACTAATGCAAGGTAAGAAGCTCACAGTTGGCTTTAGAAGGTCTACTACCTAGGTAGGAGGCCATTCCAATCATCACTTCTACTAGAATCATCCATCAACTCATTAAAAGTTGCTACAGGAGCCAAATAGAAGTGGGAAGGACATCCTATAAGAGTAGGAAACATTTAAAAGTAGGCAAGAGGGGGAAACTAAGCTAAAAGTTTAAGATTGTTTCAAATATATTCATTATAGTTTGTTTAAGTCTCAAATGATAAAGGTACATAATGGTGGTACCTATTAGGGTTTAGGGTTTTAGGTTTGTAAAGTTATAAGTCTTTGCCTTTTAAAAATCCATTAAACATAAGTCCATAGGCTCATGCACTTTATTTCTAATTCCTTGTTGACCACTTGTGGTAGGTTTTTAGTCCCTTAAGTTATGACTTTAAGCCTTTGCGCCCATTAGGTGACTGACCCCATGTCCTAGGTCTTATCTCCTATTGCCCATAAAAAATTAGACCCAAGTCCTAAGTCTTCTCGTATGTTATAAGGCTTAATAAAATGAATATTGCAGTGTCGCAATGCATCATCAATGACATCACCACCCCACTGTGCGGCCACAACATGGTGGCACCATTCAAAGGATCTATGCTTACATCCCATTACATTAGGAATCTTTCACTAGCCAACTATCTATTGCCAAATGTTAGTATAAAAGTGGTCTAAGTGAAAGCTTTAATCTAACAGCTATGCATCATCGCAAGGGTATCTTTCCAGGAAGGAATTTTCACCGTGAGGTCGCAAGATGGCAACATGTGGCCTTGTCTTATCAAAGAAATGAAAAACAAGTTAAAGGTGGATGCATGGAGGCTTTATCGCACCTACGTAGGGTAGGTAAAGTGGTGGCCCACTATTGGCTCCGACCCCATGAAGTGATGCCATGTGTCCAAACCAAACAAAAGGTGATGCAGTCAGTGATGGAAGTACATCTGATGTGGCTCATCCTGATTGGTCAAGGACTTTTCAACTATGATGAATGAGATTTTTAAATCTCACGGGTAAATGACAGTCGTGGATCTTGCAAGAATGAACTCAAATCAATGGTGCAGGTTTAAACTTTTGTGATGAACATTAAGGGCGCCTTGTGACATGAATTAAAGGTTAAAGATGAGGCTACCTCCATTAATGCATCAGAGGCTATGCTACAACGCTTAAAAGGAAGAAAAGTTAGGGCTTTGTACATCATTTCTTCAAGAACATACAAAGTTCAGATACACAGCGGATTCTCAGGTGAGAAAAGAATGAAATCTAGACTCCTGCAAGCATAAACCAGTAAGTTCATCCTATTTGATTGTACTTGACATATTTTAGGTTGATTGCTTGATTAAGGAGGTAGATAATTGCTTGTGTAAGAAACCCTAACTTGTTACGATCAGTCTAAAAAAATGAGTCAAGCTAGTTAGCCCTCCACCTCTAAGCACAGATTAGATGAGGACCTCATGGTCCAGCTCCCAAGTTCTGCCAAAAGAGCCCTAAATCTGCATGGTCCCAATGGACCAGATGATAAGTTGATTTTTGTTACAATTGTAGAGATGCCAGACTGCATGTTCCTGGTTGGGTCCTATTTGAACACTGGCACAAAAAAATGGATTATAAGGCCCCCGTCTGCCATGCTTAGTGATTTGATCTAGCCAAGCTTATTTTCTCCAATGTATACCCCAATCCTGACTTAGTGAGAGAAATAGCATTGAGATATGATCCTCACACAAACATGGTCATAGCAGGAAATGGCACAAAATTGATCAAATTCATCGAAGGGTACATTGCCACTGTATTTAACTTGAACCTTGCAGCTAATAAGCCAATTGACCTGTGAGCATTGAAGAAGAAATACCAAACTATTGAATGTGCCTATAGGGACTTCAACCTAGCCAAGCATAGGCCGAGAGGTGTTGACGGAAAACTGGTGGAGATTTTAGCTAGTGAAGTGGAACCCTTTCAGTGCAGTTTGTTCATGGATTATTTTGTCAAAACATATCACAGTCTGTGTCAAGTGCTAGGAAGGGATGCCTAAGACAAAATGCCCATATCTCTAATGATGATTATGGTTGATATTCATAGTCAAGAGACCAAGGAGCCATATGATTATGCCTCCTATATTGCAGATAGAATGCATAAGCAGATGACAGAAATAAAGAACAAGCTATCTACTACAGATGCCCATGTTGAATTCTCATGGTATTCCATGTTGTGTCATATGCTTTTGTTTTCTTTTTCTAGAATGTGGCACCATAACTTACATGTCAAAATGATAGATGCCCAAGGAAACATGTTGCCAGTGCAAATATGGACCTGCATGAGAGATATGCATTGTACCAGTGTTCTTGGAGCTAGAGGGAGAGAGGCTATACCCAGATGTATTGGATTTTCTAAGGCCTTTGGATAGGACTCCTCACTTGGGGATTGATCATAATTGAGGTGACTAGTTTTTTCATCAGCACACTACTTGCATCAAGGTCTATGGGTGTGAGGCCCCACCACACATTTTGCTGAAGTTTGTACCTAAGAGAGTTGTATTCTTAGAGATCATTAGGCAATTGAGTGAATTAGATAAGGAGCACCTAAGGAGACATAAGAAGGGCTCTTTTTTTCCTACATCCCTCAGATTCAGTGATTTTCTAATAGCTGATAAGAGTGGGCTTGATCATATTTATTTAGTGATGCAGTATTTTGGGATGTATTTGGAGCATCCAAGGATCTTTTACCCTAAGGGCTTCATCAATAGGATAAGAGTCAATAAACAAAAGCCAAGATACACTCACCGGGTTGACCTAAATGAGGATCTTGTCAGAAATTGCTTCACAATGGATGATGTCCACCACTTGAGGATCAAGTGGGACACAATAATGGTAGGTGAAAGAATGAGGAAGAGTATAAATGTTGCATATCAGGGTGCCTTTGCGGAGGTGCAGGACCCCATTTAGAGAATTCAAAAGATGTTGGATAATGCAAAACAACTTATTGCTAGTGCTCCTGCAAGAGAAGAAAGGCCATGATATCAACCTAGCAGTTCTAGGGGAGGATACACTACTAAGAGGGAACCAATTGACTCCTCCCCTACCAAAAAAGAAAATATTATTGATTTAGAGAATCCATAAGAAGTTGAGATGGTGGACCTTGAAGGTGAAATAGAAGAGTAGGTGCAAGAAACTACCCATCAGGTAAACTCACCTGACAGAGTAAGGCCCTATTCATCCCCTAAAAATAGGGTAGTAAGGACAATGAGAAGCTAGAATGTAGATATTGAAGATGTCAGGATAATGGCTTGTAACAAATTTTTAGAGGATGATGAATTCATAAACACTCTTGAATTTAGAAGCTATGTGCTAAAAGTAAGGAGTGAGGAGTTCCAAAAAAGGATTGAAGATGCCAAGAGTGGAGCAGACCCCTCTGAGTATGAGGCCATTACTCAAAGGGTCTTAAAAAAAGTCAATCAATCCATTAGCACAATGACTCTAGATGAGGTGAGGGAATTGGTTGCTAAGAGTAATATCTTACTCCTTCCTCACTAGGCCCTATCAGATACAATTGCATTTGACACAATTACTAGGGATGATTCTGATATGACAGATGAACAAGTAGAGAAGGCTCTATCTGGTGCAACCTTCAATCCTAGGTTTGAAAGATTAGCAATATGGGCTCTAGCCCCAAATAATAACAAGCCTATGGTTGGATTGGAGGAATTGATAGGGGATGTAATAATTAAGAGAGTATCTGACACCCCTACCCCCCAGGCTGCAAGTTTGAATATACAGACTACACAATTTGCTGAGGCAATCACAAACAAGTTGTAAAAGGAACATGATGAGTTGCTGCTATAGTATGCTTAGGTAATTGCATAACTCAATAAATGCAAGGAGCAACTATCATTGGGGGCTGGTACTTCCACTCCCCCACCTGTGATGCCAAAAATAGAGTACTTCCCAGTTGATATAGAGCCTCTATTGAATAAAATCAAGGAGTTGAAGGATGAGGTGAGGAGATTGAAAGAGGAGAAGAAAAGTTATTTCAAAGAGATAGTCACTAATTTGATCAATCATAGAGTGGTTAAAATTGTAGCAAGGATGGATGAGACATGGAGGTCTCATTCTGATTTAATGGTTACATTAGATAAGCATGAGCAGGACAAAAAAAATCTTAAAATAATCTAGATATCATGGTTGCCAAGGATCGGTGAATTAAGGGACTTGATTAGATGTGCAAGGTTTGATGCATAGGCAACACCAGAAATGAAGCTAACTCTTGAGATGTTGGAAATACTTGAAGGGGTTGTAGCCTTCCAATTAAAATTGGATAAGGTACTAGGTGAAAATAAATTATTTATGGAAATGATAGATAAGAAATATATGCCTAGTGTACAGAAGGCTGATGGGAAAATTAAGAGCCTTGACAGGTGGAAGGTTGATTGCAATGACAATGCTGACCAACTCATTTCTACTTGTTGCACTAATGATGATCCCAAGTTGGTAGTTTTAAACTTTACTTTGGAAAAATTACATGTAATGGCAATAAATTTTGAGTTGTTCTGCAAGGAAGCAAAGGTTTTGATGGATGCACGGTACACAGAACACAATGACAAGATTTTGAAGCTGATTTCATTCTAGTGGTTGTCAGAAAGGTCGTATGCTGAGTGGGTGGAGAGACACAAATAGATGTACCTAAGGCAAACAAACCGCTACTTCTTTGCATTTATATGGCTGAACTCCTTAGGTCTTTTAGGTCCCATGTGATATATTATTTTTTATTTTTCTCTGGGCTCAATGTAATAAATGTTGCAATGCCCTTGAGTGGCGCTTTGCATTGTATTCTCACCTAATCAACACATGTAATGAATGTTGGCACTAGGCTCTGTGTTTATAAAGAGCTGGTTGCCTTACTTTGTAAGGTTGTTGAAGATTTAGGAATTTTTGAGGATTAAATAAGATACAAGCTTTTCTTGGTTGCTTCCTTTATTGTTCTGTAAGTCAATGAGTTGTGTGTTGAATGTATTTTTCATAAATCTTATTAGTTTCATGTTGATATAAATGAAAAATGCTATATGCATGTGTTATGTTAATTATCTCCATGGTTGTATGTGTTTTTCTTCTGAAGCTAATAACTAAGGGTTATCAGAGATTCTAGAATATAGGCTTACTGTATTGCATACTTAATCTTCTACTTCTATTCAAGGAATAGATTAAATGTTTAGGGTTAAGTATGGGGAAGAATATATTGCAATATGAATGTTTGTAAGTAGAGTTAGCAGAATACTCTGTTTTGGTGCAGGAGCACCTACCTGACAGCTGGCCTCCATGAGGCAGTTAGTTTGTTTTGAGTCTTGTTAATGTTTCCAAGAAGGTCTGATAAGACCAATGCATGTAATAAGGTCATGTTGACCATGCTTTGCTATTTTTAGCTAGTTTGTTAGGACAGCTGTTATGCTGTAGGTCCGGTTGGATCTCCCAGCCACCTGGAGAGATTTCCCAGCCGCTTGGAGTCGGGTCAGTAGTACTCGCAGGAGATCCTATTTATGCATGAGGATCGGTTGGTTTTAGATCATCGAGCTAGGTTGCACAGAGTGAGACAGAGAGAGAGACTGATCATTGTATTGCATCTTTTGAAATCAAATAAGAGATCCTGTTTGTGTTCATTTTCTGTTTGATCTCCATTGTGTGATCGATTTGCTGTTTTGGTGGTTTCATGGATTCGTTGATCCATTCCACCGGTTGATTCGTCGAATCGGTGGAATGGTCATGTACAGTAGGTTAGGGTTTAGTCTGCATTTTGTGTTCATGCAGGTGTGCAGGATCGTCGTCGAGAGGTGTTGAGAACCCTAGCATGGGTATGTGCTAGGTCGAGCTGATAGTTAGAGTCTGGAAGATCACCCTGGAAGCAGATTGGGTCATCCCAGGAGGTTCGGCGGATCGAATTTCACTAAGGCTGGAAAATCCGTCGCAACGGCATCATCAGGATATTTCTGCGTGTATCCTGCAGGTACTTCAGGCGTCATCCGAGTAAGAGGAGATAAGCATGATGCAGTTGATTACATAAAGTGAAAGTGCATTAGGGTGATCATCATCAGGTGTTGCCGAGGAGGAGTGTATCGGCATAAGGTAGAAGATCGGGTTGATCGCGGGCCGAAAATGTTAAGTTTGGCCGACAGCAAGATATTGAAGGAACTGCATGTGACGTCATCGTCATCAGGATAAACGTCATCAGGATATCGGAGCAGCAGGATATTAGAGGAGCTGCATATGACATCATTGTCATCAGGATAATCGTCATCAGGATATCGGGGTGACGTAAGCATCGGAGGAAAGGTGCGTGAGTTGAGTATCGTCATCAGGATATATGGGAGGAACCGGATGTTCTTTATCCTGCTGATGAACATGATGTTGAACATCATGATGATGAAGAAAGAGGTTGGCGGTAAGATGAACAGTGAACATCAGGAGGATGTTTGCGCTTGCCGAATGTGATGATGCTGCCGATAACCGGATATGATGATGCTGCTGACAGACGAAGAGTCGAAGGTTTGTCTGCAGGAGGATATCGGTCGGCAGAGTAAATATGATGATGCTGACAGTGTTAAGGGAAATATGATGATGATGATGAAGGGTTGCGGACATCCATGTTGTATGTCAAGGTTTTAGTGTGGATGCCTCTGCATCATAGTGGTATCAAAGCTTAGCAAAAGGTCTGGGCTGTTGTGTGTTGATTCTGTCACCGAAAGGGCAGAGGTAGAGTTGATTCCGTCACCGAAAGGACAGAGGTAGAGAAGTGAGAGGTTGACAAAATGCCTCTAAAAGGTAGTGGTACTGCAAGGGAATTGCAGGAGATGAAGGAAAAACATGCCAGAGAGATGAGGAAGATGAAGGAGCTTGCTGAAGCACTTCAAGCCAGGCTTGTAGCCCTGGAAAAGAACAAAAAGAGGGAAGTGGAAGACAGTGAGTCTGAAGAAGATGAAGATGCTGTTGAAGAGTATGAAGAGGTAGCTGAAGATCTGGATGCTGAAGACCAGAGACTTGCAAAACTGTTAAAGGTAGTGTAGAGTGATAAACCTAAGGTAAAGGTTGATGTTTCCAAGTATAATGGAAGTTTGAATGAAGATGAGTTACTAGATTGGATTGCTGCACTTGATAATCACTTTGAATGTGAAGATGTTGCTGAGGATCAGAAGGTAAAGATTACAAAGACCAAGTTAGGAGGTCATGCTTTGGTATGGTGGGATTATGTACAATCTGAGAGGAGGAAACAAGGAAAGTCAAAGATCACTTCATGGGATAAGATGGTAGCAAGGATCAAAGGTAAATTCTTGCCTAAGGATTATGAGATTCAGATGTTTAAGAAGCTACAATTTTTAAGGCATAAGGAAATGGATGTGAAGGCATATACTGAGGAGTTTTATAAATTGAGTATGAGATCTAGTCATCATGAGAATGAGATAGAAAAGGTGGCTAGGTACTTGGCTGGTTTGAGATTGAACATACAGGATGAGTTAGTTTTAGCTAACCCTAAGAATGTAGAGGATTGTTACCAAATGGCAATCAAGATTGAAGAAAAGATGAATAGGGGACAAGATAATTCCATGAGAGGAAGAGGAAACAATATGAGGGGAAGAGGATCAGCCCCTACACAAAGGCAAACCAATGAGGGTCAAGAAGACACTGGTAAAGGACAGGGACAGTCTGATTTCAGAGGTGGATGGAAAGGTAATAGAGGCAGATTTGGAAGTGGTAGAGGTTCTACTACATTTTCAGGAAAATGTTACACCTGTGGTGAGTTTGGACATCCATTTTTCAAATGTCCAAAAAGCAAAGGTTCATCATCCAGAAATGATCGAACAAATGACAAGAGAGTACAACTTGTGCAAGAGTTTAAACACTTATCAAGGAGATAGAGTTCCTGATAATTATGCATATCCTGAGGAGGGAGAAGCATTGATGCTTAGGAGAATTAGTTTGTAGACATCAAAGGATATGATGCAAAGGAGAGCTCTTTTCAAGACCACATGCAAGAGCAAAGGTAAAGTATGTAAGGTTGTCATTGATACTGGTTCAACAGACAACATGGTATCTCAGGAAATGGTGGATAAACTGAATTTGGAAAGGATTCCACACCATCACCCTTACAAGGCATCTTGGGTGAGTGATAGTCAATCACTTTTTGTCTATGAACAGGCATATGTGGATTTTCAGATTGGAGCATATCATGATAGAGTTTTGTGTGACATTTTGCCCATGGAATGTTGTCACCTACTATTGGGTAGACCATGGCAATTTGATAGAAGGGTACTGTATGATGGGTATGCTAATACCTACACCATCAAGAAAGATGGGAAGACCATTAGGTTGATGCCATTGCAGGAAAATGCTACAGCACAGGAGGCAGCCAAAATCATTTTAGTGGGAAAGAAGGAATTTGTGCAGATGCCTATAGGAGCAGGCATAAAGGCAGTTGAGGACACTGCAGGGAAAGAAGTTGTTAAGGACAACAGGTGGAAGAAAGTTTCAGTTGTGACTGACAGAGGTCAGCAGCAGGTGCAGAAACAGGTTTGCAAACAGCAACCAGTTGAGAGGAATGACAAGGATGTTGTCATAGTTGGGACTATTGTTTGTCCTATAAAGGTTGAAAGGAAGATAGAGTTGAACAGTACAGAAGTTCAAGAGGCAGTTCAGACAGAGGTTCTGGTCAGACAACCTGATAAACACAAGGTATGTGAGAGAAAGGCCTACATTGACAGGCATGAGGATTTACTTGCAACAAGGCAAGTTACAGTTCAGAAGTCTTGGAGCAGACAAGAGCCAGCAGAGGATAAAGCTGGAATAGGTCAAAATACTGACATGATAAAGTGTAAAGGTGGAGGGTTTCCACAACTAAACTCATGGGACATGAGTTCTTTTCTGTTGGGGAGTATGGTGCAGGAGCACCTACCTGACAGCTGGCCTCCATGAGGCAGTTAGTTTGTTTTGAGTCTTGTTAATGTTTCCAAGAAGGTCTGATAAGACCAATGCATGTAATAAGGTCATGTTGACCATGCTTTGCTATTTTTAGCTAGTTTGTTAGGACAGCTGTTATGCTGTAGGTCCGGTTGGATCTCCCAGCCGCCTGGAGAGATTTCCCAGCCGCTTGGAGTCAGGTCAGTAGTACTCACAGGAGATCCTATTTATGCATGAGGATCGGTTGGTTTTAGATCATCGAGCTAGGTTGCACAGAGTGAGACAGAGAGAGAGACAGATCATTGTATTGCATCTTTTGAAATCAAATAAGAGATCCTGTTTGTGTTCATTTTCTGTTTGATCTCCATTGTGTGATCGATTTGCTGTTTTGGTGGTTTCATGGATTCGCTGATCCATTCCACCGGTTGATTCGTCGAATCGGTGGAATGGTCATGTACAGTAGGTTAGGGTTTAGTCTGCATTTTGTGTTCATGCAGGTGTGTAGGATCGTCGTCGAGAGGTGTTGAGAACCCTAGCATGGGTATGTGCTAGGTCGAGCTGATAGTTAGAGTCTGGAAGATCACCCTGGAAGCAGATCAGGTCATCCCAGGAGGTTCGGCGGATTGAATTTTGCTAAGGCTGGAAAATCTGTCGCAACGGCATCATCAGGATATTTCTGCGTGTATCCTGCAGGTACTTCGGGTGTCATCCGAGTAAGAGGAGATAAGAATGATGCAGTTGATTACATAAAGTGAAAGTGCATTAGGGTGATCATCATCAGGTGTTGCCGAGGAGGAGCGTATCGGCATAAGGTAGAAGATCGGGTTGATCGCGGGCCGAAAATGTTAAGTTTGGCTGACAGCAGGATATTGAAGGAACTGCATGTGACATCATCGTCATCAGGATAAACGTCATCAGGATATCAGAGTAGCAGGATATTAGAGGAGCTGCATGTGACATCATTGTCATCAGGATAATCGTCATCAGGATATCGGGGTGACGTAAGCATCGGAGGAAAGGTGCGTGAGTTGAGTATCGTCATCAGGATATATGGGAGGAACCGGATGTTCTTTATCCTGCTGATGAACATGATGTTGAACATCATGATGATGAAGAAAGAGGTTGGTGGTAAGATGAATAGTGAACGTCAGGAGGATGTTCGCGCTTGCCAAATGTGATGATGCTGCCAATAGCCGGATATGATGATGTTGCTGACAGACGAAGAGTCGAAGGTTTGTCTGCAGGAGGATATCGGTCGGCAGAGTAAATATGATGATGCTGACAGTGTTAAGGGAAATATGATGATGATGATGAAGGGTTGCGGACATCCATGTTGTATGTCAAGGTTTTAGTGTGGATGCCTCTGCATCATATTTTGGGTGGTGTTTGTAAGACAGATATTAATCCAACCCCTTGAAACTTGAATATCAGTTGAGTTTATGAGTCAGAACCCTAATCTTATAGCCAAGCATAAAACAAAATTAGAATATCATTTATAAACTTTTAGTTCTTTAGGAGTAGCATTAGTCTTCAAATCCTCCAGTCCACACCTGGAATAAAGACCAAAGCTAGCCTCTTTGTGTTTATTTTACATTTTTGGCCCACATAATAGAGGATTCATCTGCTTTATGTCAATACCAAGTTACAGTCACGATTCACCATATGGGTATTGAGTAGGGATACCCCCTAGGTCTTACAGAGCCTAAAGTGTAGGGGAGACATTAGATTCTATCTCCTATACGATTGGCCTCTGACCTGAGGATCTTGTTGATAAGAAATGGCTACCTTGTAGGGAAACTCAGGAAAATCAGCTAGAAAAAATTCAACACACAACTTGTTAAATCCACTTATGATTATAAGAAACTATATTAAGAAATAAGTTTCAGATGCATTTTCCTTATGCAATTGATAGTTTTACAAAAGAAGAACAATTGACAAATCATTGCACATAACAACTGCTTATATTCACAAGGAAAATGTGTTCAAAGTTCCCACACAAGCCATGGGAATTGACTATAAATGATGAAATGAAAAGAACACATATACATCTGAAATAAGAAACATAGAGGAAAGAAGGGGATCCTTCGTTGCCTGTGAAGACAAATCCCCCACTTGTGGCTGCACCATCTTTAGTTTCTCCAATTTTGTCTTTAGAGGTACCTGCAAGAGGAATAAATAAATGTGTCAGAGCTCAAGATATCCTTCACTCATGTATGTAAGAGCATCAAATATACATGTTATCTTTTCATAAGCATCAAACCAAGAAATGAAAGAGATAAAGAACCATCCAGATACAAACATGCAGTCACAAGATGTAAGAGATGAAGATCATATAATCAGAAGAGAGGTTCATAGCCTCTCTATTTTTATCTAACTTGTGTTCTAAATGTGCAGGTACTGGTACATGAAGAATGTTGTTCATAAGGTAGTAGTATGAAATAAAAATGGAACAGTCATTATGATTATTATACATATGCTTGAGTGGAGGAGGATCAAGGACAAAATGATAGTTACAAAGTAGGCATGCAAAATACTCAGCAATACCTCAAGGGAGTCATCAAGGAGTGGTCAACAATGAGTGTACAAATAAGCCTATAAAGGAGATAATGATAAAGAAGACTGTGATTAGATTAGCAAGTTAGAGACAGTCATGATGAAGGGATAGTCTACAAAGAACAAGTTGCACAAAGGAGGATCACAGTTATCATAGGAGGGATAGTCATCAAATAGAGGTTCAAGGTCTGAAGTAGTCAAAGAACAACAATGACAGTCAAGCATAAGGAACAACATCATCATTCAAGAAGTCAGCCTCCACATTCATCAAGGTAAAGATATGAAAGGTGCAGTGACAAGGGCATCAAACATGCAGACCCTTGATCAAGGATAGTACACAAAGTTAGAGGGACAGTCATGACAGTCAAGAGAATTGTCAAATCTTACCAGGTTTGCCTTTCTCTCTCTAGGTTAGTCTCTTTATGGGATAGTTACCAAAGACCTTAAGGGTAGGCATTGTCAAATCTTGTTCAATGTTTTGTATGGTTTTGAAGTGATACAAAATGAATGTTCAGTAATCAAAGTATACAAAGACTTCATTTGAGGGACTGTTAGACATTGATCAAGGAGAAGGCATGGAACTATTGGCAACATAGTCAAGAGACACTATTGATATGATGTTGTCATTTATTATAATAACTTAGCATGTTTGGAGACAATCCTTGTGACAAAGTTGTGCATAGCCTTTTGGTCTGGAAAGACTAACCTAGAAAAAATTGACTAAAGACTGACAGGGTATCAAGACAATGATAGAAATTTAGTTGATACTCCTCCACACTTGAAGATCACTTTATGTGGTTCTAGTAAGTGATTCTCAGTTGTCTAATGATGTTATGTTTGAGTGTTAAAGTCTTGATTCCCTCTAGAAGTCATATGGTGAAATGTCTATGTCCAGGTGAACAAAGTTAAGTTAGAAATAGTGTAGAGTACCTGAGTAATTTGGTCTACATTCCTCCACTAATAAATATTGTGATTCTGGCAAGTATGTGCCTAATCAGTGTTTTCATTGATGTCAACATATCTTTGTTGTCATTGGTGTCAACTATGTCCTATTTTATTCTTGTTTAGAAGCTTTGTATGTTGAGGATATTGAGAAAATTATCCCTTTCGAAAGAAACAAGTGAGTTACAGTGAAGTGTAGTATAGACAGTGAGTTGTATGGTGAAGAATAGTCTGGTAGATTGCTCTGCATTTATTGCTAGGTGAATGTCTTGGTCTATGGATTGGAAGTTATTTAAAGGGATGTCTGAAGATGCTAAATCCTGAGTTTGAGCCTCTGGTGTGAAGTTTTGAGAAAGTTGCATTCACCAGAGTAAAACTTGCTCTTTCTAATTATTCTCTAGTGACAGGGAGAAAGTATTTTGCTTTGCGATTCTAGAGGGAAGTTTGGGATGATCATAAGTGCCTACAATTGTAGTGGTTCATGTTTTGGTGGTCCGCAAGCTATCTTTCTTTTATATCAGTTGAAGATAGTGAAGTTCATGTGTTTCAGTGAGAAGATTCCTATGGCTAAATTGGTTGATGTTTGTGCGGTTGCTCCTAATGTTTATAAAATGATTGTGGATGTCCCCTAATCATGTTCCTATCTTGACATTGGTCTGCGTTAAGGAATTGAGATCATGTTTGAAGATTGTTCCCAGATAATGTAGAGTGTAACCAGTCTTAGCTGACTTGGTTAATTCTAGTAATTGTGGAGATTCCTTGAAGATTGTGGAAGTGTGTTGTGGTGTGGAAGACCATTTTTGAGTCCTAGCTAAGGCATGGCATGATCTGCATACATCTTTACTTCATTTCCTTTGCATAATGTTGTAATAGGTTAGGACTTATTTTGTAAACGTTTGTAATACCAACCTTGGATATTGTTGCAATGGTTGATGATTGTAATGCTGACCTTGATGATCATTCCAAGGTTGATGGAGTGTATAAATACTTGTAATTAAGTCATGGAAAAGGTGTCCTTGTGTGAAAATGGGAAGATAAGGAAAAGGGCGAGGAGATAAGGCAGAGCAGAGTAGAGGAACTATTGTACTTCAATGTACTAATCTCATACATGAAGAAGATGGTGATTTTGGTAGTGAGCCTAGTAGTGACCGGCCAGTAGGGTTTAATAGCCCTTATTGTAATCTTTCTAGGTTTATGGTTGAGGCAGTGAGCATGCTAGACCTAGCTGTACTTCATGGTAGTGAGCCAGTATGTTCTGGTCTTGTGGAGTGACCAAGCCTGAACATCATTTTTCAAAGATTACAATATCTTTTGAGAGCTAATCATCTCCATTGTTTTTCCCCACCCTGGGGTTTTCCATGTAAAAATTTGGTGTCTCTTGTGTATAATATTGCATTTGTGTTTATGTTTCTGATTTCATGCATTCATTGTTAAATCATAATAATTGTGGATAAGTGATTAATGTGTAAGTGAAGAAGTGTTTAAGTTTTTTGTGACAACTGATTCACCCCCCCTCAATTGTCCAGCACATTTCAACAATTGGTATTAGAGCAAGGTTCCTCCAAATAAAGTCTAACAGCTTGAGGAAGATCCAAAATTTACTATAAGAAGGAAGTGCCACATTTTGATGGGATGAACTACACTCTTTGGAAGGCATGAATGAAAAGTCATCTTCTTTGTCTTGGTTACAAAGTATGGAGAGATGTAGAAATAAAGTACACCTTGCCTCAAAATGGTTTGATGACTGAAAATGAAATTAAAGAATATGAAGTGGATGTTAAAGCAAAAGATGCTCTAGTAAGCTCATTGAATTGCTCAGTATTGAAAAAAGTGGTGGATCTTGAAACTGCAAATGAGGTATGGGAAAAGATAAAAAATATGTATGAGGGAGATGATTCTGTGGAGGCTAAGCTACAAAGTCTAAAAGTGAAATATGAAAGTTTGAAGATGAATGAAGATGAAAACGTAATAGTTTTTATGCAAAAAGTTGATGAACTTGTCACTGGAATAAAAGTTATGGGGGAAAACTCTCGGTGATAAGGAAGTTGTAATGAAAATTCTCAAATCACTGCCAAAGTCATATAGTCACAAGGTAGCTACAATTGAAGAATTTATGCAAGTAAAAGCTATTGATAGAGATTAGTTGCTTGGTAAGCTTACTTCCTTTGAAATGAAAGAGTTTGGTGATGTCCTGCCAAAAGTAGAGACTGCCTTCAAAGCCAATACTTCTAGGAAAAGCCCCAGATCAGAAAAGTAAAAGGTAGAATCAGATGATGAGTTTGATGAAATTGAAGCCAACTTCGTGGATAGACTATAAAGAGGATCTGGTAAGTTTAATAGTAAATTACCATTCAAATGTTTTTCCTGTGGTAAAGTAGACCACTTTGCTTCTAGATGTTCTGAAAGAATTGATAGAAATAGGAAAAGATGTAAGAATCGGCGTAGGATCCAAAAGAAATGTTATTATGTTAAAGATCTTGATGATAATGCAGGAGTATCAGATAATGGTGAACCAAATAATGCTAGTACTTTGGGTAATGAATGCTTGTTTATTTATATTAAAGAAGAACCAATGTCTACTAATTCTGCTAGTTGTGTGAAGAAAGAAAAACTAGTGGAAAGTGCTTTGGCTACTCAGGTTATTGAAGACAAAGATGAATGGGTTATTGATAGTCGCTGCTCTCACCACATGACTAGTGACAAAAGTAAGTTTGTGAGTTTGGAAAGATATGATGGTGGACTAGTTAGGTTTGGAGATGATACAATTGGTAAGATTTGTGGAAAAGGGTCTATTTCTTTTGATGGCAAGCATAATACTGAAGATGTCTTGTATATTAAAGGATTAAAGCACAATCTTTCGAGTGTGGGTCAGATATGTGACAAAGGTTATGACCTAAGATTCAAGGACAATGGATGCAAGATTAGGGAAATCTATGGAACAATCATTGCAACTGGTAAGAAGACCAGAGGTAATATCTATCACTTGAAAGGAATTGATAATTATTGTTTGTTGGCTCAGACTGATGAAAGTTGGCTATGTCATAGAAGGTTGTGTCACATCAATTCTGACAACATTATGAAGATAAGTACTATAAAAGCTATTAGAGATTTTCCCAAGCTTGTGAAGCCTGCTAATCCTATTTGTAAGGAGTGTTAATTTGGGAAACAAACAAGAACAAGTTTCAAAAGTAAGGACCAATCAGTTGATGGATTACTAGAACTAGTGCATACAAACTTGTGTGGACCTACCAGAGTAAGAAGTTTGCAAGGAGATGGGTATTTCATGTTGCTTATTGATGATTATTCTAGAATGACTTGGGTTACCTTTTTGAAAGAAAAATCAGAAGCTCTGGATAAGTTCAAGGCATTTAAGGCAATGGTTGAAAATGAGCTGGATTTGAAGATCAAATGTTTAAGGTCTAATAGAGGAGGAGAGTTCACATCAAATGAATTCAATTTCTTTTATAAAGAACATGGGATAAAGAGATAATTATCTACACCTAGAACTCCACAACAAAATGCAGTCATTGAAAGAAAGAACAAAATAGTTTAAGAAGCTACTAGAACCATGATGAAGGAAGCTGATCTTTCGGAAGTATATTGGAGAGAGGCAATTCACACTACTGTATATATCCTAAATAGAGTCCAAGTCAAAGGTAATAGTTCTAAGACTCCTTATGAATTGTGGTATGGTAAAATTCCTACTGTGAAATATCTCAAAGTTTTTGGTAGCAAATGTTATATCAAAAGAGAAGAAGATCTAGGCAAGTTTGATGCTAGGTGTGATGAAGGAATCTTCCTGGGTTACTCAACCAAGAGAAAGGTCTATCGGTGTTATAATAAGAGGCTAAATAAGATCATTGAGATTTCAAATGTCAAAGTTGATGAAAGAAAGGAAAGGTCTCCAGAATCAAGTGGATATGAATCAGATAAACTAGACATTTCAGAAGTGGTGTAGCATGAAGACAACTCAGATGAAGAGGATCAAGCTTTAGAAAGTTCTGCCAAGACACCAAGGTATGTAAAACTTAATCATTATGAAGATCAAATCATAGGAGATAAAATTAAAGGAATCTTGACTAGAAGAAGAGCTACAGAAGAACAAGTAAATTTTTGTCTAATTTCCAAGATTGAACCTAAGACTCTGAATGAAGCTTGCAATGATGAGAATTGGGTAAAGGCTATGAAAGAAGAAATGATGTAGATAGAGAAGAATCAGACTTGGGATCTTGTTCCCAGACCAACAGACAAAAATGTAATTGGTACCAAGTGGGTTTTTAGAAACAAGATGAATGAGAATGGTGAAGTAGTAAGAAACAAAGCAAGGTTGGTATACAAAGGACACTCTCAAGTTGAAGGAATAGATTTTGAGGAAACATTTGCACCAATGGCAAGGATTGAATCTATAAGAATGTTTTTGGCATTTACAGCCTACAAAGATTTTAAGGTTATCAGATGGATGTAAAGTCTGCATTCTTGAATGGAGAGTTGGAAGAAGAAGTCTTTATTGAACAACTAGAAGGATTCCAGTCATTAGATCAAGATGACATGGTATACAGATTGAAGAAGTCTTTGTATGGATTAAAACAAGCCCCCAGGGCATGGTATGCTTGGTTGGATAGGTATCTGATACATATAGGGTTTAGTAAAGGTACTACAGATAGCAATCTCTACTTCAAGATCAATAATGAACAAATCCTAATTGTAGCAATCTTTGTTGATGATATTATCTTTGGAGGCAATGAAGCTATGTGCACAGTTTTTGCCAGAGAAATGCAAAGTGAATTTGAAATGTCCATGTTTGGTGAGATGAATTTCTTTTTGGATCTATAAATAAATCAATCAGATAAAGGTATCTTCATTTCTTAGTCTAAGTATGTGAAAGAGTTACTAAAGAAGTTTGGGATGGAAGACTCTAAACTGGTAAATACTCCCATGATAACTAGTTGTCAGTTGAGAAAAAATGATGATTCACCTATGGTAGATCAAAAAAGGTATAGATCTATGATTGGATGATTACTTTGTCTGACTCAAACCAGACCTGACATAATGCATGTAGTTTGTCTTGTGGCAAGATTTCAAGCCGAGCCTAAGGAGTCACATGTGATGGCAATCAAGAGAATTTTGAGATATTTGAAAGGCATAATAGATTATGGTTTGTGGTATCCAAAGACAATGATTTCACTCTCAATGCATACATTGATGTAGATTGGGCCAGAGATGTGGATGACAGGAAAAGTACAAGTAGGGGTGTATTCTTTTTGGGAAAAAGGTTGGTATCTTGGTTGAGCAATAAATAGGATTCAATATCCATGTCTACTGCAAAAGTAGAATACATTGCAGCAGCATGTAGTTGCACTCAAGTATTATGGATGATGTAGACTTTGAAGGACATCAAATTTATGTATGAAGATCCAATTGCAATCTTTTGTGACAATACAAGTGCCATAAACATATCAAAGAATCTAGTAATGCATTCACGGACAAAGCACATATCCATAAGATATCACTTTCAAAGGGAAAAAGTGATAGAGAATGAAGTTAAGTTAGAATATGTATCCACAAAAGACCAAATTGTAGACATTTTCACCAAACCTCTACCTAAGGATACTTTTGAGTATCTTAGAGAGAAGTTAGGGATTATTACCCCTCCTACTCTAAACTAAGATGCACAAGAGTGCATTAGTCTGGTGATGCTTCTTCAGATTTGGATTGATGCTTTTAGGGCTACTTCTCAGGGGGAGTAGTTAGAGAGTTCAAAAGAGAAATTGAATCAAAGTAGAAGAGTGCAAGTATGTGCTCTTTGCCATTGATTTCAAAGGGGGAGAGAAGTCATGTGAAAAACTCAGAAAGAAAGAGTGCATATGTGTAAAAAGATAGTGGAGAATCTTGTTAGAAAAAAAGGTGCAGATGTGTAAAAAGATAGGGGGAGAATCTTGGTTAGAAAGAAAGAGTACAGATGTGTAAAGAGATAGGGGAGAATCATGTCTTGATGGCTGATGCAGTTTTTCACATCATATGTTGCCATCAATGACAAAGGGGGAGATTGTTGCAAGTATGTCCCTAATCAATGTTGTCATTGATGTCAACATATCTTTGTTGTCATTGGTGTCAACTATGTCCTATTCTATTACTTGTTTAAAAGCTTTGTATGTTGAGGATATTGAGAGAATTGACCCTTCCAGAAGAAACAAGTGAGTTATAGTGAAGTGCAGTATATACAGTGAGTTGTATGGTGAAGAACAGTCTAGTAGATTGCTCTACATTTCTTGTTGGATGAATGTCTTGGTCTATAGATTGGAAGTTATTTAAAGGGATACCTAAAGATGCTAAATCCTGATTTTGAGCCTCTAGTGTGAAGTTTTGAGAAAATTGTATTCACCAAAGCAAAACCTACTCTTTCTGATTATTCTCTAGTGATAGGGAGAAAGTATTTTGCTCCACATTCCTCTGCAATAAAGTATTTTTCTCTGTGGTTCTAGAGGGAAGTTTGGGATGATGATAAGTGCCTACAATTACAGTGGTTCATGTTTTGGTGGTCCACAAGCTATCTTTCTTTTATATCAGTTGAAGACAGTGAAGTTCATGTGTTCCGATGAGAAGATTCCTATGGCTAAAGTGGTTGAGGTTCATACATTTTCTCCTGATGTTTATGATGCAGAGGCATCCACACTATATCATTCGCATATAGCATGAATGTCTGCAGACCAACCTCATCATCATCATCTTCGCCATCATCATCATATTTCCTAAAGCCACCAACATCATCATATTTCGGCTTTACTCTGTCAGCATCATGTTTCTGAAAACCAACAGCATCATCATATTGCACCTGCCGACCGATATCCTCCTGCAGACAAGCCTTCGCACTTTCGCCTGTCAACAGCATCACCTTACTCGATTATCGGCAGCATCATCATGTTCGACCAGCGCGAACATCCTCCTGACGTCCACTGTTCACCTCACCAACAATTTCCATCTTCTCTACCTTCAACATCATCATGATGTTCAACAGGCGCAAGCATTCTCCGGTTGCACTGTTCATCGGGTGCCGGACTCCTTCGGCATCATGATATGCAACACTTCCTTCGTTAGCAGGATATTCAACATCCGGTTGCTCCAAATATCCTGATGACGTTCCACTTCAACAACTTGCCTTCGACGCTCCACTGCCCGACGATACAAGCAACAGCATCATGATATTCAACAGGATAACGAACATCCGGTTCTTCCCAATTATCCTGATGATGACAAACCCTAACTCCTCGCACCGTTCACTCGATGCCGACGTCACCCGATATCCTGATGACGTAGATCCTGATGACGATGACGTCACCCGCAGTTTCACAATATCCTGCTGCTCCGAAATATCCTGATGACGTATATCATGATGATGATGACGTCATATCCTGCTGTTTGCCAAACTTAGTTTTTTTTCTTCGGCCCGCGATCAACCCGATCTTCAGCCTGATGCCGATGCGCTCCTCCTCAGCCCTCCTGATGCTGATCCTGATGCCGATACACTCCTCGGCTCCTCCTGCTGATGATCACCCCAACGAACTCACTCTTCATGAAATCGACATCATCATGCTGATCTCCTCCACTTATCCGGATGATGATGTCCGAACTGTCTGTAGGATATTTGCAGAAATATCCTGATGATGCTGTTTCGGCGAACTTCTTCGCTTAGCGAAATCTCTCTTCGCCGATCCACCAGGGATGACCCGATCCAACTCAGGGTGATCTTCCAACACAATTAGCTTATCAACTCGACCTAGCACATGAGGATGCTAGGGTCTTCAACATCTCTTGACCACGATCCTGCACACCTGCATGCAAACGGAAAACAATCTAACATCTAACCTACTGTACATTGCCATTCCACCGATCAGACAGATCAACCGGTGGAATGGATCAGGAAATCCATGCAACCACCCAAACCAGCAAATTTATCAAGCAATGGAATGCAACAGAGGATGAACACAAACAGGATCTTTATTGATTCAAAGATGCAATACAATATGATGTTCCTCTTACAGAACACTCAACCTACTCTGCGCAACGCTACACTGCCAATCGATGATCTCTACAATCAACCGATCTCATGCTTATAAAGACTTTCCTACGAGTACTACTGACCCGATTCCAAGCGGCTGGGAACTCTCCAAGCGGCTGGGAGATCCCACCGAACATACATCATGACAGCTGTTATAACTAACTAGCTAAAAATAGCAAAAGCCTGGTCAGCATGATCTTATCCTGATCAGCATGACCTTATTACATGCATCTGGTCTTAACAGACCTTCTTGGAAACACAAACAAGACCTAAACTACTAACTGCCTTATCATGACCAGCTGTCAGGTAGGTGCTCCTGCACCATACTCCCCAACAGAAAAGAACTCATGTCCCATGAGTTGAGCATGTGGAAGTCTTCCACCTTTACACTTTGCTTTGTCAATCGTCTAACCTTCTCCAGCTTTGTCTGCTGCTGTCTCTTGGCTGCTCCCAGACTTCTGAACTGTAACTTGCTTTCTGGCAAGTAAATCATCATGCCTGTTGATGTAGGCCTTCTTCTCACATACCCTGTGTTTGTCAGGTTGGCTGACCAGAACCTCTGGCTGAACTACCTCTGTAGGCTTAACCTGTAGCTTCCTGTCAATCTTCATAGGACAAGCAATAGTCCCAACTATGACAACATCCTTGTCATGCTTCTGAACTGGTGGCTGTTTGCACCCCTGTTGCTGAACCTGCTGCTGACCTCTGTCAGTCACAACTAAAACTTTCTTCAGCTTGTTGTCTGTAACAACTCCTTTCCCTGCAGTGTCCTGAACTGCCTTCATGCCTGCTCTTCTAGGCATCTGCACATACTCCTTCTTTCCCATTAAAATGATTTGAGCTGCCTTCTGTACTGCAGCTTTTGCCTGCAATGGCATTAACTTAATAATCTTCCCATCCTTCTTGATGGTGTAGGTATTAGCATACCCATCATACAGTACCCTTCTGTCAAATTGCCATGGTCTACCCAGCAGTAGGTGACAACATTCCATAGGCAATATATCACACAAAATTCTATCATGATATGGTCCAATCTGGAAATCCACATATGCCTGTTCAGAGACAAAAAGTGATTGCCTATCACTCACCCAAGATGCCTTGTAAGGGTGTGGATGTGGAATCCTTTCCAGCTTCAGTTTATCCACCATTTCCTGAGATACCATGTTGTCTGTTGAACCAGTATCAATGACAACTTTACATACCTTACCTTTGCTCTTGCATGTGGTTTTGAAAAGAGCTCTTCTTTGCATCATATCCTTTGATGCCTGCAAACTTGTTTTCCTTAACAGCAGTGATTCTCCACTCTCTGGATAGCCAAAATTCTCAGGACCTCTGTTTGAACTCTGTGCACTTTCTTCTTCTTTCTCTTCTTGTACCAATTGTACTCTCTTATCACTTGTTCTATCATTTCTGGATGATGAACCTTTGTTTTCTGGACATTTGAAGGATGGATGACCAAACTCACCACAGGTGTAACACTTTCCTGAAAATGTAGTAGAACCTCTACCACCTCCAAATCTTCCTCTATTACCTTTCCATCCACCTCTGAAATCAGACTGTCCTTGTCCTTTACCAGTGTCTTCTTGACTCTCATTGATTTGCTTTTGTGCAGGGGCTGTTCCTCTTCCCCTATTGTTTCCTTTTCCTCTCATGGACTTATCATGTCCTCTATTCAGCTTTTCTTCAATCCTGATTGCCATTTGATAACAATCCTCCACATTCTTAGGGTTAGCTAACACTAACTCATCCTGTATGTTAAACCTTAAACCTGCCAAGTACCTAGCCACCTTTTCTACCTCATTCTCATGATGACCAGATCTCATACTCAACAGATAAAATTCCTCAGTATATGATTTCACATCCCTGTCTTTCTGCTTTAAAAATTGCAGCTTCTTAAACATCTGGATTTCATAATCCCTTGGCAAGAATTTCCCTTTGATCCTTGCTACCATCTTATCCCAAGAAGTGATCTTAGACTTCCCTTGTTTCCTTCTCTCAGATTGTACATAATCCCACCATACCAAAGCATGACCTCCTAACTTGGTCTTTGCAATCTTGACTTTCTGATCTTCAGCAACATCTTCACATTCAAAGTGATTATCCAGTGCAGCAATCCAGTCCAACAACTCATCTTCATTCAAGCTCCCAGTATACTTGGAAACATCAACCTTTACCTTAGGTTTTTCACTCTGTACTGCCTTTAACAGTTTTGCCAATCTCCGGTCTTCAGCATCCAGATCTTCAGCTACCTCTTCATACTCTTCAACAGTATCTGCCTCTTCTTCAGACTCACTGTCTTCTACCTCCCTCTTTTTGTTCTTTTCCAGGGCTGTCAGCCTGGCTTGAAGTGCTTCAGCAAGCTCCTTCATCTTCCTCATCTCTCTAGCATGTTTCTCCTTCATCTCCTGCAATTCCCTTGCAGTACCACTACCTTTAGGAGGCATTTTGTCAACCTCTCAATCAACACACAACACAATCAACTCTACCTCTGCCCTTTCAGTGACAGAATCAACACACAACAGCCCAGACCTTTTGCTGAGCTCTGATACCACTATGATGCAGAGGCATCCACACTATATCATTCGCATATAGCATGAATGTCTGCAGACCAACCTCATCATCATCATCTTCGCCATCATCATCATATTTCCTAAAGCCACCAACATCATCATATTTCGGCTTTACTCTGTCAGCATCATGTTTCCGAAAACCAACAGCATCATCATATTGCACCTGCCGACCGATATCCTCCTGCAGACAAGCCTTCGCACTTTCGCCTGTCAACAGCATCACCTTACTCGATTATCGGCAGCATCATCATGTTCAACCAGCGCGAACATCCTCCTGATGTCCACTGTTCACCTCACCAACAATTTCCATCTTCTCTACCTTCAACATCATCATGATGTTCAACAGGCGCAAGCATTCTCCGGTTGCACTGTTCATCGGGTGCCGGACTCCTTCGGCATCATGATATGCAACACTTCCTTCGTCAGCAGGATATTCAACATCCGGTTGCTCCAAATATCCTGATGACGTTCCACTTCAACAACTTGCCTTCGACGCTCCACTGCCCGACGATACAAGCAACAGCATCATGATATTCAACAGGATAACGAACATCCGGTTCTTCCCAATTATCCTGATGATGACAAACCCTAACTCCTCGCACCGTTCACTCGATGCCGACGTCACCCGATATCCTGATGACGTAGATCCTGATGACGATGACGTCACCCGCAGTTTCACAATATCCTGCTGCTCCGAAATATCCTGATGACGTATATCATGATGATGATGACGTCATATCCTGCTGTTTGCCAAACTTAGTTTTTTTTCTTCGGCCCGTGATCAACCCGATCTTCAGCCTGATGCCGATGCGCTCCTCCTAGGCCCTCCTGATGCTGATCCTGATGCCGATACACTCCTCGGCTCCTCTTGCTGATGATCACCCCAACGAACTCACTCTTCATGAAATCGACATCATCATGCTGATCTCCTCCACTTATCTGGATGATGATGTCCGAACTGTCTGCAGGATATTTGCAGAAATATCCTGATGATGCTGTTTCGGCGAACTTCTTCGCTTAGCGAAATCTCTCTTCGCCGATCCACCAGGGATGACCCGATCCAACTCAGGGTGATCTTCCAACACAATTAGCTTATCAACTCGACCTAGCACAAGAGGATGCTAGGGTCTTCAACATCTCTTGACCACGATCCTGCACACCTGCATGCAAACAGAAAACAATCTAACATCTAACCTACTGTACATTGCCATTCCACCGATCAGACAGATCAACCGGTGGAATGGATCAGGAAATCCATGCAACCACCCAAACCAGCAAATTTATCAAGCAATGGAATGCAACAGAGGATGAACACAAACAGGATCTTTATTGATTCAAAGATGCAATACAATATGATGTTCCTCTTACAGAACACTCAACCTACTCTGCGCAACGCTACACTGCCAATCGATGATCTCTACAATCAACCGATCTCATGCTTATAAAGACTTTCCTACGAGTACTACTGACCCGATTCCAAGCGGCTGGGAACTCTCCAAGCGGCTGGGAGATCCCACCGAACATACATCATGACAGCTGTTATAACTAACTAGCTAAAAATAGCAAAAGCCTGGTCAGCATGATCTTATCCTGATCAGCATGACCTTATTACATGCATCTGGTCTTAACAGACCTTCTTGGAAACACAAACAAGACCTAAACTACTAACTGCCTTATCATGACCAGCTGTCAGGTAGGTGCTCCTGCACCAGTTTATAACGTACTTGTGGATGTCCCCTAATCATGTTCCTATCTTGACATTAGTTCACGTTAAGGAATTGAGATCGTGTTTCAAGATTGTTCCTAGATATTATAGCATGTAACTAGTCTTAGCTAACTTGGTTAATTCTAGTAATTGTGGAGATTCCTTGAGAATTGTGGAAGCATGTTGTGGTGTGGAAGATCATGTTTGAGTCCCAACTAAGGCGTGGTGTGATCCACATACATCTTTACTTCATTTCCTTTGCATAATGTTGTAATAGGTCAGGACCTATTTTGTAAATGTTTGTAATGCCGACCTTGGAGATTGTTCCAATGGTTGATGATTGTAATGCCAACCTTGATGATCATTCCAAGGTTGATGAAGTGTATAAATACTTGTAATTGAGTCATGGAAAAGGTTCATTGTGCGAAAATGAGAAGATAAGGAAAAGGGCAAGGAGATAAGGCAAAGCAGAGCAGAGCAAAGGAACTGTTGTACTTCAATGTACTTATCTCATACATGAAGATGGTGATTTTGGCAGTGAGCCTGGAAGTGAGCTGCCAGTAGGGTTTAATAGCCCTCAAGGTTTAACAGCCCTTATTGTAATCTTTCTAGGCTTATGGTTGAGGCAGTGAGCTTGCTAGACCTAGTTGTACTTCATGGCAGTGAGCTAGTATGTTCTGGTCCCGTGAAGTGACCAAGCTTGAATATCATTTTTTAAAGATTACAATATATGTTAAGATCTAATCCTCTTCGTGGTTTGGGCATATGGCTAACCAATGTAAATCAAGAATTAATCTAATAATTAGAAGGAATTAGGGATAGAGGAATGTGGTATGGTACAGTTGCAATAAGTTTGGACATATTACAAAATTATACAGAAGTAAGAATGAGAAAAGAGACTATCCTATAGAGAAAAGGAAAATAAAGTAGAGAGAAGATAAAGGTAAGAACAAAGTTGATCCACTAGAAATCAAGAAGGAAATGAGAAAGGTTTTGATTAAGAAGGATACTAATGAGGTCAGAGATGGATCCACACTAGCTTCTGGTGCAGATACTTCATCCGGGAAGTAAATTGGGAGCTTTGGCTCAGGGGGAGTTGTATTGAAAATATAAACCCCCTAGCCAGATTGTCATTGCTAGGATCTGGCATGAAGATATGGTGGAAAGCTTTATGTGATAGATCTTTTGAATGAAATCCCAATAGAAAAGGTTCAAGTTTAGAGCATTGTAGAGTAATCCTAATCTACTACATTATATAGAAAAAATAGAAGACAAAAGCAAAGAGAATGCATGTGAGTATAGGATTTGATGAGGAGGAAACTGAATCTAATGAAGAAGTTAAGAAGATAAATGTTAAATCGGCTAAAGCCTCTGGTTCTAAGCAAGGCAAGCCCTCTAGTAAGGTGAAAGGAAGAAAAAAGGAAATGAAGGCAGAGCTTGTGAAAGTACAGGCCACAATAACTCTAGAAGATGTGTTGAAGGCTACTACAGTTGATGGAAATCTAAAACCTATTGCCCAATTGTATGATGACTATGATGATGCAGACAAAAGTATCATTGAGACTATTGTTGTCAAATACCTAGACATATACAACAAATCTCTTATTGAGATAATTTCTGATCTTCCAGATAGTTTGGGAAGTATAATGTCTACAAGAAAAGAAGCTACCATGGCCAAGGACATTGAGCTTAGGGAGAATACACTAATAAATCTATGTCCTGAAATCACCCCATAAGAAAAAGCAAAAGTCTTCAAAATTCTTCATAAAGAATTTAGAACAAAGAGAAGAATGAACACTCTAATTGCAGATGACATTGAGAAAGTAGTCAAAGAAACTAAGGAGATCACCTTAAGAGTGTTGAAGGAATTTCATCTCCTAACCATTTATGATAATGAAGAAACAAGTGTTGGAGATGACACATCTATTCCAGAATATAGCATGGATCAAGGCTTGGAGCAAACCAATACAAATCCTCCAGTAAGAGATAAATTAATGGAAGAGAAAGAGGAAGACAAAAGTCTTGAGAAAACTAAGGAAGACCTTAAGGAAGTAGTCTTAGAAAAGGAGGAATTTGATCAAGCTCCTATTGCTAATGATCAAGACAAGGCTGACACAAACCAAATAGGGATAAATCCTTCTCCTAATCAACAAATTGATGATCAAGAAAACAATGAGGAAATTATAGAACAAGATAAAGATAATGATCAAGAACTTGATCAAGCTAAGATGAGCCCTGCACTAGAGCAAAACATTGACCAATAAGAAAATATGGACATGGAACCTCTGGAACAAAATCAAGAAGAAGTGTCTGAATAAATGACAAGAGACACTACTGCTACCTCAGATGATTTTGTCAGGGAACTTTTGGAGAGACAACAAGATTTGGATGAGTCTGAGCTCCTACAAGGACCAATCAATTTGGCATCAATGTCTCCTATGCAAAAATCCAAACTAGTGTCAATTGTTCAAGCAAAGGCATAGGAAGAGATGATGAAGTCACACATGCAAGATAGTGAACTCATTGGTGAAGCATCTAGCATCCTGGAAAAGTCGATGCCTTCATACCAAAAAGACACATCACTACCACCAATTGAGCAGCTCAAAGGCCTAATCAAATCTCTAAGTTCTCATTTTGAGTCATTTGAAAAGTCTACAAAAATAAAGGTTAGAAAAGAATATAATGAGAAAAGGTTAACTGCCATGGTGGATAATGATATAATGTTGCTAGACAATAGAATCAAAGGTATAGAAAAGGCAATTAAGTAAAAACATGATATATACAAATTTTTCTTATCATGGATGGATGTTACTAAGGAGTTAGAAGAAAAAATCAAGGATCTGGAACTCCAATTGTCAAATATCTCTAAGTCATATGATCCGGTAGTTGAATCAATAAGTAGTAAATAGATACAAGTTGTTAACATCCATAATGACTTAAGCAATTTGATGAAAAAGAGGGAAGAAGTTAAAAATAGGTTGTGCTAGTTAAGAGGGCTGATAAGTCCTAAAATATATTCAATGACTAATCTTACAGAAAAAGCTTTTAAAGTAAAAGAAATAATTGATACACCCTCAGATATGCAAAAGGTAGAAAAATTAATCTTTTTGATAAATGGTCACATTCACATTTTGGAAAGGGTAAAGAATAGATGGAATGGAGAGTTAGCTTTGATAAAGACCATTTATAATGATATTCTACCTCCTACAACTAACTAATCAAGCTAAAGGTTGCACCTATACATATGCGGCAAAGTATGACAGTTTTGGAGTTTTGACACAATTTTGCTACTTGTATATACACCTTTTCCATTGATGTCAAAGGGGGAGAAGAAGATCCAGTGAAAAATGGCCAAACATATCAAGGGAAGAAGAAAAATAGAGTGTATATAGTAAGGGGGAGTAGACAAGCATTTTTCACTAAGTGTTGCCATCAATGCCAAAGGGGGATATTGTTGGCAACATAGACAAGAGACACTGCTAATATGATGTTGTCATTGATGGCAACAACCTGACATGTTTGGAGACAATCCTTGTGACAAATTTGTGGATAGCCTTTTGGTCTGGAAAGACTAACCTAGCCAAAATTGACTAAGTATTGACAGTGTATCAAGACAGTGATAGAAATTCAATTGATACTCCTCCGCACTTGAAGATCACTTTATGTGGTTATGGTATGTGATTCTTAGTTGTCTAATGATGTTATGTTCTAGTGTTCAAGTCTTGATTCCCTCTGGAAGTCATATGGTGAAATGTCTAAGTCCAGGCAAATAGAGTTAACTCAGAAACAGTGCAGAGTACCTGAGTAATTTGGCCTGCATTCATCCACTAATGAATATTGTGATGTGCAGTTCTGAGGCATTGAAGATACATGTCATGAGCATCTAAATCCACATTTGTGGAGATTGAAGTTCACTAGTTCATATCCTACAAGTTCTCCAGTATCAACTTTTAGGTTGACAATATTTCTCTAAGATAGAACAACAGTTCTGAGACATGCATTTATCTGTAGTTGAATATTATGTTCTACGGTTCTAAAGGTATGATAAGGGATCAGTAATGAATCATTAACAACAATTTTAGAGTTTCAAAATGATCACACTTGAAGCTATGGGCCGACAGATAAAGCAACTAAGTATGTTCTTAAATTTAAGGCCGACACAGAAGGTAAATCGATATGTGGTGAAGGTATAAGATTGGAATCATCAACCTAAGTGGTAAAAAAATAGTTCTAGACTCATATGAAGAGTCTTTCTTGATTGATTGAGGTCCACATTATTGTTTGGGCACAATAACAAGCCACCAAGGTATAACTTGAATATATAAGCTTTATCTTTTGCATCCCGACCTAGATTGAGAAACTTCTTGATGCGGATATATATACTCAATAGATTTTGGCTTTGGATGTATGGAGATGTGCAAACATAGTGTAAATTCAATGTGTGTGCAATCTAAGGAAGTTTTGTGACCAAAAAAGGATAGTAAGGGTGAAAGAGCAGAGTATATGTGAAGCAAAGCAGAAAAGCAGGGCAAATATTATGAAGACTTTTGAGTCAATATACTGAGCTATTAATGGAACTACACTTCAACATTCTATAGATGCATTTGTGGCAGTCACCTCTTGGAAATGAGCCAATCCTTCTATCTTCTCTTCTATTTTCTTGGCAGTGAGCCTATTGTAGTGAACACTTCATTGGACAATGAGTCCTTGGGTAGTGAGCCCTAAGCCAATGAGCCTTCATGTAATTTAGTATTGTTATCATAATATATTGTGAGCTAATACTCACCATGGTTTTTCCCTTTTTGGGTTTTCCATGTAAAAATCCTGGTGTCTATGTGTTATATCTTTATGGGGTCTGATCTTATGCTTGTTTTACTTTCAAGTTATTGAATGTGGTAAATGGATTAATAAATATGTAAAAGAGAAGTTTTACAAAACACTGATTCATCCCCCTCTTAGTATTCTTTGTGATCAATAGGAACAGTTTCAAGGGAGACTCATATATCTTATTTGAATGGACAACCAAGGAGCCTATGCAAGGTCTTAGATCATAGCAAGATTGTAAAGGTGTGTATAAGTTCAAAAATGTATTGATGGTATCATGATGGTTTTGTAGGGTTCATAATCTTTTGTCAAAACCTAGAGACTCATTGTGAAGTTGTAAGAGCACTATGAACTCTACAAAGTATACATTGCCTCAAAAGTTTATAAGATGGTGCTATGACTATTACACTATCAGACAAAGTAGATGATAGTCATGTAAGTATAAAATAGTCATAATAGGTACTTCAATAGCCAATGAAAGGGACAGTCACCTTAGATCTAAGGAGGTCTACCTTTAAACCTCTTATAACATAATACCATTGTAGGTTTTAGAGGAATAGCAGGGTTGATCACCTCTTAGTACACAATTTAAAACAACTCATTCTGGTAGCAATCCTCTTTTAGTTCCTCATAGTCAAGGCTAAACCAGTTATGAGAAAAAGGCATGAGTAGTCAAAAAGGTCATAACAATGACTATTATTGTACCAAAATAGTCATCTAAAGGACTGTATAAGAAAAAGGCAATCATTCTTGACTGTCACAAGGGCAAAAGGGTAGTCATCATTCTTGGATGTCTTGTAAATTAGTAAGAAACAGTCATGTTATGTTTTACAAAAATAGTCACTCCCAATCAAAGAATAGTCACTAAAGCATAATGAATAGTCAACATTGAGAGAGGAGAGAAGAATGACTGTCCCAAAGCAGCAAAGAACAATCCCATGAATGACTATCATAAAAGTAAAGCAATAGAATTTGAAGAGTCAGCTAACAATGTTAAGTATGTCTAGTGCTTTTAGAGTCTTTACAACCTTTAGGTATAGCATAGAGATTAATGGTGTTCCATTCCCATTATAAATTCTTTCAATTAATTTGAAATGAAAGGCAATAAAGAGAACAAAACATAAAGGAGTATTCATAAGTTATAGTCAAGTGCAAAAGATGCTAGCTATATCAGTAAATATTCAAAGATTGTCCCAGCATTGTCCTAGAGATCAAAGATAGTCATATTATAATATTTTCAAATAGTTGGAGATCATCAAACAGATAGAAAGAGGGTTCTTTTCTTCTATGCAACAATAGTTTCCACAAATTACCAAGGTAAGAGGAAAGCATAGTGACAGTTATTGTCACTGTCATTACTCCTTTAAATCTTATCCATATATCAGAGTTTTTTCTAAGAAGGATAAGAGTAAAGTTAACAATGGAATATAGTTGGATGGCACCCATCATTCTTATATGAGCTAAACTCTACCATATGATCTTCAACAACAAGAACTTGATCTAGGGCAAAGCATGGAATAACTTGGGAGAGTTCAAAAGTGTATAAAAGGCTGTCACAAGTGCTTCAATACAAGTAATCATACTAGGAGGTCAAAATAGAAAAGGATGAGTATTCTCATGAATTCATAATAGTCACACAGATATATGCCTCAGATCACAAAGAAAATGATGTATTGATTGTTATACCATGAGATATCATAAAAAAATAGTCACACAATAATGGAACCATATAAGGATAGTCAAGAGATCTCTAAAAATAGTAGGATAGATCAAGCAAATGCAAAGAGATGAAGCAGAGTTTTTCACATCTTCTCACAGAAGGAAATCACAGCAGCATAATGCAAGAAAGTGCTTACCAGTAGAGGAGATCTAGTGAAGAAGAATAGTGACATGAATCTCCATGGCAGTGCTCTCAAAAACCCAACAACAAAGTGAGCAAAAGATATGAAAAGCAAAATGAGCTCAGTTAGGGTTTGAAACCCTTTTTCACAAAAATATGGTGCCCTAATTATTAGTCAAGCACTAATCAAAGAGACTTCTAAAGTCTTTCTCCTCTCTTTTTGTTTGATAAATCAAAAAAATTGCATCATGAGCTCTAGGGAGGTTTTTTACTTCAAATGTTTGGAAAAGAAAATTAGAGAAATGATTAGGCATAGTGACCTTTTAGGTCTTTCCAATGCTAAGGAAGTCAAAAAATCATCATGAGTAACCATTTGAGAAAGGTTTGAAGTCAAGAACAAACATGATTACCTTTTTCCTCTTTGCATGGTCAAAAGACCATCATAAGTTTAGTTTAACACTTATTAAGGTAATTAATTACTAAATTACCTTAGCATTTGTTAGATAAATCCAAACAAATCATGTAATCAATAAACTAAAATTACCTCTAATACTTGTTAAAATAAACCATAAATTACCTTCCAACCATGCACAGAGAGAGAGAGAGAGAGAGAGAGAGAGAAGACCAAGTCAAATGGGAGTTATAAGGCCATGCAAAAGGGGGACTTTTTTCCTTTTGTTTGGACTTTTAGTCAAACCATGCTATTTTTAGAGGTTCACTTGGTCAAGTGGCATAAGATGCGTTTAAGACTAAAATAGCTCAAGATGGAACAATTTTGAACCCCCAAATCTAGGCTTTTTGGCCTTGCTCGCCCAACAACTAGGAGTTGACTATTTCTAGTTGAGGACTTCTTTTCCAACAACTTCATGCATCTGAGGAGAGTTTAGTTGGATTATGGATTGGAGTTGACTCCCCCATTGTTTGGAGGGAGTTTGTATAGTAAAGGAGAAAGCACATATGCTTTTTTCTAAGTTCTTACTTTTTGTTTTCCTTTGCACATTGCAAAGAAGGCTTTTGGTATTGTAACTCAGCAGATTTATTTGATTTTTTATATAGAGAAATATCATTATTTACAACATTATTTAGAGATTCTTGTAAGGTATTCCTTTTGTTTTCTCAATACAATCAGTGTTACCTTCTGAGATACATGTGTTGTATTTGATTGAATGATTTTGATAAGGAATTTGATTGTGATTGTAAATAAATCCTTTAAATTTCTATCTCATTCCTTGAAACTTAGATACAAAAAATAATTGATTTACACATGTTATAGGTTATGCTAGCCATTTTCTAATTTTTCCTAGCTGTGAAAGTAATAGTTTTCCTTCAAAGAAAGCAGAAATATTCAAGCCTTCTTATGAAATATTGATGTGTGAACATTGCCCAAACTAAGTTGTGTAACTAGTCTTTTGAGAGAGAATTGTGAATCAAAATAGAAAGCTTAGAACTTATAATGCAGTGCATCACCTCCTAGGATCTAGTTTTCATTTTCATAGGAATCTTTCTATCCCTTTTTCTCTTTTGGAGGTTCATCTTCACCATAGACAACCCACAATCTGAAGGTGATCCCATGTTTCATAGGATTGTTGAGCTTCGTGCTTGACAAGGGTGCAATCCTTCATGACAATAGTTTTTGGCATGCCTAGTGGGACTGATTGGACTATTACACTCCATAAGTTCTCATTCATTCTTGATATTCAGTGTGTATATCACTGGTAGTATCAGCCTTTGGAGGTAATAGTTTACACACTTGGCGACTCTACAAGTGAAGAATCTACTGGCATAAGTAGTACAAGTGCTCAAAGTATATCAAATATCAATATTTTGGTGAGATCCTGGTCTTTTCCTTGGTGGGAAGCCTTCAAATCACCTAGTGACTTTGCTGGTATGTACAAAATTTTCTAAATTAGTCCTAGTTTTCATGCTTTAGGGAAAATTTTCATGAAATCCCAACTCATTTGAATGTTCTTCCATGACAAACTATCAAGGAAAGTATGTTCCTTTTCCTCCTTTTCACAAAAATGTAGTTTTAGAGCCTTCTCAATACTCATATTAGAATGAAAATGTATTGGGTTCATCCCAAATAGCCATGTAATAGCACGATATTAGCATGTCCATCATGCTTACCTCCTACCCACCCCTTCCGAGCCTTTTGGGAAACCTATCCATGCCTATAATCCACCCCAAGAAGGCTATTTTTATCCTCATGAGCCTGGTTACACCCATGCCCAATCTTATGGAACTGATCTTGATTTAAACTAGCCCTGTAGTTTCCATAGTAAACCTCAAAGTGCTAACAATTTTGACACTGACTTGGGTACCATCAAAAGTATGATGCTATATCTGCAAAGGCAGGTGCTAGAAATAGTTAGAGAAAATGAGTATAACATGCAATAGGAGGAGCTTTCTTATAAGGCTTATCTCCAATAGTAGGAAATGGAGGCACAAGTAAGGTATGAAGAAGAATATTTTGCTAAACAAGTTGAAAAAAAGGAGGAATAAATGAGGCAATTGCTTGGCCAAATCTAAAGGATGGAATCTTAGTTAATATCCTTTATTCCCATCTTCATAAGAACTCCTCTTACAACCATGGAGTAGCCCTTAAAAGAGGAGGTTTCAGGGTCCAAAATCTAAACTTTCAATCAGGGGAAGCTTTCTAAATCAGCAAGTAAGTCTCCTCATTTTAAGATTCCAAGTTTTAGAGGGCCCCATTCATTGAAAGAGGCCACACATGCACAAAATCAATCTATTGTTCCCTGAGATCAGCCCCATCAAGAGCTCTTTCTACCTCAAGAAACCCAACAAACTTTTCAAAATCATCCACCAAATCAACCTTCTTGTCCTAGTACAATTTATCTTTATAAAGGAGGACCTATTGTTTATCAAGATAGCTAGTTTAGTGAGCAAAAGAAAGAGTTTTCTGAGGTAAAAGGAGAACAACTTATAGCTGATGAACCATCATGTGAGCTAGAAAAGGAAAGATCAAACTCGCTACAAGAGAATGATAAGCATGATCAGCTGGGACAATTGGATAAAAACAAAGAAGGGGGTGGTAAAGAGGAAGAGTCTGTTGCAAGGTGTGGCCCTTGGTCTCCTTGTTTAGCGCAGCGCTGCAATGGTTTGCGACAAGGGCTTAACCACCTCCCATGCTTGTTAAGTCAAGTGGTTGTATCCGGCATTAATAGGTTGATTTGTTGGTGCAATGGCAGCTAAGAATTGGAATCAGAGCTAAGGTCACGGGTTCAAACCCCATGCTTGCACTGGGGGGGATTGTTGCAAGGTGTGGCCCTTGGTCTCCTTGTTCAACGCAGTGCTACGGTGGTTTGTGACAAGGGCTTAACCGCCTTCCGTGCTTGTTAAGTCAAGTGGTTGTATCAGGCATTAGTAGGTCAATCTGTTGGTGCAATGGCAACTAACAAAGTCTACTCTTTGGTTTGATGAGCTACCTTATTTTGTTGACCAAGGTGAAGAAAGCATGCTCATACTGACAACACCCTCTGATTTGGAGCAACAAGAAGACATTAGAGAACATGATGTGTTGCTAGTTCATGAAGACAAGAATAAGGATAAATCCTTAATCTATATAGAAGAACAAAAGGACAGCCCTATTTTGGAGGCTAATGAGATTGCTTTGCATAAATCTATTCATCAAGATGGGAAAGTAAAAAAATCAGAACTTATGCTTCAAAAGGATGATCTTAATGATTCATCAAGCCTTCAAGAAGACTTCTATGAATCTAAGGTGAGTCCTCTTGTGCAAAAAAGTAAAGAAGATTTTGAAGATGTTTCTATTTGGGATGAATTAGATATTTTTTGTGCAAATTTAGATGTCTAACTAGCATCTCAAGAAGATGTTCATAAACAACAAGAGCATCAAGTGGAAATAACTATTTTTCAAAAGGTTTTAGATCAGTAAGATGATAGAACAATAGAATGTAAACATCCAACCAACATGTGTGTTTAAACATGGGTTTGTCAAGAGGATGTCCTATTTGACATCTAATCCAGTTGGGAAGAAACAAGGACAAGTGATTACCTATCATGCTTGTTTCAAGGCATGAAGATGAGTAGTAGGAAGAAAAGAGTCAGCTCACTTGTGTACCTCAAAGTAGCTGTATTTTCAATCAAAACAAGTGGGTATGTGCTTTTGTTCTCTTTCTTGAAGAGGTATTACATACGTTTATTGGATGCCCACCCTTTCGTCAGCCCTTGTTGACTGCTTACAAGCATGGAGAGCATTCTCAACTAATTAGGAAAGGAAGCTATTTTCTGGAACCAATTAATGGCTTTGTGTAAACCATTTGTTTTGTTTGTTTAGTTTAAGTAGGTAGGTTATGTAAGTTTGTTCTTTTCCAATAAGTGTTGATGCACAGTTTGCTGGCCCTATTTTGGGTCATTTTCATCCTATTTTCAGTTGTTGTGTCTGTGTGTTGTTGATGTTCAATGTTTCCAATAGTTGAGTTACAAAATTTTTTGAGTTTGTAAAGACCTAAAGGACTCTATTACCCAATGGATATACTAGGAAACTAGTCCTATGAGTTTTAATAGGAAAAACTAATGTAGAGATCACCAAAAATGTTACCTATTTGTTCACTTTAGCCCAAATAGGTAAAGTTGGGACAACACTGTTTGTTTTCACCTTGAAGAGGGTGATAGGTTCAAATGATTGTTACAAGAGGCTAAAAGAGACCTATATGTAGAGACTTGGACTAGGTGTCTAAGATAGGAGAAAAGGAAGAAATCTAATGTAGGGTAAGAAGCTCACAACTGGCTTTAGAAGGCCTACTACCCAAGTAGGAGGCCATTCTAGTCATCACTTCTATTAGAATCATGCATCAACTCATTAAGAGTTGCTATAGGAGATAGATAGTAGTGGGAAGGACATCCTACAAGAGTAGGAAACATTCAAAGGAAAGTAGGAGGGGGAAACTAAGCTACAAGTTTCAGATTGTTTCAACTCTATTCATTATAGTTTGTTCAAGTCTCAAATGATAAAGGTACACAACTTGTTAAATCCACTTATTATTATAAGCAATTGTATTAAGCAATAAGTTTCATATGTATTTTTGTTATGCAATTGATAGTTTTACAAAACAAGAACAATAAACAAATCATTGCACAAAACAACTTCTTATATTCACAAGGAAAATGTGCTCAAAGTTCCCACATAAACCATGGGAATTGATTATAAATGATGAAATGAAGAGAGCACATATACATCTAAAAGAAGAAACATAGAGAAGATAAGGGGATTTGTCACTGCCTGTGAAGATGAATCCTCCACTTGTGGCTGCACCATCTTCAGTTTCTCCAATTTTGTCTTTAGAGGTACCTGCAAGAGGAATAAAGAAATGTATCAGAGTTTGGGATATCCTTCACTCATGTATGTGAGAACATCAAATGTACATGTTATCATTTCATAAGCATCAAAGCAAGAAATGAAAGAGATAAAGAACCATCCAGATGCAAACATGCAGTCGCAAGAAGATGAAAGAGATGAAGATAATATAATCAGAAGAGAGGTTCCTATCCTCTATATTTTTCTCTAACTTGTGAGTGTGCAGGTACAAGTACATGAAGAATGTTGTTCATAAGGTAGCAGTATGAAATAAAATGGAACAATCATTATGATTGTTATACATATGCTTGAGTGGAGGAAGATCATGGATAGAATGAAAAATACAAAGTAGGCATGCAGAACACTTAGTAGTACCTCAAAGGAGTCATTAAGGAGTGGTCAACAATGAGTGTACAAATAAGCCTGTGAAGGAGATAATGATAAAGAAGATTGTGATTACATTGATAGCAAGTTAGAGATAGTCATGATGAAGGGATAGTCTACAGAGAACAAGTTACACAAAGGAGGACAATAGTCATCATAGAGGGAGCCTTGACAGTCATCAAATAGAGGTTCAAGGTCTGAAGAAGTAGTCAAAGAACAAAAATGATAGTCAAGCATAAGGAACAACATCATCATTTAGGAAGTTAGCCTCCATAGTCATCAAGGTAAAGATATGAAAGGTACAATGACAGGGGCATCAAATATGTAGACCCTTGATCAAGGAAAGTACACAAAGTCAGAGGGATAGTCATGATAGTCAAGAGGTCTATCAGATCTTACCAGGTTTGCATTTCTCTCTCCAGGTTAGTCTCTTTATGGGATAGTTACCAAAGACCTTGAGGATAGACATTGTCAAATCTAGTTCAGTGTTTTGTATGGTTTTGAAGTGATAAAAAGTGAATGTTCAGTGATCAAAGTATACAGAGACTTCATTTGAGGGACCATTAGATAGTGATCAAGGAGAAGGCATGGAATAGTTTCAAGGGAGACTCATACAACTTATTTGAATGGATAGCCAAAGAGCCTATGGAAGGTCTTAGATTATAGCAAGATTGCAAAGGTGTGTATAACTTCAAAAATGTATTGATGGTACCATGATGGTTTTGTAGGGTTCATAATCTTTTGTCAAAACTTAGATTCTCATTGTGAATTTGTAAGAGCACTATGAAATTAGAAAAGTATACATTTCCTCAGAAGTTTATAAGATGGTGCTATGACTGTTACACTATTAGACAAAGTAGAAGACAGTCATGACAAGTATAAAATAGTCCTAGTAGGGACTGCCATAGCCAATCAAGGGAACAGTCACCTTAGATCTAATGAGTTCTACCTTTAAACCTCTTCTAACATACTAATGCAAAGCTTTAAATACTTCTGAGACCACTGTAGGTTTTGTTGCAAGAATGTGCTAACCAGTGCTACCATTGATGTCAACATATCTGTATTGTCATTGGTGTCAACTGTGCTCTTGTTTTGTTAATTGTTTGTGATGAGTCAGTTGCCTTGTATTGTCTTATATAAGTGTTGAAGATGATGAGAAGATATTCTTGATACTGAGTTTCCAAGTGCTTTTGAGAAAATTTACTCTCCAAGTGGAAACGGTGTGTTGTAGAGTATTTTGGCTTGCAAAATAACTTTCTGAGTTTTGCTCCGCATTTCCTCAGTATTAAAGACCAAAGTATGAGATTTGGATATGTTTTAAAGAAGTTTTTGAAGATACTAAATCCATAATTTGGAGGTCTGGATCATTGTGCAACAATAGTTTCATTCACCATTATGAAGACTATGCTTGACAGAGTTTGCAGTGTGATAGAGAGAAAGTATTTTGCTCTGCTTTCCTCCGCAGTATGTTCTTTGATCTTGTGGTTTTGGACCTAATCTTACAAGGTCTCTATCTTTCTTCATTCTAAAGGTTTTTTGATTTGGTTCTCTGAAAAGCAAGATTTTGATTAGCAGAATATGACAATGTCTGGTTGAGAGCAGTTTGTGATCCATCTTCAAGAAAAGTAAGTTGAGATCTATTACAGTTGGACTTGATGATTTCCAAATGATTCTAATGTGTTCATAGATGTCCCCTAAATGCATTGAAGGTGTGTGTTTGATCTGCAAGCTGTAATGAAACTCTTGGAAGCGTGTGACTTAGTGATTCTTGATGTTGTATACTTGTCAACCTGGTTAGTCACAATTTTTGCAGAGGTAATTCATGGATTGTAGAAGCATGTACAAGCATGTGAATATGTATTTGGGTCCAAGCTAATCCATGATGTGATCATCCTTCATTATTTTCCTCTGCAAGTTTGTTTAGGTCTAGTCCTATTTTGAAATTATGTATGTATGCTGACCTTGGAGAAAGTTCCAACAGTCGTAGATTGTAATGCCAACCTTGATGTACATTCCAAGGTTGATGATAGATATAAATACATGTAATGAAGTCATGATTGTAGCTTATGAGTGAAAAAGATGCAACGTTAAGGTGTGTATTGAAAAGGAAGAGCAGGAGATATATATTGTACTTCAATGGAACTAAACTCAAGGATGTTGTAGATGCTACTATATCAGTTCACCCCTTGGTAGTGAGCCAACATTTTGGGCAGTGAGCCTCTTTGATATTCAGTATTGTTACTACATTATATTGTGAGCTAACACTTTCTGTGGTTTTTCAATTTCTAAGGGTTTTCCACATAAAAATCAAGTATTCATGTGTGAATGGTGTTGATTTGCTTGAGTTTTGTTTCTTGTTTTCATTTTTGTTCTTCATATCAGATTAAGTGGTTAAAGAAAGTTAATGTGATTGTGAAATTGATCAATTAAGGTTAATGTTTTGGTACAACTGATTCACCCTCCCTCTCGGTTGTGTTGTTGCTTCAACAGTTGGTATCAAAGTAAGGTTCCTTGAAAGAAAGCTTAACAACTTGGGGTAGATCTGGGATGGCACACAAAAAGGACACACCATAGTTTGATGGATATGACTACGCATACTACAAGGTATGCATGGAAAGTTATCTTATTTCTATAGGTTACAGTGTTCCTAAAGATGGTCTAGAGACTAAAGAAGAAGTCAAGGAGTTTGAGTTGAATCACAAAGCTAAAAATGCTCCATTGAATGCTTTATCAAATGTTGAAATGGCAAAAGTTGCAGATCTTACAACTGCTCATGAAATTTGGGAGAAATTGAATAATGTTTATGAAGGTGATGCATCTGTCAGGAAAGCTAAGTTGCAGAACTTAAAGGCCACATATGAAACCATGTGAATGTCTTAAGATGATAACATAACAAATTACATACAGAAGATTGATGAAGTTGTCAGCATCATCAAGGCCCTTGGTGGAAAGTTAGAAGATGAAGATGTTATTGATAAAATACTCAAAACTCTTCTAATATTGAAGAATTTCTTAAGTCAGGTAAACTTTAAAAAGATCAATTGCTTGGTAAACTAATTGCCTTTGAAATAAGGGAATTTGGTACTACTGATGGTCCTTTGAAAACTGAGACTACTTTCAAGGCCAAGGAAGAAAAGACTTCTAGATCAGAGAAGTATGTTGTGGAATCAGATGAAGAAGATTTTGTAGAACTTAAGGCAAAGTTTGCAAGAAGAATAAAAAGAGGTAGCAAAAGAAAATTCAAAGGTCACTTACCCTTCAAATGTTTCAATTGTGGAAAAATTGGTCACTATGCTTCAAGATGTCTTGATAGAGCCTTAAAGTTCAAAAAAAGTAAAGGAAATATGGTAAGAAAGAGTTACTATGTTAGAGATGGTGATGGTGTAATTGATGATGATAGTTCTGTTGCAAGTATGAGGTTAACTAGTGTTGTCATTGATGTCAACATACTCATATTGCATTGGTAAGAAGGTTTGGATGAGCTATGTGTTGAGGATATTGAGAAAAGTAGTCTCAATCAGGAACAGTGATAAGAAGAAGGCAAATGTACTCAATAGGTTGAGAATTAGAGGATGTGGATTAAAGGGTTTATAGATATGAGTCTTGAGATGATCCAGTTAAGATTTTAGAGGTCCGCATGAAGATATGAAAAAGTTGTGATTGGTCAAGTAGAACCGGTTCCGGGAGATGCTCCGGAGTAACAGAGTGTCACAAAAAGGTCCGATGAGATCTAGAGGTACATTATCAGACTCTACAGATTGGAAGGAGTGTTTGGGATGTCCTTGTAATGTGTCATCTCGATTGGTACATGGTTTGGAGGTCCGGAAGCACCTTCTTCAGTATGACAGTGGCGATAGACTGTGTTCTTGAAGTTTCGGATGAAGAGGAGAAGAGATTCTAGTGAGTAGAGAAAGTGCGGATGTACCTGTTTAATCAGGCAAGCTTGTGAAGGTTCTTGGATCATGTTGAGGTCATGTTGTTGGTCCGCATTGGTGGTAGAGCCTAGAATTGAAGATATTCTTCCGGATGAAGTTCTTGTTCAGACTAGCTGACCAGATGAGTTGTTCATCTTGCGAATGTTCTTGTGGTAGCCAACCGGATGTATTAATCATCTTGCGAATGTCCTTATGGTTGATTGCTGACTTAGATGATTGTTCCTAAGTCAATGTCTTGTATAAAAAAAGGTTTGTGAGTTCATTTCAAAGGGTGTTGAGCAGCAGATGAGTGTGGTATAGCGAAAGAGCGAAGGGCAGAGTAGAAGTATCTCGGGCTTAAATGGAACTGATCCAGACATGGTAAAGATGTCAATCTCGAGTTCAAGTTTGTGATTCTTATCACTTTGTAGACAATGTGTCTCTTGTAGGTAGTGTGCCTCTTTGTAAGCAGTGTGCTCGGGCAGTGAGCCCTAATTGGCATGTGCCATTCATTTTTCTTATTCTTCTAACAGAGAATAATCCTTGGGTTAATCACCCCGTGGTTTTTCCCTTAACCGGGTTTTCCACATCAAAATCTTGGTGTCCAATGTGTTGATGTTTATCTGCTCTTGTGTTTATGCATTATGCTTTTGTGGATGATTAATTGATATGCTATTAACTAACAAAGAAGAATCAAGGGTTTGAAGTAGAAGCAAGTTTTTGTACAACTGATTCACCCCCCTCTTAGTTGTGTGCCCTAGATCTAACAATTGGTATCAAAGCCAAGTTCCTCTGAAAGGAGCTTAACCACTTGAGGAGATCCAGGATGTCATCATACAAGAAGGATAGTCTGAAGTTCGATGGAACCAAATTCACTCTCTGGAAAGGTCGCATAAAATGTCACTTGGAGTGTATGGGAAAAGCATACTTGACCATGGTCTCAAAACCATATGTACCTCCACAAGGTGGTCCGACAACTCTAAATGAAATCACAGATGCTAAAAACAATCTGTGGACCAAGGAAGCTCTTCTAAGCGCATTGAATGACTTAGATCTTTCAAATGTGATTGACCTACCAACTGCATATGAGATCTGGACTAAACTGGAACTTTTGTATGAAGGAGATGAGTTTGTCAAGAATGCAAGGTTGCAAAGTCTGAAAGGAAAATTTGAAAGATTGAAGATGAGAGATGATGAAAATATCACTACCTTTATGCTAAGAGTGAATGAGCTGGTGTGTGGAATCAGGAATGCTGGTGGAGTTCTGGATGAAAATCAAATTGTTTGTAAAATTCTTAGATCCCTTCCTACTATCTACAAAATCAAGGTTGTTGCCATTGATGAATTCAAAGCCCATACAATTGTCACAACAGAACAACTGGCTAGCAAACTGGCTGCATTTGAAATGATTGAGTTTGGAGATGATCCCCCCAAGACTGAATCTGCATTTAAAGCTAGTGCCTATGTGAAAGGCAAACAAAGATTTGATCCGGGAGAGAACTCTTCAAGGAAGCTGTCATGGTATGATCAAGCAAGGAAAGACATGGAAGAGGAAGAAGCAGCAATAGCTCAACTTGAAGCCCTCAATGCAAAGAGACTGCCAAGAGGATCCAGTAAGTATGAAGGAAAACTACCCTTCAAGTGCTTCAACTGCAATAAGATTAGTCATTTTGCTTCAAGATGTATGGAAAGATCTACAAGGTCAAATACTAATAGACCAAGGTTTCAAAAGAACTACTATTATGTTCATGAAGAAGATGATAATGAAGGAGTAACAGATGATGAATCAGAAATAGGAAGCAAATATGGAAATGAATGGGTGTTTATTGCCATCAAGGAAGAAGATTCAATATCCTCTGAATTTGTCAATCATAAGGTTGTAGAAAGAGCTTTGGCTGCCCAAATTGAAGAAAAGGATGATTGGGTTATTGACAGTGGATGCTCTCACCATATGACTGGTGACAAGAACAAGTTCTTAGATTTGGAAAAGTATGAAGGAGGAATGGTAAAGTTTGGTGACAATTCTATAGGGAGAATCAGAGGTAGGGGAACTATTTCTTTTGATGGAAAGAGCAAAACTGGTAATGTATTGTATGTTGAAGGATTGAAGCACAATCTTCTCAGTGTTGGACAGTTAGTAGACAAAGGTTATGATCTCTGGTTCAAAAATGGAAGATGCAGGATCTTTGAAAGCTCTGAAACTGAGATTACATCCGGTACTCAATCAAAAGGTAATATCTTCCACCTAGTTGGTTCAAATAAAAGTTGTCTGTTTGTTCAAGTTGATCAGAGTTGGCTATGGCATAGAAGGATGTGTCATGTAAATTTTGATAACATCATCAAGATAAGCAATATTCAGGCTGTAAGAGATCTTCCAAAATTGGTGAAATCTACAAATAGTTTGTGCAATGAATGTCAGCTAGATAAACAGAGTAGAGTCTCTTTCAAAAGCAAAGATCAGTCCTCTACCGGATTATTGGAATTAGTTCATACTGATCTATGTGGTCTAACAAGAATCAAAAGTATGCAAGGTGATAGATATTTCATGTTACTGATTGATGATCATTCCCAGATGATGTGGGTAACCTTTCTGAAAGAGAAATCAGAAGCCTTTGAGAAGTTCAAAATCTTCAAGGCTATGGTAGAGAATCAAACCAGATTAAAACTGAAGTGTCTAAGGTCTGATAGAGGTGGTGAATTCACATCTGGTGAATTCATAGACTTCTGTGAGAAGCATGACATAAAGAGATAGTTGTCTACTCCTAGGACCCCACAACAGAATGGAGTAGTTGAGAGAAAGAACCAGACCATCCAGGAAACCTCCAAGATAGTGATGATGGAAGCAAATGTTCCTCAAATGCTTTGGAGAGAAGCTGTCAGCACTGCAGTCTACAATCTTAACCGAGTTTAAATCAAAAACAATACCGGTAAGACTCCTTATGAACTTTGGTTTGGTATAACTCCTACTGTGAAATATTTCAGAGTATTTGGTAGCAAGTGTTACATCAAAGGAGATGAAGATCTAGGAAAGTTTGATGCTAGAAGTGATGAAGGAATTTTTTTGGGTTACTCCACTCAAAGCAAAGCATACCGGTGTTACAATAAGAGACTAAAAAAGATGACAGAAAGTACAAATGTGAAGGTTGATGAAGGAATTGAGAAGCCCTCAAGGTTTTATGAATATGATGAAGATGATCAAAATGATGTTCTAATTCAAGACACTCAATCCCTTCCTAAAAGTTAGATTCAAATTGATCCGGTAAATCAGGAAGAAGAAGTTTGTCTGAATGAACCTAATCAAGAAACAACAGTGCAAGAGACTCCCAAAGCTCCAAGGTATGTAACTTTAAATCACTCTGAAGATCAGATCATAGGTGACAAAAGCAAAGGGGTACAAACAAGGAGGAGAATTGCTCAAAATTCAAATGAATAATGTCTGATTTCAAAGATTAAACCTAAGACAATAAATGAAGCTTACAATGATGAAAACTGGACCAAAGCAATGGAAGAAGAGTTGATGCAAATTGAGAAAAATCACACTTGGGATCTTGTTTCTAGACCTAGAAACAAGAATGTGATTGGAACCAAATGGGTCTTCTGGAACAAACTAAATGAGGATGGTGAAGTTATCAGAAACAAAGCCAGATTGGTCTGCAAAGGCTACTCTCAAATAGAAGGAATTGATTTTGAAGAGACCTTTGCTCCGGTGGCAAGAATTGAAGCAGTCAGATTATTTCTTGCATTTGCTACCTTCAAAAACTTCAAGGTATATCAGATGGATGTCAAGTCTACCTTCCTAAATGGTGATCTGGAAGAAGAAGTTTACATTGAACAACCGGATGGATTTCAATTATCTGATAATGATGATATGGTCTGCAAGTTGAAGAAAGCATTGTATGGATTGAAGCAAGCCCCAAGAGCATGGTATGAAAGGTTGGATAAGCATCTTGTGCAGATTGGATTCAACAAAGGTACTGCTGACAGTAACTTATATTTCAAAATTGATCATGAAAACATTTTGATTGTTGAAGTGTTTGTGGATGATATCATTTTTGGAGGAAGAGATAGTATGTGCAAAACTTTTGCAAATCAGATGAAAAGTGAGTTTGAAATGTCTATGCTTGGTGAAATGAATTTCTTCTTGGGTCTACAAATTACTCAAACAAAGAAAGGGATCTTCATTTCTTAGACCAAATATGTGAAAGAATTGTTGAGGAAATTTGGTATGGAAGATTCAAAGCCAATGAACACTCCTATGGCGACCGGATGTAAGTTGAGCAAAGATGATGACTCTTCGAAGGCAGATCAGACAAAGTATAGATCAATGATTGGTGGATTGTTGTATCTCACTCAGACTAGACTAGATATAATGTAGGCTATTGGTCTTGTGGCAAGATTTCAGGCTAATCCTAGAGAATCTCATGTTATGCCAATCAAGAGAATTTTTACATATCTAAAAGGGACTGTGGAGTATGGTTTGTGGTATCCTAGAGATCATGATTTCTCTCTTCATGCTTACACAGATGCAGATTGGGCAGGAGATGTGGATGACTAGAAGAGCACCAATGGTGGAGCATTCTTTTTGGGAAAGAGATTGGTTTCTTGGCTAAGCAAGAAACAAGATGCAATATCTTTGTCTACAATTGAAGCAGAATACATTATAGTAGCAGGTAGTTGCACTCAAATCTTATGGATGAAGCAGATGCTAAGAGACATTAAAGTTGAATATGAGGAGCCTATCACAATTTTCTGTGATAATTCAAGGGCAATTAATATTTCTAAGAATCCGGTATTTCATTCTAAGACTAAGCACATATCTATCAAGTTTCACTTTTTGAGAGAACAAGTGAAGAAGAAAGAAGTCAGATTGGAGTATGTACCCTCCAAGGATCAGATTGCATATATTTTTACTAAACCTCTTCCCAAAGACTCTTTTCAGTATCTCAGGGAGAAGTTAGGGGTCATGGCCCCTCCGGTGATGAACTAGGATGCACTGATGTGCATCAGTTTGGTGGATATCACAGTCATATTTTGTGATCTGGATTGATGATGGGGAGCTGCTACTAAGGGGGAGTAGCTGGTATGATTCTGATATGTTACAAGTGCAAGTATGAGCCCTTTGCCATTGATCTCAAAGGGGGAGAGAAGACATGTGAAAAACAAGTGGTTGATGATCAAAGGGGGAGCAGTAAAGGAAGAGAAGACATGTGAAGAGTTGTTGCTGATAGGGGGAGCTGTGACAGAAAAGAGAAGTTCTTGTCTTAATGGTTTTTCACATCATATGTTGTCATCAATGACAAAGGGGGAGATTGTTGCAAGTATGAGGTTAACCAGTGTTGTCATTGATGTCAACATACTCATATTCCATTGGTAAGAAGGTTTGGATGAGCTGTGTGTTGAGGATATTGAGAAAAGTAGTCTCAATCAGGAACAATGAAGAACAGTGATAAGAAGAAGGCAAATGTACTCAATAGGTTGAGAATCAGAGGATACGGATTAAAGGGTTTGTAGATATGAGTCTTGAGATGATCCAGTTAAGATTTTAGAGGTCTGCATGAAGATATGAAAAAGTTGTGATTAGTCAAGTAGAACCGGTTCTGGGAGATGCTCCGGAGGAACAGAGTGTCACAAAAAGGTCCAGTGAGATCCGGAGGTGCATTATCAGACTCTGCGGATTGGAAGGAGTGTTTGGGATGTCCTTGTAATGTGTCATCTCGATTGGTACGTGGTTTGGAGGTCTAGAAGCACCTTCTTCAGTATGACAGTGGCGATAGACTGTGTTCTTGAAGTTTCAGATGAAGAGGAGAAGAGATTCCAATGAGTAGAGAAAGTGTGGATGTACCTGGTTAATCAAGAAAGCTTGTGAAGGTTCTTGGATCATGTTGAGGTTATGTTGTCGGTCCACATTGGTGGTAGATCCTGAAATTGAAGATATTCTTTCGGATGAAGTTCTTGTTTAGACTAGCCGACCGGATGAGTTGTTCATCTTGCGAATGTTCTTGTGGTGGCTGACCATATGTATTAATCATCTTGCAAATGTCCTTATGGTTAATTTCTGACTTAGATGATTGTTCCTAAGTTGATGTCTTGTATAAATAAAGGTTTGTGAGTTCATTTCAAAGGGTGTTGAGCAGCGGCTGAGTGTCGTATAGCGAAAGAGCGAAGGGCAAAGCAGAAGTATCTTAGGCTTAAATGGAACTGATCCAGACATGGTAAAGTTGTCAATCTCCAGTTTAAGTTTGTGATTCTTATCACTTTGTAGACAGTGTGTCTCTTGTAGGCAGTGTGCCTCTTTGTGAGCAGTGTGCTCGGGCAGTGAGCCCTAATTGGCATGTGCCATTCATTTTTCTTATTCTTCTAATAGAGAATAATCCTTGGGTTAATCACCCCATGGTTTTTCCCTTAACCAGGTTTTCCACATCAAAATCTTGGTGTCCAATGTGTTGATGTTTATCTGCTCTTATGTTTATGCATTATGCTTTTGTGGATGATTAATTGATATGCTATTAACTAACAAAGAAGAATCAAGTGTTTGAAGTAGAAGCAAGTTTTTGTACAACTGATTCACCCCGCCTCTCAGTTGTGTGCCCTAGATCTAACAAGTTTTGATGATGGTAATAGTAGTGAATGCTTCTTTTTTGCACTTAGAGAAGAACCTATTTCTACTAACCTTTCTAGTTGTGTGAAGGATATAAGTCTAGAAGAATTGTTTGCATTTCATGCTGAAAAGGAAGATGAATGGATCATTGATAGTGGATGTTCAAATAACATGACTGGAGACAAAAGTAATTTTGTTACGTTTGAAAAGTATGATGGAGGACTGGTAAGATTTGGAGATGATGCAGCTGGCAAGATTTGCGGAAAAGGGTCAATTACTTTTGATGGAAAGTATAATATAGATGATGTTCTTTATGTCAACGGATTGAATCATAGCCTTCTAAGTGTTGGACAAATATGCAACAAAGGATATAATCTTGTGTTCAAGGACAAAGGATGTGAGATAAGAAAAAGCTTCAAAACCATAATTGTTGTTGGTAAGAAGACTCATGGTAATGTTTATCACCTGAAAGGCTCTGACAACTGTTGTTTGTTGGATAAGACAGATGAAAGTTGGCTATGGAATAGGAGAATAGGTCACATCAACTTTGATAATCTAGTGAAAATAAGTACTTCTTAGATTGTAAGAGATCTACCTAAGATTGTGAAGCCTGCCAATGTTACTTGTAAAGATTGTCAATTGGGGAAGATGAAAAAGACCACCTTCAAAAGCAAAGAACAATTCTCTGCCAGTCTGTTGGAGTTAGTGCATACAGATGTAGATTGGGCCAGTTGTGTTGATGAAAGGAAAAGCACAAGTGGAGGTGTATTCTTCCTTGGAGATAGGGCAGTGTCTTGGCATAGCAAGAAACAAGAATTAGTCTCCTTATCTACTATAGAGGTAGAATATATTCCAGCAGTAACATGTTGTACTCAGGTGTTGTGGGTGAAACAAACCTTGAAGGATATCAAATTTGAGTATGAAGAGCCAATCCCTATTCTATGTGATAACACAAGTTCCATAAACATTTCAAAGAATCCAATGATGCATTAAAAAACAAAACATATTTCAATTAAGTATCACGTTTTGAGAGATAAAGTTGTAGAGAATGTTGTGAATCTTGAGTATGTGCCTACAAAGGATCAAGTTGTTGATATATTAACCAAGGCTCTTCCAAAGGACACATTTGAGTATTTCTAGGAAAAGTTAGGGGTTATTGCCCCTCCTTCATTGAACTAGGTACATAAGAAGATGCATCAGTCCAATGTGCCTCAAAGAATATTTTCTTCTAGACTAATTTAGAGGGATACCCTTTAGGGGGGGTAGGTAGTGATCTGAGATGATTGTTACAGTTATGGGAAGTAAAGAATGATTCCAATATGATTAGAGCAGAAGTGTGCAAATATGTGTAGTGGAGGAAATATGATGTCCTTTTCCATTGATGTCAAAGGGGGAGAGAAATCATGTGAAAAACTCAGGGGAGAAAGTGTTTCAGATGTGTAAAGAGAAAGGGGGAGATGGTGATGAATGAAGATTCTTGTCTTGATGGTTTTTCACATCATATGTTTTCATCAATGACAAAGGGTGAGATTGTTGCAAGTATGTGCTAACTGGTGTTCTCATTGATGTCAACATATTTGTGTTGTCATTGGTGTCAACTATGCTCTTGTTTTATTGATTGTTTATGATGAGTTAGTTGCCTTGTATTGTCTTATATAAGTTCTAAAGATGATGAGAAGATATTCCTGATACTAAGTTTCCAAGTGCTTTTGAGAAAATTTGTTCTACAAGTGGAAATAGTGTGTTCCAGAGTATTTTGGCTTGCAGAATAACTGTCTGAGTTTTGCTCCACATTTCCTCAATATTGAAGACTAGAGTATTAGATTTGGATATGTTTTAAAGACATTTTTTAAGATTCTAAATCTAGAATTTGGAGGTCCAGATCACTATGTAACAAAAGTTTCATTCACCAGTATGAAGACTATGCTTGACAGAGTTTGTAGTGTGACAGAGAGAGTATTTTGCTCTGCTTTCCTCTGCAGTATGTTCTTTGATATTGTGGTTTTGGACCTAAGATTATAAGGTCCTTAGCTTTATTCATTCTAAAGGTTTTGTGACTTGGTGCACTAGAAAGAAAGATTTTGATTAGCAGAATATGACAGTGTATGATATCAGCAATTTGTGATCCATATTCAAGAAAAGTAAGTTGAGATCTGTTGCAGTTGGACTTGATGATTTTCAAATGATTCTAATGTGTTTGTAGATGTCCCCTAAATTCATTGAAGGCATGTGTCTTATCCACAAGCTGTAATGAAACTCTTGGAAGCATGTGACTTAGTGATTCTTGATGTTGTATACTTGTTTTGGCTAACCTGGTTAGTCACAATTGTTGCGGAGATAATTCGTGGATTGTAGAAGCATGTACAAGCATGTGAAGATGTATTTGGGTCTGAGCTAAGCCATGATGTATTCATCCTTCATTCTTTTCCTCCACAAGTTTTTTTAGGTCCAGTCCTATTTTAAAATTATGTATGTATGCTGACCTTGGAGAAAGTTCTAATAGTTGTAGATTGTAATGCCAACCTTGATGTACATTCCAAGGTTGATGATAGGTATAAATACATGTAATTAAGTCATGATTGTAGCATATGAGTGGAAAATATGTGAAGTTAAGGTGTGTATTGATAAGGTAGAGAAGGAGATATATATTGTACTTTAATGGAACTGAACTCAAGCATGCTGTAGATGCTACTATATCAGTTCACCCCTTGGCAGTGAGCCACCCACTGGTAGTGAGCCACCCACCGGTAGTGAGCCAACCTTTTGGGAAGTGTGCCCTAGGTAGTGAGCCCTCTTGGCAGTGAGCCTCTTTGATATTTGATATTGTTACTACATTATATTGTGAACTAACACTCACTGTGGTTTTTCCATTTGTAAGGGTTTTCCACGTAAAAATTTATTCATGTGTGAATGGTGTTGATGTGCTTAAGTTTTGTTTATGCTTTTCATGTTTATTCTTCATATCAGATTAAGTGGTTAAAGAAAGTTAATGTGATTATGTAATTGATCAATTAAGGTTAGAGTTTTGGTAAAACTGATTCACCCCCCCTCTTAGTTGTGTTGTGCCTTCAACAGGTTTCAGAGGAATAGCAAGGTTGATCACCTCTTAGAACATAGTGTTGGAACCAATTTTGACCCCACAAAATCTAGTTTGAAATAACCTATTTCCCACCATATTTCCATCCCCACAATGTTATTTCAAATTTTTCATTCAGAATAATAAATCCACTCGACTTATATCCTAACCCTAACAATCCCACGACATCCCACCGCTACCCCAAAAAGAATGAAGTCATTGAAATTGACCTAAAACTCCCTTAAATAAAAGCCATATAAAGAGATATCGTTGGGAGAATACCATGTAAGGAGGACTCAATTTAGTATCTCTCTGATAGCCCAATGTGGTAAAGGCAACTTGTCTTTCGTGTAGGGCTGACATCAGAAAATCAAAAGAAATAAAATATTTCGAAGAGACTGAAGGATATTGGGATGACTCAAGCACATATCTCTTTGATATCTCGATAACACCAAACATATCGAAGGGACTAATACATATCAGTGTGACACCTAAATGTGTCTCACCGATACAACGATCACTTGTAAAAGGGCATTTCGAAAGAAATTAATAGATAAAAGGGATCATATAACACAAAAATATATCGAGAGGACATAATATATTGATATGACACTATCAGAGGTCATTCCGATATCCTAAAGAATGATGAAATAATACTGAAGAAAGAAAAAAGTGACCATCCCGACAAATTAGTGACATGACTATTTGACATAAATCAGATGGCTCACGTTCAAATGAATTAATATTTCTGCATCAATATTGGATTTGCCACAAATACACCATCAATGAACCAGAGCTAAAAGAATTAATCTCTAATGATTTTCGAAACTATTGAACAGGAGGAGAAAATTGAGGAGACGAGAGATAGAAAATGACAAGTTGTAGACTGGGGAAAGCTCATTCAAGTAAGTACTCCAAGCCTAAATTTGAATTTATAGAGTACACTTGAGTTATGAATTCATAAACACATAAAAACCATGGAAAGTATGAATGAGAACCCTAAGAAAAGATAGAAAATAGAGGATAGAGATTTAAACCAAGATTTGATAGAACAATGCCCAGGGTCTGGACAAAGGTCCAGAAGAAATGCTCAATTAAATCCACATGCTGAAAAACTAGAAGATGCTAATAGACATGTAGGGGATTCATGGACCCCTATTAGAGGGTATGACCTATTCATATACCATTACAAGAAAATGCGTAGACACAAACTAGTCTTGAATCCATGGAGGTTAAACTTGGGGAAACTAGTAGTACCCAATGTGTTTGTGAATGTAGAATTGCTTAAAATGTTCGCAGATAATTATAATCCACAAACCTATATGATTGAGCTAAAAGATGGGTCTAGGTTTATTCCTATTACTTAGGATTATATCTCAATGGTCTTTCAATTAGACACAAGCTTTGATATGGTATTCAGGATCAAGGACTATTGAATGAGTACCAAAATATGAGTAACACTTATAAAAGGTGGAGGTTGCCATTTCTTAAACCTCAAGATGGAAAAAACCAGTTCAGAGTGTTCTTAGGGGTGGAGGATCCCCCTTATTCTATTGATTTGTTTGAACCATATTTTAGATATATCTATTATTCTATTTGTCAAGTATTAGGTGTGGATGCCCCTACATTTATGCATATAGCACCAATAGGTTTGGTTGTAGATGTACAAAGCTTGGATGCCAGAACATCAGATTATACTGAATATCTCTCTAATGATCTTCATAATGATTTAAAGGCTATAAAGGATAACAACATAGGTTTTATATTTATGCATTATTCTTTGTTTATGCATCTTGTTTTATATGAAGGGCAAAACATGGGCTTATGGGATGAATCTCTTAAGGTTAGAGATCTAGATAGAAATGGAGATATTAAGCCAGTACAGAAGTTGACATCCATATGGGATAGTGTATGTGATAGATCACGCTACTTGTATTTTGAAGAGTATTTTATAAAACGTTTATATGCTCTATTTTGTCATCCATGCAATTACAATTTGTCACTCAATATACAAAGATTTCTCAGGCCAAAAGATATGGACAAGAATAAGAAAATCAATCACAATTGGGGTGACTGGTATGTATACAAGGACTGCACAAATATCATAGTTTTTGGGTATGTGTTGTGTGGTTACACAACACGCCCCATTTTGACTTGACAAAACAGGGACCCAACTTTTTGCTTGGCTTGGCTTGTGTTTTTCCTGCTTTTCAGTGGTTTGGTAAAAGTAAGTCATGCAGGTGATCTTGCATAAGGGAGCTGGGTAAGTCATCATGATGAGGTTAGTTAGTCAAAGTTAATATTTCATGTCAATAACCTCATGGTTGGAAAGAGTACAAAATTTCATGCAGGTTTGCCTTTTGGATCACCCTAATATTCCTTAGGGAATGAAAGTTATGACAAGTCAAAGTCCTAGTCAAACCTGATATTCCAAAGGGGGGTCATATTTCTTAACACTAGTCATCTTATGAAAGATCACCCCGATCCAATTTTATCACCCGATAATCATTTGGTCCAGAGTTCCTAATGTCAATTTTACGTGATAGTGGTATTTACTTGTCAAACATCATCATATATTTTGCAGGGGGGTCATATTTTGAATATCACCTGATGTTCCAAATATCACCCGATCTTTTGACAATCACCTGATATTTCAAATATCGCCCTGTTGCAAAATATCACCCTAGAATCAATATGCCGATGACATCATCCAATTCTGATGAACAAAGAAAATCAACATGACAGTGACATCATCATCCTTTTTACCTCGCGGAGGTATATTTCCAGCGATCACCCTTTTTTCCATAACATGACAATGACGTCATCCTGATCTTTCAAGAGGGGGGTCACTTTAGTTTTGAGGGGTCATATCTTAAACATGACCCGATATTCTAAGCATGACTCGATATTCTGAGCATGACTTGATATTTGAATATCACCTGATATTTGAATATCACCCGATATTTGAATATCACTCGATATTTGAATATCACCCGATATTCTCAACATCACCCGATCTTTTTGACATTAGTTTTCCCACTCAAAGGTGGAGGGTCATATTACACGGAGGGGGTCATATTCCCAATATCACCCAATATTTTGAATATCACTTGATCTTCTGAAGATCACCCCCTCATCTTGCCCCATGACTTTTAATGCACATAAATGCAGTAGGTGGATTCCAGCCAATTGTGAACACAATGCAAACACCTGGCAGCATCCGTAAATTCATGGTAGAAGATCAATGGTTTTAATCAATCTAAGCTGGATTTCCCCTAATTTACCCTAAGAATGAGATTAAAAGTGAATTTACAGGGTCATTTTACATTTACCTTGCAAAGAAACGAGATTTTACAGAGCGCAAAACATTCAAACCCTTGTATGACTTACTTGCAGATGCAAATAGCTTATAGTAGAATGGAGCACGTGATTATCACCGGTATCTGAGTCCCTTTTCCATAATCATCGACTTAATCTAGGAGAAAAATGTAATCAGGTAAGTAATTAGAAACCCTCCTATTGTCGTTTTCTATAATATCCAGGTAGTAAGTTCTTTTATGGTTTAGCTCTGTAATTATGCATATCATGATGAAATGAAGATTAATAAGTATAATATGCATGCATGTGGATATTGTTGTAAGACCAGTCAAGTTCATTGCACGAGTCTATGGCAGACGTCAGGAAGAACAAGTTTGATTCATAATTTCTTAAGCCTATGATTGTCTGACCTAAGGGAGTACAGTTCAAATATGGTGTCATTAGAGATACTCATTAGGGAAACATAAATTTGGTGGCATGGTCAACCAAGATGGGTGATGATAAAGAAAGTACCCTACTGGATGCCGTTTTTGTATCAGGAATGTGGTATGTGGCTGGATTTCCTTATTCCATCGAAACTCTAGAATTAGTAGTAGAGTGTGCCAGAAATTACAACCCTAAGACAAGACGAGTAGAAAAACATGGAAGGGTATATGCGGATCTATCAATAAAAGGGATTACATCTACTTTCAACCTTCCAGTTGGAAAAAAGGTAGTTAGTATGGATCTAAAGAAACTAGAGATTGAATATACAAATAACAAAAAGACTGTAAGAAAGAGGATGTACCAATGGAGAGCAAAGAACAGCCCTTACACTCCCTCTACTAAATTACCAGTGCACCTGTACAACTTTGATTTTGATGATGAGTATCAGTATATGATTGCCCTGCTCAACAAGATGACAGGCTAGCCTACTGCTAGAAGTTTCAAGGATTGGATGTATGGGGTTATCATGATGTGCATTTACATAGATAACAAGCCATTATGGGCTAAGATCATTAGTGATGCTCTAGATAATAGCTGATGAACCTAGGGGGCCTGGACTATTCATTTTATATGACTTCATATATTGTGTACTCATGTGCTTATAAAGGTACATTTGATACACTGACCACAGTTGGAAAGATTGGTGGCATTATTAATGATGCTAATATATGGGACCATTATCCTCAGTTGTAGAGAACACATTATCTCCATGACTACAAATTACTGAATGATGCATTTTCTATGCATCTGGTCAGAACAATGGAAGAGGATAGAACCAAAAGACTGAGGATGGAAGCTGAAGAAATTATATACAAGCATGGTGCCTAGTTCATCCAGTTTGCCACATTTTCCTACATCAGGATAGAAGGTTTCGAAGGACAACCCTTAATGTTACCCAGGTACCCTACTGATGGGGTAGTTCTAATGGAGTTTCTAAGACAGATATCAAATATAATAGATACATATAAAGCAAACAATAAAATACCTCTAGTATTGTTTCTAGTAACTATAGGGTCGTACATATGCCCTAATTCAGATGGCATAAAGAAAGCCATAGGTGGTCTGGACTTGATGAATTTACAGCCATTCCCATTGGCCAGATCATAGAAACCCCTATGGAAGAATGCAAAAGATCATGGGTCAGTCTATACATAAGAAGCACTTGGAGGATTTCTAGACTGACTATGAGGATGAAGCTGAAGTCAGAAGAAGAAAATATCAAAGGCTCACACTCAATTTGATTAAGACATTTGATTGCATTCTAGTGCCTGCACAATTGAAGAAAGATGATGGCAAGTTATTGTCAAATGAATATGAAGAGAAAAAGGTGTATAATGACACCATTTCAGCCCCTAATCTAACGCAACCTGAAGACATTTCATTAGATCAATTTACAGGTGGGGTGCTGCAATTGACCCAGTCATGGGTGGATAAACAAATAAATATACTAAAGAAGAAGGGGATGGCCATCATAGTAGATAACAAGAGGAAAAGGTAGGAAATTCCTGATGAGGAATATGATGACTTTCTTGGAGAGAAGAGAAAATCTAATGGAGAAAGGCTGCCACCCCAGAAATAAGGAAAAGGACCCCCCAGAGGGAAGAAGAAGACTGATAATGAACCTAATGGGGTAATAGTTGAGAGAATTGATATACCAGCTGAGGATGCATCTGCATTAGGATAGGCATCAACCTCATCTGCACCACCTCTAGAGGATAAACAAAAGACCAAAAGGATCCTGAGGCCGGCTATGGATACTGCAAAAATACAAGATCAAGGCCAAACTTCACAACATTATGTGGAGAAGGATATTCTTATTGAAGAGGGGCCTGTAGAAGATGACCCCATGATGGTCACTAGGAAGAGGAAGGCAGTATCCCTAGTAACATCAACCCCTAAAAAACAAAGAACACATATGAGGGGTGAAATAAGACATGACCCTGTAATATTAAGGGGAGCTGGTAGTGAAGTATTTAGAAAAGAATTGCAACATGATGTGTCACTTCCTACCATAATTCAGTTTAAGACTAAGAAGGCTAAAGAGAAAGCAAAAGAAGTCACTAAAGCAACTCAAGGTGGTCCTTTCTCATTGGAAGAGACTGTGGACCTATCAGATGATGAGGTGGTATAGAATGTGACTTCTTAGCAAATGGAGACCCTCTCTTCTAACACTTGCATGACTCCACAAGGAACCCCATCCTCAAAAGGGTGATATTAGAAGAGTTGAAGCAAGCGGAGCAAGAGAAAGAGAATAGCCTAGAAAGGGTAGCCCAACAGATAGGGCTTGATAAGTTAGTTGATCAGGTAACTAGCCCTATGGTGATAGACCTAACATATAGGGAGGATGCAAGTCTTGAACATCAAGCAAGTGCACTTGATAAGGCACAAAATATTAAGGAAGTCAAGTTGATAGAAGTGGAGAATTATTCTCTAGATATGCGCCAACAACAGCAAGATATATCTAATGAGTCCAAAATAGTTGAAGTTTAGCAAAAGGGTGGTGATAAAGAAACCTCAGGTCATGATGACCTAAAGACTCAGGAGGTAGATACAACAAGTGTGGAGAAAAATGTGATCCAAGATCAGGTAAATACACCTAAGTTAGATGTAATGATATCCATGGATATAAATATACCTCAGGATGAGGAAATTACCAAGGTGGATGAAACAAAAGAAGATGAAGTGCAGGATCAACTACAGGATCATCATGTGGATGCACTGCAAGATCCTCCACCACAAGAAGAGACTCCTCAAGAGGAGGAAATAGAACAAGATCACCCTCATGAAGAACATCATGAGGAAGAAATTAGGACATCACCCTCTCCACTGAGAACTAAGATAGATACAGGAGATCAGGGTGGACATGATCATGACAGACATGATGATGGTAGACATCAAGGATCTGGAAACCAAATACTTCAATGGCTTGAGAAAGAGATAGGTACGGAATCAGGTTTTGAGATTCAGGAATTTGATGTTTCAACATTGTTTTCAGAAACCATCATGAAGCCTAAGAGGAAGGCTAGATTAACCTCATCCATCAGAAGAGATCCTGCTACAGGTAGAAGGACCACCTAGGTAGCACTTCCCACAGTTGAAAAGGAGAAAGGCAAGATCGCCCTGGAAGAATTCTAGATCACCATAGTTGATTTAGGGTTTGCCAATGAGGACCAAGAAGGTCAGGAAGGAAAAGATATAATTGATTCTTTAACCCAAAGGGTGAAGAGAGAAAAGGAAAAGAATAGTAGCATAAGGAGCACATTGCCCAGCTACACTCATACATAAAAGGGTTAATTAAACCTGAGAAGACATCATCAGATCAGGCAGTCCCATTGACTACAATTTCTCAAGAGGAGGTTAATAAATTGGACCTCATGAAGCATGAGTTAGTGATCATGAGAAAATGGATATCATCAACACTAAACGGAGCTGAAGAAGTAGTGGGAGCCTCTTTGTAGATGTGGAATTCTTTGGGTATTTCCAAGAAAAAGGTGGATAAATTATAGAATGAGGCTGGAAGAAGATCATTCCAGTTGGAGAAAGCCTTGGGTGCTCTAAGAGAAATAAAGAGGATTAATCCTCAAATCCTAATAACTCATCAGGTACTAAATAATAACACTGCCATGCTGGTGGATATTTGGTATAAGGACATTAGGTTTGAATGTGATGTACTGAAGAAGTGCAGCAATAAATTAAGAGATATCAGTATGAAGCTGCACAACATGATGTCCTATGAGGCAGAAGTCCTAGAAGCCGTGGAGGGAAAAGTAGAGGGTAAAATTGAAAACCAAGACGCAGACTTTGCCATAAAATCTCTGCATAATAATTTCCAGCCGATGGTTGATGATCCTCTCACCCACCTAATGGAAGAAGCAATGAACGAGGTCATGAGAATCAAGGTCAGAGTGAAGAACTATAATGAAACATTCAGCAACAGGAAGGGCAAGTTAGAAGTCCTCAAAGATAAATATCAGGCCCATAAGCATGCCATTTCCAAAGCTAAAACTTAGGATGGCAGAGAAGTTGATAAGATAGTAGAAGCATATGAAAATAAAAGGACAACATTGTTGTGATGTTCACAACACACCCCATTTTACTTCTTTTAAAATGAGGACCCCTACTATGGTAGTTGCTTTTGCTTGTGTGTGTTTTGTTTTTGTTCGGTGGTAAAGGGAAAAAGGGAGTTAAAATCACAAACTTTGTTAAAAATAGAGAAAAATGCATTTTCAGTACCAAGGCATGATATGGTTGGCTTCCTCGTGAAAAATGAGCTAGGGTTGCTTTTTGAACCATCTTAAAATTTGCCATATTTTTCAAGTTATGATCATTTTGGTAAAATGTACATTCAGGTTTGCATATCGCTTCGCATATACAAAGTCATTTGTATATGCAAAGTCATTTTTTTTATGCTTAGTCACATGGGTAGTCGGGTTCATATACAAAGGTGGTTTGCATGATTGGGTCATTTGCATTAGTACATATAATGCCCTTTGTATATCGCTTTCATATACAAAGTCGACTGTATGTCTTTTACCCTTGTATGCACTAGGTAAAGGTTTTGATTTATACATACAAGGTGGACCTGAAATAGTTTAGTGTTGAAATGGATAAATGTTTGAATTCCATTGCATGTATCTAACGTTTGAATGTTTGGTAGGTTGAAGCATACATGACAAATATATAAAAGTTTTATGCATTGCGCGGAACCCAAAAAGTTATAAACCAGGGTTAAATTGTTGTATATCCATGAGCTTGAAACATACAAAGTATTATAAATCGCGCGGACCTGACGGACTTATCAAAATGAGTTAAGCCTTTGTATATTTTGTGCATGTATGTTTCAACATACAAAGTCAATATGCGATGAATTATACAAGCGCGGACCTGAAAGGTTTATTAAACAAACTTAAGTCCTTGTATGTATCCCGGTTTGTATATTGGCGAGATACAAGAGTGACATACATTGCGCAGACGCGAAAGAAAGTTAAGAAGAGTTAAATTGTTGTATGCATTGCAAGATGCATTGCTTTACATACAACCATCGGAATCGAAAGTATTATGGAATGAAGTTAAATGTAAATATATCCCACGCTTTGTATGTATACAAGCCGGATTCGAAGTGAAAGTCCAAAATAGAAAATTCATTGTATATTTTAATGCTTGTATGTATCCGACATACATTGCCTGATAAGTAGAGGAAAGTAGGGGACATCGGCTAGAGTTACACCGATGAAGAGCTGCATCGGCATAAGTAATGTGATTGGTAGGAAATTGTTAGGGAGCCCCAATAGGAGAAGGTCATGCCGATACAAAAGAAACACATACCGATAGAGAAGACATCAGCCAGAAAGTAAGATTGGCCAATCATTTTAGGCTCGCGCCGATGGTAGGAGGTCAGCCCGATGAAAGAAAGGACTTGGCCAATGAATAGTGGAATGTATGCTGGATAAAAAGGCCATATCGGCCAAACAAAGGCAATCGGTAGAGAAAATTTTGGCTGCGCCGATAGGCAAGTCTCACACCGATAGAAGGGAAATAGTGAAGGAGATTAGCGGGAGTCACAGTTAAAAGGTAGGCGATCGGACAGAGAAGACCTATTAGTGGGGGTTTTGTTAACCACGCTGATAGAAGGAGGTCATGCCAACAGTGCAAGGATACAAGCTAATAAGGCTATGTCGGCATAAGATGAATGATCGACTGAATATTTTGAGCCCAAGCCGATAGTGTTGCATCATGCTAATGGAAGAAGAAAAGGAGTGCCGATAATGAGGAGAAGACATCGGCCAAAGTGAAGCAATCGGTGGGAAATTTTTGGGCCTGCCTGATTTGGAAAGTTACACCGATGGAAGTACGCAGAATGTGATAGAAAAATAGAGTGCGATGAAGAAAGAGGGGGCACGCAGTTTTTTTTTACCGACTATAAACAGAGACTTAGGAGGGGCCAGTAATTGCTACAGCTTGCGTCCAACTACCATTTTGACCAAGTAATAAATTAAATGAGCAACTCAAAATTGTTTTTTTAATCCATTTTTTACTATTTCACAGGTTTGTAGGTGAAGAGGAATTGAAGCTTGATGGCGGTGACATCATGGAAAGGAAATCTGATCTCAAGAGCAGAAGAAGATAAGAATGAAGGTGAGGAAGTCAAGGGTCTTCATTGATGAAGACAAAAATGCAGCTGAAGACATCATTGCAACAGACAACAAAAGTCATTATTGAGCTGCTAAGATTTCCAAAGGGGCATATTTTGCCCAGATTTGATGTATGCTCAGAGATATTTTTGGGAGACTGGTTCTCCAACATTTATTGTTGTAACCAGAGGTTTGAACCATTGTTTAACTAGGGTTTTGAGCTATATTGAGGACATTCAAATCTATATATTGAGCCTCTATACACTATAATACTCTACACAGGGATTTTTTAGACATAGCTAGTAGTTGTAATTAGCATTTGGAATAGAAGGACCTTTTAGTTTAGGAATAGAAGAAGGAGCCCGCCTATGTCTGCAACAAGGAACGTGTGGAACATCTTGCCTTGTTGTTGTATCTGTAAAGCTTGTAAGTTTTCTGTAATCTGATCAATGAAGCTAAGAGTCATTCAGACATTGTAAATCTTATATGACTGTCTGTTTCTAATACAATTGAATCTAGAATTCTGCATCTATCTCCTGAGTGTTTTCTAGTTCTTCATTGTGTTTAAAACATTTTCTCTTAGAGCTTGCAATCTTGGGTGTATGTTTGTGAAAATGCTCAGAACTTACATTCAAGGTTTTAATCTGTGGATTTGATCAAAGTGTTGTATGATTTACAAAGTTCATAATAGAACAATTAGATCCTTTGGTAGAATTAATGATGTTTAGTTTAGATCTTTCTAACTTTTCCCAACCCATCTAAAAATACTTAGACTAAAACTTAGAAATTTAAAGGAAATTTGTCTCATATTTAAAAAAAGCATGCATAACGGAGTTAAAAGTAGAAATTTTCATAAATATTTAAGAGGAGAAAGCTGCAATAATTCAAGAAAATCATTTAAAGCTTCGCAACACAGTAACATTTTTATACAAAAGAATGAACAACATGCTGATATTTATGATCTTTTGCATAGTTTGAGTCCAGTAAACCATCAAGAAACCCTAAATCACGTAAGGCCCCTTGAACATTACAACTTCACATCGACCAAATGAATTTGCCCAATAGGTCAAGACCTGACCATATTAAACTTGGGATTAAGTGAATCTTAATTGATTCCTTCATATCTTTCAAGTCAGTTTTGGTTCATTTTATGTAAATTTTAAGTATTGTTATGACTGTCTCAAAACAATCATCAACAGTTTCCTGGTGCTAGAAGGAGGGCCCCATTTGAGTTAGGGTTTGTTTCAAGTAGGGCTGGCTAATAACAGCGATAGAGTGACTATATCTAAATCTAGTTTAGGAGATATATTTGTACAATTACCTGATATAAGGAGAAGTAAGTGTCCTCTGATTTGGAACCCTAAAATAACTCACCCAGGAGGCTCATATAACACACCCCCTAGATCACCTTATACTATCCATAACATTGTGAGTCCTGACATTTCTTCATTCAAATCTTTAAATCTTGGTTCAGGTACTCCTAGAGATCCTATCCCACTAGTAGACCCAAGTATTCCCATAGGTTCAGCTCAAGCACCTGCCATGGCTTATTTCAATGTCCACTCTCCCATAGCATTCAACGATTATAATGAGATGCCCAAAAATCCTGAGAAGATATGTCCTAAATACCAATTACATCAGGATCTAGAAGATCATATTAGAATATTCAAAGAGGCATGCTTTAGGGCTAGATTAGAGACAAGGATGTGGTGTGTAGATTGTTTCCCTACACCTTTAATGAACAGGCCTCTAACTGGTATGTAAACTTACCCAATGGCTATATTTTTTCTTGGTCACTCATGGAGGAAGCATTTCTGTCTAGATTTAGGGGACCCATTGATCCTTGCACCTTGTATCATAAATTGGCCACCATAAAAAGAGGTGAAGGAGAGTTGATTCATAATTTCAATGACAGATTTCAAAAGGCCTACTCTAGGTTGGTAGCCCCTTACACCATGGATGATGATATCTTGTTGGCTATGTACTATTCGGCCCTAGATCCTTTAATTGCCATGTTTGTCGAAAGAAAACCTAACATAGATTCAATATCTAAAGCCTATAAAGAGGCAGCTTCAGTAAACCAAGATATGAGGCATACAACCTATAGTCCATTTGTTAATGGAGGAAATCTTGGGATGCAAAATTAGGCACAACCTTGGAATGGAGTCCCTATGCATCACACTCCATCATTAAATCCAGTTCCTACATACACACCTATGTATAGTCCTACCCCAATCCAAGCTATAGCTCCTTACACGGGTAACACTACTAATAACAGTCATAATAGTGGCCAGCCTTTCTTCTGACCTCCTAGAGATACAACTGTGGCAAAGCATAAGAGGAAAGGGAAGAAATCAAAGAGATCACTACACATTTGAAAAGATTGACCACCGAAGTGACACAACTAAGAAATGAGAATCTTTATGGAAGAGGCAACCAAGGATTCAATCAAAATAAGAATTATAACCAAGGCCAAAATCAAAACTATAGTTCAAATCAGAATTAGCATTACAATCAGAACTATAATCAAAGCCATTCCCAAAATAACAGCCAAGGCCAATGTTCAAATTAGAGCCAAAACTATAATCAGCATCAAAGTCATAACCAAGGGAAACTAATGCAAGATAGAGGGCCAATGGTAGATAATAGGGCCTGGGGTAACAATAACAGAAATTAGAATCAGCCTAGGCCACCCAAAACATGGAACACTGGACCAAACAATGGTACTCAAGCTTCTCCTTTTGAGAACATAGATAATCATGATGCAAAACAAGCAGCTGGCATCCAAATGGCAGATTTCACAATACCAATGCCCATGCTGAGCTTGATTGTCCACAAATCCATTTAGCAGCCAACATTTTTAATATAGATGTGCAGCCTCCTACTTCTAAATTTCTCATTCCCAAGGGTAATGAGGTAGTACCCTCAGGGTATGATACAACTTTAGTTTTAGAAACCTTTACCTTTGCAACTACAGAGGAGAAAGAAGATGAATTGTTAGAGGATGAACCATACTTTTCTGAAAATCTTTATCCTGAATTAGCCTTTGTGTTAAATGCTTTTTAGTTTCCTTTTGAAACTTAAAATGAGGCATTAACTGAAATAGAAGAGGTGCAGGCTTTTCAACAGACAAATAAAAACCACACTTACAATTTAAGGAACAACACTAGGCCAAGAGGACCATTCACCACTTCTATTCCTCCTAACAACTTCAATACACCCCCAGATCAGAATGCTAGCAAAAATCCTACCATACTTAAAGCTAATCCTCATGCAAATAGTGGAACAATAGTACAAAAGGCCCAAACAAGTAAAACTAAAATAGTAGAGACAACAAGATTATTGAGTTACTTGTCAGAGGAAATAAAGAAAATTAAGGTCAGTATACCTCTGAATGAATTATTGAAAACTCCAGGAATCAGAAATGTTTTTATAAAATCTCTGGATGTATCCATAACAGATGAGGTTGATGCTGATATAGTTGTTCCTAATAGAGATTCACCTCCTAAAGAGAAAAGTAAGAAAGTTGAGCACCCTTCCAATACAAATGTAGTAATGTATGCTAATAAGAAGGATGCTCCTCCTTTCTTGTTAATGGTTAGATTGTGTGGAAAGAACATACACAATTGCATGGTGGACTCTGGTGCATTAGCCAACGTAATGCCCTTAGGGATATGTAAAACTCTGGGGCTGACTCCCACCAGATCTACCAAGGTTGTCACACAGTTAGATAAAACTGAGGTTAGTGTGATAGGAGAACTAATGAACACTCAAATGCAATTAGCTTCAGACCCTAGGGTAAGCCAATTCATAGACATTCAAATAGTAGATATACCCATAAATTATGGAATGTTGCTGAGTAGGGATTGGTCCAAGACATTGAACGGATATATGGCCACTGATTTTTCACATATGTGGCTACCTTGGAGAGGTTTCCCAAACCAGATTAGAATAGAGGCAGAACCCAGGATGAAGCACATGATAACAGAGTATAATCGAATGAATAAAATATTATATGCTACTGTTAAACCTAGTGTTTATAGGATTACTAACAATGGATTACAAATTGAAGAGATCATGATGTTAAACTATAGAGAAAAACATGTCAGCAAGGAGACAACATTATTCATTGAGTCTAATGGGAATTCTTTGAATGAAGAAAATAGTGCAATGGACAAATTTGGTCGTGCCATTAGACAAGAGATGGAAGAGTGCATTAAACAAAATCTGCCAGTCCAATGTAAACTGTATAAGGATAGATGTAGAGTTCACAATAGGCCACATTCTGAGGAGAGTTGTGAAATGTGCAAAGACATCATTGAATATGAATACAAAAAATGCACAATGAGGGTAGGGTTGCAAGAGGGAAATGTGAACCCTGATCAACCACAAAGATACTTTTAGAGCAAGGTTGATGCTCTAATTTCAGATTTAGAAGAGAGAATAAAGGACAAGGGTAGTTGTCTTTCTAATTTGCAAGCTGAAAATACACATATGCGAGTTGACCAAACAGAAATACCCATGAATAAATAGACCAGCACCTCACAAGTGATAGAAGAGACAAAGCATGCCAAGGTAAAAGGTTAGAAAAGTAAAGATGGCATGTGGACACTAAAATGTGATGGGTCCAAATCAAAACAGGGTGTGGGTGCAGGTATTGAACTCATAGATCCTCAGGGTAAATCATATATAGCAGCATATAGACTGCAGTTTTCCTATACTAACAATATTGCTGAATATGAAGCCTTAATTTTGGGACTTGTCATGGCCATCAAGAAAAAGGTAAAAATGATTAAGGTATTTTCAGACTCTGAACTAGTAGTCAGACAAATAAGGAAACTATATGCTTGCAATTACAAGAAAATGATTAGTTATAGACATAGAGTATGGGGTTTAATAGGTTCATTCGATGCTTTCAACATAGGGCATATCCCCAAAGAGCTAAACCACAGGACGAATGCACTAGCAGTTGCTGCTAGCACATTAGAACCCTTGACACTGTCAAGTCTGAAATGATTTGTTGTTGAATTAGTTAATGTTCCCAGTATCCTAGACAATGTTACACATTTTCAGGTATTTGGAGGGGATCAGCAAATTATTGATTTTCTAGCTTGTAATGAGGTATTTGAGGCTCAGATCATTGATGAACAAGAAAGGCCTGAGATAACATGGGATGAAGAGGATATGATCTACTTGAAGAGAAACTTCTTACCCAAAGGGGTAATTGAATTAGAACATATTTTTGACTTTGATGGAGTAATAAGACGGAAAGACTTACCCAAAATAGAAGGGGGTAAGTGTGATCTACACAATTTAGGAATAGAGCAAAATCCACAAAATGTGCCGATCGGAAAGGCTTGCTCTCAGAAAATGAGAAAAGAAATTTAGATGCTCTGAAAGATTACAAACACGTAATAGCATGGACATATGAAGACTTGAAAACATATGATACGTCCTTCATAACTCATGTGATACCTTTGAGACCAGAGGTTAAGCCATTTAGGCAGAAACAAAGGTCTGTGAACGCCATTCTAGAGCCTTTAATCTTTGAGGAAGTTAAAAAATTGCTGTCTGCTAGAATAATTTTCCTAGTTAGACATTCAGCCTGGATGGCTAACCTAGTACCAGTAAGGAAGAAAAACGGAGACATTAGGTTATGCGTAGACTTTAGAAATTTGAACAAAGCATCGAAAAAGGATAATTATCCTCTGCCTCCAATAGATGAAGTGTTGCAAGCAGTGAATGGGGAAAAGATGATATCTTTTTTAAATGGTTTCTCAGGCTATAGCCAGGTTTTAATCGATAGAGATGATAGGTTAAAAACCACCTTCACTTGTAAATGGGGAAATTATGCATATAGAAGAATGCCTTTTGGTTTGATCAATGCAGGTGCTACTTTTCAGAGAGCCATGGACATTTCATTCCATGGATTATCAAGTAAGTGCATTATCGTGTATATGGATGATCTAACTGTGTATTCCAAGGATGCATCCACTCACGCCGAAGATCTCAGGAAAATACTTAAGCGATGTGAGAGGTACAAAATTTCCCTTAACCCTAAGAAGTGTTCATTTGGGGTAACTGAAGGTAAATTACTAGGGCATGTCATTTCTGAAGATGGAATATCGATTGACCCAAATAGAATAGAATTAATAAAAAATTTGCAAATACCAAACAGTAGGAAAGAGTTGAAATCATTTTTTGGTAAAATTAACTTTGTTTGGAAGTTTATCATAGGTTTTGTAGAAATCGTACAGCCGTTAAATGCCATGTTGAAAAAAGATGCACAGATGGAGTGGACGCCAGTGGCTAGGGCTGCATTTGAAGATATCAAATGGGCCATTTCTGACGCCCTGTATTGGCAAGTCTAGACTACACAAAGCCATTTTATGTCTACTCCTTTGCATCCTCCCATTTAGTCGCGGCTGCCTTGACACATAAGGGTGAAGATAATGAAGAAAAACCCATTGCATTTATGAGCGCGCCTCTGAAGGATGCATAGCTAAAGTATCTGGACACCAAAAGACAAGAATTCACACTAGTGAGCGCCGTGAAGAAGTTTAGGCATTATATTCTGCGTAGCCAGATCAAGGCCATAGTGCTGGATGCAGCAGTAAAGATGCTGCTGATGCAAAATGAACCTAGGGAAAAGAGGGCCAAATGGATCACCATGTTGCAAGAGTTTGACATAGAAATCATTCCCATGAATCTAGTCAGAGGGTAAGCATTGGTACAAACAATAGCAAACACAGACCCAGATTTGATAAAATAGTAGTATGTACTAAATTCCCAGGATGGATTAGACTGGTATGGTGATTTAAATGCTTTTCTAATAGTTGGAAAGTACCCAAATAAGATGAAAGCTTCTCAGAGGAGAGCTTTGAAGATTAAAGCACAGAAATATATGGTACAAAGAGGTTTTCTATTTAGGAAGAACCATGATGGAATTTATTTGAGATGTCTAAATAGAGCTGAAGTGAATAAGGTGTTAACAGAACTGCATGACAAGTACGGAACGGGTCATGGTTCCCATCTAGCTACAACACAAAATATTGAGGTCGAGCCATTACTAGCCCACCATGTTCAAAGATACAGAGAGTCACATCAAGAGCTACCACACCTATCAGACTGTAGTAGATAAGGGAAGAAATCGGGCCAATCCACTACAACCTGTGATTGAATCAAGACCATTTGCACAATGGGGCCTAGATTTCATTGGAGTCATCAATCCTTTATCTTCTGCAGGACACAAGTTCATACTGACGGTGACGGACTACTATACAAGGTGGACTGAGGCTACATGCTGCAAGTTCTCCACAATTGACGTAGTTATCAAGTTCCTTGAAGAAAACATCATAACCAGGTTTGGAACTCCCTATTCATTGGTATGTGACAACGGCCCTGCTTTCTCTTCTTTAAAGTTTTCTAAATGGCCGTTTGAATATGGGATTGTTTTAAAGTTTTCTTCAAATTATTACCCTCAAGGTAATGGATTAGTTGAGTCTATGAACAAAATTTTATTAGACATAATCAAGACACTGATTGCAAAGAGTCCTAGAGAGTGGAATACCTTGTTAAAATATGCACTATGGGTAGATAGGACCAAGTTTAAAACAACTTTAGGCAGTGCACCTTATCATTTAGTTTATGGGACTGATCCCATACTTCCAATAAATCTAAGAATACCAATCTGGAAGATTGCCAATGAGTATTTAGGCTTTCATAATCATAGGGAAGCCAGGATAGTACAAATGCTACAACTAGACGAGAAAAGAGATCAAGCCATCGAGAAATTTGCCAAACACCAAGTAGTAGTTAAGAGGTGGTTTGATAAGAGGGCAAGAGTCAAAATATTTAGGATATCAGACTTAGTGTTGTGCTGGGATAAAGCACATGAAAAGAAGGGGAGTCATGGAAAATTTGACAAACTATGGTTAGGTCCATTGCAAGTCTCAAAAATAATAGGAGACAACACATATAGACTTAGGACCTTGACTAGGGAGGATGTACCATTACCAGTTAATGGCCAACATTTGAAACATTACTTCCAGGCTTGAGGTAAGAGGTAGTCTTTTTTGTGTAATATAGTGTAAGTAGTGTATAGTTTTCTTTTTTTGTTTGCTATTGTAGGTTAGTTGTTTGTACAATTTTGTTTTCTTTTGCTTTGTTTTCTATTTTTTTTTCTTTCTTTCTTTTGTTTGTATAGTCTGTTATTTGGTTTGTTGTTTTATCCTCAGCAGGGATCTTTGTTTTTCTTTAGAGTGTTAAGGAGAAAGCTAACAACCATTGATAATAGTGTAAAATTTAGAATATTCAGGTTAATCATTTGCAATTCATGCATAACTTGTTGTGACTCTCATGAATGTAAAGAGTTGTTTAGATTTTGAAATTTAGTATTCATTAATAGTGATTGAGAATTCAAGGAAGGTTTCTCACAATGACACACCTAAAATCCTTGGGTTTGTTGAACTTACCAATGTAGATATTAGGTGAAAAATCTGAGGTCACCCTTGCTACCATCACAATTCTCAGCTTAATTTTAGTAAGTGCTCATTCCTTGCATCATAAAGTTACAAATTGCTATATCTTGTTAAATTTCTATCAAATATCAAAATCAATAAAATATAAAATATAAAAATAAAGTGTATTATACTGAAAATTTGGATTAAGCCATCTAAGTAACTCTACCGGGGCTATGGATGCTCGTTGGCAATGGGGCTCTACTTAGGAGAATTGTAACGATAACCTTGCGGGGCTATAGATGCTCGCTGGTAGCAAGGCTCTATCCAGTCGGCTATGAGGAAATATCCCCACCTACAAAGGCTAATATCAGTCACTGGTTTGTTTAACCAATCTTCAAGATGAGGATAATTAATCACATGCACACACTTAAACTAAAAATGAAAATTCATACACCCTTATTGAATACCTTAGGTCTCAAGTTGAATAATAATTTGCAGGAAAGATGGTTGGAAGTTATGGATTTATTTCATTTAGTCCTCTTGAATGCTTTGAATTTGATTATTTTGTTTGGTTGCTAGTTGTTGTGATGTTCACAACATGCCCCATTTTACTTCTTTTAAAATGAGGACCCCTGCTGTGGTTGTTGCTTTTGCTTGTGTGTGTTTTGTTTTTGTTTGGTGGTAAAGGAAAAAAGGGGGTTAAAATTGTAAACTTTGTTAAAAATAGAGGAAAAATGCATTTTTAGTACCAAGGCATGATATGGTTGGATTCCTCGTGAAAAATGAGCTAGGGTTGCTTTTTGAACCATCTTAAAATTTGCCATATTTTGCAAGTTATGATCATTTTCGTAAAATGTACATTCAGGTTTGCATATCGCTTCACATATACAAAGTCATTTGTATATGCAAAGTCATTTTTTTTTATGCTTAGTCACATGGGCAGTCGGGTTCATATACAAAGGTGGTTTGCATGATTGGGTCACTTGCATTAGTACATACAATTCCCTTTGTATATCGCTTTCATATACAAAGTCGATTGTATGTCTTTTAGCCTTGTATGCACTGGGTAAAGGTTTTGATTTATACATACAAGGTGGACCCAAAATAGTTTAGTGTTGAAATGGATAAATGTTTGAATTCCATTGCATGTATCTAATGTTTGAATGTTTGGCAGGTCAAAGGATACATGACAAATATACAAAGGTTTTATGCATTGCACGGAACCCAAAAAGTTATAAACCAGGGTTAAATTGTTGTATATCTGTGATCTTGAAACATACAAAGCATTATACATCGCGTGGACCCAACAGACTTATCAAAAGGAGTTAAGCCTTTGTATATTTTGTGCATGTATGTTTCAACATACAAAGTCAATATGTGATGACTTATACAAGCGCGGACCTGAAAGGTTTATTAAACAAACTTAAGTCCTTGTATGTATCCCGGTTTGTATAGTGGCGAGATACAACAGTGACATACATTGCGCAGACGCGAAAGAAAGTCAAGAAGAGTTAAATCGTTGTATCCATTGCAAGATGCATTGCTTAACATACAACCATCGGAATCAAAAGTATTATGGAATGAAGTTAAATGTAAGTATATCCCGCGCTTTGTATGTATACAAGCTGGATTTGAAGTGAAAGTCCAAAATAGAAAATTCATTGTATATTTTAATGCTTATATGTATCCGACATACATTGCCCAATAAGTAGAGGAAAGTAGGGGGCATCAGCTAGAGTTACACTGATGAAGAGTTGCATCAGCATAAGTAATGTGATCGGTGGGAAATTGTTAGGGAGCCTCGACAGGAGGTCATGCCGATACAAAAGAAATGCATACCGATAGAGAAGACATCAGCCAGAAAGTAAGATCGACCAATCATTTTAGGCTTGCACCAATGGTAGGAGGTTAGCCCAATGAAAGAAAGGACTTAGCCAATGAATAGTGGAATGTATGCCGGATAAAAAGGCCATATTGGCCAAACAAAGGCAATCGGCAGAGAAAATTTTGGCCATGCCAATAGGCAAGTCTCACACTAATAGAAGGGAAATAGTGAAGGGGATCGGCAGGAGTCACAGCGAAAAGGTAGGTGATCAAACAGAGAAGACCTATCGGCGGGGGTTTTGTTAACCGCGCCAATAGAAGGAGGTCACGCCAACAGTGCAAGGATACAAGCCAATAAGGCTATGTTGGCATAAGATGAACGATCGGCCGAATATTTTGAGCCCGCGTCGATAGTGTTGCATCACGCTAATGGAAGAAGAAAAGGAGTGCCGATAATGAGGAGAAGACATTGGCAAGAGTGAAGCGATCGGTGGGAAAATTTTGGGCCTGCCCAATTTGGAAAGTTACACCGATGGAAGTACACAGAATGCGATAGAAAAATAGAGTGCGATGAAGAAAGGGGGCATGCAGTTTTTTTTTGACTGACTATAAACAGAGACTTAGGAGGGGCCAGTAATTGCTGCAGCTTGTGTCCAGCCACCATTTTGACTAGGTAATAAATTAAATGAGCAACTTGATATGTTTTTTTAATCCATTTTTTACTATTTCATAGGTTTGTAGGTGAAGAGGAACTGAAGCTTGATGGCGGTGACGTCATGGAAAGGAAATCCGATCTCAGGAGTAGAAGAAGATAAGAATGAAGGGCGAGGAAGTTAAGGGTCTTTATTGATGAAGACAAAATGCAGTTGAAGACATCATTGCAGCAGACAACAAAAGTTATTATTGAGCTTCTAGGGTTTCCAGAGGGGCATATTTCACCCAGATTTAATGTATGCTTAGAGATATTTTTGGGAGACTGGTTCTCCAACATTTATTGTTGTAACCAGAGGTTTGAACCATTGTTTAACTAGGGTTTTGAGCCATATTGAGGATAGTCAAATCTATATATTGAGCCTCTGTACACTGTAATACTCTACACAGGGATTTTTTAGACATAGCTAGTAGTGGTAATTAGCATTTGGAATAGAGGGACCTTTTAGTTTAGGAATAGAAGAAGGAGGTTGCATGTGTCTGCAACAAGGAATGTGTGGAACATCCTACCTCCTTGCTATATCTGTAAAGCTTGTAAGTTTTCTATAATCTGATCAATGAAGCTAAGAGTCATTCAGACATTGTAAATCTTATATGACTGTCTGTTTCTAATACAATTGAATCTGGAATTCTGCATCTATCTTCTGAGTGTTTTTTGGCTCTTCATTGTGTTTGAAACATTTTCTCTTAGAGCTTGCAATCTTGGGTGTATGTTTGTGAAAATGCTCAGAACTTACATTCAAGGTTTTAATCTGTGGATTTGATCAAATTGCTGTATGATTTACGAAGTACATAACAGAACAATTAGATCCTTTGTTAGAATGAATGATGTTTAGTTTAGATCTTTCTAACTTTTCCCAACCCATCTAAAAATACTTAGCTTAAAACGCAGAAATTTAAAGGAAATTTGTCTCATATTTAAAAAAAGCATGCATAATAGAGTTAAAAGTAGACAATTTTCATAAATATTTAAGAGGAGAAAGCTGCAATAATTCAAGAAAATCATTTAAAGCTTCGCAACACAGTAACATTTTTATGCAAAAGAATGAACAACATGCTGATATTTATGATCTTTTGAATAGTTTGAGTCCAGTAAACTATCAAGAAACCCTAAATCACGTAAGGCCCCTTGAACATTACAGCTTCACATCGACCAACTGAATTTGCCCAACAGGTCAAGACCTGACCATATTAAACTTGGGATTAAGCGAATCTTAACCGATTCCTTCATATCTTTCAAGTCAGTTTTGGTTCATTTTATGTGAATTTTAACTATTGTTATGACTATCTCAAAACAATCATCAACAAGCATTAAAGGTCCATATATAGGAGGATATTCATCAGGGTGATGAAGACACCGAAAGTGATGATCATGATGATCATGATGAAGAAGAAGAGCTTGAGGAGTAGATGAAGATGCGCTACAAAAGAAACATCTGCATTAGGTACTTAGAGGAAAATAAGTTACCTAGATGGTTGCCAGCTGGCAACCTGTGCCACGAGATACTGTTGACCAAGTCAAAAGGGAATATCCACCATGGATCTTAATTGATAAATCTTGATCATAGATCATTTGTAACCGCTCCCTCACCTTATTCTATAAAAGGTGTAGGGATGCCTTGTTTTAAACATTTGAAGCTTAATTGAAATTTGTTTGCTGAAATATCAAGGCCTATTTCAAAGTTATTGTAAGCATACATATTTTTGCATACTTAATGAAAGAGAAGACCAGTTTGATTACAAATCGTCATAAATTATGAGTAATCTATGTCTGAATTCTTGATATATGCTTTGATTTGCTGCATTCCTTGGAGTGCTCATCAGTCTGCATATATTGTCTTCATTCCTCATCCTTTGAAGTTTGCATCATCTATATCTAGCTATGGAACATCCTGGTGAAAATACAGTTTGATTTCTTCTTTCTCATGACTGTATCAAGTGTGTATGTGACTCAATAGCTAAAGATTCATCATAGTTTGAAGTATTCTTTTCAATTTCTTTTAATTTTAGAACAATTCACCATCACAATTGCAAATAATAGATAATCAGAAGCAAATATACATGAAATGTGTAGACATCTCATAGATACTTGAAGATTTATAGCATATTTGAAGTTAAAGCATGTACAATTGACAAATATCATGCAAAGATTTGAATATAGACACACTATTTGTGAAAATATCCTGTGTAGGATAACCTTTCTATGTAGCATCTTTACAGAAACAGAATCTTACTAATAAGCAAACGTAAGGCCCCTGAATGGAAAATAGCAACACATATCAACCACTGAGTAAAGTCAGTTGATGAAGAACTAATCCATGGAGACTTGGGATCATGAATTCTTTGAATTCATCATATCTTTCAAGATGAGTAAAGGTTGATGTGTAACTTTTATTCTATGTTTGTTTATGACTAACATCATGATCAACAGTATGAAGGAGCACCATTTTTGCTCCCAAAACCTGCCCTGATAGAATTGCATATCTAGAGATTGTTAGGTAGTTGGCTTGCTCTGATTACATACATTTAAAGAAACACAATAAACAATCTTTTATGCTAGGTAACCTGTGTTTTGGGGATTTTACTTCTTTTCCTAAGAAAGGATATGAAGAAATTGAAAAGAGATTAGATTATTTTGGGATGCCTAAAGGAAATACTAGCAAAAAATTTGACCCTGAGCATTTTATAAATCATGTCAGCACAAGTCAAAAGTTAAAGAAGTATCAGCATGTACTATTCATAGATGATGACTTGATTAGAAATGTTGATGAAGCTTTTGCAATTGAGAAGAGACAATTGTATCATAAAGTGGTGTTAGCTGAGGCTTGGAGGGTAGCCCAAAACCCCAATTATAAAGGAGCTTTTCTAGAAATTAATGATCCTATAGATAGATTGAACATGTTAGTTTAAAGGGCACCAGAGTTGATTGTGGGTGTCCCACTTGAGGTCTTTGAAAGGAAAGGCAAAAATATCAGGGAAACACAAGCTAGATATGAGGCTCCTCTAAGTCATCTTTCTCCTCAGCCTATGCCTGATATTAGTTTTTTCTGTGGATACTAGCATTGCATAAGATGAAGAACTAGAAGGTGAGGATGAAAATGTATAAGGTTTTGAACCTGTGATTGATAAATATGAGCCTCCTGTGGACAAAGAAGCAGTCAATATGGAATCCCCCAATGAACTATCAGAGGATATCAGACATTTAGCTAGCAAGAAATTTGTCTTAGATAAAGATTTTATAAAAACCCCTGAGTTCAAAGCATTTCTATATGAATTCAAAGACAAAAAGGCTAGGGAAAAAATGAAAGATATTGCCCCTAAGATACAAGTTGAAGTGTTACATGAACATCAAAAAGAAATTGATAAAGCAATGGATGACATGACCCCAAAGAAAGGAAGAGAGCTGCTAGAAAAGGCACGGGTGATGTTAGTCTCAAGTTGGGATATGACATCTACCATTGTTTTTGATACCTTCAAAATAAATCAACACAAGAAGATGTAGTTAATCATTGAAGCTGTGGATAAGACCAAGATAGGTTCTAAGTACGATCCTGATAAAGCAACTTTGTTGATATGGGTACTCTACCCTCCATATCAAAGGTCTCAAATCATTGATGACCCAAACAAAGAATTTGGTCATCTCATAATACAGAGAGTTGAGGATACTGACCCACTTGATATTGCTAACCTAAATGTCAATGTTGCCAAATTTACAAAAGCTCAAATAGAGAAACTGGTCAGGGGTAACAATGCATATATAACATAAAACACAAAATTGAGGCAAGAAATTGCTATGTATAATGATAAATTGTAATCATCAAGTAATTGTCTACCTTATCAAGAACCAGATAAGAGAATGATGGAAGCCATAGCTGAAGCAAATTACTAGAAATTAAAGGATGAGAAATTTCAAAAGAAGAGTGATAACTTGGAGAGTGACATAAAAGTTGTCAAATATCAAATGGCTTCTGAACTGATAAAGAGAAGATTTGAAAAGATAATGAAACACAATGATTAGGTTTGGGACTTACATAAAAGAACCCATAATTCTTATCAAGAACATAAAAGATTGCATCTTAGAATGCTTGAGAAGAAAGAAGAACTAAAAGCCAAACCAAACATTGATGAGCAAGCACTTAAGGAATGTAATAGACTAATCATTGTGTGTATGAGGAAAAAATGGATTAAATCTAAACTAAATAAAACCAAAGAACCCAATAACATAAAGGAAACCAATCTAAGTAAAAGCCATAACAAATACTCAAAATCAAGACTTTTACCGAAATCTGTGTTGTTTCCTTTGGATTGAATGAGGATTGCTCAATGAAGTTGCAAAGCCATGGCTGCAACAAGCAAGTATGTGCTCAAGAGATCAATGTCAAAAGATCGTTATAGTGCTCAATCGACGTGTTTTGTATGCTTGAAGCTCTGTTAAGTATGCCTGAGAATAAGATCGAAGAGAGAGAGGTAATGAAGGAGATGAGGGGGGTTTATATAGGTTTCAAGGAAGATCGATCAACGGTCTAGATAATTCAGAAGAATCAACAGAGGAGATAAGTTGAAGAATGTGTAACAAATGAGAAGAAGACATGTGTCTTGCTTGCTTTTGCATGAGAGGAGTTATCAAGAATAGAAGAATGAGTTAACTGAAGAGATAAATCAATTAAAAGAATAAAGCAATCAGTTAAGTGATTTAAAACAAGAAGAAGAGATTTGCATGAGAAAAGAAAATATTTTGCTTTATTAAATATAGAAATATTTAATTGATGAGCAAAAAAGCTTGAGTTATATTAGAGATAACTCAAATTAGAAGAAAAAGCAATTTAAATAAATAATTGATTTATTTAAATTTAGAGAAGATATTTATGGAAGAAGTAATTAAATAATTGGAATTATTTAATTTAGAAGATTCGAAAGCAAATTAAATAAATAAATTTATTTAATTGTTGTGCATGATTTTGGAAGAATAAATTTGATTTAATTAAATAATTAAGAATTATTTAATTTTAGATAAGAGGGAATTTGTTGAATTAATTAAATAATTGGGTTTATTTAATCAATGTGGATTTGATTTTTGGAAAGAGGATAATGATCTAATTAAATAATTAACATTATTTAATTGTGGAAGAATATAGAGGAATTTAATTTAATTAATTAAATAAAGAGGATTTATTTAATTAATGTCAAATTTAGGAGATTTAGAAGAATTTGATGATAATTAATTAAATAATTAGATTATTTAATTAACGTTGTAATGCAGGTGATTAGACAGATAACGGAATGCAAGTGATGCAACGACTTGGCCATTTTAGGGTGTCTACATTTTGCCCCTCTTTGATGCAATGCAGCATGTAGCATTGCATCAAAGAAAATGATTGTTGAAGATGAAATACAATTGTTTGATGCCCCAGTGTAGGTAGTTGCCCCAATGTATGCCCCCTCGAGCAGGAAGACAGGGAAGCGACAGAGGAAAGGGGTTGATGCTCGACCAGAAGAGGACGCGACGGAAAAGCAGAAGAAGGGATGGGAAAGAAAAACTAAGGGGGGGAACACTATAAATAGGTCCCATGGGGACCACAATCCTCATTTGCACCCTTGGATAATCTAAATTTAGAGAGAAGAGAAATTCCAACCTAGGTGGAGTGAGTTGAGCAGCCAGCGAGGAGAGATGCCGATTCCAGCGCACAGTCATCAGGCGGAGTTGGTGCGGACCTACAGGAGGCCAGCAGGAGCTCCGGCAGCGGTAAGTGATTGAAAACCTCCTTTTCAGTTGTTGTTTAGGGTCGTTTAGGGCTAGGTTTAGGCAGGGTCAGTCATGTCAAGCAAAAGTGCTTTAGGAAGCCGCAGCGCATTTGGTATAGGATGGCAGTGCTTTTGGCGCGCCGTAGCGCGGCTGGTAGTTGCCTGCAGCGCACTTGGTAAAACCGCGTCGCTTTTGGTGTTAGGTGTTCGCACCGCAGCGCACTTGGGAAATCCCGCAGCGTGCTTGGCTAGGCAGTGCAGCGCACTTGGCCAAGCAGGTTAGTGCAAGTGGCGAGAAGGGAAAAAAATGCGTCACGTCTGGTATGACAGAGTGGCGCGGGTGGTAGGACAAAATGGTGCAGGTGGAAAAACAAGGCGCATTTGGTTCAAAAATCACAGCGCGGCTGGTTGAACAATATGGCGCGGGTGGTTGGGAGGGACAGCGCATTTGTATAAAACAAAGCGCTTTTGGTTTGAATAGAAGAAAAGGTAGGGTGCAAGTAGAAGAGTGAGGTTGCCAAAGAGGACAGGGTAAGTTGGGGGTTTTAGGGACTGATGGTAGATATGTTTTGAGGGATTTGGAAAAGAAACTGACAAGTGATTTGTTATGGATGCAGAGGATACTGCCACTGTTGATGTCACGAGAGCGACATCACGCGATAGCGCACGAGGTGGTTCAGCTTACATGGGAGGAGGACGCATTCCTGGAGCATGCGAGACTGTGGCACGTGGCACACTTGACACACATTAGGGCGAATCTTGCCCTAGTGACAGCAGTCGTGGAGAGGTATCACAGCGAGACCTCATCATTCCACTTTTCGATAGGGGAGGCTACAGTGACACTAGAGGATGTGTACCGCATCCTAAGGATCCAGATAGACGGAGAGATAGTTGACTTTGACCCGGCACGGGGGGAGGCAGGCTTGGAGGAGGTCTTCTGCACAGACGACCTATGGATCGAGGATGGGGAGATTAGATGGGCAGATGTCCCGAGACTCTGTGACAGGATCAGATGGATCATGGCATCGTTGATTGGTGGCTTCCTGTGCCTGGACAGGAGATCGAGAGGACTATCAGTTGGCTGGGGGACAGTGCTATCAGAGATGTTCACCCATGGCAGACAGTATGTGTGGGGACCCTGTGTGCTAGGCCAGCTATACCATGATATGCACCATTATGTGTACAGGAGAGGCAGGAGCCTCTCAGCAGGCATGACTTTGTTACAGGTATGGGCATGGGAGCACATTCCAGTCATCTGACCCATGGCGCAGCGCCACCGAGACAGGGGGAGCCATATGCATTTTTCTATGACGGGGTGATGACACACCGGAGGATGGGGTCTGTGAGCTACTGGCGGCAATAGATAGATGAGATGGACATCTTTATATGGAGGCCCTGGTTACTATGCGAGGAGTGGGCTGATGAGCATGAGCAGCTCATGTACTATAGACAGGCTCGCTATCTGTTCGGTAGACGAATAGATGTGATAGAGAGATACCTACCCGAGTGAGTTCTCAGGCAGTTCAGATTACCGCAGGGGTTACCAGTGGGGGAGGCCACTCATGCCAGGGCACGGAGGGAGGTAGGAGACTGGGATGCCGAGATCCCATTGGCTACAGCATTGACAGAGGTGCAGGGACTTATCCCCGTGAGATGGGATTGGGATTCTGGGCTAGCAGACCCAGGGACACTGCCAGAGTACGATCAGTACTGGCAGACACACATGCCTATGAGATTGACTACACCGGGTGTAGTAGGGGCAGTGGGAGAGGTGCTAGTGCTTGGAGGAGAGGCTAGGATGAGGCGGCAGGCCAGGGCAGCTAGGCAGCAGGCAGCGGGCCAGCAGGCAGGTGGAGAGGGCAGCAGCTAGCAGGCCAATGTGGAGATGGCAGAGGCAGTGGGCCCGGTCGTAGAGACTGACTTACAGAGAGCAGAGCGACTGCTATAGGAGGAGATAGCTTGGAGGACTTGCTTAGAGCTCCGGATGGCACGACTCAGGAGAGACAGGGATGCAGCACGGGCCGATGTGAGGCAGGTAGAGGCCACAGCCCAGGCACAGACACAGGCAGCCACAACAGCACAGACAGCCCTAGCACAGGTGCAGGCGCAGCTACAGGCACAGGTGCAGGCATACAAACAGCTGCAGGCCCAGATACAAGCACAGGCACAGGCACAGGTACAGGTGCAGCCGCTAGCCGCACCAGCAGCAGATGCAGATGAGCTAGCATAGGTTAGGAGAGAGAGAGATGCAGAGGTGCAGCTACATTTGACAGCAGAGGCCACACTATTCAGAGTGAGGCGGGAGAGAGAGGAGGCATGCCGTGTGCTGGGTGCAGACCAGAGGACCTTGTATAGCGAGCTCATCTGAGTGCAGGGCGAGCTAGTATCAGCTGGCAGAGAGGCGGAGTACTACAGGGGCTTATATGTGGGTGCAGTGCCGGCAGCTCAGTAGGCACCGAGCTATAGAGACAGGAGCAGGTCGGGGGCATCAGGATCCCGGAGGACAAGGCAGTCAGCATCCTCAGTTAGAGGGCCACTTTTGCCGCCCGGGGGAGGAGGACCATCAGGGGGACCTCCACCGAGCACAGGGGGAGGCCAGGGGCCACAGCAGGAGGGCAGCTCCACCCACTAGGGCACATTCATTTGTATTGTATCACATTGTATCATTTTGGACAGATGCCTGCGTGCATTCTGATGTATATTTTGAGGGCTCTTGATAGCCTTGATGTACTATATTGGTGTATATTTGGATGTATACCCATTTTTGTATTATTGATGTAGACATAGAGATTTTGTATTATGATGGCCATTACATGATATATATATATGATGATCTGTTCGACTCACTGCTATTCATGCTTTTGTGTATGCATTCCTTGATGTCATGGATGTGATGATATGTATGTATGATTATGGATTCATGTGATGACATATGTGGCTTATATGATGCTTATAGATGTATGATGATAGAGAGATATGATGATATAGATGTGATGACTAGTGATATCTGACATGTGGGTTTTGCAAATATGCACCAGAGAGGAGAACAGGAGGAGATGGAGACTGTTGATCGATTACTGCAATGAAAGCGATATAAAGGATGTGGAAATGGATGAATGAGCTTGTTGCAATGGCTTCACATTTGTATATAAAGAGCAATCCTTAGTTTGATGTAGCACGTGGATAGTTCGCCACTGAGGTATAAAAGACCAAGGTACAGTAATATCCGAGTGCGTGGACGTTGACTCTGCAAGCAAACGGTTTGAACCTAGATCCTCTAGACAATATAACCTTGTTGGAACATGCGAATAAGCCATAGTCTTGAACATAAAATAAACTTCAATACATGTAAATACAAGAAGAATTATTATTATGTAAGATGCTAGGTCCTAACACACACAAGATAAATAGAATGCCAAGAAAGATACTAAAGATCATTCCTCAAACACGGCACACAAAAAACAATGACTATGCCCCCAATCCGTACTGCATCGCAACATACCGAGATTATGGATAAATCAAGGTAGCTTTGAATAGGTATTGGAATAGGGAACAAAAGATAAACCATGACACAAATTGACTGACTTGCAAAGTAAACATACAGCCAACATTTTCTCTTGCCAAAGAGGTTGCTCAGGATAGATTGGATAGGAAAGATAACAGCCTTATCGTAGGAACTTTGTGTCCATTAAAGGGGGCTATCTACCTAAAAAGACAATATCTCACTTGTAGGAAATGCCACATGTTGCAGGAGACGCGTGTGTTGGTCTCGATAATGGAACACTTCGAAGCGGACAAGCTTGTTGATCTAGGGCTTGGTTAAGCGGTAACTAGCTGATGTTGGCAATTGGTATGCAGGACAGTAGATGACTCTGGAAGTAGGCCTCTTTACTTTAAGTTTGTTAAGGACTTTTGCTTTGAAAGGATGTGCTAGCTTGCTGCTTGAGTTAGTCAAGTCGAGGCGAATGGATTTTGACAAACGAAAGACTAGAAGGATGGAATGCTAATGGATTGGGACGGGTGGAGAATGATGGATCGTGTGTGCCTGAGTACTGGATACATCCTTCGTATTCCAGACTGCCTACATACCCTATATCCATGGGATCAAGGCACACTACGATGAAAGATGAGAAATGATGAATATGTAGTTCTGGATAGAGTGATGAGATGGGTCAAGCTAAAGAGGAGGGGATCTTATGTACCTGAGTACTGGATACTTCCTTCGTATTCCAGACTGCCTACATACCCATATCCATGGGATCAAGGTACCTTAAGATTGAAAAGATGATATGTAGTTCTGGTGGTGTGATGATGTAGAAGGAGTGTGGAGAAGATAACAGCCTTATCGTAGGAACTCTGTGTCTGTTAAAGGGTGTTACCTGTGGAAATTAGAAAAGATCGAAGTACATGCTACGAACCACGAACAAGGAACCAATCCTAGACCTAAGTTAAGGAAAGAGTTGCCCCCATTCTGGTAGAGGAAATTGTAGGGGTGACTGCCGAAGAAGACATAGAAAGACTTGACCTAGCACAAGACAGTGTTAACTGTAGACACAGATCAAGATGTGGGAGACGACGATGGACAACGACCAATTTCCAAGCTATACTAGATAGGGAGATGGAAATGCAAACAAGGTCAATGGTTTTATTATGGATGGATGGATGAGGCACATGGCGAACTGGACAAGGAGTGGACATGACTCGATAGACGATGGATGCTGACTCTACACATAGCACCTGTTTGCCAGGTTTTCACTATGGTACTTATCCAAGGCACCTATTTGCCAGGTTTTCACCAGAGGACGGATTTTTTGGATTTTTTGTTGTTTTTTGCTTTTTTTGGGATTTTTTTTTTTTTGGAATACTCTGAGGATCAGGCATAGAACTTCTTGAGATGGACACTGTTAAGTGGCTCATCTAGAGGAATGCCGTTAGGTGTAGCTAAAGTATAAGCTCCTGATCCATATGCTGCTGTCACGATGAAGGGACCTAACCAGTTAGGCTCAAACTTACCCTTCTTCTCTCGATCTGCGTGATTTCTCTGATTCTCCTTAAGTACAAGATCACCAACTTGAAACCGTCTTTCTTTGATCTTTTTGTTGTAATTACGCCGGAGGTAGTTTTGATAGACATGGAGATGATTAAGTGCGGCAAGGCGCCTCTCATCTAGTAGTTCAAGCTCAGCTAATCTGGAAGTGCGATACTCATCTCCGCCGATCAGGTCCTGCATGGAGACTCTGAGGGATGGGATCTCGACCTCTATAGGTAGGATGGCTTCAGAGCCAAAGACCAAGGCATATGGTGTGGCACCAGTTGGTGTTCTGATACTAGTGCGGTAGGCCCATAGGGCGAGATTGAGTTGTAAGTGCCAATCACGACCAGCTTCATTGACTGTTTTCTTGAGGATTTTGAGAATGGTTTTATTGGAAGCCTCAGCTTGGCCGTTACTCTGCGGATAGTAGGGAGTTGAAAAGTGATGTTGGATATTGTATTGTATGCATAAGGCACGAACATCTTGGTTCTTGAATGGTCTCCCATTATCAGTGACAATGGCTTGGGGAATACCATACCGGCATATGAGGTAGTTTAGGATAAACTTAGCTATTTGCTTACCGGTGATATAGGTCATAGGAATGGCTTCCACCCACTTCATGAAATACTCAGTGGCGGTAATGATAAACTTGTGGCCATTGGAGGAGGAAGGGTGGATTTGTCCTACGAGGTCGCGACCCCATTGAGAAAAAGGCCATGGAGTTGTCACAGGTTGTAACTCATGAGCTGGTGCGTGAATCAAATCTCCATGCTGCTGAGATTGTAGACACTTCTTAGCAAACTGTGCAGCATCTTGCTCTATTGTAGGCTAGTAATAACCTGTTCTGAGTATCTTCTTAGCAAGATTAGGACCGGTAGAATGGGTGCCACAGACACCTTCATGTATGTCTCGTAAGGTAGCTTCAGCTTCTTCTGTGTTAAGACATCGTAAGAGGATACCATCGAGACTCCGGCGATATAGTGTATCACCCAGAATGATGTAACGAGAGTATCGATGGATAAAGGTTTTGCGTTGGGTGGATGATAGGTCAGGAGGAAAGGTTTTGTTCTTGAGGTATTCATAGATATCTTCATACCATGGGGAATTGGGACCAACAAGATCGCAGATGATTTCAGTAACAGGAACATCGACGGCTGGTATCAACAATTGCTCGATCAAGAATTCACACTTCTGTGTATTTGCAGGCATGTCAATCAGTGACCCTACAGAAGCCATAGAATCTGCAGCTTTGTTATGCTCTCTTGGAATTTGCTCAAATGTGATGCTAGAAAAATGTGGTTTGTATGCATCCACTAGTTGCTTGTAGGGGACCAACTTTTCATCCTTTATTTGGTATTCATCGGTGACTTGGCGAATGACTAGCTGTGAGTCTCCATATACTTGTAATTCTGTGATATCCCATTGAACTGCTGTATTGAGACCTATAAGGAGTGCTTCATACTCGGCTATGTTGTTGGTGCAAGGGAATGCAAGCCGATATGACTTTGGAATGTAGTCATTTTGAGGTGTAACAAATAAGATGCCAGCTCCTGATCCATGCTGTGTATAGGAACCGTCAAAGTACAACTTCCACATTATGGAGGTAGTAAGAGTGAAGAGATTCTCGTCAGGAAAGTCTGCTACCATAGGATGTGTATCTTTCATAGGTGCTTCTGCTAGTTGATCCGCGAGGGCTTTTCCTTTGATTGCCTTACGATCTGTGTACTCAATGTCGAACTCACTAAGGATCATGACCCATTTAGCTAGTCTGCCTGTGAGAGCTGCTTTTGCTAGTAGATATTTCAAGGGATCAATCTTGGCTATCAGATTTGTGTGTTGGTTCAGCATGTAATGTCGCAACTTTTGGGAGGCGAACACTACTGCTAAACAAGCCCTTTCCATTAGTGAATAATTGAGCTCATATCCCACCAAGGTTCTACTGATGTAATAAATTGCATGCTCCTTGCCTGTGTCATCATTCTGTGCTAGCAGAGCCCCTAGGGATGAGTTTGTAGTAGAGATGTATAAGATCAAAGGTTTGTCTGCCACTGGTGGAACCAATACAGGAGGTGTAGCTAGATACTCTTTAAGTAGATCAAACACTGCCTGACACTTGTTGTCCCATTGAAATGAGACATCCTTTCGGAGTAAGTGCTGAAAGGGTTGACATTTATCTGCTAGCTGTGAGATGAAACGCCTAATGGACTGCAACCTTCCTTGGAGGCTCCTTAATGCTTTTAGGCTCTTTGGTGGAGGCATCTCCACTATAGCCTTTACTTTTACTGGGTCTACTTCGATGCCTCTACGAGATACGATGTATCCCAATAGCTTTCTCGATGTTACACCAAATACACACTTCTTTGGATTGAGTCTTACTTGGTATTTTTCAAGCGTGTCAAAGATCTGTCCTAGGACCTGTATGTGATCCGCCCTAGAAGATTTAGCCAATATATCATCAACATAGTCTTCCATGATGTGATGAAAGAGGTCATGAAATATCACTGTCATTGCTCGCTGATAAGTTGCTCCTGCATTCTTTAGACCAAACGGCATGACACACCAACAATAATTGCCCCAAGGACAAGTAAAGGTTGTTTTATGTTGGTCTTCTTCAGCTATCCTTATCTGATTGTAACCTGAGAATCCATCCATGAGAGAAAGCATCTCGTGACCTGCTGTCAAGTCCACTATAATGTCAATGTTTGGTAGTGGAAAGTTGTCTTTAGGACATGCCTTATTGAGATCTCTGAAATTATTACACATGCGGATGCGCCCATTAGGTTTAGACATAGGTACAATGTTTGAGACCCAATCTGAATAGTCAATAGGTCATATGAACTTTACGTCTAATAGCTTTTGCACTTCCACCTTCACCAAGAGAGCTATCTGTGGGTGCATTTTTCTCAACTTCTGCTTGACTGGTTTCACCTTGGGATCAACTGTGAGATAATGAACTACTAGCTTAGGGTCTAGCCCTGGCATATCTGCATAGGTCCATGCAAATTTGATGGTTCGTTGCAAGAAGAAGCTGTTAAGATTTCTATGCTCTGTGTCAGATAATGATGCTGCTAGG